>CM022298.1:112521816-113155051 GCA_011799875.1 Thinopyrum elongatum | reverse complement strand
TTGCGATAAACACACTAGTAACATGAATACACTTTGCGGAACAAGAAAATACAACAAAGATATTATAATTAATTTAAATCCGTTCCCCCCTTATTCGATGATTCCTAATATGACATTCAATTCCTTGAGCTGCTTGCCTCCTTCATCTTGAAGACCAATCATCTTTTGCTTCAATTCATCTGTTGCATCTTCTATCTTGCGCCAAGAATTCTCCCTAGTTCATCATGTATTTTTTTTCGAGGTAGGATTTTCAAACAAGATTTTGTTCAGGTCTACCCAACAGCTCCAAGCACATTCATCACCCGTCATGTAAAAAAGTTATTAAATTAACAAGAACAGTCCCAATAGGAAAGTGTATATTTGGCGTATAACAATGTAATAATTTTATAATACCGAATGTGCAGGGCCAAGAAAAACGTCGTCACCATTCCTCTCTTCCTCCCCATGCTACACGTCGAGCATTGTCTAAAAGATTGTGAATGCATCTTCTTACTGTAATTGTCTTGCCATCCCAAACTTTTATCTTTGGGCAGTTCTATAGATAACATCACATAAACTACTTCATCACACCAACCCCTGATAAAGATATATACAAACATTATCATAAAAAATGCATCTATGATATACATATAAGAAGAAAACTCACCTCGTCGTAGTAATATTCCACTATAGAACACTTGTTTTCACCACACTGTTTTCCATAAAACCAAACTTGAAGGAATGATGTAATCCGAGTGCGGGTGGTCTTTTTTTTTTTTGTTTCTTTTTTTTTTTTTTTTTTTTTTTTTTTTTTTTTTTTTTTTTTTTTTTTTTTTTTTTTTTTTGTTTATGCAAGGACGAATGTGTTTTTTTACTTTTTAACTGTTGAGCAAATGGTAAAAATAGATGCTTTAATTTTTGAACGTGGCCCAGAGCGGGAGGAGACAGGGGGGGGGCTCGAAGCGTGTAAACTAGTGTAGAAGTTGTCCAGTCGTGATAAATTGAAAAGTTCTTTGCACAAGCCAATGAAGTCTAACGCGGATAACCAATGAATTGACATCTAGCGTTCGGGGCAGTCTTTATATGCAAAAAATTGAACTATGGCAGGCCTAAGACTGATGTGAAATATAAGTATATTTACTACATAAGCTTTCCTATATATATTATGTGAAACAGATTATTAATACAAACATGAATGTTAACAAAAACATGAATGTGAAATGAAAATTACAAGCGAAGTGAGAAACAAATGTTTAAATTGTAACTTAATTGGCTTATGATTTCTGAAGTGGTGAAATTTTAAGTAAGCCAAGAACTTGAAGTATAAGTGTGAAATATAACTAAGAATCCACTATTTGGATTAAAATAATAAGTTATACAATATAGAATTGAAATCCATAGGGGAACATGAAGTTATGTACTATATTTTATATTTAATCGTGTGTTGATATAATGTTTGTGATCACCATGTTAATCCTTATGGAAAGGCTTAAAAAAGTAGAGGTGTTAAATCATTTTATATAAGAATAAATAATAATATTTCTGCAGACTGGGATTTTGCTTATTTATAAAAACGTGTACGTATAGAATGTTCAAAACATTAATACAAGAGATTTTATACATATTTACTCTGTGTTTAAGATCTTATGGATACCGGTCGATTTCCTGCAAGTTGTCAATGTCTTCATAAAGTCTACAGTGGGTATACGACAATTGGCATAAAGTCTATATGCGTATACCAATGGTTTCTGACAAATTTACGTCATACATTGGCCCAAATTTTTGACTTTCAAACATCTACATCATAAGTGATATTGTGAAATGTTATAAGACCTATTGCATCCTTTGTTATCTGCAGTTGGCTAACAAGAATATGTGAAAATGGTTATATACTATTGAATACTTTGATATTCCGCATATAATTTAAAAGGAAAACTATTATTTTTTTAATAAGCTATGAAATTTTATGAAAATTTGAAAACAAGTCATAATGGTTATTATAATTATTTGGATAACATTATTATATGATAAATAATCTTTTGTTAAAAATATGCAATGTAAAAAACAGGTACAAATGTTATGTGTTAATGAAATTATTATGACATAACTAGATGTATGTTTTATTAAATACTTTTTAAATTGTGATGAAGTGTGAAAACAAATGGGATGTACTTGTATAAATAACAGTATTATATAAATGGGATTACTTGTATACATACAAATATGTAATGTTTGAATACTTATTGGGAAAAAATGTATTTTTAATATGAATGTATATTGGCTGATCTTAAATAATCACATAACAAAATTAAATATGAATTTGAAAACAAACCAACGGTAACCTAATGTTCTACTTAATGTTTATCTTGTGAATCATTGTGTTTTGTGGATTGGTATTATTTACAAGTTTGTAGGAGAAAACTAGATCCATGTTTCCAGATAGATATAAGGTGTCATTGGAATTGTGACATAGATGTTTGCTTTATGTTACGGGGTGTGAATGTAGGAAGAACGATAGATGTGTTAACTGAATTAGTGTGTGTGCTTTCTTTTATAGATGTTTAAACATTGACAAAGGGGTTGTAGGAGAAATGGAGCCTGAAGTGGCGGTGGGTTGTTGGGTCGTTCAATATTATAAATTTACTAATCGTGTGTTATATGATTTGGTGATCAACCATGTTAATCTTATAAAATGCTATAAAAAATAGGGTGGTGGATGTCTGTCGTCTGGCATAATTGTTTTATATACTTATAATTAAATATTTGTGCTTCCAAAGGCGGGATTGTTTGGATTAGGGAGCGAGGAACGGGTACGTGCATAGGAATGTGTGGCAAAGGCATGTAAGGGGGGGTACAAGAGCGTGGTTATGTTTGAGAGCGCTCAGGTGGTACGTCGATGGGGGTTGGCCGATAAGCCGCTGGTGGGACTAGCACTAGCCGTGTCTTGATTTATTATGACAAGGGGGTGCAGAAGATGTCATGTCTTCATAAAGTCGATAAGGTGCAAGGAGGAGCTGTGAGTGTGTGCCTGGCATAGGGTTTGCCGGTGTCCGTTTCCATGTGAGGATTCGAAATTGTGATAAGGTAGAGTGATCCGCATCTGGTAAAGGTGTCGTAGCGTGGTACCAATGTGCCTGACCGAACTTGACGTCAGTTCAGGAGCAGAAAAAAGAATATTGTGTGTCGTGCTCAAGCTACATCCATATGAAATCTAACTAAATCTTACATTTTATTTGACATTAATGGATGAAAAATAGGGGGTATGCTGCAGCATGTGCAATCGTGAGAGTGATAGGTGAATGATATATACCTTAGCTCCTTAAATGATGATAAAAACAAAATGCCCGGAGTATCGAATAACAAAAGAATATGTGAAAAGAAACTATGATTTTTTAAATAGATAATGAAAATTAATTTAAAATTAAGCAAACACATTGGAACATGATAGCATATTAGTGAAAAAATAAAATGATAAAATATGCTATGAGAAAATACTTTGTTTTGGTAAAAATACACAGTGTGACGAAAAAAATCTGATACATTATTATGTTTATATTGTCAGTTTACCACATAACTATATGTAGGTTTCTTAAATAATTTGTGTTATTACAATTTCGGAGTAAGCCAAAGAATTTATATACAATGGGGTATGTTCTTCTATAAAAATAAAAATTTTAATGTTTGAATATTTATTGAAATATTTCTTTTTTCATATCACTTGTAATAAATGGTGATCTTACAACACACACAACAACTGAAATATACTATCGTGTTATGTGGCTTCCGGGTGACTATGGTTATTTTCTGATAATGGGAAGGGGGCTCGGGTGCGGGAGTTGGCTATCGTGGGCAGGGGAGGCGTGTGAGGGGGTGGTCTCTAAGGTGTCAACGAGTCAGCAGTGGGCAGGGGTAATGTAACGCAGGAGCAGGGTCACTTCCGTAACTGGTAAGCCTGTAATGAGAGGGTCTGTACAGGTGGGTAGATGTGTGGTGAAGAAGAGTACCATTGGCTTCATCACAGTGGGAATGCTTTTTAAAAATTGTTACTTGTCTTACAAGGACAACACATTGCAGTGTCCTCATTAGTTTACTATACTAAGAGTACAAGTACTCTCTTTTCGTCCATTGGTAGTTCTACCGGGTCATAACAACAGGCGCCATCTTCTCTCCCTTCAACAACTCTCCTTTTCCTCCCTTTCATCTGAGACTAGCAAACAATTGTTCTTGTTGATAGTTCATTCCCCCATTGTAATGAAATAAATATTCTTCAGGCAATATCAGAAAAAAGAGCACGGTCAAAGGTGTCCCATCAGGTAAATCTGTCCATTCTCTTCAGTTTCTTCTGCCATGAAAAGATTGTTTCTGTTCTTGAAATTTGGTTTGTAAAGCACGCATGATGGGTGAAACATGTATCATTGGTATGATTATGAACATAGATGGTCTATTATTCTATATGTGAAACTTTTTTGACCTAATGTCAAACATGAAAACCGAAATGATATATCTCACTGTGGTCATTGTGATCTTGATATATGAACTGTTACAAATTAACATGTAATACTATGTCAACAAGTACTGCAAAAAATTATGTTTTCACTTTTGTGAAACTTTTTTCATATGATATGTGGTATGATATAGATAAAATATTACTTTTAATGATATATGTAATTTTTCCCATGAAGGCATAACATACGTGTTAATTGGAAAATACAAAAAAAGTTTACAATATTCACACATCTGTTATGTGAAAAATGTATAGTTATTATTGTTGCTAACTGAATGAACATCCACATCTTTTAATGTGAGCAAAATGTGGACTAATAGATGATTTGAATGCTAATATGAAACTCATGTCACACATGTGCAAATTTGTAGTTTTTATGTAATGTGACAATTATCTTTTTTTTCATAGTTTTTAACCCTTTGATATTAGAATATAATTATATTTATAGGAGTTGGACAAATAGGTGTTTATATGTAATCTTAAATTGACTTTTGATGATATACCTTGCATGTAAGCCATTGAAAATGTGATTACTTAATAGTTTTAAATACAAATAATACCCATTTCAAATACATATTTTTGAATTGACATCTTTTTTTAATGTCTGAATGTGATATTTATATGCATCATGCCTTATATATGTCTTTTTACGATAATGTGAATAATCTTAGCTTCAAAGCAATGTATAAGGATTGACTGTGAAATTAAAATTTTGTCTATTTTTGATTTGAATCTATTAATCTATACCTATTGATGTGGGAAGTATTCTATTATATAATTATAGAAGATGATATTTGATATGTGATATAATTATAAAAGTTATTTAAAACAATTAACAATCATTTAAAATGACATGCAGATCTATCCATGGAGGATGAGATCATAAATGAAACAGGAGGGGATCTGGCTGTACTCCAGATGACATTAACAGACATATATCATCTTCAGTAACCTGTTCACCGCAAAATCAAATCCTTGGACCTTCCGACTGTTTGCAAAACGTTGAAAAAATTGAAACAATAGGAAATTTATTCAAGAAACTAACTTCTGGACCAGCACAAAATCCCCACTCTGCTTGGTATATTCACAAAACTAAAAACCTATTCATATTCATACCTGTTGAAGAGTATCCAGATTTAATTCGTTATCAACACTTTGAACAAGAATTCCAGATCTCTTTTGATGATTTTCTTGAACAACTTAAGGATAATTGATGTCAGTGCATGGCAAAGTTTTGATGGTTTGTTCAATATGTAGCATCCTTGTTGTTTTGGATCCTATTCAATACAGGTAATACTCTTTACAATGAACCAGATGATGAGGTAAACAAGCCCAGGCAAGTGTTACTTGTGCTGCTGTCATGAACCACGCAAAGATGGCTGCCATGGTTTACCTATCAAATAAATATGGATATCAACTGGAACTACCAACAACAAAGGTTATATTACCTTGTTGCTTCTACATTCAGTCAGGCACAATGTGCATGGCTGCTCTACACCTCTTTCGTACTGAGTTGTCGTGCAGAAACTATAATTGGCGATGCCAATACACTGGTTTCTCAAGTTCAAAGGCATATCTTTGGATATAATATGGTAACTCATGCCATGTATTATATTGAAAATCCTGCTAAGTTGTACGCTATATTTCGAAGGAATGTTCATGTTTCCTTAAGATAAATCATGATGATGTGGGATTACCGCCTTACTCTTCCCAACTAACTACTTGGAAGATAATCAGAAATTGCAGATGACACAGTATCACGTATACCTCAATAAGGCTGATGACCGTCCTCCCATAATACCATTTACTGCAACACCACATGTTATGTTGAGTCCACATGGGGTGATATTCATATTTATGATGATCGTGAGAAAATACTTATTAGGACAAGCAACCGAATCTATGAGCTATCTTTGAATGTTGTAGCACCAAAGGTCATTTGGTTCTGAAGTTAAAGAGCAATCTATCCATATACAACTTTCTATGTCCCAGGTTAGCAGCAAAGTAAAATTAAGAAACATTCAAAATTATTCTTCTTTGCTAATAGATTGAGACTTATAACATATACAACTTTCTTTTCTCTATGTCCCCAGGTGTCATCGAGGAAACGAGGATTAGGAAGAAGTGTTGAAACTACTGAATTAAGAGATTGTTAGTAAACCTTTTGGTATCAAAACTATAAATATTAATTACATTGTAGTATTTTCAATTTCAATATACCATTTTATTAATAATGATAATTTTGCCTCTATTTTTTCTTATTCTATAGGTTGAGATGAAGAAACCTTTGAGTCAGATGCAGATCTTTTATTTGTAAAAGTGTTTATCATGTTTGATGTATTTGCGGTGCAAGAGAATTAATTATTGTAAGATTGTTATTTTTTCCGTTTGCAAGTCAATGTTCAGACTATAATGTTTTCAGATTTACTCTTTTCAATTTATATAAATAGTTGTTGTTAAGGAAAATATCCTTTTCTTAATATAATAACTTATATAACATACTTTTTACAATTATGTGATATTACTTAATGATTGCATATCTTTGTTTTAAACATATGAATTATCATCAGAGAATATAATACATGATAAAATTCACATAACATAATATTACAACATATAAGATCTATGGATCATCATAAGTGAAAAATGTACATTAAACAACTGACAATATGTGCTAGAACACCTATTCTCTAATCCATCACAGAGGAGAGAATAATGAATGTTTTCTATTGCTTCTGAATAACTTGACACAACTTTTGTTGGCTTATTCCATTCTTTGCATTTGCCTTCACTTCCTCACCAATCAATAAGGCCCTAGGAATCATACCTCTTTAGAGAATGAGAACTTTTCCATTCTCTATGTTTGAAGAAAAGAGGATGTGATGTTTCCTTCTTCTTTCTTCATAACAATCACATCACTCATCTTAGTTAGACGCATCAACTGAACAGTTTGGAGCTGCTTGAAGCTGTCAAACCACGCAAGGCATTTTGCACTTGTTTGGTTTTTTTTGGTGGCGATTCCATCCACTATCCTTCTTACCTTTCTCCGAGGAGGTGCATTGCACTTGAAATGCTTCTTCTACTATGCTAGTAGTATGCCTATTTTATAGAACTTTAAGAAGACTGTGACCAAATAGACTGCTCATTGGAATATATCACTTATCATAGCAAGTGACAACAAAAGAGACAGAGAATATTTCAGGAATAACTTTAAAAGCTGCAGCATCATTCATATAAAAAACTAAAACATGTATCCAAAAACTCTATAATCATTTTTTAAGGAGAAATTATATATTTCAAGTACAAGAATATAGTTAAAAAAGGATAAAATTATGTTATAAAAGATTAAATTTTTATATGCCAATCACAATATTTTATGATTATATATTCATTATACAAACAAAATGATATGTGATTCATAATTGAATTTTTTTCAACCAAAGATTAGCCAGTTTATAGTTTTAGAAAATGAGGACATATTTGTGCTTGGGAATCTTCCTGACAAGCTATGGATGAAAATATCTTACTTGACCTTTCGGAAGTACGAAGCGGCAAAAGTAAAAAATAGTTTGAAAGGCTGAAGTATAATTTTTACCATTATAGCCCTATTGAAGATACTCATGTGACAAAAGCTCATTTGACAGAAATGTACTTCATATTTCAGTGAGACAGTGACTGTACATGAATACTCACGTTGAAACTGACAACTTTAAAGGGAACGGGTGCAGTGGAATCTTGACTAGTTACTTCTCTTACCTTACGGGCGCCCAACACAACCTTTCTCTCCCAACTACTATTCTTCTCCTACCTCTGCTCTATACTTTCACATGAGTATCTTAGAAAATAAGAACTGTCTGGTTTCATTCAACAAAAGGAAAGCTTCTTCCTATCAAGATCTTAATCTTATCTAAAAGTTATATTGTTCCGCACTACATTCACAAGGTTATGGCTTTGTTTCTTATTCTTTATGTACCTCTTTTCTGAAATCTAGTTATTTATCCGATTTCTTATTGGTTAAATGAGTTCCAAATGTCGAGATATGCTAATGGTTCTTTGTTTGTAGTACCATTAAGGTATTATCTATTATATATCCATGTTTTGATGTATCCTGTGTTAAGACTTCTATATGGCATATGAAAATGTTCTAAATTATAATGGATCTATCTTGTGTAATGCTTCTATAACAAATTTCACATTAATTGTTGCAGTGTCTTATTGTAATATGTAATTTAAGAAACATAAAATTTGACTATATGACTTGTTACACTATATTTCCAAAGCATATTTCACACTTGGTACACTATATAAAAAGTCCCTTTTCATATGCCATATAGAAGTCTTAACACAGGATACATCAAAACATGGATATATAATAGATAATACCTTAATGGTACTACAAACAAAGAACCATTAGCATATCTCGACATTTGGAACTCATTTAACCAATAAGAAATCGATAAATAACTAGATTTCAGAAAAGAGGTACATAAGAATAAGAAACAAAGCCATACCTTGTGAATGTAGTGCGGACAATATAACTTTTAGATAAGATTAAGATCTATGATAGCTGAAGAAGCTCTTCCTTTTGTTGAATGAAACCAGACAGTTCTTATTTCTTAAGATACTTCATGTGAAAGTATAGAGCAGAGGTAGGAGAAGAATAGTAGTTGGAGAAAGGTTGTGTTGGGCGCCCGTAAGGTAAGAGAAGTAACTAGTCAAGATTCCACTGCACCCGTTCCCTTAAAGTTGTCAGTTCAACGTGAGTATTCATGTACCAGTCACTGTCTCACTGAAATATGAATTTACATTTCTGTCAAATGAGCTTTTGTCACATGAGTCTCTTCAATAGGGCTATAATGGTAAAATTATACTTCAGCCTTTCAAACTATTTATTTTTACTTTTGCCGCTTCGTACTTCCGAAAGGTCAAGTAAGATATTTTCATCCCATAGCTTGTCCAGGAAGATTCCCAAGCAATCAATTATGTCCTCATTTTCTAATAACTATAACATGGCTAATCTTCTGGTTGAAAAAAATTCAATTATGAATCACATATCATTTTGTTTGTATAATGAAATATATAATCATAAAATATTGTGATTGGCATATAAAAATTTATATCTTTTATAACATAATTTTATCCTTTTTTAACTATATTCTTGTACTTGAAATATATAATTTCTCCTTAAAAAATGATTTATAGATTTTTGGATACATGTTTAGTTTTATTATATGAATGATGCTGCAGCTTTAAAGTTATTCCTGAAATATTCTCTGTCTCTTTGTTGTCACATGCTATGATAAGTGATATATTCCAATGCATGTCTCTTTGTTGTCACATGTCTTCTTAAAGTTCTATAAATATGGCATACTACTAGCATAGTAGAAGAAGCATTTCAAGTAGCAATGCCTCCTCGAAAAGGTAAGAAGATAGTTGATGAATCGCCACCAAAAAAACCAAACAAGTGCAAAATGCCTTGGTGGTTGACAGCTTCAAGCAGCTCCAACTAGTTCAGTGATGCGTCTAAAGATGAAGCTGATGTTATGAAGAAGAAGAAAATCACATCCTCTTTCTCTTCAAACATAGAGAATGAAAGTTCTCATTTATCTAAAGAGGTAATTGATTTCCTAGGGCCTTACTTGATTGGTGAGGAAGTGAAGGCAAATGCAAAGAATGGAATAATGCCAACAAAAGTTGTTCAAGTTATTCAGAAGCCAATAGAAAACATCATTATTCTCTCCTCTGATGATGATTCAGAAGAATAGGTTTTCCTAGCACTATATTTGTCAGTGTGTTTAATGTAAATTTTTCTACTTATGATGATCCATATGAATCTTATTATGTTGTAATATTTATGTTATGTGAATTTTTATCATGTATTATATTCTCTGATGATAATTCATATGTTTAAAACAAAGATATGCAATCATTAAGTAATATCACATAATTGTAAAAAGTATGTTATATAAGTTATTATATTAAGAAAAGGATATTTTCCTTAACAACAACTATTTATATAAATTGAAAAGAGTAAATCTGAAAACATTATAGTCTGAACATTGACTTGCAAACGGAAAAAATAACAATCTATTACAATAACTTAAGTTCTCATGCACCGCAAATACATCACACATGATAAACACTTGTTACAAACTAAAAGATCTTGCATCTGCTCAAAGGTTTCTTCATCAACCTATAGAATAAGAAAAATAGGCAAATTATACATTTATTAATAAAATGGTATATTGAAATTGAATTATACTACAATGTAATTAATATTTATAGTTTTGCATACCAAAAGGTTTTCACTAACAATCTCTTATTCAGTAGTTTCAACACTTCATTCCTCATCCTCGTTTCCATCGATGACACCTGGGGACATAGAAAGTTGTATATGTATAAGTCAAATATATTTATCAAAGAAGAAATAATTTTGAATGTTTATTAATTTTACTTTGCTGCTAACCTGGGACATAGAAAGTTGTATATGGATAGATTGCTCTTGTAACTTCAGCACCAAATACCTTTGGTGCTACAACATTTGCAAGAACTAGCTCATAGATTCCGGTGCTTGTCCTAATAAGTATTTTCTCACGATCATCATAAATATGAACTATCACCCCATGTGGACTCCAACATACATGTGGTGTTGCAGTAAATGGTATTATGTTGAGGAGGTCTATCAGCTTATGAGGTATCCGTGATACTGTGTCATCTGAATCTGATTTCATCTTCCAAGTAGTTAGTATGAAAGAGCTAAGTGCTGTAATGCCCACATCATCATGATTTATCTTAAGAACATGAACATTCCTTCGAAATATAGCGTACACTTATGCAGGATTTTCAATATAATACATGGCATGAGTTACCATATTATATCCAAAGATATGCTTGAACTTGAGAACCCAGTATATGGCATCGCCAATTATAGTTCCTGCACGAAACTCCATGTACGAAAGAGTTGGTAGAGCAGCCATTGCACATTGCCTGACTGATGTAGCAGAAACAAAGGTATAAACCTTTGTTGTGGTAGTTCCAGTTGCTATCCATATTATTTTGATAGGTAAACCATGGCAGCCATCTTTGTGGTCATGATCAGCAGCACAAGTAACACTGCCCTGGCTGTTTACCTCATCCTCTGGTTCATTTGTAAAGATTGTATTACCTGTAATAGGATCCCAAACAACAAGGATGCTACCTATTGAACAAACCATCAAAACTTTGCCATGCCTGACATCAATTATCCTTAAGTTGTTCAAGAACTCATCATCAAAAGAGCTCTGGAATTCTTGTTCAAAGTGTTGATAACGAATTACATCTGGATACTCTCCAACAGGTATGAATCTGAATAGGTTTTCTAGTTTTGTGAATATACCAAGCAGAGGTGGTATTTTGTGCCTGTCCAGAAGTAGTTTCTTGAATATCCTATTTGTTATCAATTTTTTCCACTTTTTGCAAACAGTCGTAAGTCCAAGGATTTGATTTGGGTGACAGGTTACTGAAGATAATATGATCTGCTTAATGTCATCTGGAAGTACAGCCAGATCCCCTGTTTCATTTATGATCTCATCCTCCATTGGATGATATCTGCATGTCATTTAAATGATGTTAATTGTTTTCAAATAACTTTTATCATTATATCACATATCAAATATCATCTTCTATACTATATAATAGAATACTTCCACATTCAATAGGTTATAGATAATATATTCAAATAAAATAGACAAAATTTTAAATTTCACAGTCAATACTTATACATTGCTTTGAAGCTAATATTATTCACATTATCTTAAAAAGACATATATAAGCATGATGCATATTAAATATCACATTTCATACATTAAAAAAAGATGTCATATTCAAAATATGTAATTTGAAATGTGTATTATTTTGTATTTAAACTATTATATTATATCACATTTCACATTGGCTTCCATGCAAGTATACATCAAAATGTCAATTTAAGATTAACATATAACACACCTTATTGGTCCAACTCCTATACATATAATTATATCTAATATCAAAGTAAACTATGAAAAATTAAATTTCAACTTAATTAAAAACTACAATTTCACATTGTTTTGACATGGTTTCATACTTAGCATTCAAATAATCTATTAGGTCTACATTTTCACATAAAAGATGTGAATTTTCATTCAGTAGCAACAAATAATAACTATACATTTTTCACATAACAGATGTGTGAATTTGTAAACTTTTTTTGTATTTCCAATTTAACACTTATGTTATGCCTTCCATGGGAAAAATTAACATATATCATTTAAAGTAATATTTTATCTATATCATACCACATATCATAATGAAAAAAAGTTTCACAAAAAGTTGAAAACATATTTTTTGCAGACTTGTTTACATAGTATGACATGTTAATTTGTAACATATATCATATATCATATATCACATATGCCACAGTGAGCATATATCATTTCGGTTTTCATGTTTTGACATTAGGTCAAAAAAGTTTCACATATAGAATAATAGACATCTATGTTCATAATCATACCACATGATACATGTTTCACCATATGCGTGCTTTACAAAACAAATTTCAAGAACAGAAACACATCTTTTCATGGCAGAAACATGAAGAAGAATGGACAGATTTACCTGATGGGACACCTTTAGAACCGTGCTCTTTTTTCTGATATTGCTGAAGAACTATTTATTTCTTAATGGGGGATGAACTATCAACAAGAACAATTTGTTTGCTGAGTCTCAGATGAAAGGGAGGAAAAGGAGAAGTTGTATGAAGGGAGAAGAAGATGGCGCCTGTTGTTTATGACCCGGTAGATACTACCAATGGACGAAAAGTAGTACTTGTACTCTATAGTAAACTAATGAGGACACTGCAATGTGTTGTCTTGTCAGACAGTAACAATTTTTTTACAGCATTCACTGTGAAGCAATTGAGTACTCTTACACACTTACACTGTACAGACCTATATATTTACTAGGCTTCCAGAGGAAGACAAGTGGGTACCTTGCACTCTGCGTTTCATAGAAGAACAGCCCCCTGCCAGCCAACTTTCTTCCTTATCAGAAAATACATATTAATTCTCACATACACGATAATATATTTCATTTTTTGTGTGTTTTATAAGATCACCCATTTATACAAGTGATATGAAAAAGAATATATTTCAATAAATATTCAAACATTAAAATTTTATTTTTATAGAAGAACATCCCATGTATATAAATCTCTTTGGCTTAATCCGAAATGTAATAAACAAAAATTATTTAAGAAAACCTACATATAGTTATTTGATAATACTTACATATAACACTATAATGGTTCAGATTTTTCACATGTGTATTTTAACAAAAACAAATTATTTTATCATAGCATATTTTATCATTTTATTTTTTCACTAAATAGTATCATGTTCCAAATTTTCAAAATAATTTCATATCTATTTAAAAAATCATAGTTTCATTTTCACATATTCTTTTTAGCCAACTTGCAGATACCAAAGGATCTAAGAGTATATATCATTTTCACATATCACTCTCACGATTTCACATGCTGCAGCATTACAAATATTTTTCATCCATTTTACATGTAAAATAAATATGTAAGATTTAGTTCGATTTCACTATTGATGTAGATTTTGGAAGTACAATATTTCTGCTAATGAACTGACGTAAAGTTCTGTCAGCACATTGGTATACGCATAGACTTTATGCGACTATCTTTATCACTTTAGACTTTATGAAGACATGACAACTTGCAGCAACCTACACGCTATTGCACTATAGACTTTATGAAGACATGACATCTTTAGCACACCCTTGTATAATAGATCTTTAGCTGCTAGTTTGTTATATGAAACACATCTGTAATATGTATAAAATCATTTTGTATTAATGTTTTGCACATTCTATACTTACACGTTTTTATAATCAAAATCACAGTTTGGAGAAAATATTTAATTATCGTATATAAAATTATTTGAAGACATAATATTTTTTATAGCATTTTTATAAGATTAACATGGTTGATCACAAATCATATAACACATGATTAAATTTATAATATTGATGTACATACTTCAGGTTCTCCTACATTTGTCATGTTAACACATCTATAAAAAGAAAGCACACACATATAATTCAGTTAACACATCTATGTTTTCCTACATTCAGTAAACATAAAGCACACACATCTATGTTCACAATTCAAATGACACCTTATATCTATCTGGAAACATGGATTAGTTTTCTTCCTACAACATTTTAAATATACAAAATCACAAAACACATGATTCACAAGATAAACATTTAAGTAGAACATTCATGTTACCGTTGGTTTGTTTTCAAATTTCATATTTATTTTTGTTATTTGTGATTATTTAAGATCAGCCATTTATACAATTCATATAAAATACAATTTTTTCCAAAAGTATTCAAACCATTACCTATTTGTATTTAACAAGTACATCCCATTTATAATAAGTATCTTTTCACAGCTCAATCACAGTTTTAACAAAAGTTATTTAATAAAACATACATCTAGTTATGTTCATAATAATTTCATATAACACATAACCATGTACCGTTTTTACATGCACATAGTTTTTACATAAAAAGATTTTTCCATAAATTATATTAACCATTATGTACCTTGTTCAAATTTTCATAATAATTTCATAGCTATTTAAAAGATGATTACGTTTTCATTTTAATCCATATATATGCGGATATGCAAAGTATTACATAGACTTATAACATTTTTCAACATATTCTTGTTAGCCAACTTGCAGATAACAAAGGATGCAATAGTATATAACATTTTCACATATCTCACTTATGATGTAGATGTTTGAAGTCAAATATTTGGGCCAATGTATTGACGTAAATTTCTGTCAGAACATTGGTATACGCATAGACTTTTATGCCACTGTCTATACCACTGTAGACTTTATGAAGACATGACAACTTGCAGGAATCTACACGGTATCCATAGATCTTTAACACAGATGTAATATGTATAAAATCATCTTGTATTAATGTTTTGCACATTCTATACTTACACGTTTTTATAAGCAAAATCCCAGTCTGCAGAAATATTATTATTATCTTATATAAATTTATTTAAACACTTCATAATTTTTTATAGCTTTTCCATAAGATTAACATGCTTGATCACAAATTATATAACACACGATTAAATTTATAAAATATAAGTACATACTTCATGTTCCCCTATGGATTTCACATTTCATAATATTGTATAACTTATTATTTTACATCCAAATAGTGGATTCTTTAGTTATAATTTCACACTTCATACTTCATAGTTCTTGGCTTACTTAAAATTTCACACTTCAGAACTCATAATCCAATTAATTATACAATTTAAACATTTTGTTTCTACACTTCGCTTGTAATTTTCATTTTCACATTCATGTTTTTTGTTAACATTCTGTTGTATTAATAATCTGTTTCACATAATATATATTAGGAAAGCTGTAGTAAATATTAACTTATATTTCACATCAGTCGTAGGCCTGCATAGTTCAATTTTTGCATATAAAGGACTGCCGAAAGCAGCTGTCACTTCATTGGTATCCGCGTAGACTTCCTTGGCTTTGTGGCAGAACTTTTAACTTTATCAAGACTGGACAACTTCTACACTAGTACACGCTTCGAGCGGCACCGTTCAAAATATCTAAGCATCTATTTTTACCATTTGCTCAACAGTTAAAAAGTAAAAAACACATATCTCCTTGCCTACAAAAGAACACCCGCACTCAGTATTACATTCATTCCTTCAAGTTTTGTTTTATGAAAACTGTGTGGTGAAACAAGTGTTCTATAGATGGATTACTACGACGATGTGAGTATTTTCTTCTTATATGTTATATCATATATGCATTTTTCTTATGATAATTTTGTATATATCTTTATCAGGGTGTTGGTGAAGTAGTTTATGATGATGTTATCTATAGAACTGCCAAAGATAAAAGTTGGGATGGCATAGACCAATATACAGTAAGAAGATGCATTCACAATCTTAGACCTGCTCGACGTGTAGCATGGGGAAGAGAGAATGGTGGACGACGTTTTCTTGGCTGCCCTATTCAGGTATTATAAATTATACATTGTACGCCAAATATATCACTTTCATATTGGACTTGTTAATTTAATAACTTTTTTTACATGAAGGGTGATGAATGTGCTTGGAGCTGTTGGGTAGACCCTGAACATAAATCTTGTTTGAAATCCTACCTCGAAAACATACATGATGACCTAGAGAATTCTTGGAGCAAGATAGAAGATGCAACAGATGAATTGAAGCAAAAGAATGATGTCTTCAAGATGAAGGAGAAGAAGCTCAAGGAATTGATATGTCATATTAGTAATCATTCGAATAGAAAGGATATTATAATTATTATATTATCCTTTGTTGTAATTTTCTTTTTAAGCAAAGTTTACTTCATGTACTAGTGTGTTTATCGAATGTTGTGCTATCAAAAATAAAGTCAATCTATGAAGGAGTGTTCAATCAATCTATATGAAGCCAATATTTTATAATATAAATAATTATGCTTTTAATTTGATGGAAATTTTGAAGTTCATATGAACAAACTTCACTCAATATATAGATTTATCATAATTCATTTTGTGAAATGCACACTAAATTCAAATATTAGTATATGGTGTTATTTAAATTATTTATAACACATAATACATTTTAAGAATGAAATGGAATAATATACACAACTTCATTGTTATAACACATAATCATATACTACATTAACATATACCATTTTTTTTTATGTGTTCCTACCTAGGTTTGGAATTACATATACACAATTAAAAAATCTCACAATTTCAGTAATTGAATTACAGTCACCAATATATTAATCAAGTCACATATAACATTTAACACATTTCACATTTGCCTATGTAATTGGAGTGGGAATCCACACATTTTGATTTTCTTATTTATTATACATACTACATGTAGTTATCTTCTTACTAAATTCATACAAAATGATTATGACATGAAAATTTAGATAAGAGATATGCCATGTGGTTCCTATTAATCATACACTATGTTAGAAACACATTTCACAATACATAGTTAGAACGTATTTCACAATACTTTCAAGCCATTTCACAATTCATAGATACAATAGGATTCATAGACTTCTGAAATATTTTTTTTTGAATATATTGATAAGAAAATGAAAATTGATTTTTTATAAAATTCTAATTTTATAAATATTTCATTACACATTAGAAGGTATTTTCACATATTTCATGGTACTACTGTTACATTCATTATGTTGACATAACAAAAGTTATAGATCACATAATTAACAACAATAAAAGAAATGTTCAATTGATTTGTTCACATACCAAATTTGCAAAAAATGTATTGCTTTGTACATTTCAGATATTTTTTAACATTTATCAATTTTTACAATCTTTGTGATAAGTAATTAAAATTGATTTTAACATATAATACATTTCACATTTCATCACTATACTATGACACTTGGAGAATATGTTGGTACTAAAATATATATAAGGGTTATCAGAACATTACACTCTATCAAAATCACATAACTTCTATCCAAATACAGTACCAAACATGGAAGATTTTTGAAACGTTACACATATGTTATGTGGAACTAATCAAGAATTCTCCTTCTTTTCATCGAACGACCAGCTGGTCCAACGCGATGTAGTGACAAATAACTGATTGGTTCATGAAGCAGCTCTTGATTTCTTCGTGATTCCACATCTGAAGCAGCATCTCCATCTTCGAGCTCTGCCTCAGGGAAGAAATTCCCCAGCAAAGTACTTTCACCAATTTGTTCTTCTTCGATGTTTCAACATTATATTGCACATCTGACTGAAATATATAATTAATATAGTTAATTTCAATAATTTTTACGATAAGTAAGCAATGTTTGTAACTTACAACAGATTCAGATCTTTTGGTCTGTCAAAATTTTCTTTTCATAGTAAATATCCTTGATGAATCAGCATCATCCTCACAAGAACTTCCAAAAGAATCCTTTATAGAAGTGAAAAAATAAAGAAATCATTTTAAGAGATTGAAAGAAAACCATTAGCTAACCTTAACAATAATATTAAGAGAAACTTACTGTTGGCTCCATGTGCACAATATCTACCTTACTGTCCTCCTCTGATTTCTTGTGTTCACTGTTACTTTCGACTTCATTCTTACTATCTTTATGTGAAACAACAGGGGATGTGTTTTCTTCCATCTAGTGTTATGCTTCTTGAATGTAGTAAGTGAAATATGTGTGTGGTGGGTGTGTCTTTATATGTGTTGTGGTGTACCGAATTTTTCCCCACCCAAACCACTTTTGAAAGTTTAAAACATATGGCAGTAAAATAGCCATCATCATACTTTACCTTTCTCTATGTCAGTCCCCGTTTGATCAATTTCATATCTGTCCATGCAATAAGTAAATAATAGTACTTCAGTATGTTTTCTGTACTAAAGTTTGTTTCTATATGTATTAATAACAGAATTGCTATAGTGTAGTGGCTAATGTGTAAAATTCACACTTTGGCAGTAACGCGAGTAGTACATTGTATTTAATATACACCTTTTGTCAACAGACATGTCACATCAATCAATAGTATTGAAAAGCGTGTTCACAAAACTCCCCTCTTCCACTTATCTTCTTGAAGTCTTGTTCGTCCGCTCTCTATCTTCTCCATTGCCTCTTCAGTCTCATTCTTCTAGAAGATGGTGTTATATCAAGTTTTCAGATCATCCAAGGAATTCATGGTAGAGATATTCTTCCTATAGAAATAAGAAGATAGCAACCAAAAGGTTAGTACTCTGCTCAACGATAATGTAAAGTTGCTTCTCGTCCGTTATATTTAAAATTTTCTTATATCAATCCATTGGAGAATCGGTAATCATTTACAAGGAATGACTTATATCAAGAAAATTTCATTATTTAATGTACGTGCATTTGTTCTTAACCTCCTTCTTTCTGAACTTACATTTTTAAGGTATTATGACATGTGAAATGTTTTCATGATTTTTTGTCCGTGCGTGTGTTCTTAATCTTCTTCTTTGTTAGCTGACATTTTTTTGGTGTTATGACATGTGAAATGTTTTAATGATTTTTTTTACCTGAGTGTGTTCTTAATGTTCTTCTTAGTAGAATCTGAAACGTGAAACCAATGTAAATATTTTCTTATAATTTAATTAATTTCCAACCTATTAATTTATACTTATTACTGGTTTACATGAACATTTCAAGCACACTGTTCACGCTTTATTATATGAAGTACCATGTTTCATACCATATGTGAAATGTGTTAAATGTTAATAAATAAAAGAAAAAACAAATATGAGTTTGTGAAATGTCAGTTGTAGTGGTTCCTTTTAGTGTTAACATGATTTTCAATCAACATTTGAAATTTATTATAAATAACTTTTATATGAAGTATGTACATATCTTAATTTGAAAAAACAAATAGAATTTAATGTTTTGTGAAATGATTGGCTAATATATTTTTAATAAAACTCAGATGCAATGTCAGAATCTGATGGTTTATCAGCTGTACGATCAAATGATTCAAAAAATTCTAATGTATCTGAATGTGATGCTGCAACCTCGAGAAGTTCTTGCAAAAAGGTTGCAGGCGTGATCAATAAGTTTGATCTTGTGAAGAAGAACCTTGAAATTGATTTTGGAGGTATTCTAGCTTTGCCTCAGATAAACAAGATTGATAGAAAATTTACTGTACTACTTTTATGCAATATTAATCCTGACAAAAGAACTATTAAGATCAACGACAAATTAAGTCTGAGTATTACAACAAGTGATGTTCATCGTATACTCCAAATCCCAATTGGTCCAAAAAATTTGAAAGGACTAGATTGCCAATCTGTTGAAGAAAAAATTGAATTCATTAGAATTGCAATGGGGTCAGTAACTTATGATGCTGATGAGCTCAATAGCATGAAGGTTGCTGAAATGATAGTAACAAGGGATTATCCAAGTGGCATGGACAAAATCCAGCCAGATCAGTTCAAAACTTCATTTGTTTGCTATGTAATGGGTAATTTTCTTATTGGAAGAAGCAGTGCAAATCGTGGAGCAAAGGATTTTTGGGGATCTTTTCTAAGAACTGAAGACATACTATTGTACAATTACTGTGAGGCTGCATTGGATGAAATAATGAAGGCGGCAAGAAAGGTCCAGTATGATATAAAAATGAAGAAGGAAATTAACTACATATCTAGCTGCCCACTACTCCTGTAGGTAAAATTAATACATGCTTTCTTTTATGGAAAGTATGATATAAAAAATGAAGAAGAAAATTAACTACATATCTGGCTGCCCACTACTACTATAGCATGAAAGTTGCATAATATTTTTGACGTTTATTTTGCAATTACAGGCTTTGTTTCTTGACAGTATAAATCTAGGTTTTCTCAACATACCGGATCATATAGTACCAACTATAACAGCTTTTGACTACGAGAGGTTAGCGAAGATGATAGAAGCAGTCAGACAAAATATGAACGATAACTCATTCGGTGACATTGAGGTAATTTTAATTTTTATTTGCTATATGATTTTTCTAATATATGTATAATGATTCACACAAAATAATTGAGTTCTAAAAAAAAATTATGCAGATAAGGATTCGAAGTACAACGAAACAAAATTTGCAAAAAAAAATTAAAACATCATTCGGTATCTACTTCGCAAATGATTTTAGAAAAAAATGGTAACAAGACAGTTCACTTCCAAAATCCTGTTACGATGAAGCCATTATCTATTGGAAAGTCAGAAGGCAACAAGTATCTGCAAGCATGTATACAAGGAACAATATCTAGCAAGGTATACATTCATTTAATAATAAATAAAATTATAGCATTTGGTATGAAGTAAGCATATAAAGTACTAACTTTTTATCTTGTGCATTTCAGCTATCCATATTACAATTAATAGATTTGAAATGGCACAATGCAAGAATTGTACGTCATTTCAATGAATTCAAGTCTGATATTATGTCAGATAGCCTTAGTGATAGCAACATTATGGTGAATGTAGATTCTTTACTTGCAAAATTATTGGCTGATAACATGGAATTAGCCAAAAGAATGCAACAACATACTTCTTCAGAAATTCATGGGATATCAATAAATAAAAATATATCATGTACAAACAAAAGGTCAACAAATGAAGTGAGTGCTAAAGATTCAACAAGTGACTGTAAGTCAGCACACTTTATGTATAATAAATTATTTAAATTTCCTATAGATAAACTGAATAAATTTATAGTACATTTAATTTGTATTGATTTTAGGCACTTCAAAACGACTGAAAACGTCCTCTACCTCAATGTTACAAGGTAAAAATGTATCTATTACATATATATCATATTATTAATAAAAATGTTTGCATTGACTACTTACGATGCTAGTTTATCATTCTGTACTTATATGCAGTTCAAGAATCTATGGAGAAAACAGTTAAAAGTGTCAATCGAACAGAACAAGTTCTCATAATTGAAGATGCGAATCGTGCAAACAAAAATATTAAAACAAATGATTTATCATTTGTTTCTACCTTTGAGACACCAAAGTGTGTTACGAAGATGTAGCCGCTTTCACCTGCTACAGTTGCTGCTTGGATGTCTGAAACTACGGTGGCATATAGATTGTTTCAAAGTGAAGACAATTTGAATCTAAATGCCAGAACATTGGAAGCAGAGTTCACTGATTCTCACCTCATAAAGATATCAGTAAGTAATGGTAGAAAAGCAAACAACCCATGGTTATTTGGTGTACAAAGACCTGCAAGATCTTCATTTGTAATAACAAACTTCTCTAACTGGTTGTTACACAGCAAAGATGAAGATATAACAGGGTATGTACATTATATCATATCTTTAATTATTCATGCATGAACAACACAATAATATGATTTATTAACAAATTATCCTTTTATATTGCACAATATGGATTATTAACTATACACCAAGATATATTGAAGTTACAGGAATTGAGTTAAAAGAAATTTTTGTTCAATTCAAGACATTTAGCTATGAAGTTTTTGATATATCTATTCGTAGACTCGTTCAGTTTGATAAATTTATGTACGGTTCTAAAAAGAAGCAAAGATGGAGGCACATAATGGAGTCAGATTTTGCGGTATGAATATGTTATCAAACTTTTATATACGTTCTTTGTATATAATAAATTTAGCTATATGTTTCATTCTTAACAGTACTACATTATTCAGATGATGGCCCTTGCTAATGAGAATGTATTATCTAGCCGATCGATCGTTGATCAATTCAGAAATTCTGCTGAATTCTATGACATATCGGAGTGCAGAATGGTACATTTTTAAAAGTTATAATTATCCTTTTTGTACACCTGTTTCATTCACTTATACAACTAATGAATTATTACACATAACATTCCCAGCTCTAGTAAGTGAAACATGGTGTTCGTATTACTTCGACACCAAGTTGTCGTGCATACATGTGGCTGATCCATTATATATGTGACGCCCCCGACTCAATCGTGCACTAATCATACACCCAAACATGCAGGATCAAGCACAGGGACTCACGGGAAGATATCACAACACAACTCTAACACAAATAAACGGAGATCCACAATATTACAGACCAGGGATCATGAGGATCCGAATACATAAGTCAGTCATACAAATATTATCTGAGTACAGACATAGTTAGACAGGTTTTTGCCTTAAGAAGGCTAGCACAAACAACGACTCTAGATCGAAAGGCGTAGGCCTCCTGCCTGGGAGCCTCCGATCCTACTCCTGGTCGGCTGGCTTGATCCAGTAGTACGTGCCGTCTGGACCCTCCTGGTAGTAAGCTCCTGAGGTGGCATCTGGCTCCGGGGCTCCATCGTTTGATGTATCATCAAAGTGGGGTATGGGGAAAAAGAAGTAACAAAGCAACCGTGAGTACTCATCCGAAGTACTCAGCAAGCAAGGATCTACACTACATATGCAACATTATCAAAGGGGAAAGGCTGTATATATGGACTGGGCTGCAGAAATGCCAGAATAGAGAGAAGGCCTAGTCCTATCGAAGACTAGCATCTGCAAACATCTTCACGAAGCCACCATCTTGCAGCAATAGAAGAGAGTAGAATAGCATTTTATTAAGCAAACATGTTGAAGTAAGCCTAGAGATCCTTCCTTGACTCCCTGCAAGAAAGCGATCCCGAAGCTTCAATTAAGTAACAAGTATCTAGTTCAAGTAGTAGATCGGGATATACAAACTGAGCGTCCTTTACCGTAGGACCGGCTATCGATAGATATTCTTCCCTGCAGGGGTGCACTACTGTTACCCAACACGCTCGATCACCTCTGGCCGGACACACTTGCTGGGTAATGCCCGGCCTCGGGAGATCAACACGAAGCAGCGCCCTACCTAGGCTCAGCAGACAGGTCAGCACGCCGGACTAACCTATGCACCCAGAGGTCTTGGGCCATCGCCCTGGGCACCCTGCGCATTGCGAGACTGGCCAGGGTGCAGGCGCGACACTGAACTCGTCAGTGAAGTATCCAGCCCATTCCCGACAATCAGCCCGCATGGTGAACCGTGACGTCTGAAGAGCTTTCGGGAGGAACGTACGACGTTGAGGGCCCCATAAACCATAATCCCACGTGGTTGTAGTGCGTATAGGGCACATTGACCCACTCAGATCAAATACCCAAATCCAATAGGCTCCTTTATTAACATGCGGAGACAATCAGAGTTTCTGAAGCTCCGCCACAATATCACACTCGAGTGCCCTTCCAGCACACCCGACAACATAGATCCCCTGCGGGCACCCATCAGGGTCGACCCGCCTGTAACAAGGGTCAAAGTAACCGTGTGGTCATAACATCAAGGGGGAAACCCCAAGGAATCACCCTCGGTGAATTCCACTCGACGAAATCATTAGGGTGAACGGATGAGGCATCACCCTCGAGGTTCACACTGAGGGGTTGCACGACAGAGTCGTATCGGGAGTGGAGCAGGAGGAATCACACTCGATGACCACGACCGAACAACTACACTGCAGAGTATTCATCAGGAGTGCGTTACGAGGTATCACCCTTGGCATTCAAGACTAACTATGCAGAGTCATACAACTAAGGGGGGGAGGTGATGTGTCGGTCTCTGGTCGACGATCACATTGATCGAGTCGTCGATGATCAAGCAGGGGCAACAAGGGTAAGGTGGTGGGGTCTTTGATGGTTCACTACCAACCTATACTAAGCAGTTCAACATAGGCAGGTAAGGTAGCGATAAACAAGTTACAAAAGCAGGCTATGCATCAGAATAGGAACAAACAGTAACAGTAGCAAAATCTAATGCAAGCAGGAGAAATGGAATGGGCGATATCTGGATGCTCAAGGGGGGGAGGCTTGCCTGGTTGCTCTGGCAAGAATGAGGGGTCGTCAACGGGCTGCTCGTCTGTAGCGTAGTCATACTCCGCTACAACGGCGTCGGTCTCGGCGTCTATCGAGAGAGAAGGAGGGGGAGAGAAACAATAAATTCATGGCAAAATGCAAACAATATGCACGACATGTCTAAATGATATGCCGGGGTGTTCTACTGCCTAACAAAATGATTTAGTTCATTTAGGAATTTATCCGGATTTATTTAATTAAAGTTGAGCACTATTCATTTATTGAAATTGATCTAAAAGTTCCATGTTCATCTAGCTAGGGGCATTTGTCAGGAATACGAGGGACGTATTCAGATTCGTACCGAAATTCTGAGCAACTTTCATATATAAATTATTTTCATCGGAGTTACGGATTATTTTATATGATTTTTCAAAATTTAAACAATATTCTGAAATTACAGATTTATTATTAATTCGAATTATCCAAAATAGTAAACGATGACGTCAGCATGACATCACCATGATGTCAGCAGGTCAAACCCAGCTGACCAGAGTCAAACCTGACAGGTGGGTCCAGTGGGACCCACATGTCATTGACTGAGCTAACTAAACAGGGTTAATCTAATCTAACTAAACTAATTAGTAGGTGGGGCCTACTGGTCAGTGAGTGTTTAGTTTACTAATTAACTTAATTAACTAATTAATAGTTTATTTATTTATTTAAATTAGTTTATTTGGCAGGACCCACATGTCATAGACAAGGGCCAGCCCAGTCAGCGTGGTTGACCCAGTCAACTGGTCAAAGGGGGGTCCACGGGGCCCAGCTGCCAACGACACACGCAATGCCACGTGGCCGCCACGTCGGCTGCCGGTGCCGGGGTAACTCCGGCGAGTTCAAAACGCGGTGTCGAGCTCCGGTGTGGCGCGGGATTCGGCTACAGTGGGTTTCCGGACCCGAGGTTAGGCACGTTCGATGCGGCTCGACGTCGCGCGTCGAATGGCGGCGGAGCGAGGGGCTGTGGTGGCCGGAGCTGAGTGCCACGAGCTCGCCGGCGGCGGGGTGATTCAGGCATGCGACGGAATCAGGGCGACAGTGGGCAAAATGAGCAGCGCAAGGTGGCTACGGCGTCTACGCGGCATGGTGAGTGCGATGGTGGCACGCACGGGGCCCTATGGTCGCCGAGGCCACGCCGGCGACGAGGCCTGGCGGCAGCGCATTCGGGTGAGAAGGGGGTGGCTGCTACGGCTACGGAGAGAGAGCGGGGAGAGGAGGGATCGACGCAGCAGCTCACTAGCATTGCAGGGAAGGCCCGGGGACGGCTCGAGGAAGGGCGACGGCGACGACTCATGGAGGCTATCGACGGCAGCCGTAGGGGAAGAAGACGAGGCAGGCCGGCGATGCAGAGCTCCTCGGCTTCGGCTCATTGGCGCAGGCGACGTAGCGGAGCACGGCGGTGACGCTGGACTAGGCGGAACGGTGTGGCGGAGGCGGTGGCTACGTGGGCGATGGGGCAACGGCGATGGCTGCGTCAGCCATGGCGGAGAGCGAGTGAGGGAGGGGGAGAGTGGGGCGAGGGAGGCGCCAGGGGGGCTGCGGGGCTCGCCCTTATCCTCGCTGCGGGCGCGGGCGCGTTGTCGAGCAGGGAGAGAGGGGGGGCCAGCTCGCGCGCGCAGTGCGCGCGGGGTGTTTGACAGCGGGGCAGTGAGCAGTGCGGGAGGTGGAGGATGGCGCGGAGTGGGCTGGGCCGGGCACTGTAGCAAGCATGCCTAAGTGCACAGTAGAGCTTTTTCTATTTTATCTATTTTTTCCTTTTTCTGTTCCCTTTAACTCTGTTTTGTTAATTGTTTGGACACTAAATGAATTTTGTGAAAAGTGTGACCTAGTCCATAAATCACAGTGCATTATATCCTAACACCAAAAACTAGTTTGGGCAAAATATAACTTCATATTTAATTTAGATTAAATAAAAGGTTATTATAGGTGGTTGTTTGCTACTGTTTGAGGTTGCTAGAGCCACTTAATTTATTTATTAAATGTAGGTTACAATTTTAGAACTGTTTCTGGAAAATTTGTTATTTAATGAACATTTTAGTTTCTGTTTTGAACTACTTTTATTTTCCACTTTGAATTTAATTGAAGTTTGAACTAGGAGTTGAAATGCAATATGATGCAAATGATGATTATGCACTGTTAATCTAGCTGACTTGTCATTTTCAAAAGTAATTACTGTGGATAATGACATGGGGTGTTACAATTCTCCTCATCTATCAAGAATTCTCGTCCCGAGAATTATGAGGAAGACTGAAAGAAAGCGGGGTATTCTTCGCGAAGACGATCCTCGTGTTCCCAAGTGGCTTCATCTTAAGAATGATTCGACCACTGCACCTTGAGGAATTTGATCGACTTCTGACGAGTTCGACGCTCAGCTTGATCAAGAATACGGATGGGATATTCTGGATAGGATAGATCTTCTCGTAATTCAAGCATTTCGCGATCCATAGCTCAAATAGGATCCTTGAAGCAGTGACGAAGTTGGGATACATGAAAAACATCATGCACTTGAGAAAGATTTGGCGGCAATTGCAACTGATATGCCACTTCTCCTCGACGGGCAAGAATGCGGAACGGGCCAATGTAGCGAGGAACTAACTTGCCTTTGATTCCGAACCGATGAGTGCCTTTCAACGGAGTGACGCGAAGGTAAGCTTGCTCGCCAGGTTGATAGACCATTTCCTGGTGCTTTCGGTCAGAGTTGCTCTTCTGACGAGACTGAGCAGATTTCAGATGTCCACGGACAATGCGGACTTGTTCTTCAGCTTGTTGGATAATGTCCGGTCCAACAAGTGAGCGTTCCCTAGTTTCTGACCAATTCAGAGGGGTTCGACACTTACGTCCGTATAAAACTTCAAACGGTGCCATCTTCAGACTAGCTTGATAGGTATTGTTGTAAGAGAATTCGGCATACGGGAGAGATTCCTCCCATTTCTTACCGAAGGAGATGACGCAAGCTCGAAGCATATCTTGGAGCACCTGATTAACTCGTTCGACTTGACCCTGTGACTGAGGGTGAAAAGCGGTACTGAACGACAGATGAGTTCCCATAGCTTCTTGGAAACTATTCCAGAATCTGGAGGTAAAGAGGCTGCCACGATCAGAACTGATCTCCAACGGAACACCGTGGAGTGACACAATTCGGGAAACATACAAGTCTACTAACTGACTAGCAGTGATTGTCTCCTTGACTGGCAGAAAGTGAGCAACCTTTGAGAATCGGTCAATGACGACAAAAATAGCATCATGACCCTTCTGAGATCTAGGAAAACCAGTAATGAAATCCATTTGGACCTTGTCCCATTTCCATTCAGGAATATCAAGGGGTTGCAGAGTTCCAGCAGGTCTTTGATGTTCTGCTTTAATGCGACAACAAACGTCACAGTCCGAAACATAACAAGTAATGTCTCGCTTCATATTAGGCCACCAGTATCTCTGACAAATGTCACGGTACATCTTTGTGCTACCAGGATGAATTGACAGAGGAGTGTCATGAGCTTCTTTCATAACGTGTTCCCTCTCATCCTTGAACTTGGGTACGAAGAGACGACATTGGAAGAATAGGATCCCTTCATTATCAAGATGGAATTCCGACGGCTTTTATTTTTCGAGGTACCGCTTAATCCTTTCAACTTCAGAGTCATACTTTTGTATAATCTTAATGCTGTGCTCAAGATCCGGTTCAACAACCAGGGTATTGAGATAACCCTGTGGAACAATATGGAGGTTCAATTTGCGAAGCTCTTCATAAAGAACAGGTTGTGCTTCCTGAACCATATGGTTGCTGCAATAAGCCTTGCGACTCAAAGCATCGGCCATTACATTAGCCTTGCCAGGGGTATATGAGATATTCATATCATAATCGGCAATTGTCTCGAGCCATCTTTGTTGACGAAGGTTCAAATCTGGTTGAGTATATAGGTACTTCAAACTCTGATGATCCGTGTATATCTCGCAACGGTTACCGAGAAGGTAATGTCGCCATAGCTTCAGAGCATAAATAACCACAGAAAGTTCAAGATCATGCACTGGATAATTTTCTTCATGAGGACACAATTGTCGAGAGGCATAAGCAATCACCTTACGCTCTTGCATTAGGACACAGCCTAATCCTTGACGAGATGCATCATAGTATATCACGAAATCCTTTTGGGAATCCTGGGGTGCTAGCACTGGGGCAGATGTCAACTTATCTTTAAGCATCTGAAAGCTTTCTTGACATTTTTCTGTCCACTCAAATTTAACACCCTTGTGGAGCAGGTTAGTCAGTGCCTTTGCAATCTTGGAAAAGTTCTCAACGAATCGACGGCAATAACTAGCGAGTCCGAGAAAACTTCTGACTTGCTTAACATTCTTCGGGGGAGTCCAATCAAGAATAGCCTGAACTCGTTCGGGGTTAACAGCAATGCCATTATTGGAAATCACATGACCAAGATAGGTCACTTCAGATAACCAGAATTCAAACTTAGAGTATTTGGCGTAAAGCTGGTGTTCCCGAAGCTTCTCCAATACAAGCCGAAGATGTTCAGCATGTTCTTCTTCATCCTTGGAATATATAAGGATATCATCCAAATAAACCACGACGAATTTGTCGAGGTAATCCATGAAGATATAGTTCATCAACCGGGAGAAGGTTGCTGGAGCATTTATTAAGCCAAATGACATGACGGTGTACTCATAAGAGCCATACCGAGTAACAAAGGCAGTCTTTGGAATATCCTCTTCGCGAACACGGATCTGATGATAACCCAACCTCAAGTCGAGTTTCGAGAACACAGAGGATCCAGCAAGCTGATCATAAAGATCATTGATCCGGGGCAGTGGGTATTTATTCTAGATTGTGGCTTGGTTAATGGGCCGGTAATCCTGAACCAATCAGCTAGTTCCATCCTTCTTCTTAACGAATAGTGAAGGTGCTCCCCAAGCAGAGGAACTGGGGCGGATGAAACCTTTCTTAAGTGACTTGTCGATTTATTCCTTAAGCTCAAGGAGTTCATGCGGCGGCATCTTATAAGGACGCTTCACAATAGGCGTAGTGCCAGGCTTCAAGTCAATGACAAACTCGACAGCTCTAACCGGGGGTATCCCTGGAAGTTCTTCTGGAAAAACGTCCATAAAATCTCGAACGACAGGAACGTTCTCGATCCCTTCCAGAGGTGAGGCGTTCAAAGCATTCAGAGCATATATCTGAGCTTCAGCATTTCGGGTAATTCGGGCGGTGTAGTTCACTATCTCATCGGAGGGGTGAAGAAGTTGGATGACTTTTGTGGCACAATTGATTGAAGCTATGTGAGCTTTCAACCAATCCATTCCGAGGATGAGGTCTATGATGGAAGACTTCAAGACGATGGGTGAGGCAAGGAATTCCAACCCTTTAATTTCGATGGTAACGTCAGGTGCTATCACGTCAGCATGACAAGGACCTCCGGGAGTTTTAACGACTAACGGAGTATGCATCTTCTCATACCGAATGCCATGCATGAATGCAAATTTTCCAGAGAGGAATGAATGTGATGCTCCTGAATCAAATAAAACAGAAGCAGGTACTGAGTTAACGAGAAGGGTACCCATCACAGTGGCAGGTTGATCCTGGAATTCTTCATATCAATGTTGTAAGTGTGTCCACGACCATGTGCAGCAGACCTAGTATTATAGTTGCGGGCCTGATTGTTGCCACGACCATTGCCACGGCCAGTACGAGGAAAGGCCAACTGATTCTGAGTCTGGCGGCAGTCCTTAGCATTGTGACTTGGTTTGTGAGACTTGAAGCACAGACCATCTTCAGGACGAAGAGGAGCATTGTGTTGAATAGCTTGAGCTCTTGGCTGCCTTGGTGGTGGAGGAGGCAGACGTGGTGCAGCATAGTTGTTCTTTGGCGCAGGGGCATTTGGACGGAACACGTTGTTGGGAATCCAGACTCGACGCTTCTGTGCTGAGCCCGAAGATGAGCCAGCATCACGATAGCGCTTCTGCGATTCCTTATGCTTCATCTGAGCGGTCTCCACCAGAATAGCCTTGTTCACAAGAGTAGAAAAGTTGTTGAAGTCTTGAGCAGCAAGTGCAAGCTCGATGTCTAGGTGGAGTCCATTATGAAACTTCTCTTGTCTACGGGCATCCGTGGCAATGTCTTCCTCAACTTAGCGGGAAAGGTCAAGAAATTCCCACTGATAAGCTTCGACAGTCTTGTTGCCCTGAGTGAGGTTGCGGAACTGGGTTTTCATCCTGTCCATAATTCCCTGAGGAATATAACGGGCGCGGAAAGCAGCCTGGAACTCATTCCAGGTAACCACTGTTCCAGCGGAAAGTGTACGCTTGTGGGTGTCCCACCATTGAGCAGCGGGACCCTTTAGGAAAAAGGCTGCTAAGGTGACGAAGTTGGCCAGGGCGACATTAGCAGACTCCATCTCGTGAGTGATGTCGCGGAGCCAGTCATCAGCATCCAGTGGCTTGTCAGAGTTGCGGAACTGAGTGGGGTTGAGTCGCATAAACTCTGTCAAAGTTATTGAAGCAGGGTTCTGGTTCTGGTTGTTCTGATGCGGGAACTGAGCCATGATTCCGGTCATGAACTGACGGTTGAGCTCGAATTGTTGCATCATAGCTGCCATATAGTCTGGTGGTGGTGGGTGTTCAGGGGCACGACCACAACCACGACCACTTGGTCTAACCATCCTGCTAAGTATCAACAGGGGCAGTTTAGTAAAAGAAATTGCGAGTGTTTAGCGACAAGCATGATGTAACTCGACAACAATTAAGCAGTGTAACAGATACATAACAGTAGTCAATTAAGACATACAGATCCATACACAGAGTCGGGTACATGCGGACAGCATAACGGCGCGGTTTAAAAACTAGACATGCTAGGCGGCGCACAGGCACGCGGTAAGGAAGTACACAACGAGACATAGCAAAGGCTACATCAACGTCGGGGAAAACCACTGAAACAGGGTAACTGCGAGTGCGGATGATGAATGTTTGTCGCGGTAGGATCCTGCGCTCCATGTGCACTCTGATGCAGAACCCGGTCTCGAGTTGTAAGAAGAGGTCCACGTGTAGGTGTGTGACCTCCAACAGCAGGCCAATCAATACCAGCATACATCTGAGTCCTGCGCGGGTGAAGGATGTGCTCTGGATGTATCCCTGCATGAACAGCGAGTAGCAACTGTGTCATAGCATCGTAGAGACGTGCTCGAGTGGCAACCAACTCGACGGCAAGAGCCCGAACAGTGCGATCCAGAGCCTGAGTGCACTGAATCAGAACACGCGGGTCGTAGCGACGAGGCTCGTACGGGGCACAGATAGCTGTGTAGTATCCAGTAGCATCTCCAGCAGGGGCATACAGAATGTATCGGAACTCAGAGGCATCCAAGATACTGCTAAACTCTCCTCGGAGACGTGCGATAGCAGAGTAGGCGGCATCATGGACTGCCATCTCAATCGTCACGCCGATACTGTGGAAAGGTGCAGCTCAGTGTCTGAGTCATCTTGCTGATCATAGATACGAACATCAGCATGGTACTGCTCCTGGTTGAACTCGCGGTAATCCTCGTAGACCATGTACTCGGGGTACCAGCGGTATCCAAGTCTGGTCAGGAGGGCGATCAGGACAGCTGGAAACCCAGGGGCATCACGAGCCCAAGTGCGAAGCACAAGCTGTGTCAAAGGATGTGGTGGAAACAAACGATCCATCTGAAATAGAGGAAATTCAGGTTTGTCAAATGACAATGAGAAGTTTAACACAACTCAGAGAGAAAGGTTAAACAAAACAATGGAAAGGAAAATGATTATCAGACTAATCAGATCAATGACCGGGAAATCGCACAGATATCCAGCTCTCCAGGTAGACGAGATATACGAGACCCTAAGTGTCGGCATTAGTAAAATTTATTTAACCCGAATAGAAGAGAGATCAGAGTCCCAGAGTATAGATGAGAAATAAAAGATCCTAATACCACCCAGTTTGCGTCGTCGGCCCGTAAGCCACACAGCCAAGTTAGTAAATTAGTTTTTCGATGTCTAGACTGAACTTCGACCAAGGAATTGGAAAGGGGCTTCCTACAGGCAGTCGGCTCTGATACCAACTTGTGACGCCCCCGACTCAATCGTGCACTAATCATACACGCAAACATACTCGATCAAGCACAGGGACTCACGGGAAGATATCACAACACAACTCTAACACAAATAAACGGAGATCCACAATATTACAGACCAGGGATCACGAGGATCCGAATACATAAGTCAGTCATACAAATATTATCTGAGTACAGACATAGTTAGACAGGTTTTTGCCTTAAGAAGGCTAGCACAAACAACGACTCTAGGTCGAAAGGCGTAGGCCTCCTGCCTGGGAGCCTCCGATCCTACTCCTGGTCGGCTGGCTCAATCCAGTAGTACGTGTCGTCTGGACCCTCCTGGTAGTAAGCTCCTGAGGTGGCATCTGGCTCCGGGGCTCCATCGTCTGATGTATCATCAAAGTGGGGTATGGGGAAAAAGAAGTAACAAAGCAACCGTGAGTACTCATCTGAAGTACTCAGCAAGCAAGGATCTACACTACATATGCAACATTATCAAAGGGGAAAGGCTGTATATGTGGACTGGGCTGCAGAAATTCCAGAATAGAGAGAAGGCCTAGTCCTATCGAAGACTAGCATCTGCAAACATCTTCACGAAGCCACCATCTTGCAGCAATAAAAGAGAGTAGAATAGCATTTTATTAAGCAAACATGTTGAAGTAAGCCTAGAGATCCTTCCTCGACTCCCTGCGAGAAAGCGATCCCGAAGCTTCAATTAAGTAACAAGTATCCAGTTCAAGTAGTAGATCGGGATATACAAAATGAGCGTCCTTTACCGTAGGACCGGCTATTGATAGATATTCTTCCCTGCAGGGGTGCACTACTGTTACCCAACACGCTCGATCACCTCTGGCCGGACACACTTGCTGGGTAATGCCCGGCCTCGGGAGATCAACACGAAGCAGCGCCCTACCTAGGCTCAGCAGAGAGGTCAGCACGCCGGACTAACCTATGCACCCAGAGGTCTTGGGCCATCGCCCTGGGCACCCTGCGCGTTGGGAGACTGGCCGGGGTGCAGGCGCGACACTGAACTCGTCAGTGAAGTATCCAGCCCATTCCCGACAATCAGCCCGCACAGTGAACTGTGACGTCTGAAGAGCTTTCGGGAGGAACGTACAACATAGAGGGCCCCATAAACCATAATCCCGCGTGGTGGTAGTGCGTATAGGGCACGTTGACCCACTCAGATCAAATACCCAAATCCAATAGGCTCCTTTATTAACACGCGGAGACAATCAGAGTTTCTGAAGCTCCGCCACAATATCACACTCGAGTGCCCTTCCGGCACACCCGGCAACATAGATCCCCTGCGGGCACCCATCAGGGTCAACCCGCCTGTAACAAGGGTCAAAGTAACCGTGTGGTCATAACATCAAGGGGGAAACCCCGAGGAATCACCCTCGGTGAATTCCACTCGACGAAATCATCAGGGTGAACGGATGAGGCATCACCCTCGAGGTTCACACTGAGGGGTTGCACGACAGAGTCGTATCGGGAGTGGAGCAGGAGGAATCACCCTCGATGACCACGACCGAACAACTACACTGCAGAGTATTCATTAGGAGTGCGTTACGAGGTATCACCCTCGGCATTCGAGAGTAACTATGCAGAGTCATACAACTAAGGCGGGGGAGGTGATGTGCCGGTCTCTGGTCTACGATCACATTGATCGAGTTGTCGATGATCAAGCAGGGGCAACAAGGGTAAGGTGGTGGGGTCACTGATGGTTCACTACCAACCTATACTAAGCAGTTTAACATAGGCAGGTAAGGTAGCGATAAATAGGTTACAAAAGTAGGCTATGCATCAGAATAGGAACAAACAGTAACAGTAGCAAAATCTAATGCAAGCAGGAGAAATGGAATGGGCGATATCTAGATGCTCAGGGGGGGCTTGCCTGGTTGCTCTGGCAAGAAAGAGGGGTCGTCAACGGGCTGCTCGTCTGTAGCGTAGTCGTACTCCGCTGCAACGGCGTCGGTCTCGGCGTCTATCGAGAGAGAAGGAGGGGGAGAGAAACAATAAATTCATGACAAAATGCAAACAATATGCATGACATGTCTAAATGATATGCCGGGGTGTTCTACTGCCTAACTAAATGATTTAGTTAATTTAGGAATTTATCCGGATTTATTTAATTAAAGTTGGGCACTATTCATTTATTGAAATCGGTCTAAAAGTTCCACGTTCATCTAGCTAGGGGCATCTATCAGGAATACGGAGGACGTATTCAGATTCGTACCGAAATTCTGAGCAACTTTCATATATAAATTATTTTCATCGGAGTTACGGATTATTTTATATGATTTTTCATAGTTTAAACAATATTCTGAAATTACAGATTTATTATTAATTCGAATTATCCAGAATAGTAAATGATGACATCAGCATGACATCACCATGACGTCAGCAGGTCAAACCCAGCTGACCAGAGTCAAACCTGACAGGTGGGTCCAGTGGGACCCACATGTCATTGACTGAGCTAACTAAACGGGGTTAACTTAATCTAACTAAACTAATTAGTAGGTGGGGCCTACTGGTCAGTGAGTGCTTAGTTTACTAATTAAATTAATTAACTAATTAACAGTTTATTTATTTATTTAAATTAGTTTATTTGGCGGGACCCACATGTCATAGACAGGGGCCAGCCCAGTCAGCGTGGTTGACCCAGTCAACTGGTCAAAGGGGGGCCCGCGGGGCCCAGCTGCCAGCGACACAGGCGATGCCACGTGGCCGCCACGTCGGCTGCCGGTGCCGGGGTAACTCCGGCGAGTTCAAAATGCGGCGGCGAGCTCTGGCGTGGCGCGGGATTCGGCTACAGTGGGTTTCCGGACCCGGGGTTAGGCGCGTTCGACGTGGTTCGACGTAGTGCGTCGAATGGTGGCGGAGCGAGGGGCTGTGGTGGCCGGAGCTGAGTGCCACGAGCTCGCCGACGGCGGGGTGATTCGGGCGTGCGACGGAATCGAGGCGACGGTGGGCAAAATGAGCAGCACAAGGTGGCTACGGCGTCTACGCGTTGCGGTGAGTGCGATGGTGGCACGCACGGGGCCCTATGGTCGCCGAGGCCACACCGGCGACGAGGCCAGGCGGCGGCGCGTTCGGGTGAGAAGGGGGCGGCAGCTACGGCTATGGAGAGAGAGTGGGGAGAGGAGGGATCGACGCAGCAGCTCACTAGCGTTGCAGGGAAGACCCGGGGACGGCTCGAGGAAGGGCGACGGCGGTGACTCGTGGAGGCGTTCGATGGCGGCCGTAGGGGAAGAAGACGAGGCAGGCCGGCGATGCAGAGCTCCTCGGCTTCGGCTCGTTGGCGCAGGCGACGTAGCGGAGCACGGCGGTGACGCTGGACTAGGCGGAACGGTGTGGCGGAGGCGGTGGCTACGCGGGCAATGGGGCAACGGCGATGGCCGCGTCGGCCATGGCGGAGAGCGAGCAAGGGAGGGGGAGAGTGGGGCGAGGGAGGCGCCAGGGGGGCTGCGGGGCTCGCCCTTATCCTCGCTGCGGGAGCGGGCGCGTTGTCGAGCAGGGAGAGAGGGGGGGCCGGCTCGCGCACGTAGCGCGCGCGGGGTGTTCGACAGCGGGGCAGTGAGCAGTGCGGGAGGTGGAGGATGGCGCGGAGTGGGCTGGGCCGGGCATTGTAGCAAGCAGGCCTAAGTGCACAGTAGAACTTTAGGCCTTTTTCTATTTTTTCCTTTTTCTGTTCCCTTTAACTCTGTTTTGTTAACTTTTCTTCTGGCAAATTTATATAACAAATTTCATATACGAGATGGAAACAAGCTGTATTCAACATAGTTTCATGAATAGCACGTCACTCAAGGTAGAATATATCGAGAGCGGCGATTTGGTGCCCGGGCTCAGATGAGCCCGGGCATGAACAGTACCACCATTTGAAATAGAAAAAATGTTCAAAAAATTCCAATTTTTTTGTGGCGCTAGATGCTCTTGTATGTGAACTCCGTGCAAAATTTTGTGAAGTTTGGACATACGAGGAGCTCGTGGCAAAAAAGACAAATTTCAGATGTCTGAGAAACTTTTGAAAATCACACTGTTCATGCCTGATTTTGTCTTTTTTACCGCGAGCTCCTCGAATGGCCAAACTTCACAAAATTTTGCGCGGAGTACACACACAGGAGCATCTTGCACCACAAAAAAATTGAAATTTTTTGATTTTTTTGTATTTTAAATCAAGGTACTATTCACCAGGCTCATCTGAGCCGGGGCTCCAGGTTGAATTATCGGAATATATCAACTATTATATGAATTTCTATAAATCTGACGGCGTAGTATGTGATTTCGAATTCTTTTAGGTTAAAATGGCTAAACCATGAAAGTAATGCAACACCGGTATAAGACCATGTTTTATATTTCAATAACATATTTCACAATTATGATCTTTGGTTCGAAAAAATTATAGATTGTGAATTCGAAAATAAAAGAAGTTCATTCATTTTTTTTCAACATCATTACTTAGACTCTTATGCCGAGGTACTAATAATTATCATGAAAAGAAAATAATTGTCATGACTTAAACAGGAAATTTAAAACAATATAGATAGCATGGATTCAGCATTTTAGTTCATACGAAGATGATTAAGATTTAGACGATGATGTAAATATCAATGATGTTATAGATTAAGTTCCTATGTATTTAGCATAATTTTAATATAATCAAGTCATTCACCACATGGAACAAACTAATATAATATAAAATATACTCTCCAAAATAATTCATATTGTACCACTTTTCAAACAGTAAGACATTTATGTCAAACTCATTACAAATTTGTTAGTAGCTGCATTTTTACCATCACAGAAAAAAAGCTAAAAACTAAATTTTAATATTACAAATTCAAGGCAAACACATCTTAGGACAATCCTTTATCGTGTGAGTAGGAGAACGACATTTGCTGCAAAATATTGTTCTTGATATACCAAAATATACCCCTGGTTCGTTGCTTTTCTTTTTAGCTTTAGTTGCACGTTTCTTTTTTGTGATATTTGCCTCCATGCTTGATTTGTACCTCTTATTTGAAGGCCAACCATATTTTGACACAATTAATGGTGGAAGAATAGAATCCACTGGAATAGATAAATTCCTATTCTAGTCAACAATGACTATTCCTGATGAACCTACATCGCTTGATTCTGCTTGAATGTCATGTTCAATGATATCTTCAGGAGTGTCTTTACTTGGATTCCCATATCCAATCTGGCATGTTGTCGTATGAGACAATCTATGTTCTGCCAATTCCTTTTTATAGCGCATGAAATTTGATTTTGCAATTGCACAAGCTGTATCATCAATTTCTCCCTGATTAACTAGAGCAACAACATCAAAATACAACATCTTGTGCCTAACAGATCTAGCCTCTTCTTCATTTTCAGTAAAATCTGTTTGACCTATTATCCGGACGGTTCCAACTCTTGCCTTCTTAGTCCACCTTTTCATGATATGACAATCTGGAATCTTTGATAAACCCCTAATCAACATTATCTGCATTTTACCATACATATTATTAATGTTTGATATTAAATTAAGAAGTGTCTATGATCAAATAGTACTGATGAAACTCACTAGTCAATTAATAATAAACTTACTCTGATTATATGGCTGCATATTACACCAAAATGCTGGTATAAACCACATTCACAATTATAGTATCCAATCTTTTCATCAACCTTGATTATGTATTTCACATTGCACCAAGCATCACGTGATTCTGCTTCAACATGCATCACCTCGAACATAATATGCTCTGAACTTGGTAGCAATATATACTTGGTTGATTTAACTAATTCCTTTTTGGATAGAGAGTACACTCTTGGTGTGTATATTTGATGCGGCTTGAACTACGTCGGTATTTCCCCAAAGAGGAAGGGATGATGCAGCACAGCTACAGTAGGTATTTCCCTCAGTGATAAGACCAAGGTTATCGAAGCAGTAGGAGAACCACGCAACACTACGTGAACGGCACCTGCACACAAAGAACAAATACTTGCAACCCGACGTAAAAGAGGGGTTGTCAATCCCTCCCGGGTAAAGAGATAGATAAATTTGTAGTAGATCGGATAAATAGATCTCGCGGGAACGCGAGATAAAATAAATAACAATAAATTGCAGCAAGATATTTTTGGGTTTTTGGATTAATAGATCTGAAAATAAAATATGCAAATAAATAAAAAGGCCAATAGCAATATAGATCTGAAAGTATATGATGGGAAAATAGACCCGGGGGCCGTAGATTTCACTTGTGGCTTCTCTCGAGAAAAATAGCATACGGTGGGTAAACAAATTACTGTTGGGCAATTGATGGAACTTCAAGTAATTATGACGATATCCAGGCAATGATCATTATATAGGCATCATGTCCAAGATTAGTAGACCGACTCCTGCCTGCATCTACTACTATTACTCCACACATCGACCGCTATCCAGCATGCATCTAGTGTATTAAGTTCATGGAGAAACGGAGTAATGCAATAAGAATGATGACATGATGTAGACAAGATCTATTCATGTAGGAATAGACACCATCTTGTTATCCTTATTAGCAACGATACATACGTGTCATTTCCCCTTATGTCACTAGGATTGAGCACCGTAAGATCGAACCCATCACAAAGCACCTCTTCCCATGGCAAGAAAAATCGATCTAGTCGGCCTAACTAAACCAAAGATTCGAAGAAGAAATACGAGGCTATAAGTAATCATGCATATAAGAGATCAAAAGACTCAAATAACTTTCATGGATAAAAACATAGATCTAATCATAAACTCAAAGTTCATCGGATCCCAACAAACACACCGCAAAAAGAGTTACATCAAATAGATCTCCAAGAGACCGTTGTATTGAGGATCAAAAGAGAGAGAGGAAGCCACCTAGCTACTAACTACGGACCCGTAGGTCTACAATGAACTACTCACGCATCATCGAAGAGGATCCAATGAGGATGATGAACCCCTCCGTGATGGTGTCTAGATTGGATCTGTGGTTTCTGGAACTTGCGGCGGCTGGAATTGGTTTTCGTCGACTCCCCTAGGGTTTTTGGACGTCCAGGGTATTTATAGAGCAAAGAGGCGGTGCGGGAGGTGGCCGAGGTGGGCACAACCCACCTGGGCGCGCCTGGGCCCCCAGGCGCGCCCTGGTGGGTTGTGCTCCCCTCGGAGCCCCCCTTTGGTACTTCTTTGGCCCAACAGGTGTCTTCTGGTCCAGAAAAAATCACCAAAAAGTTTCGCTGTGTTTGGACTCCGTTTGGTATTGATTTTCTGCGAAGTAAAAAACAAACAAAAAACAGCAACTAGCACTGGGCACTATGTCAATAGGTTAGTCCCAAAAAATGGTATAAAGTTGATATAAAATGATTGTAAAACATCCAAGATTGATAATATAACAGCATGGAACAATAAAAAATTATAGATACGTTGGAGACGAATCAATATTATAGAAGCATGTTTCTGTGGAAGATATCCAAACTGCAGTTTAATACTTCTCTGCAAATATAATTTATATGTTAATGTTATGACATTTAACCTAAGAATAGGTAATACAAAGTATAAGTATCTGTATTCTAATGAAGTAATTCAATAAAATTACCTGTTTTGAATTCTTCTCAGCCATGGCATCACAGCTTTCTCTATCATCTATTAGCTTTGTATATTGAGTAACAAATGCATTAATAGAAGATTTGCAAACAGTATATATCTTCAGCATGTGGTTAGCACATTCACTTCTTTGTGTACTACACATCCTAGCACAGAAAATCTTTTGAAAGTATGGTTTAGCCCACATTTCCCTTACTTCATAAGCTCTTGTCATCAAAGCATCGTCCTTGAGACAATATTTATCAATTATAATCTGCCAAGCTTTTTTGAACTCTTCAACCGTAAGCATATGATTTACTAACCTGTGGAAATCATCAGCAAAAGTCTTGTATTTCTTGTATGTTTGTCCAAGAAGTTCATGAGCTTTGTTTAGGACATGCCAATTACACCATCTATGAGTGGTATTTGGTAATTCTGTTTTGATTGCATTAGCAATTGCAAGTGCCTGATCTGCAAATTATTCACAAATTTTTTAATATTAATCTAATCAATAAAAACATACTAAATTAAATAGTAGACATATCATACCAGTAAGAATAGTAACAGGAGCTTTACCACCCATCATTGCAACAAATTCTCTGAAAGCCCATTTGAAATTTTCAACCTTTTCATTTGTAAGCAATACTCCAGCAAAAATGACACTCTCAAAATGATTGCTGACCCCGACAAACATTCCAAATGGCATATTGTAAACGTTTGTACCATAAGTAGTGTCAAATGTGATTGCATCTCCAAAATACTGATAAAGTGCCCTACTTCGTCCACTAGTCCACATTATAGCCTTCAACCTATTATCATCATCAACTTGTGCAGTAAAAACAAATCTATCATCTTGCGCAATTTTCTCTCTAAAAAATTCTAATGTCTTGGCAATATCATTTTGTATGTTCTCGCTTGCTATTTGAGAACAGACAGTTCTAAGTTTCCTTTTACTAAAAGGCACTTTAGTGGTTGAACCATACATATTTGATATGACAGAATTTACCCTTGTAAGTGAAACATTATTTTGTCTCAAATGCTTAATAAGATCTCTTGCTGCTGGATCAATATGCTGATGAGAATACATGTGTTTCTTTTGATCACAACTTTCAACAAGCTCATGGTTGTGTTCTTGTTTGAAACTTTTGAGATACCATTCTCCAGAATCATTCAATTGAACCCTTAATTTAGCTTTGCAACCACATCTAGTTGTTGACCAAATTGCATTCTTGTTTATACCCTGTGAAATAATAAAAATTGTGTTAAAAACAACATATAAATAATACATATCATATAAGTATTTGTTGACTAAACTAAATTATTAACAATACTCACACTGCGCTGACACTTGTACTCTTGCATTGTCTGAATATCTTTGACATTCACAAAATTGTATCCATTTCTGATGCTAAAACCAAGAACCCAAGAATATGTGTTGTAAAAGTCATATGCTTCAGCTAGAGATCCAAACTTCATACCAACATAAGGTTTGAACATATCCAAAGATTTATATCGACAGTATGATCTGATACCTTCTTTAATAGCTCCATTTACCAAAGTACTAAAATAATATCAATTAGTATTTAGTAAATTTTATAATTATTATATTTAGAAAATTATACCTGTTATCTTCCAGATTTACAGTTCCTTCTTCTTCATCAGCTTTATATGCCGAAAATAAGTAATCTTCATCCAGAGTAGTTTTTTCACCATCAACCTTTTCTTCAGTACCATTATTTGTTCCAAATTTAGATTGAACTTCTTCAAGCTCATCGTTGTATTCGTCGAGATCAATCCTTTTAATATAATTTTTCTATGTAAGCCATTCTACTTAGACTGATAATATCAACATAAATACACTATTTGCATACCTAAGATTTTGTTGAGAAAGAACGTCTCTTGCATCTGAAAAATCTTCAGATTGTTCTTTTGTGGAGCTTTCTTCAGCAATCTGAGTATAAAAAATGCTACATTTTGAAAGAACATATAATTCATTTAGTATTCATATCCAGATTAACAAAGTATGTTTTAAGTTGGATTTATTTAAAATAACAAATATCTGGAAAGCTAAACCATACCTTGATGTGAAATAAGTTTGTCGGTCTTCTACCATAATTAGCAGATCCATGAAGCTACCACTCATACATCCATTATCAACATCCATACTGACAAAATTAACATCACACCAAAAATAGTTAGAAATCACAAATCAGGCAGATAGCACATAGTGATATGTGAAACTTATATTACAAAATGCAAAAATGTGATATACAAGTATATTCATACATTCTACTGAAATTTGTTAATAAATGTGAAATCATGTAGGTAGCACATTTAGATATGTGAAAACATATATTACACAAAAGAAAATAGTGAAATAAGATTAAAAATGTAAATGAAATCTATACACTCCTGACTAAGTATGCTTTTCAAATGCTTGTTCCATACATAATATAAATAAAATCTATAGATATAACCACCATTTGTTTACGATTAACAAGGAAAAATTATTAAGAACAAAATGATGATTCATAGCTCACCCATACCTGTGTGCTTTAGCTTTAACTTGTTCTTGCTTGATATGACGGATCTGTAACGGCGGTAAAATACTCCCAGAGTTTCTACTTTCAATCTGTTGAATGAACTGTACAAGCATGAACGATGGTCAGATAGTTCATCTAGAATGAACAAAGTGGAAGTAACAGACCGAAATCTAGCAAAAGAAGAAGGCAAGAAAACCTTGAAATAGAAGAAGAAGAAGAACTTGAGCAATGGAGAAGAACAGAGAAAGAATAGAGGGCGGGGGGAATGGATAGGAACAGCGGGCAGTAGATATTTTCATCTTCATATTGACAAGAAAGCAGGGGACCCATGTACTATCGTCAGGAAAGAGGACAGTGTATAAGTCAGAACAGTCAGTAGTATTTCACATGTATAGCAAAATATGAAACATTTTCAGCTTATACAGCAATCGGTAGCACCAATCTTGGAATCGCAGCGGACGGCTCGCGATCCACCGGTACATCACGGAACCGGACAATTTTCCGCTTCGGAGAGCGGCCGCCTTCTCCCGCTACAGCCGCTCGATCATCAACATGGTCTCGCGGGCCGCAGACTTCGCCGCACCGCGCTCTGCACTCCGCGTTCAGCTCAGCGCACAACACCGCTTCCTCTGCCTCCGCCACATTCTTCTCCCCACGAAGCCCCTTAGACCGCCTCCTCTAGCTCCTCCACCCTCGACCCAGCTCCCGCCGGCCCATCTCCCGCTCGCTCACGGGCGCGCGGGGCCTTACCGAGCGGCACCAGGCTGACGACATGGAGGTACAAGCGGTGGTTGCGAAGTGCGATGAGAACCATCAGAGCATATGTGGGCCTCCAGGCCCGGGCCATCGCTATGGTGTGCGAGAGTTAGATGGAAATGAGAGGCGCACCTGCTCCCCTCAACATGCTCCCATCTGAACACACCCAAGGGGCAGCAAGCAGGGCAAATGGAAACCTCACTGGATGTCATGGGATACTCTCACGATACCAAAATATATGGGAGGCTTGATTACACCGGAATCATTAGGTGGTAGAATTCTTAAGTCTGTACTTCCTGGAAACGGACATTTTGCAGGCCAACCTCGGATATTCGCCGTCCCAAATCTGGCGGGCACTGGTGGAGGGTCGATACATTCTCAAGCTGGGTCTCATCAGGAGGATAGGCAACGGGAACTCCACATATTCATGGCGACAGAATTGGATCCCGCATACGGAACGCTTGACTCCAGTTGTGGCAATTTCAACTTCCCCACCTGAGCTCGTGTCTGAGTTAATTGATGCAACATCGGGATGGTGGGACAGGACGAAGCTTGCTAGGCACTTCCTTCCATGGACATTGAAGTGATACTATGCATTCCCATCAGTTCGGTTCAGTAGGAAGATTTTTGGGCATGGCATCAATGAGAAAACAGGAGTATTTTCAGTAAGATCATGTTACAGTATGTTGGTTACAATGAAAAAAGTGCGAGGGGATTGGCTAGAAGGTAGGCCAAGTTCAAGCTCGAGCCGCTCAGAGAAGGCGTGGACAACCTTATGGAAGATCAAAGTTCCGTCAAAAATCCGTGTGTTTGTGTGGCGGCTAGCCCAGCGATCCATGCCGTCGGGAGCAGTGCTGCACCACCAGAAGATGGCTACTTTAGCAAGATGTGAACTATATGCTGCAGAGAACGACACATGGTGACAGTCATTACTCGACTGCACCATTGCGAGATGCGTGTGGGCACTCGTCGACAACTTGACCACATGAATATACCTCCATATCTAGCACAGTTTTGGGGAATGATAGGAACAGGCCTAAATCACAAAACTTGACCACAAGGATATACCTTCACATGTAGCTCGGTTTGAGAGAATGACGAACATGCCTAAATCGCACAGACTGACCGCATGTATCCCTCCACAACTAGCTTGGTTTGGGGTAAATGACATGAACAAGCCTAAAAAAGGAAACAACATAAAAAATCTACGTCCACTTAGGGGCATCAAACTCACTTGAACATCGAACAACACAACCTGCCCACATAATATATATCTACATCATGTTTGGAAAAGAGGAACTCACATGAACATGACAGGAACACAAATTTGGACGAATCGACCTCAAGTATGGAGCATATGAGTCACAAAAGCAACAATCCGCAGTGCCTAGATCTAGAAAGCAGAGGAGAAAAAAATATACTCCCTCCGTTCCCAAATATAAGTCTTTCTAGAGATTCAAACAAGTGACTACATACGGAGCAAAATAGTGAATCTACACTATAAAATATGTCTACATACATCTGTATGTTGTAGTCCATTTGAAATGTCTAAAAAGACTTATCCAGAAACAAGAGAGGAGGGGGGCTAGAGTTGTTCTCAGAGATCAACGACTCTGGGCCGTCTGATCGAAAGTCCCTCGCGATACCGACCGTCTGATCTCGAGCCCGATCGCCGTGAGCCATCCGATTTTGACCCCGATCGACCTGGGCCATCGGATAAAATTCCAATGGCAACAAAATGTAAATACCAGGCCCTCACCAGGGCATTTCGGTCATTTCACGTAGGGGGGTATAAAAGGGGGTCGCTCCTGTGGCGGAGACCTAGCCGCTGCCTCCTCCCGCACTCGCGCGCCCCTGCTCCTCCTCTACACCGCCTCCACCCAAACCCTAACCCTAATTGCTCCCCGCGCCGCCGCCGTGTCCTTCGCCCAGCCTGCCAGATCCTCGCGTCCACTTCCCCGGCATCGTCGCCGTCATCCTTGTGTGCACACGGCAGGAGGAGCGCCCCCACCCTCTCCTCTCCTCCTCCCCTCATCACGAGCCAGGACAAGGAGGGCCACCGTGGCCAGGCAGGTCAGGCGGCGCGTCCAGATCACTGAGGAGCCGCCCCCAGGTCGGCCATGGCGCAACCGAGCAGAACAGGTGAGGAGGGAGACTAGGTCACGTTCTCTCTCCCTCTGCCTCGCGTGGGGACGCAGCTCTTCCTCTGCTTGCTCCCAACACGGCGCCGGCCGGATCCACCTCGGTCACAACTACGACACCGGCACTGGCAGCCATGTGCTTCTTCTCCATGGAAATGGACGTGGAGCTCCACCACCACAGAATGAGAATGCAAGGTCCCTCATCTCCTCCCCCTCCCCCTTTCCCCCATTTCCTTCCCTCCACCCTCTGTATCTCTCCCTCATTCACTTGAGATTCAATTTGATATGTGATCTGTTCATTTGCAGGGTGCTGGATTTGCAGTCCTCTAGAGCTGCTAGGAAGAAGAAGATGGGTAAGCTCCTCTTGCTCTTCTATTGCCTAGCTTGATTTAGTTTCCAGTAGTAGATATTTATGATATGAAATTATGTGATGCATCTGTGTCAATTATGTGTGATGCATTGTTTTCTTTCTTGCTGGCTTGATCCAATTGCAGGTCTATTGTAGTTGTTGTTTGTTCCGCTTGTCGGGTTCTTGCTGCGTCGAGGGGTTGCAAGGTTTCTGGTTCGTGAGCTCTTCTCCTTCCTATGTATGTGCGGCTCCAGTAGTTTTTTGGACGTGTTGGCTGCTCGGATCTGGCAAAAAAAATTGGATGCATTAGCTGCTCGAGCCTGGATGTGGTCGGTTTCCTTTGGAAAAATTAGGGGATCTGCTTGGGTCCCTGGTTTTTTTGTTGTTTTGCCGGAGGCTCGGACGCATGCGTAGATTCGTGTCAGTTTTTTGTTGCCTTTCTGTATTTGTCTAGTGCTTATGTGTTTGGCGTGGGCTGTTGTAGTTGGATTCTGTTGGTTTAAGATATTTCACTGTTCTGACTATTGGTTTGGATTAGTACCAGATTTAGGTGTTTCTCTTGAGGATTAATTGTTGGATTACATTAGGTTAGAATATGACGCAGATTTGTTGCCGTTCGGGTTAGTCCCTGCTTTAGTTCTTTGTCTTAAGGGTTAGTTGCATGAATCACATGCCTGGTTAATTGTAGGGATTGTGCCTGTCGTTCTTGCGGTTCAGTGGGGTTTAGGAGCCATTCTTAGGTGCTTGATTGGAGCTTGTTAGATGAAGGTGATGAGATGGATTGTGTGTGGGCTTTGTTGTTGGAAATTGTCTGCCTGAATGGATTGGTTAACCCAAGCTCTGCCTGGTCCATTTATCTTCGGGGTTGGACATCTCACAAGTTGGTTGGGGAAATAGAAGACCATCTGTGTTGCCGTGGGTGTGATTCTGACGTTCTGTGAATCAAAGTACTATTTTCAGGGGCTGAATTTGTTTGTATTGGATTGGGGCTTGCAAAAGAGAGGTTGGGGAACAGGTTATTCGTGGGCTTGTGTTGTTGGATTCTTAGATGGTGTCATTGTTGATTTGTTTTCATTAGTCCTTTCTTAGTCATTTGCCTTGGCGGTCACGGAGGTTGCATGGTTGGTTAAGAAGAACATGGGGGTCTATGCCTGTTGTGGTTGCAGTTGTTTGTATTACAGTATTCCTCAAGCGCTAGATTAATTTGGTCCTTGCTTAGCCATGTAATCACAGGAATGGATAGGTCACATGGTTGATTAGAAAAGAGCACAGAAGGCCTATGCTTGTTGTGGTTGTAGTCCTGTGGATCAAGATGTTATTCTTGGGTGCTAGATTAATTTGGTTATCCTGTCAGCTCCTACCTTCCAGTTTCTAATTATATATGAGGACTTGGTGTCTTACTGTCAACAGTTTTGTTTGGTTCTCCTGTTTTCTGATTCTTTTCTTGATGTAGGTTCGTTGCTGCCATCGTTTCTTCTGTTCCTTCAGGGTTTCAATCGGCCTGCCGTGTGCTGCTGCTTCGAGAGACTGCATCATTCATGCTTCTGGTTGGTGAGCTTCTTCTTTTCTTATTTGTTGCATTTTTCTCTCCACTGGAGCGCATAGATCTAGGTAGTTTGTTATGGATGGGTCCATTAGGTGCTCGGATCTGGTTAGAGTAATTAAATGATCTATTTGTTAGTCTATTTTTATTAATCCCTACTTTGGTCATTTGTCTTGAGGGTTAAACAAATCACATGGCTGGTTAGAAAATAAAGGGGGGATCTGTGCCTATCGTGGTTGCAGTTCAATGAAATCAAAGTGTTGTTCTTAGGTGTTAGATTTATTTGCCTATCATGTTTGTTCGCAGCTTCCAGTTTGTAATTATACGACAAGCAGATGTTTAATTGTTGATTGTTCTATTGAGTTCTTGTGTCTTTTAGTTGTTATTTTATATTTAAGAGCAGATGCAAATTGAATATGTGCTTTGGTGTTAGTCATCCTTTTGGAAGATGTAGTACATTTCAATTTCTGTTCTGTATTGTTCAGGCTTCTTCCATTGATGTTAGTTTACTGCTGGTCGCACTCCTAATGACCCGACAGACATGCATCCATGGTGAATTGGTGATCTTAAGCCTGCCGAAAAACATGACAAAAGACATTTAATTATTGATTTGTACCACTCGAGCCTTCACCATTACGACGTTATGTTCCTACAACCACAACATAACCTTTTTGACTTATTAGCCTCGTGTCTTGATTAAATATTTCCTAATGTCTCTGACTACAGAATAATGCCTATATGGCATTTGTTAGTCGTTTATTCAGCACTGCAACAGGTGTAATTTTGGTGTTAGATGTGCACATTGTTCATTTCTTGGTTCATCCACTTGTGTTTATCAAAAGCAATATGTTTGTGTCTACAGGATTTCTCCTGGAATCGTTTGATTTGATCAAGACGTTAAAAGCAAATAATACTGAGTGTTCCTTGTGTCAGGAGGTTTCCGACAAATGATCAAGGTATATCTTCAGTGAATGGCAGCACTAACCGTACTTTTGGAATATCAGAACATGGTCAAATTTGCATTTCCTTGAGAATATTTACATTTCGATAATTGTTACATTTGGATGTCACACAAAGATTTAGTTTAAAAATATCTAATATTTCCATCTATGTATTTTTTGTTAGAACAGTAAACATGGATATGTTTCTTCTCTTGATCTAGAACCTTTGATTCCTCTTTCCTTCACTTGTGATGATTTTTTATATAATTTTGCGACAGGCTTAGTTGGCGAGATCAACAACTACAGCTAACTAGGTGCATCACCTCGTGAAAACCCCGGACACACGAGGCGTGGACAACACTAGAGGTGAGGTCCTGGTGGAGAGTGGCATGTTGGTTTTCTCGGTAGGATCTGGCTTCCTTGAGGTGACTGTTTAGGATCATTGACATGGCATTTTGTAATTATTCTCTCAATCTGATTTTGTGTCTTGCTGCATGCAATACCTGATCCTATGTTTCCTTTGCTTTCTTGGTTGGCTTTGCAGACCAGGAGACACATTCTGGAGATCTCCTTGGCCATCAGCTGGTCCATCACCAATGTATATAACCTCATTGAGATCATGCATGCTCCTTATAAGCTAGGGATTACAGTTCTTCAGATTAACTGCATTATCTCTGTTTCTATTAGAATAAATGAAAATGTGGTGCAGGACTGCAGTCTACATTTCAGACTGAGAGGGCGAAATTGGGGAGGCTTGGAGGAGACCAGAGAGCAACGATGTTGAGGTGGAGGGAGCCAGAAGTGCCATTATCGACAGTACGAGTACCATCTTTGGGCATACTACTGTAAGTTGCAACCAATACCCAACATCTAGATGCGTCTTCTTCATGTACAAGAGTTTCATGTGCATTGATTATGTCCCCTAAATCCATTCATCCTACCAATAGTTTACCTTGGCTTTGTCCCATGTGAATGGTATTCTAATTGTGGTGTCCGTCGGTTTGGTCGTCTTGATCTGTTTGGTAACTACCTTTTCTTATCTATAAATGTGCATACATTCTACTGCTTTGTAGTTAATTTCTGCTCGCTCTCTTCTTTGTGGTGTATATATTTTAGTGGAATTTGACTATATATTCCTCATAGCATACTTGGCTTTGCTGTTGTCATCATAACGAACCTATTTAACTCATGACATGTGTAATGGTCAATTGTACCCATTTAATCTCTTCTGGAGCTTTTCATGGATCTATGGTCCGTGTCTCGGCACTAATCATTGTACTAATCATGGTACCTTATTTATTCTTCTATTCTATGCAGGTGAAGAAGGCCTTGGTTCAACCTAATTATTCGTTGATGTTTTCTTATGTTCTCCTGTTAGCTCAGTTCGATAACTGAGCTCTCAGTAATGATTTTTATGTTGCACTAGCTTTCTCATATTCAGTTTAGCCGCCACTGGTTCTTCCCTTTGTTGTGTCATTTCTACATACATCCTTTAAAGTTTGAGAAAATTTGGCTTTGTGACTACAATTCAGACTGAGAGGGCGAAATTGGGGAGGCTTGGAGGAGACCAGAGAACAGCGATGTTGAGGTGGAGGGAGCCAGGAGTGCCATTATCGACAGTATGAGTACCATCTCTGGGCATACTACTGTAAGTTGCAACCAATAACCAACATCTAGATGCGTCTACTTCATGTACAAGAGTTTCATGTGCATTGATTATGTCCCCTAAATCCATTCATCCTACCAATAGTTTACCTTGGCTTTGTCCCATATGAATGGTATTCTAATTGTGGTGTCCATCGGTTTGGTCATCTTGATCTGTTTGGTAACTACCTTCTCTTATCTATAAATGTGCATATATTCTACTGCTTTGTAGTTAATTTCTGCTCGCTCTTGTGACGCCCTCGGCTTAATCGTGCACTAATCATACACGCAAATGCACACGATCAAGCCTAAGGACTCACTTGAAGGAATCACAACACAACTCTAAAACATAAATAAAGTCATACAAGCTTTATATTACAAGCCAGGGGCCTCGAGGGCTCAAATACATAAGCTTGCATACAAGCGTCAGCGGAAGCATCAGATATCTGAGTACAGATATAAAAGAGAAACAGCTAAGCCTTTAAGAAGGCGGGGCAAAAGAAAACACTACGATCGAAAAGGCGCAGGCCTCCTGTCTGGGACCCTCCGATCCTACTCCTGGTCGTCGGCAAGCTCGTAGTAGTAACCACCCTGCAGGGGTGCACCAACTTACCCACCACACTCAATTAACTCCGGCCGGACACACTTTTCTGGGTCATGCCCGGCCTCGGCCAAACGATATGCCGCAACCCGACCTAGGCTTAACAGAGAGGTCAGCACGCCGGACTAAACCTATGCGCCCAAGGGTCTTGGGCCATCGCCCTGAGAACTCTTGCACGTTGCGAACGCGGCCAGTGAGCAGACCTAGCCCCCCTTATACAAGTGCAGGGCGTTACCAGTCCAACCCAGCGCGCGCCGCTCAGTCGCTGACATCTATTAAGCTTCGGCTAATGCATACGACGCACAGTACCCATAACTGTTCCCACGTGACGGTTAGTGCTATCAGGCCAGAGGCCCACTCGGATCAAATATCAAAATCGTTAGTGTATTGGGGGTTTGCGGTAATGAGCAGAGACTCACGATCGATGTGACCCCGTCGCCCCATCTCGAGGACTTGCGGCAAGGGCTAAGAATGCCCGGCCACGCCTCGTAATTATATCTCGGGCACCCTCCAGGTCAACCCATCTCCACAACACTCACGGGTACCCCTCAGGGTCGACCCGCCTTTCCTAGTAATAGTTGTAAAGTCCAAGTTTCCATGTGTCCATAGCATCAGGGAATCCGAGGTATCACCATCATTAGATTCCTACTCGATGTATCCGTCAAGGTGAACTTAGGAGGAATCACCCTCGAGGTTCACACTTGAGGAGTTGCACGACAGCGTCGTTATAGGGTGTGGTGAAGGAGGAATCACCCTCAATGACCACGACCAAATAGCTTCTCTACAGAATTAACATCAGAAGTGCTATACGAGGTATCACCCTCGGCACTCGATAGTAATGCTGCAGTGTCGTACAACTAAGGGGTGATGTGCGGTGCCGGGGCCTAGTCGTCGAGTCTTCCGATGATCTAGCGGGGCAACTGGGACAAGTGGGGTCACTGGGGTTCACTAACCAGCCTATTCTAAACAGTTTAGGATAAGCAGGTAATTATCAAAAGCAGGTTACAAAATCAGGTCATGCATCAGAATAGGTAAATCAGTAACAGCAGCAATTCTAATGCAAGCACAAGAGAGAAGAGAATAGGCGATATAGGCATGCTCAAGGGGGGTGCTTGCCTGGTTGCTCTGCGGCAAAGGCAAGGTCATCAACGGTGTCGTCGGGCTCCTGAGTTGCGTCGGTCTCGGGAACTGCGTCGGTACCAGGGTCTACCGAGAGAGAAGAGGGGGAGGAAACAGATAAATACACAGGAAACACATGCAACACAGAGCATGCTATGCTAACGTGCAGTGCAGGGTTGCCTAAAGACATGTCTAAATCATATTAGTTATTTTAGGATTAAAGTTGGATTTATTAACCGGTATGTATGCACTATTCATCTACCAGAAACAGGCTAAAAGTTGCAGGTTCACCTCCGTAGAGGGTCCCGACACGGAAACAGATAGCACGGTTGGATTCGTCTCGTCGTTCTGAGCAACTTTCATGTATAAAGTTTTTCAATCCGAGCCACGTTTTAATTTCTATGATTTTCTAAAGTTTTAATCATTTTCTGGAATTTATTTTATTAATTTAAATCAACATTATCCAGAACAGTATGGGATGACATCAGCATGACGTATGTGTGATGTCAGTAGTCAACAGACTCGCTGACCAGGTCAAACTTGACCAGTGGGGCCCACATGTCATAGACAGAGTGGCTAACAGAGTTTTATTTTAACTAAACAGAGTTAATTAGCTACTGGACCCCACCTGTCAGTTTCTCATTAAACTAACTAATTGATTTTAAAAAACAAACATTTTAGTTAAACTAATTATGCGGTGGGGCCCGCACGTCAGCGTCACTGGGCTGCCCAGTCATCACGTTGACTGGGTCAACCCAGTCAACGGGGCCCGTGGGGCCTGCTGGCAGCGACCCTGGGGGTGGCCCCAGGTCGGCCACGTCGGCGTCGACAGGCGACTCAACGTCGGCGACCAAATCACGCGGCGGCGCGTTCGGGAGGCGGCCGGAAATCGTGTACGGTGGCTCGTTTCGAGCGCGGTTGCTTGCGGTCGAAAGCTAGCAGAGTGCCGCGTCGAGTGGTGCCATTGGACCGACCGGAGATGGCCAGAAACGGCGCCGGCGACGAGGCATGTGGCGGAGCGGCTACTGGGGCTCGGTGATAACAGCAATGCGGGCACGCGCGAGCGACGTGAGGGGCTAGGCGGGGTCTACAGCGCTCCAGGAACACGCTACGGCGGTCGGACGAGGCCGTTCCGGCTCGGGAGCACGACAGCGGCAGCAATAGCGGACGACGAAGCTCGGCTTCGCGGGCGAGCTAGCTAGGCGGCGCAACGGCGACGGAAGAAAAGGAAAGGAGGCGGAGGCTCACCGCGCGGCGCAAGAAAGGCCCGTGGTCGGTTTAGTAGCTGCCGATGTCGCCGGAGACGGAGAAGATTGCCGGAGTAGAGGCGGAAGGAGGCGGCGGTGTTCGGCAGCTGCAGGGGCCCTCGGCTCCAACGGAAAGTGCCAGGCGATGTGGTCGAGCACGGCGCTCCTCCCAGGCACGGTGGTGGCCTGCGGGGACGCCGGTGGCCGTGAGGACGACGGAGGTGCGGCGGCGGTAGCGCTCGGGTTCACGCAGATCCGAGCGAGGAGAGACAAGGAGGAAGGGGGAGAGTGGAGGAGGAGGCCAGGGGAGAGGAACAGGGTGTATCTTATCCCCTCGGCAAGCCACGAGCATCGCTGTGTCGTCGTCTCGCTGGAACGAGCCGGTGCGGCCATGGGCACGCTGACACTGTGACGACCCCGGCTTAATCGTGCACTAATCATACACGCCAATGCACACGATCAAGCCTAAGGACTCACTTGAAGATATCACAACACAACTCTAAAACATAAATAAATTCATACAAGCTTAATATTACAAGCCAGGGCCTCGAGGGCTCGAATACATAGCTCGGTGGCATACAAGTGTCAGCGGAAGCGTCAGATATCTGGGTATAGATATATTACAGAACAGAGAGATAAGCCTTCACAGAGGCGGGGCAAAAATAAAAACTTCGATCGAAAAGCGTGGGCCGCCTGCCCTGGACCCTCCGATCCTACTCCTGGTCGTCAGACGGCTCCTCGTAGTAGTAGTACTCTCCGGGCTGGTAGTAGTACTGGTCGTCGACTGGGGCATCTGGCTCAGGGGCTCCGTCGTCGGGTGGCATCGAAAGGGATATGGGGAAAAAATAAAGTAAAGCAAACATGAGTACTCATCCGAAGTACTCAGCAAGCAAGGATCTACACTACATATGCAACATTTTCAAAGGGGGCTATATATGTGGACTAGGCTGCAGAAATGCCAGAATAGAGGGGGAAAGCCTAGTCCTATCGAAGACTAGCATCTTCAGTATCTTCAACGGTCTCGCAACATTAGAAGAGAGCAGACCAACATAATGTAAAGTATAGCAGTAATGTCATCAACCTCGGCCGGGGATTCTTCCTCGACTCCCTGCGAGAAAGCAATCCCAGAGCCGTACTATCCAGTTCTCATCTCAGGTCATGTTCTAGTTGTACCGATTGGGATACAACTCCGAGTGTCCGTTACCGTAGGACAGGCTATCGATAGAAGTTTCTTCCCTGCAGGGGTGCACCAACTTACCCACCACGCTCGCTTAACTCCGGCCGGACACACTTTTCTGGGTCATGCCCAGCCTCGGCTAAGCAACACGCCGCAACCCAACCTAGGCTCTAAAGAGAGGTCAGCACGCCGGACTAACCTATGCCCCCAGGGGTCTTGGGCCTTCGCCCCGGGAACCCTGCACATTGCGAGGACGTTTCGGACGCAGACCTAGCAACCCCTTAATACAAGCGCAGTTGCGTTCCCAGTCCAATCCAAAACAGGCCGCTCCTCGCTGACGTCAATAGAGCTTTGGCTGATGTATACGACGCAGAACGCCCATACTATGCCCACGTGATGGTTAGTGCTATCGGGCCAGAGGCCCCTCGGATCAAATATCCAAACCGTAGTGGATTAGGAGCGCGCGGTAACGAGCAGAGACTCACGATCGATGTGACCCCGTCGCCCCGTCTCGACGACTTGCGGCAAGGGTTAAGAATGCCCGGCCACGCCTCGTAGTTATCTCGCGGGCACCTCTCAGGTCAACCCGACTCCACATCACTTCGCATTCATGCTCGCGCGGGTACCCCTCAGGGCCGACCCGTCTTTAGTATCAAAGTTCAATAATCAGTCATAGTATCCAAAGTCTCCGTGTGTCTGACACCAAGGGGTAACCCTGAGGAATCACCCTCAAAGGAGTCCCACCTGATGTTCTCGTCAAGGTGAACGAAGGAGGTATCACCCTCGAGGTCCACACTTGAACAGTTGCACAACGATGTCGTTATCGGGGGTGGTGTAGGAGGAATCACCCTCGCTTACCACGACCGATTAACTAACCTACAAGGTTGTCATCATAAGTGCTGACGAGGTATCACCCTCGGCACTCGATAGTAACCCAGTAGTGTCGAGCATCTTAGGGGAAGTGACGTGCGGTGCCAGGTTCTAATCTTTAATCCCGTTGCTCGGTTCTTCTGAGAGTCCAGCGAGGCAGTTGGGACAAGTGGGTCTCTGATCAGGCTCTACCCATCCTATACTAAACAGTTTAGGATAACAGGCAGGTATCAACAGTAGGCTACAATTAAACAGGCTATGCAACAGATATAGAATGGTAACAGCAGCAGTAACATCTAATGCAAGCATAAGAGGGAAGAGAATAGGTGATATAGGAATGCTCAAAATGGGGGTGCTTGCCTGTCTGCTCTGGGGCAAGGGCAAGGTCGTCGGGGACGTAGGCGTACTCCGGAGCTGTAACTGCCTCAGGAGCTACGGCAACGTCGGGGTCTACCGATAGAGAAGAGGGGGAAGAAACAAGTAAATATAATGCAACAGATGCAACACAGTGCGTGCGATGCTATGATGCAGTGCAGGGTTGCCTAAATATGTTTCTAAGTCATTTTGGTTATTTTTAGAATTAACCGGGGATTATTAATCGGTGTGTGTGCACTATTCATCGGCCGGAATCGAGCTCGGAGTTACGAGTTCTTCTACGTAGGGGGTTCCGACAAGGAAACAGATGGCATGATCAGACTCGTCTCATCGTTCTGAGCAACTTTCGTGTTTTAACTTTTTCGATCTGAGCTACGGTTTAAAAGTTATTAATTTTTGAAGTTTAAATGATTTTCTGGAATTATTTTTATTAACAGAATTGAATTATGACATCAGCATGACGTGTTGCTGACATTAGCAGGTCAACATTGATGCTGACCTGGTCAAACCTGACATGTGGGCCCACTGGACCCACATGTCAGCCTCTGTTATTCTAACAGTGAATTAAATTAATTAACAGGGTTAATTAGGAGTGTGGGCCCACATGTCAGTGAGTGATTAGTCTAACTAATCAGTTTTAACTATTAAATCATTTTATTTAAACTAATAAGCGGTGGGGCCCGCATGTCATAGGCACATAGTGCCCAGTCAGCAGAGTTGATTGAGTCAACTCAGTCAACTAGGGTCCCAGAGCCCACGGTCGGCGACCCAGGGTGGGCCCCACCCGCGCCACGTCAGCGGTGGCCGGCGTCTCGCCGCCGGCGATGCTGGAACGCGGCGGAGAGCCTCGGCTCTCGCCGGAATTCATCTACAGAGCACCATTCGGCGCGCGGCTTGACCCATTCGAACGTGCGCTCGCCCGCGAGTCTAGTGGTGGGGTTGTTTTTGCCGGACCTGGCCGGAAACTTCGCCGGCGTCGAGGTCTGCGGCGGAGCGGCTACGGGCGTCGGCGCAATCGGCGCAGCAACGCGATAGGCAGTAAATGGAGGGGCTGGGGAGGTGCTACGCGCTGCGCTGAGCACAATCGGGTCGGCCCCGTGACCATTTGGTCACCGGAGAGGCGCCGTCGACGAGCCCCGCGGCGCTGCGTTCGGGCGCGCGTGGAAGAGGTAGCTAGGCTACGCGCCAGGACCAGCAGGGAGTAGGGACGGAAGAGGAGCTCACCGGGGAGGCACAAGGTGGCCCGGTGTAAGGCTTAGTAGCGCAGAGGCGGCGCCGGAGACGAAGAAGGGCGGCGGCGACCGGAGATGGGGATGGAGGAATCCCGGCGCTGTGATGCCTCCCAGCTCCCGCTGCGACCACCAGTGGATGCGGAAGACGTAGACGAAGGCGACGGGCACGACAGCGAGGTGATTCGATGGCCGTGGCCGCGGACAAGAGCGAGGCGCGGCGGCGACCGCGTCGGACGTCGATGGATCTGAGGGGGGAAAGAGCGAGGAGGAAGGGGGAAAGTGGCAGGGAGGTGGCCAGGGGGGAGGAACGGGGCTGCCCTTATCCTCTCGGCCGCCGGTGGCTTGGCGTCGTCGCCGTGTCGCCGCCCGGCTGGTGCACGCGCGCGCGGCCATGGCGAGGCTGACACGGGGAGGAGGGAGAAGGTAACGGGCCAAATGGGCCGGTTCGGGGCACTGTGCGCTAAGGCCCAGTGCACAGTGCCTCGTTTTATTTTCTGTTTCTGTTTCTCTTTTTCTTTTATTCTTTTCTGTTTTGATTTAGTTGGGGCTTTTATGCATTTTTGTAAAAGGTGGGACTTGGCCCAAATATTGTAGTGCAATATTACCCTTCTCCAAAAACTGGTTTGGACAGCTTTGGATTCCATTTGAATTAGAAATGATTTTAAATGGATTTATTAATTCTGTTTTGGTGCTGTTTCAATTTGTTTGAGTCAATTAATTAATCCAAGGATTACTGTTGGTATTTTTATGTGTGCTCCTGGAATATTTGCTATTTAGTGAACATTTTTGCAACAGTGTTTGAGCAAATTTATTTTGCAGTTTTGAATTTAAGTTGATTTTCAGAATGGAGTTTGAATTATTTGAATAACCACTATGTTTAGGCACTGCAAATGATATGACTTGGCAATATTAGCAGCTGATCACAGTGGTAGTTACACAGGGGTGTTACAAGTTCTCCTCTAAAAGAAATTCTCGTCCCGAGAATTTAGGAGGTAGAAGGAAAGAGGCCGGGATATTCTTCCCGAAGATGATCCTCGCGTTCCCAAGTGGCTTCATCTTCAGTGTGATTCGACCACTGCACTTTCAGGAACTTGGTCGTCTTCTGACGAGTTCGACGTTCAGCTTCATCAAGGATGCGGATCGGATGCTCCTTATAAGATAAGTCATCTTGCAACTGAAGCATCTCATGATCCACTACGCGGTGCGGAGATTCCTTGAAGCATTTTCGAAGTTGCGACACGTGGAAGACATCATGAATATGAGAGAATTGTGGTGGCAACTCCAATTTATAAGCCACCTGTCCATGTCTGGCAACAATGCGGAAGGGACCAATATAGCGAGGAGCTAGCTTGCCCTTGATTCCGAAACGATGGGTGCCCTTCATAGGAGTGACACGGAGATAAGCATGATCACCTGGTTGATAAGTCAGACCCCATCGTTTGCGATCATAATTGCTCTTCTGGCGGTCTTGAGCTGCTTTGAGATTCTCTCGGACAATTCTGACTTGTTCTTCAGCGTGTTGAATAATGTCCGGTCCAACGAGAGGTCGTTCCCCAGTTTCTGACCAGTTCAGAGGGGTTCGACACTTACGTCCATAAAGCACGTCGAAGGGGGCCATTTTCAAGCAGGCTTGATAACTATTGTTATAAGAGAACTCGGCATACGGGAGAGATTCCTCCCATTTCTTACCGAAGGATATAACACAAGCTCGAAGCATGTCTTCAAGCACTTGATTAACGCGCTCAACTTGGCCTTGGGATTGGGGATGATAAGCTGAACTCGATGTAATGTGAGTTCCCATAGCTTCTTGAAAACTTTCCCAGAACTTGGACATGAAAAGACCGCCACGGTCCAAACTGATCTCCTTCGGAATACCATGGAGTGAAACGATTCTGGAGATATACAGCTCTGCTAGCTGGCTAGCAGTCATAGTCTCCTTGACAGGTAGAAAATGAGCAACCTTGGAAAGTTGATCGACGACGACAAGAATAGCGTCGTGACCTTTCTGAGACTTGGGAAGACCAGTAATGAAATCCATCTGCACTTTATCCCACTTCCATAGAGGAATAGGGAGTGGTTGAAGAATTCCAGCAGGTTTCTGATGTTCTGCTTTCACGCGACGACATACGTCACATTCGGCAACGTATCGAGCAATGTCCTGCTTCATTCTGGACCACCAGTATCTCTGTCGGAGATCGCGATACATCTTGGTGCTATCCGGATGGATAGACAGCAGTGTATCATGAGCCTCCTTCATGACCTTGTCAGTCATAAGCTAGAAGCGAGGTACTACGATGCGGTCTCGGAAATATAATGTTCCATCTTCAGCAACTGAGAAATCCCGGTACTTATCTAGGTGAAGCTCTTTCTTCATTAGGTCAATTTCAACATCTTTGGCTTGCGCTTCCTTAACAGCCTTTTGAAGGTCTGGCTGTACCACAAGGTTATTAAGAGAACCTTGGGGAACAATTCGCAGGTTCAGCTGATTTAATTCTGCATAGAGACGAGGTTGAGCTCGCCTAACCATGAGGTTGTTGCAATATGACTTGCGGCTCAGGGCATCGGCCATTACATTAGCCTTGCCCGGGGTATATGAAATACCACAGTCATAGTCCGTAATTGTTTCCAACCATCGTTGCTGACGGAGATTAAGATCCGGTTGGGTGAACAAGTATTTCAGACTCTGGTGATCGGTATAAATCTCACACCGATTACCCAGAAGGTAATGTCGCCATAACTTTAATGCATAGATCACTGCAGCAAGTTCAAGATCATGCACCGGATAATTTTCTTCATGTGGACGCAATTGATGTGAAGCATACGCAATCACTCTTCGTTCTTGCATTAGGACACAGCCTAATCCCTGACGAGAGGCGTCGCAGTATATGACAAAGTCCTTGCGAGAATCAGGAGGAGCAAGCACTGGAGTAGAAGTAAGCTTGTCCTTGAGGGTCTGGAAACTTTCCTGGCATTTGTCTGTCCACTCAAACTTAACGCCTTTGTGGAGCAGATTAGTCAAGGGCTTGGCGATCTTGGAGAAGTTCTCGACGAATCAGCGACAATAACTGGCTAGACCGAGGAAGCTTCGGACTTGCTTGGCATTCTTCGGAGGAGTCCAGTCAAGGATAGCCTGAACACGCTCTGGGTTAACGGCAATACCGTCCTTGGTAATCACATGTCCAAGGTAGGTCACTTCAGAAAGCCAGAATTCACATTTGGAATACTTGGCATATAACTTGTGCTCTCGAAGCCTCTCCAGAACAAGGCGAAGATGTTCGGCATGTTCTTCCTTATTCTTCGAATATACTAGGATATCGTCCAGATATACCACGACGAATTTGTCGAGGTAATCCATGAATATATAATTCATTAAGCGGGAGAATGTAGCTGGAGCGTTTGTTAATCCAAACGACATGACGGTGTACTCGTAAGAACCATAACGAGTAACGAAGGCAGTCTTCGGAATATCCTCTTCGCGGACACGGATCTGGTGATAACCCAACCTCAAGTCGAGTTTAGAGAACACCGAAGATCCAGCAAGTTGATCATATAAGTCGTTGATCCGGGGGAGCGGATATTTATTCTGAATGGTTGCCTGGTTGATAGGACGGTAGTCTTGAACCAACCTATTCGTTCCATCTTTCTTCTTGACGAAAAGAGACGGTGCTCCCTAGGCAGATGAACTAGGGCGAATGAAGCCCTTCCTTAAGGATTTATCGATTTCTTCCTTGAGCTCGATAAGATGGTGTGGAGGCATCTTGTAGGGACGCTTCGCAATGGGAGTGGTGCCAGGCTTCAAGTCAATGACGAACTCGACAGCTCTAGCAGGGGGTATTCCTGGAAGTTCTTCTGGAAAAACATCCGGGAAGTCACAGACAACTGGGATGTTCTCGATCCCCTCAAGTGGAGAAGCGTTCAACGCGTTCAAGGCATAAATCTGAGCCTCAGCGTTCTGGGTGAGGTGAGCTTGATAATTCACTATCTCATTCGATGGGTGTAAGAGGTGAACAACTTTAGTGGCGCAATTGATTGAGGCACAATGAGCCTTCAACCAATCCATTCCAAAGATAAGATCGATCTTGGAAGAACTCAGGATAATTGGGAGTGCCTGGAATTTCAACCCCTCAATTTCAACAGTGACTTCGGGGCTGAACAGGGAGGCTCGACATCTACCCGCGCGAGTGTCAACCCCTAACGAATGATGTAGGTTGTCACACTTAACGCCATGCATGAATGCAAAGTCTTCCGACATGAATGAATGCGATGCTCCTGAATCAAATAAAACAAATGCAGGTACGGAATTAACAAGAAGTGTACCCATCACGATTTCAGGTTGATCTTGAGCTTCAGCCATGTTGACGTGGTAGTTCTGCCCACGACCATAAGAAGGTCTGGCATGGCTGTAGCAAGGCTGAGAATTCCCACAGCCATTACCACGGCCAGCAGAAGGAAGAGCCAACTGATTCTGATTCTGAGAGCAATCTCTGGTACGGTGACCTGGCTGGCCACACTTGAAGCAGAGTCCATTGTCAGGATGTGGTGCAGTAGCTCGAGGTGCTGGAGCTTGCAGAGGCTGTCTTGGTGGTGGAGGAGGCAGACGAGGTGCAGCATAGGAAGGCCTGTGTACTGGGGCTGTTGGACGGTACATGCTCTGAGGTATCCAGATGCGGCGCTTCTGGGAAGACGAGCCCGAAGATGAGCCCGTCTCACGAGTGCGTCGGGTAGCTTCCTTGTGTTTCTTCAATCCAGTCTCGACCATAATAGCCTTATTCACCAAGGTGGCGAAATCAGGATAGTCTTGGACAAGCAGAGCTAACTGATTGTCATGATGCAGCCCTTCACGGAATTTCTCCTGCCTTCGGTCATCAGTAGGAACGTCCTCTTCAGTGTAGCGAGACAAATCAAGAAACTCGCGCTGATAAACTTCCACAGACTTGTTGCCTTGTACGAGATTACGGAACTCGGCCTTCTTCCGAGCTATGACAGCTTGAGGAATGTAGCGGGCACGGAAAGCAATCTTGAATTCTGCCCAGGTGACGACGGTACCAGGTGGTAGAATCTGTCGATGAGTAGCCCACCACTGTGATGCGGGACCCTTCAGAAGGTATGTCGCAAAGGTGACATAGTTGACCTGGGCGACACCAGCAGACTCCATCTCATGGGAGATGTCACGCAGCCAATCATCAGCATCCAGTGGATTGACTGTGTTGCGAAAGAACGACGGGTTAGGTCGCATAAATTCTGGCAAGGTGATGGAAGGTAGCGGCTGGTCGGCATTGGGGCGGGGAAATTTCCGCATAATCCCCGTCATGAATTGGCGGTTGAGTTCGAACTGTTGCATCATCGCAGCCATATAGTCAAGTGGCGGCGGCGGAGGTGGATTGTTGTCAGCCATCCTGCTAAATTGACAGGGGTAGTTTAGCAGAAGCCAATGCGAGTGCTTAGCGACATGCATGATGTAACACGATGGAATTTAAATAGTACAGCAGATGTTTAATAGTAGTCATTAAGTCATACATATCCATACAGAGTCGGTTACATTCGGGCAGCATAACGGCGCAAATTCAAAAGCTAGACATGCTAGGCGGCGCGCAGGCACGCGGTAAGGAAGTACACAACGAGACATAGCAAAGGCTACATCAACGTCGGAGAAAACCACTGAAACGGGGTAGCTTCAAGTGCGGACGATGGACGTTCGTCGCAGAAGGATCCTGCGCTCCATGTGCACTCTGATGCAGAACCCGGTCTTGAACTGTAAGATGAGGTCCACGTGCAGGCGTGTGACCTCCCACAGCAGGCCAATCGATCCCTGATGGCATCTCGGTCCTGCTTGGGTAAAGAATGTGCTCCGGGTGTATCCCTGCATGAACAGCTGGTAGCAACTGCGTCATAGCCTCGTAGAGTCGTGCTCGAGTGGCGAACAACTCGACCGCAAGAGCCCGAACAGTGCGATCCAGAGCCTGAGTACAGTGAATCAGAACTCGCTGATCGTAGCGAAGAGGCTCGTAAGGGGCACAAACAGCTGTGTAGAATCCAGAAGCATCTCCAGCAGGGGCATACAGAATGTACCAATACTCAGAGACATCCAAGTCAGCACTGAACTGTCCTCGAAGACGTGCGACAGCAGAGTAGGCGGCATCATGGACTGCCATCTCAATCATCACGCCGATACCGTCAAAATGGTGTAGTTCAGTGTCTGAGTCATCCTGCTGATCGTAGATGCGAACATCAGCATAGTACTGCTCCTGGTTGAACTCACGATAAACCTCGTAGACCATGTACTCGGGGCACTAGCGGTATCCCAGCCTGATCAGGAGGGCGATCAGAACAGCTGGAAACCCAGGGACGTCTCGAGCACTGGTGCGAAGCACAAGCTATGTCGCAGGGCGAGGTGGAAACAAACGGTCCATCTGAAATAAGAAGATTCGGGATTGTCATTCGACGACGAGACATATAACAGATCCCGAATGGAAAGATTAAACAAAACAATGGAAAGGAAATGATTATCAGACTAATCAGATCAAAGACAGGGAAATCGCACTGAATCCAGCTCTCCGGGTGGATAGAATTATCGGGATCCTAAGTGTCGGTGTTAGTAAATTTTATTAAACCCGAATAGAAGAGAGATCAGAGTCCCAGAGTAAAGACGAGGAATAAAAGATCCTAATACCACCCAGTTGGCGACGTGGGCCCGTAAGCCACACAGCCAAGTTAGTAAAACAGTTTTCGACCACTAGACTCAACTTCGGCCAAAGAGTTGGAAAGGGGGACTCCTAGAGGCAGTCGGCTCTGATACCAACCTGTGACGACCCCGGCTTAATCGTGCACTAATCATACACGCCAATGCACACGATCAAGCCTAAGGACTCACTTGAAGATATCACAACACAACTCTAAAACATAAATAAATTCATACAAGCTTAATATTACAAGCCAGGGCCTCGAGGGCTCGAATACATAGCTCGATGGCATACAAGTGTCAGCGGAAGCGTCAGATATCTGGGTACAGATATATTACAGAACAGAGAGATAAGCCTTCACAGAGGCGGGGCAAAAAGAAAAACTTCGATCGAAAAGCGTGGGCCTCCTGCCCTGGACCCTCCGATCCTACTCCTGGTCGTCAGACGTCTCCTCGTAGTAGTAGTACTCTCTGGGCTGGTAGTAGTACTGGTCGTCGACTGGGGCATCTGGCTCAGGGGCTCCGTCGTCTGGTGGCATCGAAAGGGATATGGGGGAAAAAGAAAGTAAAGCAAACGTGAGTACTCATCCGAAGTACTCAGCAAGCAAGGATCTACACTACATATGCAACATTTTCAAAGGGGGTTGTATATGTGGACTGGCCTGCAGAAATGCCAGAATAGAGGGGGAAAGCCTAGTCCTATCGAAGACTAGCATCTTCAGCATCTTCAACGGTCTCGCAGCATTAGAAGAGAGCAGACCAACATAATGTAAAGTATAGCAGTAATGTCATCAACCTCGGCCGTGGATTCTTCCTCGACTCCGTGCGAGAAAGCAATCCCAGAGCCGTACTATCCAGTTCTCATCTCAGGTCATGTTCTAGTTGTACCGATCGGGATACAACTCCGAGTGTCCGTTACTGTAGGACAGGCTATCGATAGAAGTTTCTTCCCTGCAGGGGTGCACCAACTTACCCACCACGCTCGCTTAACTCCGGCCGGACAGACTTTTCTGGGTCATGCCCGGCCTCGGCTAAGCAACACGCCGCAACCCGACCTAGGCTCTAAAGAGAGGTCAGCACGCCGGACTAACCTATGCCCCCGGGGGTCTTGGGCCTTCGCCCCGGGAACCCTGCACATTGCGAAGATGTTTCGGACGCAGACCTAGCAACCCCTTAATACAAGCGCAATTGCGTTCCCAGTCCAATCCAAAACGGGCCGCTCCTCGCTGACGTCAATAGAGCTTTGGCTGATGTATACGACGCAGAACGCCCATACTATGCCCACGTGATGGTTAGTGCTATCGGGCCAGAGGCCCCTCGGATCAAATATCCAAACCGTAGTGGATTAGGAGCGCGCGGTAACGAGCAGAGACTCACGATCGATGTGACCCCGTCGCCCCATCTCGAGGACTTGCGGCAAGGGTTAAGAATGCCCGGCTACGCCTTGTAGTTATCTCGCGGGCACCTCTTTGGTCAACCCGACTCCACATCACTTCGCATTCATGCTCGCGCGGGTACCCCTCAGGGTCGACTCGTCTTTAGTATCAAAGTTCAATAATCAGTCATAGTATCCAAAGTCTCCGTGTGTCTGACACCAAGGGGGAACCCTGAAGAATCAGCCTCGAAGGAGTCCCACCTGATGTTCTCGTCAAGGTGAACGAAGGAGGTATCACCCTCGAGGTCCACACTTGAACAGTTGCACGATGATGTCGTTATCGGGGGTGGTGTAGGAGGAATCACCCTCGCTTACCATGACCGATTAACTAACCTACAAGGTTGTCATCATAAGTGCTGACGAGGTATCACCCTCGGCACTCGATAGTAACCCAGTAGTGTCAAGCATCTTAGGGGAAGTGACGTGCGGTGCCAGGTTCTAATCTTCAATCCTGTTGCTCGGGTCTTCTGAGAGTCCAGCGGGGCAGTCGGTTCAAGTGGGTCTCTGATCAGGCTCTACCCATCCTATACTAAACAGTTTAGGATAACAGGCAGGTATCAACAGTAGGCTACAATTAAACAGGCTATGCAACAGATATAGAATGGTAACAGCAGCAGTAACATCTAATGCAAGCATACGAGGGAAGAGAATAGGTGATATAGGAATGCTCAAAATGGGGGTGCTTGCCTGTCTGCTCTGGGGCAAGGGCAAAGTCGTCGGTGGTGTCGTTGGGGACGTAGCCGTACTCCGGAGCTGCGTCTGCCTCAGGAGCTACGGCAATGTCGGGGTCTACCGATAGAGAAGAGGGGGAAGAAACAAGTAAATATAATGCAACACAGTGCGTGCGATGCTATGATGCAGTGCAGGGTTGCCTAAATATGATTCTAAGTCATTTTGGTTATTTTTAGAATTAACCGGGGATTATTAATCGGTGTGTGCGCACTATTCATCGGCTAGAATCGAGCTCGGAGTTACGAGTTCTTCTACGTAGGGGGTTCCGACAAGGAAACAGACGGCACGATCAAACTCGTCTCGTCGTTCTGAGCAACTTTCGTGTTTTAACTTTTTCGATCTGAGCTACGGTTTAAAAGTTATTAATTTTCGAAGTTTAAATAATTTTCTGGAATTATTTTTATTAACAGAATTGAATTATGACGTCAGCATGATGTGTTTCTGACATCAGCAGGTCAACAGTGACACTGACCTGGTCAAACCTGACATGTGGGTCCAGTGGGACCCACATGTCAGCCTCTGTTATTCTAACAGTGAATTAAATTAATTAACAGGGTTAATTAGGAGTGTGGGCCCACATGTCAGTGAGTGATTAGTCTAACTAATCAGTTTTAACTATTAAATCATTTTATTTAAACTAATAAGCGGTGGGGCCCGCATGTCATAGGCACATAGTGCCCAGTCAGCAGAGTTGACTGAGTCAACTCAGTCAACTGGGGTCCCAGGGCCCACGGTCGGCGACCCAGGGTGGGCCCCACCCGCGCCACGTTAGCGGTGGCCGGCGTCTCGCCGCCGGCGACGCTGGAACGCGGCGGAGAGCCTCGGCTCTCGCCGGAATTCATCTACAGAGCACCGTTCGGCGCGCGGCTTGACCCATTCGAACGTGCGCTCGCCCGCGAGTCTAGTGGTGGGGTTGTTTTCGCCGGACCTGGCCGGAAACTTCGCCGGCGTCGAGGTCTGCGGCGGAGCGGCTACGGGCGTCGGTGCAATCGGCGCTGCAGCGCGATAGGCAGTAAATGGAGGGGCTGGTGAGGTGCTACGCGCTGTGCTGAGCACAAAGGGGTCGGCCCCGTGACCATTTGGTCACCGGAGAGGCGCCGTCGACGAGCCCCGCGGCGCTGCGTTCGGGCGCGCATGGAAGAGGTAGCTAGGCTACGCGCCAGGACTAGCAGGGAGTAGGGACGGAAGAGGAGCTCACCGGGGAGGCACAAGGTGGCCCGGTGTAAGGCTTAGTAGCGCAGAGGCGGCGTCGGAGACGAAGAAGGGCAGCGGCGACCGGAGATGGGGACGGAGGAATCCCGGTGCTGTGATGCCTCCCAGCTCCCGCTGCGACCACCAGTGGATGCGGAAGACGTAGACGAAGGCGACGGGCACGGCAGCGAGGTGATTCGATGGCCGTGGCCGCGGACAAGAGCGAGGCGCGGCGGCGACCGCGTCGGACGTCGATGGATCTGAGGGGGGAAAGAGCGAGGAGGAAGGGGGAAAGTGGCAGGGAGGTGGCCAGGGGGGAGGAACGGGCCTGCCCTTATCCTCTCGGCCGTCGGTGGCTTGGCATCGTCGCCATGTCGCCGCCCGGCTGGTGCGCGCGCGCGCGGCCATGGCGAGGCTGACACGGGGAGGAGGGAGAAGGTAACGGGCCAGTTGGGCCGGTTCGGGGCACTGTGCACTAAGGCCCAGTGCACAGTGCCTCGTTTTATTTTCTGTTTCTGTTTCTCTTTTTCTTTTATTATTTTCTGTTTTGATTTAGTTGGGGCTTTTATGCATTTTTGTAAAAGGTGGGACTTGGCCCAAATATTGTAGTGCAATATTACCCTTCTCCAAAAACTGGTTTGGACAGCTTTGGATTCCATTTGAATTAGAAATGATTTTAAATGGATTTATTAATTCTGTTTTGGTGCTGTTTCAATTTGTTTGAGTCACTTAATTAATCGAAGGATTACTGTTGGTATTTTTATGTGTGCTCCTGGAATATTTGCTATTTAGTGAACATTTTTGCAACAGTGTTTGAGTAAATTTATTTTGCACTTTTGAATTTAAGTTGATTTTCAGAATGGAGTTTGAATTATTTGAATAACCACTATGTTTAGGCACTGCAAATGATATGACTTGGCAATATTAGCAGCTGATCACAGTGGTAGTTACACAAGGGTGTTACAGACACGGCAAAGGAGAGAGAGAGAGGAGGGAGAAAGGCCCTGGTGGGCTGGGCTGAGTGCACTGTGCACTTAGGCCTAGTCCCCAGCAGTAGTCTAGGCCTTTTTCTATTTCCTTTTCTGTTTTGTTTTATCAGCAGGCTTTTGCATTATTTTTAGCTACCAAATGCCTCTGTAAAAATGTGAAACTTGGTCACAAAAATACAGTGTAATATTCTGTTGTGCCACAAAAAGTTTGGGCAGGTTTTGAATCCATTTGAATTTTTCAAAAATGGAAAGGCATTTAAAATGCTTCTTTTGGCACTGTTTTAAATGCTTTGGCCCACTTTGACTTGATGGTGATGTTGTTTTCCTTAACAACAAATTGTTTTGGAATATTTGCTAAATGATGAACATTTTTCCAGCAACTTTTGTGCAGCTTGAATTTTCACTTTGAATTTGAGTAGAATTCAGAGAAGGAATTTGAAATGAGATATTACCCCAACATGATTATCATTGCAAATCATAGTAGCTTAGCTTCGTCATGATGGATTACTGTAGCACCATTACACAGGGGTGTTACAATTCTCCTCCTCTAAAAGAAATTCTCGTCCCGAGAATTCAGGAGGTAGAAGAAAAGAGGTCGGGGTATTCTTCCCGAAGATGATCCTCGCGTTCCCAAGTGGCTTCATCTTCTGTATGATTCGACCACTGTACTTTCAGGAACTTGGTCGTCTTCTGATGGGTTTGACGTTCAGTTTCATCGAGAATGCGGATCGGATGCTCCTTATAAGAAAGATCATCATGCAATTCGAGCATCTCGTGATCCACTGCTCGGTGTGGAGACTCCTTGAAGCAACGACGAAGTTGCGACACATGGAAGACGTCGTGGATATGAGAGAATTGCGGTGGCAACTCCAATTTATAAGCCACCTGACCACGTCTTGCAACAATGCAGAAAGGACCAATGTAGCGTGGAGCTAACTTGCCCTTAATTCCGAAACGGTGAGTGCCCTTCATAGGGGTGACACGAAGATAGGCTTGATCACTAGGTTGATAGGTCAAGCCCCATCGCTTGCGATCATAATTGCTCTTCTGACGGTCCTGAGCCGCCTTCAGATTTTCTCGCACGATACGGACTTGTTCTTCGGCATGTTGGATAATGCCTGGACCCACAAGTAGTCGTTCCCTAGTTTCTAACCAATTCAGAGGGGTTCGACACTTACGTCCATAAAGTACTTCGAAGTGGGCCATTTCAAGCTGGCTTGATAGCTATTGTTATAAGAGAATTCGGCATAAGGAAGAGATTCTTCCCACTTCTTACCGAAAGAAATAACACAAGCACACAGCATATCTTCAAGCACATGATTGACTCGCTCGACTTGGCCTTGGGATTGGGGGTGATAAACTGAACTCCAGGTAATATGAGTTCCCATAGTTTATTGGAAACTTTCCCAGAACTTTGAGGTGAAAAGACCGCCACGGTCCGAACTGATCTCTTTCGGAATACCGTGGAGTGATACAACTCTGGAGATATATAACTCTGCTAACTGACAAGCAGTGATAGTCTCCTTGACAGGCAGAAAGTGTGCAACCTTAGAGAGTTGGTCGACGACGACAAGAATAGCATCGTGACCCTTCTGTGACTTGGGAAGGCCAGTAATGAAATCCATTTGCAGTTTATCCCATTTCCTTAAAGGAATAGGAAGTGGTTGCAGAATTCCAGCAGGCTTCTGATGTTCTGCTTTAACGCGACGGCAAACGTCACATTCAGCAACGTATCGAGCAATATCCTGCTTCATTTTGGACCACCAGTACCTTTGACGGAGATCACGGTACATCTTGGTGCTACCCGGATGGATAGACAGCGGTGTATCATGTGCCTCCTTCATGACCTTGTCAGTCATAAGCTCGAAGCGAGGTACCACAATGCGGTCTCTAAAATACAAGGTTCCATCTTCAGACAGCGAGAAATCCCTGTATTTTTCAAGGTGAAGATCTTTCTTCATCAGATCAACTTCAGCATCTTTAGCTTGTGCATTCTTAACAGCTTTCTCAAGATCTGGCTGTATCACAAGGTTACTAAGAGAAACCTGTGGAACAATACGCAGATTCAGCTTGCGCAATTCTTCATAAAGATAAGGTTGAGCTTGCTTAACCATGAGGTTGTTACAATAGGACTTGCGGCTTAAGGCATTAGCCATGACATTAGCCTTGCCAGGGGTATATGAAATACCATAGTCATAGTCCGTAATTGGTTCCAACCATCGCTGTTGACGGAGATTGAGATCCGGCTGAGTAAACAAATACTTCAGACTTTGATGATCAGTATATATCTCGCATCGATTACCAAGAAGGTAGTGTCGCCACTGCTTCAATGCATAAATCACTGCAGCAAGTTCAAGATCATGCACTGGATAGTTTTCTTCATGTGGGCGCAATTGACGCGAAGCATACGCAATTATTCTTCGTTCTTGCATTAGGACACAGCCTAATCCTTGACGAGAGGCGTCGCAATAAATCACAAAGTCCTTGCGAGAATCCGGAGGACCAAGCACTGGAGCAGAAGTTAGCTTGTCCTTGAGAGTTTGGAAACTTTCCTGACATTTGTCTGTCCACTCAAACTTAATGCCTTTGTGAAGCAGGTTAGTCAGAGGCTTAGCAATCTTGGAAAAGTTCTCGACAAATCGACGGCAATTGCTTGCGAGGCCGAGAAAACTTCTCACTTGTTTGACGTTCTTCGGAGGAGTCCAGTCCAGAATAGCCTGAACCCACTCCGGGTTAACAGCAATTCCATCCTTGGAAATCACATGTCCAAGGTAGGTTACTTCAGAAAGCCAGAACTCGCATTTGGAATACTTGGCATAGAGCTGGTGTTCTCGGAGCCTTTCCAGTACAAGTCGAAGGTGTTCAGCGTGTTCTTCTTTATTCTTCGAATATAACAGAATATCATCTAGATATACCACGACGAACTTGTTGAGGTAATCCATAAAGATGTAATTCATTAGACGGGAGAATGTGGCTGGAGCATTTGTTAAGCCAAATGACATGACAGTATACTCATAAGAGCCATAGCGAGTAACAAATGCAGTCTTGGGAATATCCTCTTCGCGGACACGGATCTGGTGATAACCCAACCTCAAGTCGAGTTTAGAGAACACCGATGATCCAGCAAGCTGATCATACAAATCATTGATCCGAGGAAGTGGATATTTATTCTGGATGGTTGCCTGGTTAATAGGGCGGTAATCTTGAACCAACCTATTCGTACCATCTTTCTTCTTGACAAAGAGAGATGGTGCTCCCCAGGCAGAGGAACTTGGACGGATAAAGCCTTTGCGGAGGGATTTGTCAATTTCCTCCTTAAGCTCTAGAAGTTCATGCGGAGGCATCTTATAAGGACGCTTCGCAATGGGAGTTGTGCTTGGTTTCAAACCGATGGCAAACTCGACAGCTCTAACAGGGGGTATTCCTGGAAGTTCTTCTGGAAAAACATCCTGGAAGTCTCGAACAACTGGAATGTTTTCGATCCCCTCAAGCGGAGAAGCGTTTAACGCATTTAGAGCATAGATTAGGGTCTTAGCATTTTGAGTTATATGAGCATGGTAATTCACTAGCTCATCTGATGGGTGCAGGAGGTGTACAACCTTAGTGGCACAATTGATTGAGGCGTAATGAGCCTTCAACCAATCTATTCCCAGAATAAGATCAATTTTGGAAGATTTCAGGATAATGGGAAATGCCTAAAACTTCAATCTATGAATCTCAATAGTGACTTCGGGACTAAACATGTAGGCTTGGCACTGGCCCGCGGGAGTGTTTACCGCTAACGGATGGTGCATCTTTTCATATTTAATGCCATGCATGAATGCAAAATCTTCTGACATGAATGAATGCGATGCTCCTGAATCAAATAAATAGAAGCTGGTATGGAATTAATGAGTAGTGTACCCATCACAGTTTCTGGTTGATCTTGAGCTTCAACCATGTTGACGTGATAGTCCTGCCCACGACCATAAGAAGGCCTGGCATTATTGTTGCGCTGCTGAACAATTCCACGACCATTACCACGGCCAGCAGGAGGAAGGACCAGCTGATTCTGACCCTGTGAGCAGTCTCTGGCATGGTGACCCGGATGGCCACACTTGAAGCAGAGCCCACTGTCTGGACGAATTGCGGGAGCTCGAGGCGGTGAAGCTCGCAGAAGCTGTCTTGGTGGTGGAGGGGGAAGACGCGGTGCAGCATAAGCAGGACAATACACGGGAGCGGTTGGATGATACATGCTCTGAGGGATCCATATGCGACGCTTCTGTGAAGACGAGCCCGAAGATGAGCCAACATCACGATAGCGCTTCTGTTACTCCTTGTACTTGATCTGAGCGGTCTCAACCAGAATAGCCTTGTTCACAAGGGTAGCAAAGTCGGGGAAGTCTTGAGCAGCAAGTGCAAGCTCGATGTCTGGGTGGAGTCCACTACGGAACTTCTCTTGTCTACGAGCATCCGTGGCGATGTCTTCTTCAGCATAGCGGGATAGGTCAAGGAATTCCCGCTGATAGGCTTCGACAGTCTTGTTGCCCTGAGTGAGGTTGCGGAATTGGGCTTTCATCCGGTCCATGATTCTCTGAGGAATATATCGGGCACAAAATGCAGCCTGGAACTCAGGCCAAGCAACGACTGTTCCAGCAGGCAGTGTACGCTTGTGTGTGTCCCACCATTGAGCAGCGAGACCCTTTAAGAAAAAGGACGCGAAGGTGACAAAGTTGGCAGGGGAGACATTTGCAGACTGCACCTCGTGAGTGATGTCACGAATCCAGTCATCAGCATCCAGTGGCTTATCAGAGTTGCGGAACTGAGTGGGGTTAAGACGCACAAATTCCGACAGAGTTATTGAAGCAGGGTTCTGATCCTGGTTGTTCTGATGCGGGAACTGAGCCATAATCCCAGTCATGAACTGACGGTTGAGCTCGAATTGTTGCATCATAGCTGCCATATAATCTGGCGGTGGTGGGTGTTCAGGGGCACGACCACGACCACCTGGTCTAACCATCCTGCTAAGTTTCAACAGGGGTAGTTTAGTAAAAGCAATTGCGAGTGTTTAGCGACAAGCATGATGTAACTCGACAATAATTAAGCAGTGTAATAGATACTTAACAGTAGTCAATTAAGACGTACAGATCTGTACACAGAGTCGGTTACATGCGGACAACATAATGGCGCAAATTTAAAAGCTAGACATGCTAGGCGGCGCGCAGGCACGCGGTAAGGAAGTACACAACGAGACATAGCAAAGGCTATATCAACGTCGGAGAAAAACTGTTGGAGCGAGGAATCTGCAAGTGACAACACAGGGTGCCCTTGATAAAAGGGTCCTGCAAGCAGAACCTGGCCCACAAATCTTGAAGAAAGGGGGTAATTTTAGAACTCCTGGTGGATGTGATCACGAGAACCTAACGTTAGAGTTAGTAAAATTTTAACCCGAAAGGAAAAGAGATCAGAGTCCCAGAGTATAGACGAGGAATAAAAGATCCTAATACCACCCAATTGGCGACGTGGGCCCGTAAGCCACACAGCCATGTTAGTAAAATAGTTTTTCATAGACTAGACTCAACTTCGGCCAAGGAGTTGGAAAGGGGGATTCCTACAGGTAGTCGGCTCTGATACCAACCTGTCACGTCCCTGGCTTAATCGTGCACTAATCATACACGCAAATGCACACGATCAAGCCTAAGGACTCACTTGAAGGAATCACAACACAATTCTAAAACATAAATAAAGTCATACAAGCTTTATATTACAAGCCAGGGGCCTCGAGGGCTCGAATACATAAGCTCGCATACAAGCGTCAGCGGAAGCATCAGATATCTGAGTACAGATATAAAAGAGAAACAGCTAAGCCTTTAAGAAGGCGGGGCAAAAGAAAACACTACGATCGAAAAGGCGCAGGCCTCCTGCCTGGGACCCTCCGATCCTACTCCTGGTCGTCGGCAAGCTCGTAGTAGTAACCACCCTCGGGGTGGTAGTAGTAGTCATCGGCGGGGGCAGCTGTCTCAGTGGCTCCGTCATCTGGTTGCATCAAACGGATATGGGAAAAAAGAGGAAGCAAAGCAACCATGAGTACAATAGATAACTTGCAATGAGATGGCAGTAGATCAGTGTATTTACAGAATAAAAAAAAGACAAATGGTCGTGTGTGTGTGTGTGTGTATATATATTCTTATAAGAACAATCTTTTACTATTTCTTGCTGAATGCTATCGTATAGTGCCTCCCTACTTGCTCAAAATCAAATGTACATCTATGAAAAGGTAAAAATTAAGGTCGGTAAGATGGCAGTAGATTGGCATGTTTGCAGAAAAAAATAGCCATGTAAGTTCAAAAGAACATCTTTAACTATTGCTGCTACATGCTTTGTATATTTCCTCTCTGGTTCCTTTAAATCGGAGAGGACCAAGGTCGCCATCGTTGATTTTGAAGGAAGCAGAGAGGAAAGAAAAAGTATATAGCAGGAAATATGTTAAAAGATGTTCTTTTGAACTTACATGGCGACGGCGGCCCTTGATGGCGAGTAAATAGTTAAATGATGTTCGCTTGATTTTACTTTGGTACAGGTTTATTCTATAAGTGGATGCATAGGCTTAAAGCAGAGGACCTTCCTACTCAGGTTTCAGATTTCTCAGCCCTTACTTTTGTGCAAATATCATTTTCTTGACTGGTTATTCAGTAACCTCGCACATGTCCATTTTCTCTCTATATCGTCAGTATTAAACTTCATACGTAATACCTTATATTCTTGGGTTTAGAACATTGCAAATCAGGGTAGGCAGTGCATTTGGGAAGTTCATGTTCTATTCAAAAGTACTTCATCGATAGTCTAATGTTTCACAGTAGAATATGCTACCTCATTTTTAGGTGTCATAAGGTTCATATTTCATTGCATTAACTGAAGCAGCATGTTTTATTATTTTAGCTAGCATTAAGCTAATCACAGACCACAAAAAATACACACGCGCACCCTTAAAGAATCGCATCTATATATGTTCCGCTCTTTACTAAATCTTGATGTTGCGTACTGAACCTTATGTATATTCTCCTTGCATCTAAATTGTTGCTTTCTACTCAATATTTCTGTAGGGAGGCCGACGATTTGACTGTAACATTATTTCTCCTCTGGTTGAATACTGCATCTTTTTTGCAATTGTCCTAAATGTTTTATAGCTCCTAAGTTATGTGTTGTCGAAGCCAGTGGGAAAATATGTTGTGTCTTAAGATAATTATAACATAACTGAATATACCAAAATGATAATGACATTGGATTAACTTTTCAGGAATATGACAACCTTCAATATTGTAGGCTTTCCTGATTGTCTGGCACCTTAGTAGGAGACGACGACTGCTACCATGAATAGGTTTAAATGTCGCATTGCTTCCATTGAACAAACCATGATAGAAAACAACTGTGCATAAACTTATAACATAAACTGCTGCTGCTTTGTTGTTTTTATCGAGGATGTTTTCTTTAAGCATATGCTAATCACATGCTATCTTCTATTTTCACTTACATTATTCCTAGGGCTCCAGGGATAACCACATTATTTTCACTTACATGTTCCTGATTCCTTCGTCGTCTCGCGGCTGGATCAGTTGGCGGTGACACGTTCGCTGTTTGGTCGAGCCATCCACGGCGATGTTGCTGCCGTCCAGGACAAGCTGCTCAGCCTGCTGCTCCACGAGACTCCCTAGCAGCAGCTGAGGAGAGGTTCCATGGGAACAAGCACCCATGGTTGTTGCCACCGTTAGCATCGTCCCTTTGCTGCGGCCCTTTAGACCCTCTGTTGATCCAGCTCACAGAAGGTCAGTGCTTGGTATAATTCCCCTTCCCTTCACCTTCTCCAACCCCTGTAGTTTTAAGTCCTGTTCTGATCCTATTTGTAATGATATGCTTGGCATAGGGGAAGGGAAGTGGTTTCTCTCTGTTGAGGAGGACAAACAGGGATAGAAGAGGAGGTAGAGGTGATTTGCTTGGCATTGTGCTGCGAGGATAGAGGGCCATGGATCTGGACGTGGAGGTCAGCGGCAGTATCGATGCCTTTTTCCTGTTCTACTCGATTCCTTAACCTGTTTCCTTCCACTGTTAGATTGTGAAAGTCCATGTGACGTTGGTGTAAGATGAGCGGCCAGGCCTGCTGACATTGTTTCAAGTAGATGGTTGTATTCTTAAAATTTGAACTTATCAATTGGAGTCAGTTTCTATAATTGTTTTCCCTTCAGAAGTTTTTAACCTGCTTAATGCTTATTGTTCAGAATTTTAGGTGTTCTTTTGTCAGAGATTGCTTGATGGTTTGGTTGGGACTGTATGATTTATCCTATTCTTGGTGGCAACTACTTAGGCATCGATACTGTGAATCAATAAACACTCGCAACATGACTTTTTTTTCCTTCGGACATTTTTAGTTATGTGAAAAATACTTTGTTTGGCGATACACTAATTCAGAATATTCATGCTTCTATTCATCATGAACTTTATTCCTCTTGTCCTTTTTTCTGTGTAGTAATGTGTCCTTTTCTCTATCCTTTTTTTCTTGTATGCTAACGTGTCTTTGTTTAATGCAATGCCGAGGTTTCCTCCATGCTTCTATACAATGTTGAAGGACAAGCAGATGTTGCAGTCTGTATGCTACTCTATGTACCTTCTTCGTCCTGGATAGTGCTGAGGATGAATACAAACTTACATGTAATTGGCGGGTGCTTGGTTTACTTAAGACGCCCACTATTCTATTTCTGATTTCTTGCTTGGTCCTGTACATCTACCATATTGTAGTTAAAGTTTCTGATGTACACATATTCCAGCCACAAACATGGAAGCAAGTTGTCCATATAAACCCATTATACCCACAAACATTTTTAGATTGTTATTCACAAAAGTGTCATGTAGATCATTATTCACAAACCAAGCCACATCCATATGCTAAACATGGATTTCTACTAACTTGGCATTACCTGCTTGACCAAAACGCTAGGACCGGCACCCTCGCGCCAAGGCGCGATATCGATCTAGTATTTATGAACGGAGGGAGTAGGAGAGAGAGGAGGCAGGAGAAGTGAACAACCTGGGGGAGGGGCGCACGGGGGACATGCAATCCAGTAACAGGGGGAGTGTCACACCAACAGTCAGGCAAGGGAGCACGACGACGTGTGCAACAACATCGCCAGGGCATCGCCTTCGCCCTTCTCCGTCTCTCTCGAGCTTTCAAAATTTGAAACATTGGCCGGGGAGAGAAGATGCTAGAGACCGAGAGTGGCGATTAAAAGGACAAGGACGCGGGCTTAGAGCATCTCTAGCAGATCTCTTATAATCTCGTACCGCAAAATCGCTATACAGCTTCCTGCAAAACATTTTTAGGCATTTTTACAGTATGGCATGTGTCCCGGCAGAATAGATCCAGTATTTTTTTTCACAAAACACCCTTACACCAAAATCTAGATTAAAATTGGGTCCTTGCAAGTCGCCCCAAACCTGGTCCACCGTGGCCGGCGCGCACGCAGTCCACGTGTCTCGACGCTCCACCGTGGCCGATGAATTCTATCGGGAGTCCCCTGCTAGGGGGGCGGCGCTCTGCAGCACGAACGACTCCTATCGATGCTCTTCAACTCGAATCGCTCTGCAGCTCAAACGACTCAAGAGTCCTCGCGAACCATATAGGGGAGAGTGAATTGCAGAAAACATCGACATTGAAGGCTAGGTTGCAGAAACCACAATTCTACGGTTTTGTGCCAAAAACCACTAATTCTGAGCCTATTTTTTTGCAAAAAACACTAGTCGCCTGCTTAGGCCATTTTGACCATGATTATGACAGGTGGGTCCCGCTGGACAGTGTGACGTGGCACAACATAACAGATCACAAATAGACAGAAAAGGATAGACTAAACTGTAAAAGGCCAAAGAGGATAAGGTGGAGCTGTTAATAATTAAAAAAGAAGGATAAGGTGTGAGTCGTCCTTCCTCTCCCCAGCGCCCAGCCGTGCGCACGAGTTCTCGGCCGGCGAGTTCGCAATGGACGACGGCTCCAGGACGCTCCGCCTCCTCCTCTTTCCCCCGCCTCCAGCTTCCTCCCGCTGCCCGGCCTCGACCTCCGGCGCCCCGGCCTCGGCCTCCCCTTGCTGCTCACCTACATCGGCGCCGGCGAGGTGAAGAGGAGGCGCGACGGCGGCCCGCGTAGGCGTGGTGCGTAGGCGTGGTGAGGGAGGGCGCCTCGCCGCGGCCGCAGCTGCGCGTCGACGAGCCAAATCCACTAACTGTGGGCATGGAGGTGCGGTCCACATGCTCGATGATGAGCTCCGCTGCCGCCGGTGCCCTCCATATCTCTCCAATCTATCCCTCCGACGAGCCAAATCTTTCTGATGCGTGCCGCCGCCAGCAGGAACCACGCCGTCAAGCTCATCCAGGGCCGCCCGATGCTCAAGCCGCCGCCGCCGGAGCTCCATTGCTCCGCCGTTCTAACCGACAACGCCGCCGTATCCACGCCGTCAAGCTCATCCAGGGCCGCCCGATGCTCAAGCCGCCGCCGCCGGAGCTCCATTGCTCCGCCGTTCTAACCGACAACGCCGCCGTATCCACGCCGTTCTGCAGCCCGTCATCGACCACGCCGGAGCTCCCCTGTGCCCCACCGCCAGAGCAAGCAGCAGCTGCGGCGACACGCACGGGGAGGGAGTGCCCGCCAGCGTCCACCACCGGACCGGTGGGAGATGAAGTGACCAAGGACCCGATTGCTTTTTATTCAGGGGCCCTTTTGCAAAATAAATTGTATTGGGATGTAATTGCTTTTTTTTCTTTGCCACGTCATCCTGTTCAGCGGGACCCACCTGTCATAAACGTACTTAAAACGGCCTAAGGGGCGACTAGTGTTTTTTGCAAAAAAAATTAGCCTCGAAATTAATGGTTTTTGACACAAAACCGTAGAAGTGTGGTTTCTGTAACCCTAGCCTTCAATGTCGATGTTTTATGCAATTCACTCTATAAGGGAAGGGAGGCAAGGGCCTGCTCACGGCAAAGACGAGAGCGGCCGAGACCGGTGCGAAGGACGGCAGCGGCAACGGCCAAGACGACGCGGCAGGCTCGCGGCCAAGACGACGCAACAGCGAGTCCCCAGCGAGTCCGTGTGTCGCGGGGACCCTCCGACGAACCTCGACGACCATAAGGGGCGGCAGGCGGCGGGCGCTGAGTTCGTCGACGTTGGGAGCAGGCGGGTCGTGGCGGTTGGGGCAAAAATTTCCCTCCCGCCATGGATAGAGGAAATAAATATGACAAACACGGGTCAAAATATACAGCTCCCTGCAAAAAAAAAGCGGGGCGGACCGATATACAGTACCTGTTCGGGACGTTTTTTCGTCCCTGTATCATATATCGGCAGTTATTTTGCGGGACGTGCAGATATAGCGGCTCTGCTAGAGATGCTCTTAAGCGGGTGATGAAGGATTGAAGGGCAAACCCAACACTAAATGCTGCCATGACGAGTGCTAGGCGCCGACCGGTCTGCCCAACTTTCGGCCGGTCGGCACCTAGCTGTCAGTTGTGCTTCGTGTGAGCCGTCCAATCTCTATCTTCCCCCCCCCCCCCCACCAAATTGTCCCCTTCCTTCGTCCAAATACACACAGAGAGAGAGAACACGGTGACTTTGAGCCGCCGCTTGCTGGGCTAGGCTGTAGGTGGCTCGCCGTGCCGTCCTGCGACTCACGGTGCCGCATTGTGCCCCCGCAGTTGCAGCACCCCGACGAGGCCGCACCCTCGCAGTGCATCATTCCGCCGCCACCGAGGTTGTAGCTCACCGCGACTAGCATTGTAGCTCCCTCCAGATATGTTGGCCACAACTCTCCCCATGCCGATTGCAACACCGCACCGCCTGTCCGGTACACAGAAAATCTCGCTGTTCATAGTTCGCAACATCCACCACCAGCAAACTCGTCATGCTCATGAGTGCTCTTGTAGCACCATCGCATCCATGAAAATTGGTTGTAGCAAATTACATCGCCGGTCGTAGCAAAAAACAAAGACGGTTGCAGCAAAACGTCGTCGTCATCGGGTCGCAACTAAGATATGAATGTTGAAGCTTTTGCCATTTCCGGTTGCAGCTTTTGTTACCGCTGGTTGCAGCTTTTCATAGTAGTCCATAGCTTCTGTCGTCTACGGTTGAAGCTTTTTTCATCGCCGATTGAAGCTATTTTCGTCAATGGTTGCAGTTTCCATGGTTACGGCTAGCCCCTCAAATTTCGTCGTCTTAGATTGAAGCTTTCGGTGATGCCGGTTGTAACTTTTTCGATCACCGGTTGTAGCTCTAGGTGTTTCCCAGTGGCCAACCTCAGCTTTTGGTCGTCTACGGGTTGAAACTTTTGTGGTCACCGGTTGTAGCTTTTTTGGGCGTCGATTCCAGCACCGGGCATCTCTCCGATTCCAGCACAAAAAATGGCTTCGCCATTGCCGTCCCCCAGCAGCCCCCATGGCCACCGACGCCTCTGCTTGCAGCACCGACTCAAGGGCCTCCCCGGCGATGCGACACCACCGGCCGAACCATGCAACATCCGCTGGTGCGGGGGAGCGCGTGTGACGTCGTCTCTCCATGGCGGCGATGAGCAGCTTGGCCGGGAGACGAGATGCTCGTAGAAGCAACGGGGGAAGGGGGGAGTTGCTCGCAGCATCAGGGTAGCGTCGGCGGTGGTCGCCCTCCACAAACGAGAAAGAGAGAGGGGGGGGGGGGGGGGGGTGGGAGGGGGGGGGGGGGGGGGGGGGGGTGGAGGGGGGGGGGGGGGGGGGGGAGGGGGGGGGGGGGGGGGAGGAGGAGGTCGCTCGGGGGAGAGAAGGGAGCTCGCGTGTGGCCACAAACTCGCGCGAGGGGATAAGGGGTACACAGGCTGGGTGCAAGGCGGGCTGCGAGCCACTTGATCTAGCCGCATCAGACGGCGCGTGATGGACTGGCCGAGCGTTACGCCGGTCAGTCGTAGGGAAACGTTTCCCAAACACAAATCACGACGAGCACATTAAACGACTACAGGTCTGACTAGAACTAAAAAGAAAGAGACTACAAACTGACAGAAAGCAAATTGTTTTTGTCAGCTGAAAAGTAGCAAAACTGTAAATTTGAGCTAAAAATGAATTATCTAGATGTGCTTTCGTTTCAAGCTTGTTTCCAGCCCATTCTTCGGTAACTCCAGCAACTTCGTCTGCCCCGGAAGCCGTCTTTTCACGCAGCCCACGAGAAACAACAAATTCGAATTTGCCAGCCGGCCGGCCACCTAACCTTGCGCCGTCGTGCGCCGTGCCCCATCCAGAGGCCAGAGTCACGAACGTGATGGAAGAAGCCCGACACGCGCCTCTCCCCCACGCAACGCGTGGCCTCGGACGAGTGACTCCGCGCGCCGCCCATGCTGACGCCGCAACCCCCGACCTCCGGGGACCTCTGCACGTACGTCGACGGTCAGCGCCCTCGCCCTCGCGCCGTCTATAAATCCACGCGCCCCGCCGGACGCAGATCACACTGCAAGAAGAAGAGTTCAATTCAGGCACTGTTTAGCAGTACTCTGTACCCGAAGCTCCTCCCAGACCCAGCTAGCTCATCGATCGCCATGGCGCAGGCGGAGAGCGAGCGCATGCGCGTGGTCATGTTCCCGTGGCTGGCGCACGGCCACAGCAGCCCGTACCTCGAGCTGGCCAAGCGCCTCATCGCCAGCGCCTCCGATGGCCACCACCTCGACGTCGTCGTCCACCTCGTCTCCACGCCGGCCAACCTCGCGCCCCTCGCGCACCACCAGACGGACAGGCTCAAGCTCGTAGAGCTCCACTTGCCGGTGCTCCCTGACCTCCCGCCCGCGCTGCACACCACCAAGGGCCTCCCCGCCCGCCTCATGCCGGTCCTCAAGCGCGCCTGCGACCTCGCCGCGCCGCGCTTCGGCGCGCTCCTCGACGAGCTCAGCCCTGACATCCTCGTCTACGACTTCATCCAGCCGTGGGCGCCGCTCGAGGCCGAGGCGCGCGGCGTTCCGGCGTTCCACTTTGTCACCTGCGGGGCCGCCGCCACGGCGTTTTTCGTGCACTGCCTGAAGACGGACCGGGCCCCCAGCGCTTTCCCGTTCGAGAGCATCAGCCTCGGCGGCGTCGACGAGGACGCCAAGTACACGGCGCTGGTCGCCGTCCGCGAGGACAGCACCGCCCTGGTTCCCGAGCGCGACCGCCTGCCGCTCAGCCTGGAGCGCTCGTCCGGGTTCGTGGCCGTCAAGTCCTGCGCCGACATCGAGCGCAAGTACATGGACTACCTGTCCCAGCTCTTGGGCAAGGAGATCATCCCCACCGGCCCGTTGCTCGTCGACTCCGGGAGTGGATCAGAAGAGCAGCGGGACGGCGGCCGCATCATGCGGTGGCTCGACGGCGAGGAGCCGGGCTCCGTGGTGTTCGTCTCCTTCGGCAGCGAGTACTTCATGTCGGAGCGCCAGATGGCGCATATGGCGCGCGGGATGGAGCTCAGCGGGGTGCCCTTTCTGTGGGTGGTGCGGTTCCCGAACGCAGAGGACGACGCCCGCGGCGCGGCGAGGTCCATGCCGCCGGGATTCGAGCCCGCGCGCGGGCTGGTGGTGGAAGGGTGGGCGCCGCAGCGGCGCATCCTGTCGCACCCTTCCTGCGGCGCGTTCCTGACGCACTGCGGGTGGAGCTCGGTGCTGGAGTCGATGGCGGCGGGGGTGCCGATGGTGGCGCTGCCGCTGCACATCGACCAGCCGCTGAACGCCAACCTCGCGGTGGAGCTGGGCGCGGCGGTCGCGCGCGTGAAGCAGGAGCGGTTCGGGGAGTTTACGGCGGAGGAAGTGGCGCGGGCGGTGCGCGCAGCTGTGAAGGGGGAAGAAGGGGAGGCGGCGTGGCGCCGCGCGAGGGAGCTGCGGGAGGTGGTGGCGCGGAACAACGGCGACGGCCGGCAGATCGCGACGCTGCTGCAGAGGATGGCGCGGCTCTGCGGCAAGGGCCAGGCCGTGCCAAATTAGTGGGCTTTTTAAAAGCGGTTTTGGTAAAGAAGGAAGTCCATCCCTTGCCCCGAAATGCGCCTTGGACGGGACAACCCCCGAACTCTATTTGGGTACAGTTTTGAATTTGACCCCAAATGTACAATACCGGTTAAATCTCCCAAAGGCGGCGCTTGGGATGGGTGTAAAATGAAGTAATATGGGGGTGTTTTGTTTACTGATGTAACTTGGCTAAGAGCATCTTCAATAGGCGCGTAGCCGCGGTGCGCTAAAATATTTATTTAGTGTTGAAATAGCGTTTTTTAGCGTGTACGAGGACGTTTGCTTCAACAGACGCTGCAAAATATGGCACGCCGCTATAGCTCCAGCAGGCGCTGCAAAATCCAGCGCGCGAACAGGCGGATGCAACACATACGAAAAATATGACACAACACATAGATTTATTTTATACAAACGCATCGACGATAAAAAAATTAGATAACTACTCATGCTCCTCCTCGGTGGTGCAGTCCGATGATAGAAACGCGTCATCCCACCGAGGATCATTGTCATCCCAGGTCGACGTAGGTCCTAGTTCGCACTAGACGACAGAAACGCGTCATCCCACCGAGGATCATTGTCATCCCAGGTCGACGTAGGTCCCAGTTCGCACTAGACTTCTGCCACTGCTTTCCGCTCATGCTTGTCCGCCCGATCTGCGGCGCGCACCGCCCTCCTTTGCGTCAAAAACTCGTTCTCGGCGGTGACATCCTCCGGGAAGCGCTCACGCCACACCCCCATGGCTTGCTCATCCGCCTCGGCGATGAGGAGGTGACGCTCCCGCCTCCGCTGGATGCGGCGGTCTTACACGGTGATTAGCCGCGGGGGAGGCACGAGTTCCTACGCCTGCTCGTTCGAGAAGTTCATCTGCGCCCATGGCCTCTCGGGCGCCACGCAGCCACGTCGTACACGCGGGCGGCCTCGTGGGCGGTCTCGAACGTCCCGACCCCGAGGCGTGTATCACCGGAGCGGATCTCCGCGTAGTACACGCCGGAGGGGCAGCGTGGACGCCGCGGTAGCCAGAGCCGCTCCGGGGGTGCGGTGGCATGGCGGCGGGGCGCTGGAGGCGAGAAAGAAGGGTGTGGCGGCCGGGGGGGGGGGGGGGCACCAGCAGAGGCGAGGAAGAAGGAAGAGAGAGGCGACGAAGACGGCGGTTGGCGGGCGCCCGCGCAGGTTAAATAGAGCGCGCTGGACGCCGCACGCCAAAACTGCCGCGCGCGTTGCCTACTTTTATTTAGGCACATGGCGGCCCTATCAATCGCCCGCAAGGCCGGCTGTCGTGGAATTGTCACGGCAGATGCCCTAGCATGAGGACTTAGGTGTGGAGCCATCGTCACGTAGTAGTTTGAAGGGGTTAAACGGGACAAAGGACACGAAGAGTTTTACCCAGGTTCGGCCCCTCTCAACGAGGTAAAGGCCTACTCCTGCTTAGGTTGTATTGCTTGGGTTTCGATTACTAGGGAGCGAATACGCTTGACCTAGTTCTCGACTTATCGTTTTCTTCCCTTAACCTACCGCCGGGTCACCCCTTTATATACATAGGTTGATGCCCGGCGGCTTACAGAGTCCCGACCGGCTCATACATAATGTGTCCGGCCCGGTGACCAATACTAAACTTTCCTTAACATACAAGTTAAACATATGGCGGTTTACGCCCGTGGGCCTCAAGTCGCCTCCGGGTCTTGGGCCTTCAGTAAGCTTGCTACATGAACCGCCATCTTCAGCATCTTCTTGGGCCTTCTCATCATAAACCGCCAGTGGTATGACCCGGCCCCTCCTGGGCGGGTTATACCCAATAGTTATATCCCCAACATTAGGCTCCAGGTTGATGTGAATTTGTTCATATCAATCTTCAATACTTGACTTAGAAAAAAATCCTTCATCGTCAGTCCTTATGAAATCTTATAACCCGCCACGACGTCTGTTCACAGAATTGTGCTAACCCGCCATAACGTCATCTCGCATTAATATCGCACGAGGCCCAAATCTCAATATGCCTTCACTTTTAATGAACCTCCGAAAATCGAGGCATCTGTGCTGTCACATAATCATTTTTCAGCCTCCTCGATTCCCGAGCATGCCATCTATCCACTGCCTTACAAATAGGGACATGGGTCCTTTTCATTTTCTCCCCTTGCCTCCTCGTCTTCATCCTCTTCCTTGCAACACCACACGCGCCCGAGCTCCGCCGCCATCGACCTCGCGAGCCGCCTCAACTCCGGCCGCTGCATCGACCTGAACGCACCAGAGCACCGCCGCGCGCCACCGCTGTCAACAGCCCCGGTAAGCTCTCCTCTTTTCCTCATCGCAGATCTCCATTAGGGTTTGCTCGAGTTCATCAGAGTTCATCTCCGTTCCTCCCTAGATCATGTAGTTTGTGATCTAAGTACAGTACCAATCTTGTGCGGTAGCAGTTTAGCACTCGTTTTTAATATTTGAACGCCTCCCCTCCATAGGAGATCTCATCTAAGCACGTGAACTGTCCTGCTGCCTTCACTTTAGGGTTAGAATTTTTCTTCATTATCTGAACTGCTGTAGATCCAAAATTATAACACCGATCTGTGAAAACTGTTTGTCCAACACTTAGCAATTCTTCACTCATAGATCTGAAAACTGATAGCTATGTAGGCAGCCTAATTGATAAACCATAACCCACCAGGTACCATTAATCCCCTCTTAAGCCGCCAATAAATTGCTCTGCATCTCAACACTATCCTCCGGCTTAACACACTGCATGTTTATAGTTTTTACCTTTTAACCAATGACCGGCTTAACAATATAATCTTAAACCGGCAATATTTTCTTTCCAGACCTTCATCATCAACAATGACTAAGACCTTCACTTCATGCAACTGGGTCGCGTCCCGGGTTACCGAGGAAGACTTGAACAATTTTGTTCAGACTAGCGTCTTAGCCAAAAAAGATGACATCCACTGGAGGGTCCCAGGCACTGAAAATCCTCCTGAGCCCAAGGAAGGCGAAATAATTGTTTTTACTGATCATATGATCCGGGGGTTTACCCCGCCCGGTTCAAAATTCTTCCGAGACGTGCTACACTTTTTCCAGCTCCATCCTCAAGATATTGGGCCCAATATCTGCAACCCCAAGGGCCGGCTTACACTTTCAAGATAAGTCGGGACTTCAAATAGTAAAGATTCAATTTTGCACCTGTAGCCCCCAAGGGCCGGCTTAAACTGTTAAGATTAGCCGGGTCTCATTACCATAGTTGTCAATAAAATCCAAGTATATAGCCCCCATGAATCGGCTATAGCCACAATAGTGTAGCCGAGTCATCATGAAATTGTCTTTGAAAAGAGCAATGTGCATTAGCCCCCAAGTGCCAAGTGAAATACTTGTATTGTGCTTGGGACTTTAAACAAAATGATTGTAATAGCACCTGTCGTTTGCATACTGCAGGCTGAACTCAATGCAAAAGAATCCCAAGTCGCCGACCTTCAAGAAAATATCAAGTCCCAACAATCTGAAACTGCCAAGGCCAAATCAGAACTGACAACCGCCTTGGAAGAAATGGAGAAGTTGAAAAAGGACTTCAAGGCTGACAGGACAAACTGGGAGTCTGACAAAGCAGCTCTGTTGAAAAGAGCGGAAGAAGCAGAGGCGGCCCTTAAGCCGGTGACTGAAGAGCTTTCCGGTTTAAAACATCAAATTAACACCATGACCGCCGCTATCTTTGGTAAGTAACATTATTCCAATCTGTTACCATACATGTAGTTGAATAATCATTCATCCGACTTATCAATTTGTTTGGTAATGCAGGCTCCAGAATCGCCCATCTCGGTGCAGACATGCGCATGAAGCTGAAAGCCGCCTATACTCTTATCGAGCAATTGTATACTGGTGCGCAATGAGCTATCTCTGCAGCTTCTCATAAAAAACAACCACCAACTCTTATCAAAGACACGCTGGAAAAGTTGTCTGTATTGCCCCAAAGAGTGGAGGATCTGAAGCTATCAGCTGCTAGAGCCGGTGCCATCACTGCGCTAACCCGGGCCAAGGTGTGGCAAGCAGATCTGGACCCAGAAGACTTGGCCAATGGCTGCCCAAGCATAAAGGAGGACGGGTCTCCCTTCAGTACTGAGGACTTTGCGGCGATAGCAAGAGAAATGCGCCCTCTAGCAAGCAAACTGGCTGAAGATACAGACCTATCTCATTACTAGGCGGCTTATAATGCTGATAACAAGAAAGTGAAGGCGCCGGTTCACGACTCCCAGCAGCTTATTCCGCCAATCCGTAAGCACACCTTTGCTCCTGATATTGACCCGTCAACACTTATTGATGACGAAGCTGTGTTCAAAGCTTTGACTGGGATCAATTGGGCCACCTCTGACTTCCAGTCAACGGGTGACGAAGAAGAAGATGAACCGGTGCAAGATGACCCGGAATCCTCTACTCGCCAAGGTCAAGATCATTAATCCAAGGGCCGGCTTGTTATCTGCCAATTGGACTACCTTATGCCTCAAAACTCTCTTTTGGGCCGTCCAGTGCCTTGTAATAGGCTAGTTTGAAAACAATGATCTGCCATGCCATTGTGCATGTTGATTTGCATAACACTTATGAGCCGTTTTGATCTTATCTGACGATCCACCGTTTATGCTCGTAATCATTGTCATCTTTGCTGATCATGTTGTCTTAAACCCTGCATACAAACAGAGAACTAGTGCCTTGCCGGTTTACCCCAAGGCGGGTCATAACACCCCATATGAAAACCACTGGTGACTGCATCGTCCGTAACCAGGGCCGGTTTGTCAAAACTTCATATAATCATAACAAAGCAAATATCATACCTGTGATATTTATTCATACTACCGGCTTACAACGCCGCATATAGTAAGGGTAACAGCCCAAAGCCTCAGAGCGCAATGCTCTGTGCAATTTTATTCATACTGTCGGCTTAGAACGCCATAGACAGCAAAGGGTAACATCCCAAAAACTTAAGAGTATAGAACTCCAAGCATATAATCATCACACACTGGCGACTTATCGTCTAAAGCCAGGCCGGGTTATCAAAGCATCGGATATTTTCAAATATGAATCATAAGATCAAGGCAACATGGCCCGAATCAACTTTTAACCATATATCAATATGGCATAAACAGAAATCACCAAAAAGATTCAAAATCAATTTAAACCAGAAAACCAAGGCATTCAAAGGCTGCCAAGCCTCAACATCAAGTGCTATTCAAGGGCTGCACAACCACTGAGTTACTCCTTAATTCAAACCTGTAAGCCGGGCCTCACATGACCAATCGCCATTTTAACTTTGACAAGTTCAGGGTCTTTACAAGATTAACTGTCAAGAGTACGGCTAGTCATTCCAGGATTACCTGGTCGGAGTGGCAGGCATACAAAGGCAGGATAACCCGGATTTTTGGTGAATACACCTGGCGTCCAAGCCCATTACAAGGGTCAACAAAGCTCTGTTCATTTATCAAGGAGCCCCCAAGTAATATTCCGATCCCGGCGTACAAACCGGACCAATAGGGTAGTCATAGCTATGCTCAATGAGCAGGAAGCCCCCCAAATATTTTGCAAACAAGGCGTACAAGCCGGATCAAAATGGTAATCATAGCTATGCTCAATGAGCAGGAAGCCCCCCAGTGACCTTATGAAGTGACAATAAAGACTCAGATTCTCAGAAATGAAACGACAGAGGCCCTGAATCAGGGATGCCGGCTTTATTATACTAATCATAATATATACATTAGCAAAGGTATGTACATCACAAGAGCCGGTGGCTCAGGTGTAATAAGGCCGAAGATGAGCAATATTCCACAGCCGGTGGGTCTCCTCCTCCGACGTGCGTGAGTCCTTGTGGCTTCGAACATCGATAAGGTAGTATGACCCGTTGTTCAGATTTTTACTGACCACAAAGGGCCCTTCCCAAGGTGGGGATAGCTTGTGCATATCAGTTTGATCCTGGATGAGCCGGAGCACCAAATCTCCTTCTTGAAAAGTCCTGGTTTTAACCCGGCGGCTGTGATAACGACACAGATCTTGCTGGTAAATCGCTGAACGAGCCGCCGCAAGGTCACGCTCCTCATCCAAAAGGTCAATAGCATCCTGACGTGCTTTCTCATTATCAGCTTCAACATAAGCCGCCACGCGGGGTGAGTCGTGACGTATGTCACTAGGGAGAACCGCTTCTGCTCCGTAAACCATGAAGAAAGGCGTGTAACCCGTAGATCTGTTGTGGGTGGTATTGATACTCCAAAGCACTGAGGGCAATTCTTCCACCCAACAACCCGGCGTCCTCTGCAAAGGGACCATAAGCCGGGGTTTGATACCTCTCAAGATTTCTTGATTGGCTCTTTCAGCTTGACCATTAGACTGGGGGTGAGCCACCGACGACACATCAAGCCGGATATGCTCTTTTTGACAGAATTCTTTCATTGCACACTTAGACAGATTAGTACCATTATCAGTAATGATACTATGAGGGTATCCAAAACGAAAGATCACCTTTTTAATGAACTGAACCGCCGTTGCTGCATCACATTTGCTGACCGGCTCAGCCTCAACCCACTTTGTAAACTTGTCAACAGCTACCAGGAAGTGAGTCTTTTTGTCCGTGGACCTTTTGAAAGGCCCAACCATATCCAGTCCCCAGACTGCAAATGGCCAAGTAATTGGAATCATCCGCAATTCTTGAGCCGCCACATGAGCTCGTCTTGAAAATTTCTGACAGCCATCACATTTACTGACCAGATCTTCCGCATCAGCATGAGCCATCAGCCAATAAAACCCATGACAAAAAGCTTTAGCAACGAGAGATTTAGAGCCGGCATGATGGCCGCAATCTCCTTCATGAATTTCCCTTAAAATTTCACGGCCCTCCTCAGGAGAAATGCATCGTTGAAACACCCCTGTAACACTGCATCGGTGTAACTCACCATTGACAATAGTCATTGACTTAGACCTCCGGATTACTTGCCTGGCCAAAGTTTCATCATCAGGTAACTCGCCCCGGGTCATATAAGCTAAATATGGAATAGTCCAATCAGGAATAACATGGAGAGCCGCCACCAACTGTGCCTCCGGGTCAGGAATTGCAAGATCCTGCTTCGTAGGCAATTTAACTGATGGATTATGCAAAATATCAAGGAAAACATTAGGGGGCACCGGCTTACGCTGAGACCCCAGCCGGCTTAAAGCATCAGCGGCCTCATTTTTCCTGCGATCGACATGCTCCACTTGATAACCCTTAAAATGACCAGCAATTGTATCAACTTCTCTGCGATAAGCCGCCATGAGTGGATCCTTGGAATCCCAAGTCCCTGAAACTTGCTGAGCCACTAAATCTGAGTCGCCAAAACACCTCACCCGGCTTAGATTCATCTCTTTAGCCATCCGAAGACCATGGAGCAAAGCTTCATACTTACCTGCATTGTTAGGACAAGGGAACATCAACCTCAAAACATAACAAAATTTATCACCTCGTGGGAAAGTCAAAACAACTCCAGCCCCCGAGCCTTCTAATTGCCTGGATCCATCAAAGTGAATAGTCCAATACATGGTATCCGGTTTTTCCTCAGGCATCTGCAACTCTGTCCAATCATTGATGAAATCCACAAGTGCTTGGGACTTGAAAGACGTCCTAGGCATATATTTCAAACCATGAGGTCCGAGCTCGATAGCCCACTTGGCTACCCGACCTGTGGCTTCTCTGTTTTGAATAATATCCCCCAAGGGAGCAGAACTAACCACAGTGATGGGATGACCGAGGAAATATTGCTTCAACTTGCGGCTAGCCATGAACACGCCGTAAACCAATTTCTGCCAATGTGGGTATCTCTGCTTAGATTCAATGAGCACCTCACTGACATAATAAACCAGCCTTTGAACCGGATACTCCTTGCCTGACTCTTTCCTTTCAACCACAACTGCCACACTGACAGCTCTGTTGTTTGCAGCCACATATAAAAGTAAGGGCTCCTTCTCAATAGGAGCTGCAAGAACCGGCGGTTCAGCCAGCTGTCTCTTAAGCGCCTCAAATGCCTCATTGGCAGCATCACTCCAGACAAAGCTATCTGTCTTCTTCATCATTTGATACAAAGGGATAGCCTTCTCTCCCAGGCGGCTTATAAACCGGCTCAAAGCTGCAATACGACCCGCCAACCGCTGGACGTCATTGATACATGCCGGCTTAGCCAAAGAAGTGATAGCCTTGATTTTCTCCGGGTCAGCTTCAATGCCTCTCTCAGAAACCAGGAAACCCAATAGTTTGCCCGCTGGCACGCCGAAGACACACTTGGCCGGGTTAAGCATCATTTTATAGACCCGGAGATTGTCAAAGGTCTCTTTCAAATCATCTATCAAAGTCTCTTTCTTCCTGGATTTCACAACAATATCATCCACATAGGCGTGAACATTGCGTCCAATCTGGTCATGGAGGCAATTCTGAACACATCGTTGGTAAGTCGCCTGGGCACTCTTGAGCCCAAAGGGCATAGACACATAGCAGAAGGCTCCAAAGGGAGTGATGAAAGCTGTCTTCTCCTGGTCCTTAACTGCCATCTTGATCTGATGATAACCAGAGTAAGCATCCAAAAAGCTCAAATGCTCACAACTCGCCGTAGCATCAATAATCTGATCAATACGAGGGAGAGCAAAGGGGTCAGCCGGACAGGCCTTATTAAGGTCTGTATAATCCACACACATACGCCAAGTGCCGTTTTTCTTAAGCACCAGCACCGGGTTAGCTAACCACTCCGGATGAAAAACCTCAATGATGAATCCAACAGCCAAGAGCCGGGCCACTTCTTCACCAATTGCCTTGCGCCTCTCTTCATTGAAATGACGAAGAAACTGCTTGACCGGTTTAAACTTTGGATCAACATTAAGAGTGTGCTCAGCGAGTTCCCTCGGTACACCTGGCATGTCAGAAGGTTTCCATGCAAAGATGTCCCGGTTCTCACGGATGAATTCGATGAGCGCGCTTTCCTATTTCAGATCCATATTAGCACTGATGCTGAACTGCTTGGATGAGTCGCCAGGAACAAAATCGACCAACTTAGTGTCATCTGCCGACTTAAACTTCAACAGGGGGTCATTCTCTGTAGTTGGCTTCTTCAAAGGTGTCATATCCGCCGGGTCAACATTATCTTTATAAAACTTCAACTCCTCGGTGGCACAGGCCGACTCAGCATACGCAGCATCACCCTCTTCACAATCCAGAGCAATCTTCCTATCACCGTGCACCGTGATGGTGCCCTTATGACCCGGTATTTTAAGCTGCAAATAAACATAACAAGGCCGTGCCATGAATTTGGTGTAAGCCGGTCGCCCGAATAAAGTGTGATACGGGCTTTTGATCTTGACCACCTCAAAGGTCAATTTCTCAACTCTGGAATCATGGTCATCTCCAAAGGCTACCTCCAGGGTTATCTTACCCACTGGATACGCCGACTTACCAGGCACCACCCCATGAAAAACAGTAGAAGACGTCTTAAGATCTTTGTCAGTCAAATTCATACGACAAAAAGTATCATAGTAAAGGATATTGATACTACTGCCCCCATCCATGAGCACCTTTGTAAGCTTATATCCTCCTACCTGAGGAGCCACCACCAATGCCAATTGACCCAGATTGTCAACCCGGGGCGGGTGATCCTCACGGCTCCATACGATAGGCTGCTCAGACCACCTCAAATAACGAGGTACTGCCGGCTCAACTGAGTTCACCGCCCGCTTATGGATTTTCTGATCCCGTTTGCACAGACTTGTGGTGAATACATGATATTGACCACTATTCAATTGCTTTGGATTGCTTTCATAACCAGACTGTTGCTGCTGATTTCCTTGGCCAGATTGTTGATTAAAACCGCCTTGATTGCCTTGGCCCTGGAAACCAGAACTTGAACCGCCACCTCCAAATCCAGGTTCATGAGGGCCGGATCCTGAACCGCCATGCGGGCCATGATTATTCTGGAAAAAATTAGAGTTTCTATATTCCCTCATGATGAAGCAATCCTTCCATAGATGACTGACCGGCTTTTCCTGGGTTCCGTGCTTCGGGCAAGGCTGATTCATCATGGCCTCAAGGTTGAACTTCGGCCCTCCAAACCGGGGCGCTGACGTTTTCCCCTTACGACGCTGGTTATTACTCTGCGCATTGGTGTTAGCCACAAAGTCTAAACCGCCGTCAGCCTTGCGCTTACCATTGCCACCTTGACCCGCCGTGTTATGCTGTCCCTTTGTATTGCCACTCTTTTTCCCTTTACCAACTTTCTCCTCATCAGACTCAGGGTCTTTAGTGCTATCAGAGTCGGCATATTTGACGAGAGCCGCCATGAGCTCCCCCATATCATTGCAATTGCGCTTAAGCCGCCCCAATTTCTGCTTAAGGGGAAGAAAACGGCAATTCTTCTCCAACATCAGGACTGCTGAACCGGCGTTGATACTGTCCGACAAGTGTATAACAGCTGAGATCCGGCGCACCCAATTGGTTGTTGACTCACGTTCACCTTGGTTGCAAGAGTCCAAATCCAGAATCGACATAGGCTGCTTGCACGTATCTTTAAAATTTTGGATAAAACGCGCTTTCAACTCTGCCCATGATCTGATGGAGTTAGCGGGCAACCCTTTTAACCAGGTACGAGCCGGCCCATCCAACATCATGGTGAAATACTTGGCACATGCAGCATCACTAACATCCAACATCTCCATAGCCATCTCATAGCTTTCAATCCAAGCCTCCGGGGGTTGATCCGCCGTGTAGTTAGGCACCTTACGGGGGCCCTTGAAATCCTTAGGCAAGCGCTCGTTGCGTAGAGTCGGCACTAAACATGGCACGCCCAAGGTTCTAGAAGTCACCCCTGTCTCCACAGACGCTGACGGATAAACCGGAGGTTGCTGTTGAGCCGCCAACTGAGCCACCAGCTCAGCCTCACACCGCGCCCTGCCCAGGTCCACTAAAGCCTGAGCATCATTACCAGCACGCGGCGGGTCAGGCCTACGAGGCTGATTGCGGTGCCGCTCACTGCTCGATACAGCCGGTTCATCAATGTGTCTGCTATAACTCCGACTTGGACGCGGGGTCGAGTGAATCCATTCACGACTGTATGAATAAGCCGCCTGTTGAGCCACATCCATCTGAAGAAGTTCTCCGGCTCGCCGTATTTCCATCGCCGCTGGCGACTCATCCTGAACTGGGAGAGCCGCCAATCGAGTAGCCGCAGCTATCATGTTATCCAGAGGATTAGAGTAATGACCCAGGGGCGCCGGAACATGCTGAGGAGGGGTCAGATTCAAACGTGGGGGGTCTGCAGCACGTGGCTGAACCGGTGCTCCAGCCGCCGGCGCCTCAACGGCCCGATCCACCACCGGCGGGCTACTGGTTCTTGCCCCAGGCGTGTTTAAAAGGTTTCTCGCATCGTAAACCGGGGGTAAACGACTCACATGCCTTCTGTTAAAGACAGCGTTTGATGCGTCCCGGTCCAAGCTCAAGCGAAAATTTTCTGCATGAAGCCGTTCTGCCTCCCTCTCCAAGGCGGCTCGCTCCGTCGCCATCCGGGTGTTCTCACCGTTTAGATCCTCCTTTGCTTGAGCTATTTAATCACGTAACTTTGCAACATCCACATTATGTTGCGTTTGGTTTGCCAGGGTCACCTCCGCCGTCAACAACGTTGCCAGAGCCTCCAACAGTTCAGATAAAACCTGAGCTGGTGTGCGCACAGGGCCTCCTGCCCCAGCTGCCGTTGCCGTCGCTGAACCGGAGATCATAGCCGCCGCAGTTGAAGAATTCTGCCCTGGCTGTGTACCGGCCATGAAGATTGTAACCCGGTTTGGCGGCTCATAGCGGTCCGGAATACTGTCGCCATCAGAACAGCCCCCAAGCCCACCATCCTGAACTTGATACATGGAGTTGGTCTCACCGGTTGAGGACTCATCGCCTGAATAGACGGCCGTCTCACCACCGGACTCATATCCTCCTTCCAGATCTACTCCTTGAGTAAAGCCAACAAAGACATGCTTCGGGGCGGCTTGAACCTTGGCGGGTCGCGCGCGCTGAGCCGTCTCGACGATGTCGGCGCAGGTGTCCGACTCAGCTTCCGACTCACCAATCTTGCCGATGAAGACATGAATTCCGCCGAAGGGGACCCGGTACCCATACTCGATTGAGCCGGCCTCGGGGCCTCAACCCGCGTCGTCGATGTAGAGCTTGCCGCGATGACTTTTAGTCATCCGGCCCACAGCGTATCCCTTGAGCCCTGCGAAGCTGCCCTTCAAGAACTCGAAACCACCGTGCGCTGGCCCCACGGTGGGCGCCAACTGTCATGGAATTGTCACGGTAGATGCCCTAGCATGAGGACTTAGGTGTGGAGCCATCGTCACGTAGTTAGCTTGAAGGGGTTAAACGGGACAAAGGACACAGAGAGTTTTACCCAGGTTCGGCCCCTCTCAACGAGGTAAAGGCCTACTCCTGCTTAGGTTGTATTGCTTGGGCTTTGATTACTAGGGAGCGAATACGCTTGACCTAGTTCTCGACTTATCGTTTTCTTCCCTTAACCTGCCGCCGGGTCACCCCTTTATATACACAGGTTGATGCCCGGTGGCTTACAGAGTCCCGGCCGGCTCATACATAATGTGTCCGGCCCGGTGATCAATACTAAACTTTCCTTAACATACAAGTTAAACATATGGCGGTTTACGCCCGTGGGCCTCAAGTCGCCTCCGGGTCTTGGGCCTTCAGTAAGCTTTCTACATGAACCGCCATCTTCAACATCTTCTTGGGCCATCTCATCATAAACCGCCAATGGTATGACCCGGCCCCTCCTGGGCGGGTTATACCCAATAGTTATATCCCCAACACCGGCCACCTCGTGTTTCTACTCCGTCGAGAGGCTTTCCACAACACTCTTGAGCTCATGGTTATGGCGGAGGTGGTGCACGGAAGAGGATTGTAAGTGGACGTGTTTGTGGTGCGGATGGTGCCGGACGACGACATGTTCAAATAACGAATGTCAGCCAAACCAAGCGGTGGGTTATGTCAATATGGCCGTCGGAGTGGGTTTATTGGCACCACACATATTTATGTTTACTATCGGCAGGCAAACAGACGGTTAAAATGTGTTTACATAGTCGTCTCGTCCCGTCCAGTCACGTCACTCCGGCATTGAACAAGCGCGAAGACCGGGACGCAGTGCGCCGACGTTCTTGGCGCGTGTGAACGTTCAATCTTGGACAGTTGACCAATAGATTGAATTTTTTCTTTTTTATATTAACTAAAAATTAAACTAGAATTACCAACCAAATTAGGAGCAATGTTTGGCCATGATTTAGTGGACGGGGCTTTTTGGCTCCCGGGTTCAAATGAGCCCGGGAGTGAACAGTAAAATCATCAAAAATAGTAAAAAAAAATCTAATTCTTTTTATAGTGAAAGATGCTTGATTTTTTTTATGTCCATGGAAAAATTCAGCGCATTTGAACATCTGATGAGCTCTCAACAAAAAGACAAATTTGGATTCTATAAAAAAGTTTACTGTTTTGCACCGTTCAGATTTGATTTTAGTTTTTTGCTGAGAGCTACTCATATGTCCGAATGAGCTGAAACTTGGCACGGACATCACGCACTCAAGCATCTTTCACCACAAAAACATTTTTAAAAAAATTTTGTATTTTTTTTCTGAATTTACTGTTCACATGGCAATTTTGCTTATGTGTAGTGACATGAAAAAATGAGAAGAATGGGCTCTCATGCAAGAGGCTAGCTATATGTACTCCTAGACAGATACAATAAATATGAAGAAAGAGGTAGAGAGAAAGAGAAAATAAAGTTGGGCGACGCTACGCATCCACCGGCGGATTATTTTCAAAGATCCGCCACGTTCACAGCCGTTTGATCTGGTGTATCCATCAGCCCGGTTCTTTCCTCACAATTGCAACAAAGGCAGTGTTGCGGAACCGTTTGCACATATCTCTTGTTGCGGAAACTTTTGCAACGGAGATTTTGTTGTAGATTTTTTTTAGCATTAATTTTTTTGAAACATGTGTGTCGTTGTGGACGGACTTCTGCAACACAGATGATGTTGTAGAATTTTTTTCTCATCTTAATGTTTTTGTAACATGGACGTTGTTGCGGGATGACTTCTGCAACCCAGATGATGTTGCAGAAAAATGGCAGAGGCACGCGTCCAGTGATGTAGGTCTTGGGCGGCTGATAGAGGCTGCATGTCGTCCGCTTAAACTTGTATCTGACGGCTGCGTGTGTGGCGTAACTATAGTCGTGATCAGTCGGGTGATTCTAAATGTTGTTTCTCTTGCAACAAGACGTTTGTTGCAAAACGTTATATTGTCTAATTTTCTGCAACAAAATCCTTGTTGCAAAACCTTTTCTTCTCTAATCTCCTACAGCAAGACCCATGCTGCACAACCTCTTCTTCTCTATTTTTCTGCAACAAGACCCTTGTTGCAAAAATTGCAACATCTCAGTCGCACCTAATCTGCAACAATGCTCATGTTGCAAAAATTGCAACACATCTCCAGCTGCGTCGCACACTCGTGCAGTCATCGTTCGCTGCCACCATTCTGCAACGACGGTGTTGTTGCAAGAAAAGATGAGGGAGAGAGACGTACGAGGTCAAGCAGGACACGTGTCAAGCAAGGGATGCGACAGACGCCCCGTGCTACATCTGCTGATATGAAAAGATGTGGCCAGGAGTAATCCAAAGAGAGGATAAGGTAGCATCCAAAGCGGTGCGCTGGTCCATTTGGACACGCGTTGCGTGGGAGGCGGCGGATGGAAGAAAGAAAATCCGCCGGTTGACGCTGAGAGTTTTCCAATAAAGTTAGCTGTAAGGTTAGCAATCTTGTGAGCACTTTCCAAAAATGTTAGCACCCGGCTACCCGTACAGGTCGTCGATCGGCGGGGTAGTTCGTAGACCCAGGGGCCTGCGAAGACTACTGCTATATCCTCACCCTGTAGCACGGCAGGGAGAGGAGCATCGAGACTTGGTGGCGGCGAGCGAGAGGAGAACAGAAGGATGGTGCTTCGATCAGTAACTCTCTCAAGAAGGACGTCTCCCTCTTATAGGGAGTGTAAATAACTCCTAGGTAAAACAACTGCCCATATGCCAGGAACCGCCTCTTGCATATCTCCACCACCCACGACCCACCAACTATACGTTGACGTGCATAGTGATCTTTGGATCATGCGTCAGACAGACGCGGGTAGAAAAGATATAGACAAAACCAACAAAAAAGAAACCGCCAATTAGCCACATTGTGGTCACGCATCGCCAAAGTCACAAGGCACACGTAATTAAACATGAAAGAGAAACGTGTGGGTGCATTTAGCATAGTCCTTTCTTGTCCTCTCATCAAAGGGACAATGTGAGACACCCTTATATGTTGGTCCAAGTCTCTCTCTGTCTAATACTAAAAAAATCTTTCTAGGCAATATGAGACTAAGAGCATCTTCAATAGATGACACTGTTCAAGAAATCTTCCGATTCACCGATTAATCTTTCGATTTATCGCTAATCGGGGGTGACCGATAAGATTATGTCTTATCTTTGTCATTTATCTTTTGGACCGATTTATCGTTCTAACAAGCGATTTATCGGGTATCTACCGATAAATCGGACCTATTCATAGAACTATGTTTGCAAAACTATGTTTATTTATGTTGTGTGGACCTTGTTACGGAATATGTACTATTGTCCTATTTTGTTTGTCATTATACGAGGATTCAAAGGCTAGAAATCAAGGTAACACTTCTGTCAAATATTGTTTTGGTGTTGAATATAGCGTATTTTAGTGTTGGGAACCTGAGATTTGCAAACAAAAAAATCCGATTAATAGTCAACCGATAAAATCGATTAATCATCCGATTTCTGATTAACCTCTAATCCCTAGCTGACCGAGATGATAACGATAAGCGATATCCTCAACATTGATAGATGATGCAAATTTGAAGATGTAAAACAGAAGATATAAAAATTTACATCTCTAAAATATGCATTTTACATCTCTAAAAAAGAGGCAACTCCAACAGATGATGTATATTGGAGATGTAAAAGATCAACTCCAATAGATGATGTATATTTGATGATGTAAACCTTCTACTCCAACAAATAATTTGTCGAACACGTTACGTGCGAGGTGGAAGAAATCGGCCCGCGGCGGGTTGGGGCGCTGATGGGCAGCACAAAGGGTTTGGGGTGGGCGGCGGCTACTTCAACAGTCTCTGAACGGCCGCGTTGCCGGAGGACTCTGCTCGTGACGACGCAACGGCGACGGCAACGGCCGAGAAACCGCCGGCTCGGCGGGTTGCGATGGTCGTGCGACTGCCCTACTAGCTTCAGCGGCGGGCAGCGGCTACCAGGGAAGGCGGCCATGAGTTGCTACAGCAATTACAGCCGCTGGGGCTTCCACGAACCTCCGAATCGTCCGCACGGTCAATGGCGGGGTGGACAAAAATCAACGGGTCGTCGGCAGCTAGGGCGGCGATGTCATTGGCAGGGCGGACTAAAATCGACGGGTCGTCGGCAGCTATGGCGGCGCGGCTGGCGGGGGGATAGGCCGTGGGGTCGGGGATGCACGGACAGGCGGCGGCGGCATTTCCGGGCACAAATCACCGGCGGCAGAGGAGGGCGGTCGTCGGCAGGGCAGACTCAAATCAGCGGGTCATCGGCAGCTAGGGCGAAGCGGCTCGCGGCAGGGATGGGCGGCGGGGTCGGGGATGGACGACGGGAGGCGGCGGCGGCGTTTTCGGGTAGAAATCGCAGGCGCAGAGGCGGGCGGACGGAAGTGAAATGAAGGCGGTTGGCGCGAGGACACAAATGTTACATCTCCTAGAGGTGGAGATGTAAATTTGCATCTCCACCTATTGTATTTTACACCACTTGAAGGTGAGAATGTAAATATTTTTACATCTACATCATCTTTTGGAGACGGGTTTTTGGACCTCGGAGATACAAAAGTTAATTATTTTTGCATCTATATTTTCTATTAATTGGAGATGCTCTAAACTTACATTTTTTTAGGCAAGACTAAATTTAAATATATTTTTTGAGACACAAGACTAAACTTAAAATACCTTCCACCCCTGTGCAGAAATTTATTTGGGCCAAATCCACTTTGGACCAGAGGCCAAAAGGCCCATAAATTCCAACATCCTCCGCCCCTGCCTTTATGCCTTTCTTCCAGATTTCGCAAATCCATCTTGCCTTTGCACCGCCGCCGCTCCCTCTGCCTTTCCTGTTGATTTCTCTGGCCGATCTGGGAGTGTCCGTCTCTACCTCAACATTTTCAAAGGTCAGCAAACTTGATCCTTCGCTGGTATGGTAGATCAACAGCTTCTGGTGTTTTTCCATCGGCAAGAGCCTCCCTACCGCCATGCCATCTGAAGATTCTTCTAGATAACGGGAGGCTAATTAACAGTATTCTGGCGCAGGTGTGTATTTGTCAATCTGCACTTTTGATTGATGTTTTGGTTTTGCAGTAATCCGATATCTCAGCCTAATATTGATTCTCCATCTTCCTTTTGAGAGCCAGGTGACAGACAGTATGAGTCGCCGGTATCTGAATCTGATAGTGCACGACTTCAGTAGTCGCATCTATTCTCTCTGCCGCATCGACGTCCGCAAGCACCTCTTCTACGAAGACTCAGAAATGGCACGACGAGCAGCACACCCTGCACTGGAGAAGAAGAGCAAACGAGGAGAGCTAGCAGCGATGGGCCGCTGCAAAAGATTGTCTTCGCCGGCGATCAATTTCCAAGCATCACCCAGCATTCACAACAAGACGACGGCGTACTTGTTCTCTATAGTGGGAGGGGAGAGCAACATCCTTTACACTGACAACAACTGCCAGACCGCGCTCTGTAACCTTGACCTGAATATCGTCGATCCCTTCACTCCTCCCAGTTCATGCAAGAGCTGGAATGCCATCAGCCTCCCCATAATCTCTCCCACAAAACCTCTGTCACTGTACGTTTTGGACCTCTCCCCCGCTGCCAAACCCGGTTGCTGCTTTGAGGTTCTCTCGCGCCGCAACAGTGAACCCCCCACCCCCACCCCCACCCGGCTGTTGTCAAGGAGTGGAGCTGGGAAATTCTACCGCCGCCGCCATTTTTCCGCAATCCAAAAACAGCCCCCGACTTGTATTCCTTTGCTGTGGTCGACGGTTCCACCATATGCATTTCATCTCTGGAACAGGCCATAGGCACCTACACCTTTGACACGGTGGGCAAGAAATGGAGCCAGGCTGCGCGCTGGGCACTGCCCTTCTTTGGCAGAGCCGAGTATGTCACCGAGCTCGGCCTCTGGTTTGGCCTCTCAGCCCGCAACCCCTTCTCCAGCTTATGTGCTTTCGATCTCTCAGCAATAGACTCTGCGCAGCCGGAGCAACCAAAGCTGCAGCATACATGGGATTATACCGTGATAGATCCTCTGATCGGAGTAGGCTAGTGATTCCGGTGAACCTACCTTCTGCCTGACCAGATGAGCTCGAGCCGGAGGCCATCGTGGTGAGATGGTCACGACGGCGATAACAGAAAGATGACGGTAGTGGAGTGCTTCCCGTGAGCACCGCGCTAACCCTAGATCGGTAGGAAATATCGGTGGGGTTTGCGGCAGCGGTGAACCTCATATCCCGTGGCTCGGCCCCCATCTCTGTTTATATAGCGCGGGTCACGGGGGCCCACCAACCATGGTTTGGTTGGGCGTCCCGATCAGGGCGCGAGTCAGGAGCCCGTTCGACCCGTTGGGTTCGAACGGGAGAGAGATCAACCTAACATATCGATCTACCCGAGGAAGAGCCGTGGTCGCCGTCCCAGCTGCACCTCTTCAGCCTTGGCTCGGGAAAGTTTTGTGTCGCCGCCTTCTTCGGGACCGAGTTGGGCACCTGTGGTATGTCGGCGTACGATTCAGACTATGAAGCCACGTTTCGCAGGGAGTGTGCCGTCTTCACCGGCCTGGAGGTGAAGCGCGAAAATGATGCCAAGGGTCCTCTCCAGTTTATCAAGCACATGTCCAAGCGTTTCAGCGTTGGAGACCGTAACATCGAGTGTGTGCTATGAATAAATATTTGTGAATCTCTGGTTATGAATTAAAACTTTTTTTAACTGGAAGTGAATTACTAGCTAGCTTTATATAAGAAGATGTTAAATGGATTAATTGATGGAATTTCTAGATGCCAATTTGGACGCTCAGATTCTTTATGTGCGTTCTATAATTTCACTGAATATATTGAGTAGATGGAAATAAAATTAAACTGCGCCAATGCGAAACTACGCCACCACAAATTTTCCACCGCACAATAGCAACCATTTAACAATCAAATCACATAGATGAAACCTCAAACTTCAGGAATCAGCTAGAGATCTCATACAAATACACGTACCATCTATTACTGTAGATAGCAAAGTAGATGCATGAGGTATTTATTCACTTATTCACACAAGACAAATTGGCAGCCAATTGCATTTTTATTTCAAGAACCTGAATTTCCAGGCAAATTGGGCATGTACCACGTAGCTGACGAAAAGTTTGGGTCACTGTCCTCGCAATGCACAAAAAAAAGACCATCGGGCATTTGTAAACTAGTAGGATTGAAAATATTTTTTCACCAAGCGAGATAACTTAACTAATCAGATGTGGGCAGATTACCAAGCGAGACGTGAGCGCCAGTTGCTGAATTCATCTGTATGTGTATGTATTTCATATGCCTCATATATGTATTTTTGAGCATCTCTCTCTTGGGATTCTACCTGTCTCATATATGTATTCTTACTTGCAGGAGGATGGATCACTACCGGAATAACCCTATATGCCTACGGCCTTAACGCTATGCCGACGGCCCTGACAAAAGGCCGTCGTGATAGAAAAGCCGTCGGCATACCTCCATCTATGCCTACAGCAGCCGTAGGCATAGTAAGGCTGTCGGCATACATCAATCTATGTCTACGGCAGCTGTAGGCATAGTTAGGCCGTCGGCATAGAGGTGGCCCTGCTGGCCCGGGGACAGACGGCGGGCTGACGTCGTCAAATCTATGCCGACGCCCTGACGGCGGCCGTCGGCATAGATATTATCAATTTTTTTACTAGGTAGCTGTCTTGGGTTATTCCTTACTGCCAATTGAACCTGTTCCTTTTGGCCTTGCTGGTTACAGTTCCATTGGCTCCATTTACGCAGTGTTTGCTCTCTTCTACTGTTTCTTTGATCAACTTAATCTGATTGGGGTTTGACTAATGTTTCCAAACTCCTAAGTGCTAGCTCCTACAGCAAAGGCATTTCCCTAAGGGGAATGCTACATTTTAACCTTAATCAAGTTTTTCTTGTTTGTTGTTTCTTGTTTTGCAGGTTGATGAACCGGAAGAAAGAAGCAGAAGATGAAGAACTAGATAGTTTAGTGTAGGTTTAGTTTAGGACTTTTCTTTTCTTCTTTTATTTCTTTTTCCTCTAAGTGTAATTCCTGATGCTTGTAATTGACATTTACATTAATAAAGTCTATTGTCTATTATTCAGACCAAACAATTGTAATGTTTCATTTATTATGAATGTAGTTTCTTTTTTTCAATTTTTGCAATATCACTTGTATTATTAATTCATGAATATAGGTTTGCATCTATGCCTATGGCAAAGTCGTCGACATACATGCCATGTGGTAGCTCCTGGCCGAGGACTATGCCTACGGCAAAGCCGTCGGCATAGATCATCTATGCCTACAGGGCATAGTCCTGCTACGTGGCAGCTCCTGGTTGGCCGGACTTAGCGACGGCGCTGTCAGGTGCCGTCTCATCCTATTATTTGCCGACGGTGAATCTATGCTGATGGCTGTACGGAAGCCGTCGGCATAGGTAGCTATGCGGACGGCTTTACTATGCCGACGGCCTGACAAGACTACGCCGAGGAGATCGACGCCGAAGGGGATATGCCGTCGGTTGCCGTCGGCATAGACCCTGATTCCGGTAGTGGATGGAGAGAAGAAAGTGAGAAACTACATTACGTGGATGGCTAATGTGACGACCCCGGCTTAATCGTGCACTAATCATACACGCAAATGCACACGATCAAGCCTAGGACTCACTTCAAGATATCACAACACAACTCTAAAACATAAATAAAGTCATACAAGCTTTATATTACTCCCTCCGTTCCAGAATATAAGGTGTATTGGTTTCCGTGCAAGTCAACCATTTGAAAGTTTGACCAAGATTATAGAATAAAATAAAAACATCTGCAATACTTCATAGATAAAATATGAAACTACTTTTCATGACGGATCACATGATATAAATTTCATATTGCGAATGTTGATATATTTTTCTAAAAACTCGGTCAAACTTGCACTTGTTTGACTTTAAAAAAACAAATACACCTTATATAAAGGAACGGAGGGAGTACAAGCCAGGGCCTCGAGGACTCGAATACGTAGCTCGATGGCATACAAGTGTCAGCGGAAGCATCAGATATCTGGGTACAGATATATTACAGAAAGGAGATAAGCCTCTAGAAAGGCGGGGTAAAATAAAATACTACGATCGAAAGGCGTAGGCCTCCTGCCTAGGACCCTCCGGGTCCTACTCCTGGTCGTCAGTCGGCTCCTCGTAGTAGTACTCGCCGGGAGGGTAGTAGTAGTAGCCGTAGTCGTCGACGGGAGCAGCTACCTCAGGGGCTCCGTCATCTGGATGCGACAAGTGGATATGGGGAGAAAAAGAAAATAAAGCAAACGTGAGTACTCATCCGAAGTACTCAGCAAGCGAGGATCTATACTACATATGCAACATTTTCAAAGAAGGGCTGTATATGTGGACTGGGCTGCAGAAATGCCAGAATAGAGGGGAAAGCCTAGTCCTATCGAAGACTAGCATTTCAAGCTTCTTCATCGGTCTTGCAGCATTAGAAGAGTGCAGAGTAACATAATGTAAAGTAGTTGTAGTATCATCAATCTCGGCCAGAGATTCTTCCTCGACTCCCAGCGAGAAAGCAATCCCAGAGCCATACTATCCATTTCATCTCAAGTCACCAGTTCTAGTTGTATCGATCGGGATACAACTCCGAGTGTCCGTTACCGTAGAACAGGCTATCGATAGATTAGTTCTTCCCTGCAGGGGTGCACCAAGTTACCCACCACGCTCGATTAACTCTGGCCGGACACACTTTTCTGGGTCATGCCCGGCCTCGGCCAAACGATACGCCGCAACCCGACCAAGTACTTAACAGAGAGGTCAGCACGCCGGACTAAACCTATGCCCCCAGGGGTCTTGGGCCATCGCCCCGGGAACTCCTGCACGTTACGTTCACGGCCGAGAGCAGACCTAGCAACCCCTTAATACAAGCGCAGTTGCGTAACCAGTCCAACTCGGCGCGCGCCGCTCAATCGCTGACGTCCATTAAGCTTCGGCTGAAGTATACGACGCAGAATGCCCATACTATGCCCACGTGATGGTTAGTGCTATCAGGCCAGAGGCCCCTCGGATCAAATATCCAAACCGTTAGTGCATTAGGAGCGCGCGGTAACGAGCAGAGACTCACGATCGATGTGACCCCGTCGCCCCGTCTCAAGGACTTGCGGCAAGGGCTAAGAATGCCCGGCCACGCCTCGTAGTTATCTCGCGGGCACCTCTCAGGTCAACCCGACTCCACATCACTTCGCATTCATGCTCGCGCGGGTACCCCTCAGGGCCGACCCGTCTTTAGTATCCTGGTTCAGTGTTCAGTCATAGTAACCAAAGTCTCCGTGTGTCTGACACCAAGGGGGAACCCTGAGGAATCACCCTCGATGGAATTCCCTCCGATGTTATCGTCAAGGTGAACGAGGGAGGAATCACCCTCGAGGTCCACACTTGAGGTGCTGCACGACGGCGTTGGTATCGGGGGTGGTGTAGAAGGAATCACCCTCGCTTACCACGACCGATTAACTAACCTGCAAGGTTAACATCAGAAGTGCTGACTAGGTATCAGCCTCGGCACTCGATATTAACCCAGTAGTGTCGAGCAATTTAAGGGGGAAGTGACATGCGGTGCCAGGGTCTGATCTTCGATCCCGTTGCTCGGGTCTTCTGAGAGTCCAGCGGGGCAGTCGGGACAAGTGGGTCTCTGATAGGACTCTAACCATCCTATACTAAACAGTTTAGGATAGCAGGCAGGTATCAATAGTAGGCTACAATAAACAGGCTATGCAACATAAGTAGGATAACAGTAGCAGCAGTATCTTCTAATGCAAGCATAAGAGAGAAGAGAGTGGGCGATATCGGAATGCTCAAAATGGGGGTTCTTGCCTGCAAGCTCTGGGCAAGTGGCTGGTCGTCGGGGACATAGTCGTACTCCGGAGCGGCGTCTGCCTCAGGAGCTACGTCAACGTCGGGGTCTAATCGAGAGAGAAAAGGGGGAGGAAACAAGTAAATGCACAGCAAACGATGCAATACAGGGCATGCTACGACTATGATGCAGTGCAGGGTTGCCTGAAGTATGCCTAAGTCATTTTTAGTTACTATAGGATTAACGCGGGATTTCTTAATCGGAGTGTATGCACTATTCATCTACCGGAATCGAGCTCGGAGTTACGGGTTCTCCTACATAGGAGGTTCCGACATCGGAACAGACGACACGATCAAATTCGTCTCGTCGTTCTGAGCAACTTTCATGTTTTAAGTTTTTCGATCTGAGCTACGGTTTAAAAGTTACGAATTTTCGAAGTTTAAATGATTTTCTGGAATTATTCTAATTAACAGAAAATGATATATGATGTCAGCATGATGCCATGCTGACATCAGCAAGTCAATAGCGGCTGACCAGGTCAAACCTGACATGTGGGTCCAGTGGGACCCACATGTCAGTCTCTGTGGCTAATTAGATTTTAGTTAAAACTAATCAGAGTGTTAATTAGCATCTGGCCCCACATGTCATAGACTAATTAGCATATTTAGTTTATTTTTATTTACAAAATGTTTTAGTTAATTAACAGGGCGGTGGGGCCCGCGTGTCAGTGACACTGGGTTGCCCAGTCAGCAGTTGACTGTGTCAACCCAGTCAACTGGGGCCCCAGGGCCCACGGTCAGTGGCTGAGGGGTGGGGCCCACCGAGCCACATCGGCGGCCGGCGCCGGAGCTGCTCCAGCGACCAAAACAACGGCGGCGCGTCGCCGGAGCTCGACGGGATCACGCTAGGGGGCTCCATTTCGTGCGCGGTCTGTTGCGTTCGAATGAGCGAGCTGAGCCACATCCAACGCGGGTGGTCTCCGGGCCAGAGATGGCCGGAAACGACGGCGGCAACCAGCTATGGCGGCGGCGGCGTTCGGTCGAGTGTGGAAACGGCGACTCCGGGCACGACAAGCAATGGCAGCTAGCGTATTCGACTTCTACGACGACGGCGAGCACGACCGTGAGCTCGGACGAGCTCATCAACGGCCATAGCGATAGCAGTGCCAACGACGGCGGAGCTCCGTTCGGCCATGTGCGGCGCGGCGGCTACGGACAGCGCAAAGCATCGCAGAGAGATAGAGGAGCGAAGGTGAGGCTCACCAAGCGGTTACGGAAAACCCTCGACGGATTAGTAGCAGCAGAGGAGCTCGAATCCGTCGGCGAGCACCGGAGTCGGAGAAGAAAGGGGTGGCGGCGTCCGGTCGCTGCAGGGCCTCCCCGCTCCTGCTGGGTGCACCGATAGACGAGGCAGACGCTGGCGGACCGCCTGGACACCAAGGAGGGAGGAGCAAGCGCCGGTGGCCGCGGCGAACAGCGAAACGCGGCGATGATGGCTCTCGGGCTCGCGCGGATCTGAGGGGGGAACTCGGACGGAGCGAGCAAGTAGAGGGAGGAGAATGACGGAGAGGCCAGGGGGAACGCACCAGCGCGGCCTTATCCCCTCCGCCACCCTGTTTCGTCGGTGGGTGCCGGCGTGTCGCCGCGCGAGCGGCGCGCACGCGTGCGGCCATGTCGCAGCTGACATGGGGAGGAGGGAGAAGGGAATGGGCCTGGTGGGCTGGGCCTCCTGGCACTGTGCACTTAGGCCTGTGCACAGTGGCCTTTTCCTATTTCCCCTTTTCTGTTTTCTATTTTCTTTATTTATTTTCTGTTTTGAATTAGTTAGGCCACGTGTGCACTTTTATAGAATATGAGACTTGGCCCATATATTGCAATGCACTATTATCTTTCACCAAAAAATTGGTTTGGGCAGATTTGGAGTTTGTTTGAATTTGGAATGATTTTAAATGTATTAAATATTGTTGTTTTGGTGTTGTTTCATCTTGTTGGAGCCATTTAACTAATCCAAGTAGCATTAGTTATAATTTTGTGAGTGCTTCTGGAATATTTGCTATTTAGTGAACATTTTCCCATAGTGTTTGAGCAAGTTGATTTTGCACTTTTGAATTTGAGTTGATTTTCAGAATGGAGTTTGAATTGTTTTGGTTAACCACTATGTTTAAGCACTGCAAATGTTATGACTTGGCATTATTAGCAGTTGATCACAGTGACTAATACACAGGGGTGTTACAGCTAAAATGGATCCTTAGGCAAATCAGCTGATGATATGATGCATAATGATAGGATCTAGAAGGGTGTGTTGCTAGATCCCATGTGATTTAGCGAATTGCATGTCTTACAACTGTATTTGTTCATGCCACTCCCATTTTCTTACACACCCTACATTTGATCTGATGAAGAATAAAACCCACATTTGATCTGATGAAGAATAAAAACCCACTAGCTATGTCAAGTGTTAGGTTGATCTTCTCATTTTTCAAATATCCGAAGACTAGTTCTTTTACCTTTAATTGGTGCTTTGTCTAGATCAAATCTACCAAGTGTTATTTCATTCCAGACATTACCGGGAACCATTGGGTTCAGGCTTGAGAGAGTACCGTTACTATTCTTTGCACTTGTTTGACACCATTTAGATGGGTTCTTTCCTAGCACTTCGGAAGCGACAGTTACTGCTAGAAATAAGGAGCAAGACATGTGTATATTCTACAACAGAGAGACATATCTAAACCATGTTGATGTGTTGTGTGAGCACTCAGAAGGTCTTATACCTTGCTCTGTAATGTCATGCCTGAAAGTAGTGCTATTTCTATGCCCGAATTCCGTATCACAAGACATGAACTTAGTGGGCTGTGTGAACCAAGGCCTTATACTTATGGCTTTGTAAGTTGTGGTAGTGCAGCAAGACATGAATTTTGTATTTACACATAAGTCAGTTTTTCTGATAACACCGTATTATAGCTTATTGTATAGAAGAAAATATACAGCTTTTCAATCTTGCCAATTAATAAACTAAGATGGTGTTTTAGAAGCTTCACGATTGATAACTACTATAGTAAGTTTCTTACGTACTTTTTATGATATTTGCAGGGCAACAAAGAAGCCACAAGTTCAATCCAAGATCTGCATGCAAGTTCAAGCCTCTTCCTTGGAAGCATATATTTATTTTTATGTTCCTAATGTTGGGGAATGTTGCATGGAAAACAAAACATTTCTACGACACGCAAGATCTATTCATGGAGATGCATAACTGCGAGAGGGGGGAGAGCATCTTCATACCCTTGAAGATCGCTAAGCGGAAGCGTTTATCAACGTGGTTGATGTAGTCGTACACCTTCACGATCCGTCCCGATCAAGTACCGAACGTACAGCACCTCCGCGTGCAGCACACATTTAGCTTGATGAGGTCCTTGTCTTCTTGATCCAGCAAGAGGGGCGAAGTAGTAGATGAGTTCCGGCAGCATGACGGCGTGGTGACGGTGGTGGTGAAGAACAATCTCCGCAGGGCTTCGTCAAGCACAACGAAAACTATGACGGAGGATAAACTAGAGGGGGCGGGGTTGCGGGCATACGACTTGGTGAATCTTGATGTGTTCCGGGTGCTAGCTCTGCCCCTCTATTTATATGTTGAGCCCTTGGGTCGTTTATTGGAGAAAGAGCCTCCTCAAAATCAGTTTGGCACGCAAGGCAAGAGTCCTTCTCGGACTCCAGGACCAGACGCCAGGGTCCTAGGGTCCCTGGCGTCTGGCCCTTGGCCTCCGCAAAAGTTCCTTTTGCACCTTCCTAAAGCCCCATGGGCGTTACTCCTTGGCCCAAATAAAGTGTTCTCGTACCCGAACATTTCGGGAAACATCCGAAACCCCTTCCGGAGACCAAGCACCATTATCCCATATATCAATCTTTACCTCCGGACTATTCCGGAGCTCCCCGTCGTGTCCGTGATCTTATCCAGGACTCCGAACAACATTCGATCACCAACATACATAACTCATATAAAACTATATCGTCAACTAACGTTAAGCGTGCGGACCCTACGGGTTCGAGAATGATGTAGACATGACCGAGATGCTTCTCCGGTCAATAACCAATAGCGGGACCTGGTTGCCCATATTGGTTCCTACATATTCTATGAAGATCTTTATCGGTCGAACCTTTATGACAACATACATAGTTCCTTTTGTCCGTCGGTATGTCACTTGCCCGAGATTCGATCGTCGGTATCTCCATACCTAGTTCAATCTCGTTACCGACAAGTCTCTTTACTCGTTCCGTAACTCCTTAGTAATTTTGCTTGCAAGCTTCTTGTGATGCTGTATTACCGAGAGGGCCCAGAGATACCTCTCCGTCACACGGAGTGACAAATCCTAGTCTCGATCCATGCCAACCCAATAAACACCTTCGGAGATACCTGTAGAGCACCTTTATGATCACCCAGTTACGTTGTGACGTTTGATGGCACACAAGGCATTCCTCCGGAGCCCGGGAGTTGCATGATCTCATGGTCGAAGAAACATGTACTTGACATTAAGAAAGCAATTGTAATAAACTGAACGATCATATGCTATGCTAACGGTTGGGTCTTGTTCATCACATCATTCTCCTAATGATGTGATCCCATTATCAAATGACAACTCATGTCTATGGTTAGGAAACCTTAACCATCTCTGATCAAAGAGCTAGTCTAGTAGAGGCTCACTAAGGACAGGGTATTTGTTTATGTATCCACACATGTATTTAAGTTTTCGGTCAATACAATTCTAGCATGAATAATAAACCTTTATCATGAATAAAGAAATATGATAATAACCAATTTATTATTGCCTTTAGGTCATATTTCCAACAGTCTCCCATTTGCACTAGAGTCAATAATCTAGTTCACATCGCCATGTGATTAACACCCAATGAGTTCTAAGGTGTGATCATGTTTTGCTTGTGAGAGAGGTTTTAGTCAATGGGTCTGCAACATTCAGATCCGTGCGTACTTTGCAAATCCTTATGTCATACTGTAGATGCTGCTATCACGCTTCACTTGGAGCTATTCCAAATGACTGCTCCATTATACGTATCCGGTTTGCTACTCAGAGTTATCCGGATCGGTGTCAAAGCTTGCATCGACGTAACCCTTTACGACGAACTCTTTATCACCTTCATAATCGAGAAACATTTCCTTAGTCCTCTAGTTACTAAGGATAATTTTGACCGCTGTCCAGTGATCCACTGCTGGATCACTCTTGTACCCCCTTTGCCAGACACGTGGCAAGGCACACAGCAGGTGTGGTACACAGCATGGCATATCGTATAGAGCCTATGGCTAAGGCAAAGGGGACGACCTCCGTCTTTTCTCTTTCTTCTGCCGTGGTCGAGCTTTTGAGTCTTTACTCAACTTCACACCTTACAATACAGGCAAGAACTCCTTCTTTGACTGATCCATTTTGAACTCCTTCAAAATCTTGTCAAGGTATGTACTCATTGAAAGTCTTATCAAGCGTCTTGATCTATCTCTATAGATCTTGATGCCCAATATGTAAGCAGCTTCACCGAGGTCTTTCATTGAAAAATTCTTATTCAAGTATCCTTTTATGCTATCCAGAAATTCTATATCATTTCCAATCAGCAATATATTATCCCCATATAATATTAGAAATGCTATAGAGCTCCCACTCACTTTCTTGTAAATACAGGCTTCACCATAAGTCTGTATAAAACCAAATGCTTTGATCCCTCATCAAAGCATTTATTCAAACTCTGAGATGCTTGCACCAGTCCATAGATGGATCGCTGGAGCTTGCACACTTTGTTAGCACATTTAGGATCGACAAAACATTCCGGTTGCATCATATACAACTCTTCCTTAAGAAACCCGTTAAGGAATGCAGTTTTGATGTCCATTTGCAAGATTTCATAATCATAAAATGCGGCAATTGCTAACATGATTTGGATAGACTTAAGCATCGCTACGGGTGAGAAAGTCTCATCGTAGTCAACCCCTTGAACCTGTCGAAAACCTTTTGCGACAAGTCGAACTTTGTAGACAGTGATATTACCATCAGCGTCCGTCTTCCTCTTGAAGACCCATTTATTCTCAATGGCTTGCCGATCATCGGACAAGTCCACAAAATTCCATACTTTGTTCTCATACATGGATCATATCTCAGATTTCATGGCCTCAAGCCATTTGTCGGAATCTGGGCTTGTCATAGCTTCTTCATAGTTTGTAGGTTTGCTGTTGTCCAACAACATGACTTCCAGGACAGGATTACTGTGCCACTCTGGTGCAACGTGTTATGGTCGACCTACGAGGTTCAGTAGTAACTTGATCTAAAGTTTCATGATCATCATCATTAGCTTCCTCTCTAGTTGGTGTAGGCATCACGGGAAAGGTTTTCTCTGATGTGCTACTTTCCAATTCGAGAGAATGTACAACTATCTCATCAAGTTTTACTTTCCTCCCACTCACTTCTTTCGAGAGAAACTCCTTCTCTAGAAAGGACCCATTCTTAGCAACAAAGATTTTGCCTTCGGATCTGTGGTAAAAGGTATACCCAATAGTTTCTTTAGGGTATCCTATGAAGACGCACTTCTCCGCTTTGGGTTCGAGCTTATCAGGTTGAAGCCTTTCACATAAGCATCGCATCCCCAAACTTTAAGAAACGACAGCTTAGGTTTCTTGCCAAACCATAGTTCATACGGTGTCGTCTCAACGATTTAGACGGTGCCCTATTTAACGTGAATGCGGCTATCTCTAATGCATAACCCCAAAATGATGAAGGCAAATCGGTAAGAGACATCATAGAACGCACCATATCTAATAAAGTACGGTTACGATGTTCGGACACACCATTAAGTTGTGGTGTTCCAGGTGGCGTGAGTTGTGAAACAATTTCACATCTATATCCATTAATAAAGCAAGGTGCGTTTCGCCAATTTTTTCATCCGTTCACAGTCGAAAAGATTTTTTTTTCTATTTGAGGTGGTACTAAATTCTTATGCGTTTATCTGCTAGAAAAAGAATTTTCGTACGTGGGCCGCGCGTTGTGGCCCAGCGAAACCATCCCACTTATTTTTCTGCGCACGTAATAGGGAAAATTCTACTTTCCGCACTGAGCGACAAATAGTCGGAGTTTTGCACAGGAAAACAAATAATGGGTTGACACCTTTTTTCTTTTGTTTCTGTGTATTACTTCTATTTTTATTCTCCTTTCCCTATCTCTTTTTCTCTTCCAAGTTTATTTTTCTTTTAGAATTTATTTCGTAAATTTAAAATTCTCAAAAACCGTTCAGAATTAAAAAAATAAATTTTGCAAATGTTCAGAATTCCAAAATTGTGTTGCTATTTTGAAAAATATTCGGAACTTGCAAAAAGTTTCTCATTTTTCATTTTTTTATTATTGTTTTTCAAAATTGTTCAAGATTTCTAAAAATAAAATGACATTTAAAAAATGCTCCAAATTTGAAAAATATTCTTATTTTAGTGAAATTTCCAGAATTAAAAATAATGTTTGTGTATAAAATATACACATTTTCTAAAAATCTTATGAATTTTCAACACATGTTCACAAATTTAAATAATGTTCATGTTTTTATAAAAAAAATGGCGTTTTCACAAAATGTTTGTGAATTCTAAAAGATATTCCCTTTCATATTTTGTTCGTGTTTCTTCAAAAGTGTACATAAATTTTTTTAAACTGTTTAGGATTTAAAAAATTATTCATGTTTCCTAGAATATTCAGAAACTTCATACCTTAAAATCCCCTCGGTTGAAAGATTGAAAGGAAATGTAGATTGAATAACTCATGAGCCTTCTCTGGGGTACGATGACGTAAGAAAACTCTTAAATGCCCTTGATCAATGAATGAAAAAATAGCGGATTGATTCCTTCACACGCGGTGAAACCGAGAAGCTAAATGTTCATCTTTGAGAATTTTACTTGCACATAGGGTTTTGCTTGCACATATAATTCTCACTGACTTTAAATGCATGCTATTTTATCTCCCGTTGCAACGCACGGGCATAGTGCTAGTTGTTTTAAATGAAGGCCAAACTCGTAACTCAAATATTTGCCTCCGTGACCAGATCGTAGAAACTTTATTTTCTTGTTACGATGATTCTCCACTTCACTCTGAAATTCTTTGAACTTTTCAGATGTTTTAGACTTGTGTTTCATCAAGTAGATATACACATACCTACTCAAATCATCTATGAAGGTTAGAAAATAATGATACCCGACGCGTGCTTCAACACTCATCGGACCGCATACATCGGTATGTATTATTTCCAATAAGTCATTAGCTCGCTCCGTTGTTCCAGAGAACGGAGTTTTAGTCATCTTGCCCATGAGGCATGGTTCGCAAGTATCAAATGATTCATAATCAAGTGATTCCAAAAGTCTATCCGCATGGAGTTTCTTCATGCGTTTTACACCAATATGACCTAAACGGCAGTGTCACAAGTATGTTGCACTATCATTATCAACTTTGTATCTTTTGGCATCAATATTATAAATATGTGTATCACTACGATCGAGATTCAATAAACCATTTACATTGGGTGTATGACCATAGAAGATTTTATTCATGTAAACAGAACAACAATTATTCTCTGACTTAAATGAATAACCGTATTTGCAATAAACACGATCTAATCATGTCCATGCTCAACGCACACATCAAATAACATTTATTTAGGCTCAACACTAATCCCGAAGGTAGAGGGAGTGTGCGATGGTGATCATATTAATCTTGGAAACACTTCCAACACACATCGTCACCTCGCTCTTAACTAGTCTCCGTTTATTCTGCAACTCCTATTTCGAATTTCTAATCTTAGCAACTGAACCAGTATGAAATACCCAGGGGCTACTACGAGCACCAGTAAGGTACACATCAATAACAAGTATATCAAATATACCTTTATTTACTTTGCCATCCTTCTTATCTGCCAAGTATTTGGGGCGGTTTCGCTTCCAGTGACCATTTCCTTTGTAGTAGAAGCACTCAGTTTCAGGCTTGGGTCCAGCTTTGGGCTTCTTCACGGGAGCGGCAACTTGCTTGATGTTCTTCTTGAAGTTCCCTTTCTTTCCCTTGCCTTTTTTCTTAAAACTGGTGGTCTTATTAACCATCAACACTTGATGCTCTTTCTTGATTTCTACCTCTGCCGATTTCAGCATCGCGAAGAGCTCGGAAAACGTTTTAGTCATTCCTTGCATATTATAGTTCATCACGAAGCTCTAGTAGCTTGGTGATAGTGACTGGAGAACTCTGTCAATCACTATCTTATCTGGAAGATTAACTCCCACTTGATTCAAGCGATTGTAGTACCCAGACATTCTGAGCCCATGCTCACTGGCTGAGCTATTCTCCTCCATCTTGTAGGCAAAGTACTTGTCAGAGGTCTCATACCTCTCAACACGGGCATGAGCCTGAAATGCCAATTTCGGCTCTTGGAACATCTCATATGTTCCATTGCGTTCAAAACGTCTTTGGATCCCTGATTCTAAGCCGTAAAGCATGGCGCACTAAACTATCAAGTAGTCATCAGATCGAGCTTGTCAAACGTTCATAACGTCTGCATCGGCTGCTGCAGCAGGTCTGTCACCTAGCAGTGCATTAAGGACATAATTCTTTTGTGCAGCAATGAGGATAATCCTCAAATCACCGACCTAGTCCGCATTATTGCTACCATCATCTTTCAACTTAGATTTCTCTAGGAACGTATCAAAAATGGGGAAGCTACATCACGAGCTATTGATCTACACCATAATTTACAAAGACATTTTGACTATGTTCATGATAAATCTTAGTTCAATTAATCAAATTACTAATGAACTCCCACTTAATCAACATCCCTCAAGTTGTCTAATTGATACATGATCCAAATCAACTAAACCATGTCCGATCATCACGTGAGATGGAGTAGTCTTCAATGGTGAACATCTTTATGTTGATCATATCTACTATATGAATCATGTTCGACCTTTCAGTCTCCAGTGTTCCGAGACCATGTCTGTACATGCTAGGCTCGCCAAGTTTAACCCAAGTATTCTGCTTGTGCAAAACTAGCTTACACCCGTTGTATGTGAACGTAGAGTCTATCACACCCGATCATCACGAGGTGCTTCGAAACGACGAACTTTAGCAACGGTGTATACTTGGGGAAAACACTTTTATCTTGAAATTAAGTGAAGGTATCATCTTATAATCCTACTGTCGTTCTAAGCAAAATAAGATGCATAAAGGATAAACATCACATGCAATCAAAATATGTGACATGATATGACCATCATCATCTTGTGCTTTTGATCTCCATCTCCAAAGCAACGTCATGATCTCCATCGTCACCGGCGAGACACCTTGATCTCCATCGTTGCCTCGGGGTCGTCTCACCAACAATTGCTTCTACAACTATTGCTAACGCATAGCGATAAAGTAAAGCAATTACATGGCGCTTAATGATTGACACGCAGGTCATACAATAATTAAAAGACAACCCTAAGGCTCATGCCGGTTGTCGATATTACAAAACATGATCATCTCATACAACAACGTATATCACATCACGTCTTGACCATATCACATCACAACATACCTTGCAAAAACAAGTTAGACGTCTTCTACTTTGTTGTTGCAAGTTTTACGTAGCTGCTATGGGTAACTAGCAAGAACCGTTCTTACCTACGCAAAACCACAACGGTGATTATCAAGTTTGCTATTTTAACCTTCTGCAAGGACCAGCCGTAGTCAAATTTGATTCAACTAAAGTGAGAGAAACAGACACCCGCCAGCCACCTTATGCAAAACAAGTTGCATCAGTCGGTGGAACCGGTCTCATGTACGTGGACATGTAAGGTTGGTCCGGGCCGCTTCATCCCACAATACCGTCGAATCAAAATAAGACGTTGGTGGTAAGTAGTATGAACATCACCGCTCACAACTCCTTTGTGTTCTACTCATGCATATCATTTACGCATAGACCTGGCTCTGATGCCACTGTTGGGGAATGTTGCATGGAAAACAAAAAATTTCTACGCACACGCAAGATCTATTCATGGAGATGCATAGCTACGAGAGGGGGGTGAGCATCTTCATACCCTTGAAGATCGCTAAGCGGAAGCGTTTATCAACGCGGTTGATGTAGTCGTACACCTTCACGATCCGTCCCGATCAAGTACCGAACGTACGGCACCTCCGCGTTCAGCACACGTTCAGCTTGATGACGTCCTCGCCTTCTTGATCCAGCAAGAGGGGTGAAGTAGTAGATGAGTTTCGGCAGCACGACGGCGTGGTGACGGTGGTGGTGAAGAACAATCTCCGCAGGGCTTCACCAAGCACAACGGAAACTATGACGGAGGATAAACTAGAGGGGCGGGGTTGCCGGCTCACGGCTTGGTGAATCTTGATGTGTTCTGGGTGCTATCCCTGCCCTTCTATTTATATGTTGAGCCCTGGGGTCATTTCTTGGAGAAAGAGCCTCCTCAAAGTCGGTTTGGCACGCAAGGCAAGAGTCCTTCTCAGACTCCAGGACCAGACGACAGGGTCCTCGACGTCTGGCCCAGACGCCAGGGTCCCTGGCGTCTGGCCCTTGGCCTCCACAAAAGTTCCTTTTGCACCTTCCTAAAGCCCCGTGGGCTTTTTACTCCTTGGCCCAAAGAAAGTGTTCTCGTACCCAAACATTTCGGGAAACAACCGAAACCCCTTCCGGTGAATTCCGAAACCCTTCCGGAGACCAAGCAGTATTATCCCATATATCAATCTTTACCTCCGGACTATTCCGGAGCTCCTCGTCGTGTCCGTGATCTTATCCAGGACTCCGAACAACATTCAGTCACCAACATACATAATTTATATAAAACTATATCGTCAACGAACGTTAAGCGTGCGGACCCTACGGGTTCGAGAATGATGTAGACATGACCGAGACGCTTCTCCGGTCAATAACCAATAGCGGGACCTGGATGCCCATATTGGTTCCTACATATTCTACGAAGATCTTTACCGGTCGAACCTTTATGACAACATACATAGTTCCTTTTGTCCTTCGGTATGTTACTTGCCCGAGATTCGATCGTTTGTATCTCCATACCTAGTTCAATCTCGTTACCGGCAAGTCTATTTACTCGTTCTGTAATACACCATCTTGTAACTAACTCCTTAGTCACTTTGCTTGCAAGCTTCTTGTGATGCTGTATTACCGAGAGGGCCCAGAGATACCTCTTCGTCACACGGAGTGACAAATCCTAGTCTCAATCCATGCCAACCCAATAAACACCTTCGGAGATACCTGTAGAGCACCTTTATGATCACCCAGTTACGTTGTGACGTTTGATGGCACACAAGGCATTCCTCCGGAATCCGGGAGTTGCATGATCTCATGGTCGAAGAAACATGTATTTGACATTAAGAAAGCAGTAGCAATAAACTGAACGATCATATGCTATGCTAACGGTTGGGTCTTGTCCATCACATCATTCTCCTAATGATGTGATCCCGTTATCAAATGACAACTTATGTCTATGGTTAGGAAACCTTAACCATCTCTGATCAACGAGTTAGTCTAGTAGAGGCTCACTAGGGACACGGTATTTGTTTATGTATCCACACATGTATTTAAGTTTCCGGTCAATACAATTCTAGCATGAATAATAAATCTTTATCATGAATAAGGAAATATGATAATAACTAATTTATTATTGCCTCTAGGGCATATTTTTAACACCTAATGCATCTGTGCACTGCCGGCGGCGATGGCGGCGGCGATAGCCCATTTAAGTTGGCCCTGCTACGCTACGACCACGATGGGATCCTGGCTTGCCTCTATGAATCGGAGTCCGATGTGTGGGGAAATGCAGTCAACACAGTGACTCCTCATGATATTGATCCGTTAAGCCATAGTGTTCTGGTTGGGAATGCACTTTGCCGGAGGATTGGTGGTGGTGCCGTCCTTGAGATTGACACCGAAAGGCCAAGCCTACATGTGATTGAGCAGCCGAAAGATGCTGAAGCTATGTCTTCTGGATGTTCCTTCTTTGCAATGGCTAGGGCAAAACCTCGTTTCGGTATTTTCGATCATTTCATCTCGGTAATTCCGAAATGAATCAACTTCATTATATAAACTTGGTCACGCCATCTCCGTGGAACCGAGATCCATATCGGTAGAACCGAAATGTTAGGGTTTGGCTCTGGCAGTGTATATGATCAACTTGGTGAGTCCGTGATAGAGAATTTCGGTGGGACCGAGATGACACTTTAGGGTTTGGACAGATGTGATGTGGAGAAAGCGGTTTAGTGTTTTGGAGCAATATCTCTAAGCACTTGAGCAACAAACTCATCATCAGTACCTCATCCCCTTTTAATAGTATTGGCTTTCCAATAGGACTCCATGTGATCTTGGATCACTTAACCAAAAATGAAGAGTCTTCGAGATTTGTCAATTTCATGTCCTTAGCATTTTGAGGAGTCCACAGTCACTTGTCCTTGCCATATGCCAATCATTTATCTTCTCTGGAATGTATTATCAATGAGCATTAGATTAATGAATTATATGTTGTTATTAATTACCAAAACCACCTAGGGATTAGTTGCGCTTTCACCTCCTCGGCAAGCCGACCTCGCCGCGGGAGCCCGCCTTTGCACCGCAGTGCCCTGGAGAAGCGTTGCGCCACCGCACCGATGTGCCATCTCACGCTCGCAGCACCGGGAGGAGGGGAGAGAGGGCCCCGCCGCCACTGACGCCTATCGAGCTTCGCCCGAGAGCGACGAGGGGAGGAGATGGAGGGCTGGGACGAGTCGGGGCAACGGCTAGGGTTCGTCCGCTCGGTCGCTCGTGGGAGCGATGCGAGAGGAGATTTTGTATGGTGTATTATTGTCTGTGTTTTCTTGGAACTCGTGCAATCCACCAAACAATATCTCACTCTAACATGTCTCGGCATATACTTGATCCCTCCGAATTTATTAGTCCCTTTGTATTTTTGCCAAAGTTTTGACCTCAAAATTTTACTAATAACTAGCACATATGCCCGTGCGTTGCAACGAGAGATAAAATAGTATGCATTTAAAGTCAGTGAGAATTATATGTGCAAGCAAAACCCTGTGTGCACACAAGAAAGAAATATTTAGCTTTTCAGTTTCGCCGCATGTGAAGGAATCAATCCGCTATTTTTCCATTCATTGATTGAGGGCATTTAAGAGTTTTCTTACGTCATCGTACGCCAGAGAAGGCCCATGAGTTATTCAATCTACTCTTCCTTTCAATCCTTTCAAGGTATGAATTTTCTGAATATTCTAGGAAACATGAACAATTTTTAAATCTTGAACAATTTTTTAAAAATTATGTACATTATCAAAAAAACGCGAACAAAATATGAAAGGGAACATCTTTTAAAATTAACAAACATTTTTCTGAAAACACCAATTTTTTAATAAAAACATGAACATTATTTGAATTTGTGAACATCTTTTTAAAACGGAAACATGTGTTTAAAATTCAAAAGTTTTTTAGAAAATGTGTATCTTTTATACACGAACATTATTTTTCATTTTGAAAATTTCACTAAAACAAGATTATTTTTTTGAATTTGGAGCATTTATTGAAATGCCATTTTATTTTTAGAAATCTCAAACAATTTTGAAAAAAATATTTTTTTTGAAAAAATGGGAAACTTTTTCAAGTTTTGAATATTTTTTAAAATAGCAACAAAATTTTGGAATTCTGAACATTTTTAAAATTCATTTTTTCTAATTTTAAACTTTTTTTCTAATTTTTAGTTTACGAAATAAATTCTAAAAAATATAAACTTGGAAGTGAAAAAGAGATAGGGAAAGGAGAATAAAAATAGAAGTAAAACACAACAAAAAAAGAAAAATGGGCCAGCCCATTATTGGTTGTCCTGTATGAAACTTAGACTATTTCCCGCGCAGTGCGGAAAATAGAATTTTTCCAGCTGCGTGGGCAGAAAAATAAGTGGGCTGGCTTCGCTGGGCCACAACGCGCGGCCCACGTACGAGAATTCTTTTTGTAGCAGACAAACGCATAAGAATTTAGTACCACCTCGGATAGAAAAAAATTTCTTTTCGATGGTGAACAGATAAAAAAATTGGCGAAACGCACCTTGCTTTATTAGTAGGTATAGATATAGATATAGATATAGATATAGATATAGAAATAGAAATACGATTCTTATAACACCGTTGGAAACTTCTTTCGTGTACAAATCCAAAGGCATATGACTTGGGTCAAATTTGCGGTCAAAATTTGACCCAAAATACAAGAGGGCCATTTAAACTGAAACGGAGAAGTACACGCTACCAAAAGTACCAACTACCAAACGCACCATCAAAGTACTCATACATCCCATAACAATGTAGCGCAATACATTATAAAAAATATTCAAGTCATACAAAGATGCTTAGGTCTCTTCTTAAAAAAACGCATCAGCCTTGAGGAGCTTCAAAAAGATTCAGAGGACGCGGTGGATGCCAAAATTTTCAAAGGTGCAACGTCTAGACATGTGTTTGATCATCCGGACAGCACCCTCACTGTTGTTGCAGTGGCGCACCTCCAGGCCAGTGAGCACAGCAGTCTCATCTTCGACATTTTCTTGCACGTATTTGGAGCTGAAGGTCTTGAAGAAGGAGACCGAACAGAACTTACCTGAGCCCAGGTTAACCAGGTGGCTCTTGTACGGAGTCTCATCAAGCAGGTGGAGATAATCCCAGGCACGCCGCAAATCAGGCGGCGACTGAAAATCCATGGCATTGGCAGGGAGGTCCAGAGCACACAAGCTGTGGGGGCTGCTAGGAGAGAGGGCGAACCAAAGCATGAGCTTGGGGACATACTCCGCTTTGCCACAGAAGGGCAGCACCCAGTCCCCAGCCCGTGACCACTTGTGGCTAACCTTATCAAAGGTATAGGTGCCTATACCCTCTTCACTGGAGGATATGCACATGCATGGTTGAACTGTCAAGCAACATGGAAGAACAATTCATGGCGGCTCTACTGTTTGAAGGGTCGTGTGCGAATGGTGGCACAGGCAGATCTCGCCATACCCAATCCAAATTGTAATGGGAAGGCACCGACACCAGGGGTCGGGAGGAATCATTATTGCCTAAGTAGGTCAGGTACTCAAAGGTACTGCTACCTGCAGGAACCAGGTCCAGGACATAGAGGCACTGGGAATTTGAAGATTTTAATGGATCGGGATTGGGTATTAAGAAAGAGACGCAATTGGGTCCCTTGCCATTTCGCATAGGGGGCGTGGTCACAACTGACTTGAAGTCAGTGTCTAAGAGGTTTGTACGACCAAAGGAGTCACCTATCATGATGGAGTTTTCTCTAAATAGAGTGACGAAATTAGATGCTTTGAAATTGACTACTGGCTTGGGCAGATCTTTCCAGGACTCTACCATTGATAGTTTGTTCTTCTCGTGCTTGGCTTTTGCCTCTTCTGATGCTTGCACTTGCCCTGCGATTTCTGCTGTTTCGTAGAAAAGGGGTCGGATATCCATGCGGTACAGAGAATATATGCTGCTCCTGAGGTCGCGCATTATCAGATTCACAAACCGACGATTCATTTCGTCCTCTCAAAAAATTGATCACTCGAATCCTCTCGTTCTGGACTCTGGACTGATTTTCTAGAGAAAGAGGAAATGAAGCGAATGTTATTTCCTTTTGAAACTTTGCAAATTATTGAGAATCAATCAGATAACACGAAGTATATGTGGAGACCGATTGAAAAATACACACCTGTGGCAAATTCCCGCTTGCCTCCAATTCCTGACTATTGGACTATGTATGTACTGTAGCCTGGCGAGCCGTGTGCCGTGGAATATGTATGTGAATCACACAAAACAAATCACATGAGAAGGCAGTGGCCGCCGAGCTTGGCGACGAACACCAGCAGACAGGTTAGGAGGAGAAAGACAGCGGGAGATCTTCACAGCTTCGCTTGGGGAAATCGAGCAGGAAGGCGGCGACGGCGACGGCGACGCACGCAGCGATCGATCGATACATGGGCCAAGTTGTTACTGTTGGAGTAGGTCAAGTCGTGTTCCCCGTTTTATAACTACGTTGAAATATGGCCCGGCGGTTCTCTAGGTCTATGCTAGGCAGAGGGGATTCTCAAAAAAAAAAAAAAAAGGCTAGGCAGAGGGGTTCCATCGTGCTTCAAGTTGTTGCTCCGTGGCATATTAACCGAAAAATGTTTCCGTCCTACTTTATAGGTAAAGCAACATCCGAGCATACAAGATACAAGCGACCAAACAAGAAAAAGAAAAGAAAAAAAAGCAAAAGATACAGTATCCTAAATAACAAGAGTAAATTGCATAAAACTACTACTTCCTCTATTCCTAAATGTAGTGCGCATAAAATTTCTTAGAAGTCAAACATTGTTTAGTTTGACCAAGTTTAGTGAGAAAAGTATCAACAAAAATAATACCAAATAAAAATAATATAAATATATGCTTATGATGTATCTAATGATATTTACTTAATACCATAGAAGTAGATATTTGTCCTCTATAAATGTAGTCAAAGTAGGGGGAGTTTGACTTTTGAAATTTCCTATGCGCACTACATTTAGGAATAGAGGGAGTACTTTACAGGCTAGGGTTCCAAAAACCTACCGGTTTTTAATTTTTCGCTGATAACTACCAACTTGGTGGCCGGCTGTTTCAAAAAACCCCAAATGCCCGTTGCTTAAAAATTAAACCTGTTTATGACAAGTCGGGCCCGCACCTAAACGTTCCGTCTATTTGACCGTGTGTTTCACCGTTAACTGACATGTGGGGGCCACATGTCAGTTTCGTCTTCCTCTTCTCTTTCTTCTTCCTCTCTGTCTCTTCTCTTCCCGCGACAACCCTCCCTCCCCTCCACAGCCTCCCCATGGTCGTGGGAGGTGCTCGCCGGAGCTCATGGTGGTGGAGTTGAAGGAAATATGCCCTAGAGGCAATAATAAAGTTGTTATTTTATATTTCCTTATTCATGATAAAGATTTATTATTCATGCTAGAATTGTATTGATCGGAAACCATAATACATGTGTGAATACATAGACAAAACATCGTGTCCCTAGTAAGCCTCTACTAGACTAGCTCGTTGATCAAAAATGGTTAAGGTTTCCTGACCATGGACATGAGTTGTCATTTGATAACGGGATCACTGTTGGAAATATGCCCTAGAGGCAGTAATAAAGTGGTTATTATTATATTTCTTTGTTCATGATAATTGTCTATTGTTCATGCTATAATTGTATTAACCGGATACCGTAATACATGTGTGAAGACATAGACCACAACATGCCCCTAGTGAGCCTCTAGTTGACTAGCTCGTTGATCAATAGATGGTTATAGTTTCCTGACCATGGACATTGGATGTCGTTGATAACGGGATCACATCATTAGGAGAATGATGTGATGGACAAGACCTAATCCTAAGCATAGCACAAGATCGTGTAGTTCGTTTGCTAGAGCTTTTCTAATGTCAAGTATCATTTCCTTAGACCATGAGATTGTGCAACTCCCGGATACTGTAGGAATGCTTTGGGTGTATCAAACGTCACAACGTAACTGGTTGACCATAAAGGTGCACTACAGGTATCTCCGAAAGTGTCTGTTGGGTTGGCACGAATCGAGACTGGGATTTGTCACTCCGTATGACGGAGAGGTATCTCTGGGCCCACTCGGTAATGCATCATCATAATGAGCTCAATGTGACTAAAGAGTTAGCCACGGGATCATGCGTTACGGAACGAGTAAAGAGACTTGCCGGTAACGAGATTGAACGAGGTATGGGGATACCGATGATCGAATCTCGGGCAAGTAACATACCGATGGACGAAGGGAATTGTATACGGGATTGATTGAATCCTCGACATCGTGGTTCATCCGATGAGATCATCGTGGAACATGTGGGAGCCAACATGGGTATCCAGATCCCGCTGTTGGTTATTGGCCGGAGAGATGTCTCGGTCATGTCTACATGGTTCCCGAACCCGTAGGGTCTACACACTTAAGGTTCGGTGACGCTAGGGTTGTTATGGGAAATAGTATGTGGTTACCGAATGTTGTTCGGAGTCCCGGATGAGATCCCGGACGTCACGAAGAGTTCCGGAATGGTCCGGAGGTGAAGATTTATATATGGGAAGTCATCATACGGTCACCGGAAGTATTCGGGGGTTTGCCGGTATTGTACCTGGACCACCGAAGGGGTTCCGGGGGTCCACCGGGAGGGTCCACCTGCCCCGGAGGGCCCTATGGGCTGTATGTGGAAGGGAACCAGCCCCTAAGTGGGCTGGGCGCCATCCCCCCCTAGGGCCCATGCGCCTAGGGTTTGGGGGAAACCCTAAAGGGGGCGCCCCCCTTGGCTTGGGGGGCAAGCCCCCTCCCCTTGGCCGCCGCCCCCCCTCTAGATCTCATCTAGAGGGGCCGTCCCCCTTCCCCCTTGGCCCTATAAATAGAGGGGAGGAGGGAGGGCAGCAGCACCTCATCCAAGGCGCAGCCCTCCCCCTCTCCAACACCACCTCCTCCTCCGTTGAGCTTGGCGAAGCCCTGCCGGAGAACTGCAAGCTCCACCACCACGCCGTCGTGCTGCCGGAGTTGTCTTCCCCAACCTCTCCCTCCTCCTTGCTGGATCAAGGCGCGGGAGACGTCACCGGGCTGCACATGTGTTGAACGCGGAGGCGCCGTTGTTCGGCGCTTAGATCGGAATCGACCACGATCTGAATCGCTGCGTGTACGACTTCTCCAACCGCGTTCTTGCAACGCTTCCGCATCGCGATCTTCAAGGGTATGAAGATGCACTCCTCTCTCTCTCTCTCGTTGCTAGTCTCTCCATAGATTGATCTTGGTGATGCGTAGAAATTTTTTTGATTTACTACTACGTTCCCCAACAATCACATCATTAGGAGAATGATGTGATGGACAAGACCCATCCGTTAGCTTAGCATAATGATTGTTCAGTTTTATTGCTATTGCTTTCTTCATATCAAATACATATTCCTTCGACTATGAGATTATGCAACTCCCGGATACCGGAGGAATGCCTTGTGTGCTATCAAACGTCACAACGTAACTGGGTGATTATAAAGATGCTCTACAGGTATCTCCAAAGGTGTTTGTTGAGTTGGCATAGATCGAGATTAGGATTTGTCACTCCGAGTTTCGGAGAGGTATCTCTGGGCCCTCTCGCTAATACACATCATAAGCTTGCAAGCAAACGACTAAGGAGTTGGTCACGAGGTGATGTATTACGGAACGAGTAAAGAGACTTGCCGGTAACGAGATTGAACTAGGTATGCAGATACCGACGATCGAATCTCGGGCAAGTAACATACCGATGGACAAAGAGAATTACGTATGTTATCATAAGGGTTCGACCGATAAAGATCTTCGTAGAATATGTAGGAGCCAATATGGGCATCCAGGTTCCGCTATTGGTTATTGACCGGAGAGGTGTCTCGGTCATGTCTACATAGTTCTCGAACCCGTAGGGTCCGCACGCTTAACGTTCGTTGACGCTATAGTATTATATGAGTTATGTGATTTGGTGACCGAATATTGTTCGGAGTCCCGGATGAGATCACAGACATGACGAGGAGTCTTGAAATGGTCGAGAGGTAAAGATTGATATATAGGACGATGGTATTCGGACACCGAAAGTGTTTCGGGGGTCACCGGGTACTTATCGGGTCACCAGAAGGGGTTCCGGGCACCCCCGGCAAAAGATATGGGCCTTATGGGCCAAGAGGGGAAACACACCAGCCACAAGGGGCTGGTGCGCCCCCCATATGGGCCGTCCAAGGTGGAGAAGGAAAGGGGAAGAAGGAAAGGAAAGAAAGGGAATAGGATTCCCCCTTCCTTCCTCCTCCCCCCTCTTTCCTTCCCCCTCCGATATATATGGCGGGGGGGCGCGCGGCTTAGGAGGAGCCCAAGTAGGATTTGGTCCTACTTGGGGCGCCTCCTGGCCTCTCCCCTCCCCCTCCCACAAATATATATGTGGGAGGGGGGCGCCTAGCACACACCAGACAATTGTTTAGCCGTGTGCGGCGCCCCCCTCCACCGTTTACACCCCCGATCATATTTTCGTAGTGCTTAGGCGAAGCCCTGCGGAGATCACTTCACCATCACCTTCACCACGCCGTCGTGCTGACAGAACTCATCTACTACCTCGACATCTTGCTGGATCAAGAAGGCGAGGGACGTCAACGAACTGAACGTGTGCAGAACGCGGAGGTGCCGTACGTTCGGTACTTGATCGGTTGGAGCGCGAAGAAGTTCGACTACATCAACCGCATTGTTAAACGCTTCCGCTTACGGTCTACGAGGGTACGTAGACACACTCTCCCCCTCGTTGCTATGCATCTCCATGGATAGATCATTGCGTGTGCGTAGAAATTTTTTTGTTTTCCATGCAACGATTCCCAACAGGAGTTGGCGACGAGGAGGCATTCCAGAGGCCGGCCTCGTCCGCTGCGGTGGGAGGTGCGCACTCCAGCAGCGGCGCAGGGCGTCCGCGTTGGCCGCATGCGGGGCAGGGAAGGCACGACATGGCGGCTGGCACAGGGAAGGCAGGGCGTGGCGGCGGCCGCAGGCGAGGAACTGCGTGGATGGCAGCGGCCGCCGGGAGGCAGAGCGTGGCCGCCGGCGCAGGTGAGGCAGGGCGTGGCGGCGGCCGCAGGCGAGGAATGGCGTGGATGGCAGCGGCCGCAGGGAGGCAGTGCGTGGCGGCCGGCGTAGGCGAGGCAGGGCGTGGCGGCGTGGATCTGGCCGCTGCAAGCACGACTCGCCGGCCGCTGCGGGCGCGGCTCGCCGCGGTTCACGGCGTCGGTCCGGAGGAGGTGGCATCGCGGTTCCAGGCAGAGTGCTCGAGATCGAGCTCCTGCCATGGCGGGTGCACCTCCTTTGGATCTGGGGACCTGATTGCTTTTTGCGAAATTATTATAGGGACTTGATTGAAAACTCACAGAGACTCGATTGCTTTTTCAGAAAACTTTCAGAGACCTGATTGCTTTTTCAGACACTGACATGTGGGCCCTACATGTCAGTTAATGGTCAAGCAAACGGTCAAATAGACGGATCGTTTAGGTGCGGGCCCGACCTGTCATAAACAAGTTTAATTTTTAAGCAACGGGCATTTGGGGTTTTTTGAAACAGCCGACCATCCACTTAATAGTTATCTGAGAAAAATTAAAAACCAGTAGTTTTTTGGAACCCTAGCCTGTAAAGTAATAGTTTTATGCTATTTACTCAAATAACAACTAACATACTTGAGCATTGGAACCCTCGGCGACCCGAGGTCAAGCCATCGAAGAAACTAAGTCAGGTGAGATGCCCGCCGCCAAAGGAAGACCTCGCTCCATCAACTCCCATGAGTCCGCCATTGTTGTGTCCCCGTCTTTCTCTACCTCCAAAGAGGATTAGTTTGACACCATTTAGCTGGGTTCTTGCCTAGTACTTCGGAAGTGATCAGTTACTGCTAGAAATAACAAGCAAGACACGTGTATATTCTACACCAGAGAGACATATCTAAACTATGTTGAACACTCAGAAGGTCTAATACCTTACTGTGTAATGTCATGACCGAAAAGTAGCCCTATTTCTATGCATGAATTCCCTATTGCAAGACAAAAAAATTTCTCGAATACGCACGAGTGTGCGTATCATTTTATAAAGAAGAGGGGGAAAGACTTCCCTATTGCAAGACATGAACTTCGTAGGCTGTGTGAACCAAGGTCTTATACTAATGGCTTTGTAAGTTGCGGTAGTGCAGCAAGACATGAATTTTGGATTTACACATCAAGTCAGTTTATCCAATCTCGGCGTATTATAGCTTATTGCATAGAAGAAAATATATGGATTTGCAATTATGGCAATTAATAAAATAATATGTTGTTTTAGAAGCTTCACATTTGATAACTACTGTAGTAAGTTTGCTTACGTGCTTTTTATAGTACTATTTGCTGGGAAAACAGAAGCCACAAGTTCAAACCAAGATCTGCATGCAAGTTCAAGCCTCTTCGTTGGATGCAAAGATTTATTTTTATGTCATTAATGCATCTGTAATGGAGTGTTGTTGTCTTTCGTATTCCATGCCATGCTTAATTCTTAATATACTAAACCTTAGGTTTGATTTACCCTGTTTTTTTGACTTTTTCTTATCAGTGAAAACTGACCAATGGGGATACGCCACGTGCTTTAGTGGGGGATCTAAGCGTGTAGGCGTCCGTGTGCAGTTAGCGATTACGGGTGTGATTTCTGCTTCAGTTTGCTACTGGCTGCATGCACGCGCACGATCGCCAGTTCTCATTGGTTTGCATGCATAATCCGTATCCTGAGGCCGATTTCGCTACGTCGTCTTTGGCGTTTTCTGGCTGGCTGTGCATGCTCCTCCCGTTTTGTTTAGTCTATTTCCGATGTGAAGTCGGCTGCCGCTTCGGCCGTGGTTTCCAGGCTTGCTGTATAGTCGGCTGCCGCTTTTCTACATTATTCTAACTGCTTTTTTCTTACATGCAGTGGCTGTCTTCAAATTGTCTTCCGGTTCGTGGTTGCCTGCTATAAATACGGGGCCCTTCCGTCCATCTTCCTCCCATTCGCCCTTCCATCCATCTTTCTCCCATTCTGGTTTCAGCTTTGTCCGCTCCATCGAGGTGGTGCTGCACCCATGAGAAGGCCTACGGGAGGCCACAACAAGCAGTCCACCGCCAAAAGAATTTGTGAGCGGCCGCCGTCGCCGTTGCGCGGGAGGGCACCGGCTGCTGCGTCCTCGCCTCCCTTAGCTCTTCGTGCAGGGACCGCCATGTGGGAGAGGGTCGGTTGCTACATCATCACCATGATCCACCCCTCGCGCCGTCGCGTGGGCCGCTCCAAGGACCTCAGGAAGGGCGCAGGGGCGTAGCCACTGCTGATAGAGCTGCCTTTATCTGAGGAGATCAACATCAAGCGCCTCACATCGAAGGATCTGGCTTCCCTGGCTGGCGTCGGGTCCCTCCGCCAGAGCCTCGCCGGTGTTGTTCGGCCGGTGGGACTACGAGGCACAGCTCCGGGAGCTCCAGCGGCAGCACGAGAGGTACATAATTTGAGTGAACACGCAGATATACCCCCGCGGCTACTCGACGACCCATCGTCGACGCTTTGCTCAGCCTGCTCCGACTGCTAGGCGGCCGTTGCGACGGACATGCGCGAGCCGCTGTTCCAGACTTCCAGTGGTGCGTGCACGACGTGGTCACCGTTGGGTTCCGATCCCCGGTCGGCCGCCCGTCCAAGAGGTTCCCTCCCCGTGGCCGCATCTGCTCATCCCCGGAAGCCGCCTGTCGTCCATCTTCCCTCCGAACTTGATTCTTTGCATGTTATTAGCTGTGTTAATTAGATGATTCTGTAGAGAAATGACAAACGCGAATTGTAAGCTGCCGGCTGTTGTTGCGTGCAGGATTCGTGCAACGGAGGAGGATTTTAAGAGCAGAAGACAAACAAGCAAAGGCGACGAGTTTAGAGAATGGAGAGGCCTGTTAATCTCGCACATGTTAATCGAGATCAAGAAGCCTGTACGCTAGAGTTTTCAAATTAACAGCCACGCACCGCCGCACAGGGATGGCCATACCCGTACGGGAAATAGCTACGCGGTCGAGTTACGGACGCAACGTGGCTTCATACAGTTGAAAGATTTAACTCATTTGCTCCGAAATTTACTCCCACCGTTGCATGGCTGCATGCCACATCAGTCCGTAGTATTCACCAACGCATCTCTGTTCTATTCAGCTTCAGGTTTGGTCGCGTTCTACATATTCTTTTTTTTTAACACGTGTTTTACATATCTTGATCCCAGTGTAATCTAATTTGGACTACACTCAGTGATTTAGTCTAAAAATTATGCTCAATGATGAGGATGGAATTAGTTGATGTCTACAAAATAATTGATGTATAATCGGTATGGTTGGATTCACACGTATGTGTCTATTTGAACAGAACCCAGAGTTGGACACAATGCATACACGGATACACACCAACATGCACGATCCTTGAACTCAATTAATTTCCTTCTTCACGTATTAGTAATTAATTACTTCTCTATTCCCGCAAGGGGTTCCTTTTTCTTACTTTATTTCTGAGATTTTCTTGGATTTGCCAGCGAATTTTATGAGCTTGCTATTTGAATTCTGGGGTAATTGAGTGGTATACTCCTTCGGTGGACATAGCGGTTTATCCTGGGTTTTGTTTTGTTTGATCAAACTGCCTTCTGCTGCGTGGTATGGGATCAGTTCGATTCCGGTTTGGCCACTGATATATAGGTGCATGAACTGACTGGGCATGAATTTCGGAGTGATATGTTTGGCTATGTTTTCTGGCTGGGTTCAGAATGTTGGTAATGGCTCTATTGCAATGCGTTGTAACGGAGATGAATCTTCTCCATCATGGGTTTCTATTCCTGAAGATATGCTATTGTTTCCTACAACAGATCACATCGAGGCTGTTGTTGACAATGTGTATGATGCGCTCTTTTTAAAATATAATGATGGAGATTATTTGTCACGCCGTGCTATTGTTTGCCCAACAAATTCAGATGTGGACAAGTTGAACGATGTTGTTTTCAAACGTGTGCCCGATGTGTCCACCGACTGCTTAAGTTACGATTCTATATCGAAGTCTACAGACCCTGTTGATGAAGTTGAGCTGTTTTACCCTCCTGAATTATTGAACTCTATTACCATAAATAATTTTCCGCAACATAGGATACCGCTCAAGGTTGGCGTCCCTATTATGCTTCTCAGGAATATCAATCAGCCAATGGGTTTATGTAATGGGACACGGTTGATTATTACTCGACTGGGTGACAGAGTTCTGGAAGGGGAAATTATTACTGGTTCCAACAAAGGAGAACGTGTGTGTGTTCCATGCATAGTTTTGAACTCATCGGGTTCTAAATGGCCTTTTACGCTTCGACGGTGTCAGTCCCGATTAGGCTGTGCTATGCCATGACGATAAATGAGAGCTAAGGACAGACTTTGTCTAAGATATGTGTGTATTTGAGAGAGCCGGTGTTTTCACATGGGCAATTATATGTTGCCGTGTCTCGTGTTACACCCTGCAGTGGTCTTAAATTTCTAATTGAAAATGAGCATGGATGCCCATCTTCTGAGACTAGAAATGTTGTCTACAAAGAAGTTATTTTAAGATTGTAAGAGACAATTAGTAAGTAGTGGTGTATGTACTGTAGCAATTTTGGTGGACCAGCTTGCAGATTATATGTATGCATGTATTAACTGGATCAGAGTGTGAGATTGTACTTTATATAATATGTGGTCGTGTTACCAGTTTTACTTATGGTTACGGCTACAATAACGTAAAGGTTTTGCAACTACGTGGGTACATCTTAGTTTGGTTGAACATTCATGAACCTCTGTGCTCTTTGGACATGCAGGCACGTAGGCACACACTTAGACATGGTTGGTACATTAACCTTATTCTCACTACAGGGAAGGCAAGGCTAAGGAGGGCATGACTACAAGAAAACAGTGCTACGAGAAAGCAAACACGCAGGAACAGTGCACTTCAGTTCAGCAGATCTGTTAATAAGCCATGTAGTTCTTCTTCTGCATAGATAATATCTGGAAGTACGTCCATTTGTGCACTCTTCTCACCAGGAGATGTATAGGCTTTGAAAGCAGTGGATCTTGCAGCATCCATAAACTTATGTGCTTTCTGTAACCTTTCGTTTATCAGATGGTTTATTTGTTTAAAAAGTTTATTATACCTTTCTAGCTCTTCATGCCATCGTAGAAGCCTCTCTTCTTCTGTATGTTCTTCTATTTATTCATCCAGACCTTCCACTATTATGTTATAATTTTTCGTGAGGAAACTGACCATTTCTTCTGCAGTTGCTTCTTCTTTTTCATGGATTGTGCTCAACTTGGTATATACAAGTGTGCTGTATGGACAGGCGCGGCGTGCCGCCGCGCGAGGAAAAGCTAGTACAAGCTATGAACGTTCAAAGATCTTGGTTTACAACGAGTGCAAGTTTCGCCCATTGATTGTCTTTCAAGGATCTTGTCACTATTCTTATTTGCATTTTGGATGATTATATTTGACACATTTGAATATGTGAATGTGTGAAGATGATGTTGTCTAGATTTTTTTTATCTTCTAAAATGAACAATTATTTTTGGGTTGATTATCAATTTTAGATTGCACATGTGTTGAATGTACATATTGATTGTAGAGTGAAGTGCACTGTCGGTCCTCGAACTATTCCAGGGGTGTCACGTAGGTCCTCGAACTATGAAAATCGTCATTCAGGTCCTCGAAGTGCAGTAAGTGTGTCATTCAGGTCCAAAATCTCCCTGACCACCTCTAACCGGCCAGCTAGCGGCGTTAAATGTGACTGTTCATCACATGCAGAAATGATGTCGGAACTGGAACGCTGTTTTACTGTTCATGGTTTACTGTTCAGTGTTCACGGTTAACGGCGCCAGCTGGCCAGTTGGAGAGGTCAGGGAGATTTTGGACCTGAATGACACACTTACTGCACTTCAAGGATCTGGTTGACGATTTTCATAGTTCGAGGACCTACGTGACACCCCTGAAATAGTTCGAGGACCTACAGTGCACTTCACTTTTGATTGTAATTAAAATTTAAAAAAGTAGCCAAACAACATATGTCATTCATTTCATAAATCCCCTCGCAGCCAGACAAGAAAAATGAACTTGGAATTCAAATATATCCCACCAAATGAAATCCTCCTAGGAACGAGTTTTCATTTCATTTCCACCAAATAAATGAAGACCTATGTGCCAAACGAGCTATTAGAGAAATTCTAACAGGAGTCGTGAGATATGCTAGACGCATGGACCCAAACTACATTCGGAAGTGCTCTGGCTCTCGATTCCTCTAACTCCGTGTCCACGGCTGAGCCGGATGAGTTGCTTGAGAGAAGCTGGCAAAATTTACAATGTAATATTTGAGAAGTGGAGAAGCTAGGAAAATTGGGATCCTCTAAAACTGAGAAGCAACAGTTGAGATAATTCTACAAACTGACATGGGAAATTTTGATTAAAAATAGGGGAGAGAAGGGGCCAGCCCAGTGAAATTCGAGGGTGACAGAACTATATGTGGTCATGCATGCTTGCGCTTCATCTTGATTCTCATTATCCATGGAACAACCATCAACAAAATCTCTTCCTCTTCGTCATTGGTTGACGATGATGAATCATCGAAAAACTCCTCTACCATCGACGACATCTTACAAAATTTGTGAATCTATGTAACCTACAAGATTCTACAAGTAATTAGAAGTGTAAACATGAATAAAATTGGGGAAAACATACCTTGGGGCAAGTTGTCGAACACGTTGAGGTCGGAGAGGTCAAGATGTGGCAAGTCGATGTCACCGCGGGAGCCCGCCCTTGCACGGCCACATCGATGTGTCATCTCGTGTCACGCAACCACAAGGGGGGAGAGGGGGCCCCATCGCCACCGGCGCCTACCGGGCTTCGCTTGATAGCGGCAATGGGGGGAAAGGGAGGGCTGGGACGAGTTGGGTCGGCAGCTAGGGTTCGTCCACTCCGTCGAGGGGTATGGTGTATTATTGTCTATGTTTTGTTGAAATTTGTGCGATCCACCAAAGAATATCTCACTCTAACATGTCTGGGCATATATATACTTGCTCCCTCCAAATTTATTAGTCTCTTTGTATTTTTGCCAAAAATTTGACGACAAAATTTAACTAATAAAACAAGAGCTCTATAATACCGCTGGAAACTTCCGCGTTTGACTTGAGGGTCAAATTTACGGTCAAAATTTGATCCAGATTACAAGAGGACCATTTAAACTGAAACGGAGAAAGTACACACGCTACCTTATCTCAAGGTACACATGCTACCAAAAGTACCAAACACACCATTATAAAAATATACTTCCAAATGCATGGGTCTTGAGAAGCTCCAAAAAGATTCAGAGGACGCAGTGGATGCCAAATCTTCCAAAGGTGTAATGTTTAGACCTGTGTTCGATCATCCGGACAACGCCCTCACCGTCGTCGCAGCGGCGGACCTCCAGGCCAGTGAACACGGCACACTCATCCTCGATATTTTCCTCCACATATTTGCTTTTCAAGGTCTTGAAAAGAAGGAGACGATGCAGAACTTACCCGAGCCAAGGTTAACCAGGCGGCGCTTGTACGGAGCCTCATCAAGCGGGTGGAGATAATCCCAGGTACGCAGCAAATTAGGCGGAGACTCAAAATCCATGGCGTTGGCAGGGATGTCCAGAGCACACAGGCCGTGGGGGCTGCTGGGAGAGAGGGCGAACCAAAGCTTGAGGTTGGGGACATACTCCGCTTTGCCACAGAAGGGCAGCGCCCAGTTCCCGGCCCGTGACCACTTGTGGTTGACCATATCAAAGGTATAGGTGCCTATGCCGTCTTCACCGGAGGATATGGTTTTTTTTTTTAAATAGTACTTTTTTCTGAACAAATTCGGAAAATAAATCCAAAAATCAGATATTGCAAAACTAGTACAAGGTCGTCCTACCGTTGGACGAATCATACGTGTCGTTCTCCCGTTGAACGAAACACAGATGATTCGGCGTACAGTCGGACGAAAAGTAGGTTTCGTCCTCCCGTTGAACGAAACGGCCCACCTCGGCCCACGCCACCGACGGCCTGGCTGGTTTCGTCCTACCAGTGGACGAATCGCTATCAGATAAGGCGCTCGCCAGCTTCTTCCTCCTGCCTCCCTTTCTCTCGGCTCTCTCTCTCTGTTCTTCCTTTCCTTCGCCCATTTCTTCAGATTCCAGGCCATTTAGCGATTAAATTTAGTAGATGGAGCTAGAAACCGGCTGCTAGTTACCCGATCCGGCAATGGGGTAGAGGAGGGAAGCCGGGAGCCGCGTGTGGGGGAGAGGGTAGAGGAGGGAGGCCGGCCGTGGAGGCAGCCATTGGAGCTTGGTCCCGGCCGTGGTGGAGCTTGGCAGGGGCGGGGGGTGAGGCAGGGGCGGCCATTGGAGGAGCTCTTGGCAGGGGCAGCCGTCTGTGGTGGCCGTGCTCGTGCGGGTTGGCCGTGGTCAACTCGGCGGTCGGATTAGCGCGGAGGACAGGAGCTCGCAGGAGAAGCACGCGTCAAAGGTATAACCTCACATTTTTGTTTAGTGCAATTTTATTTTAGGTTTAATGAGCTTCACTTTTTTGTTAGTGTAAAAAAAATTGTTTAGTTCATAATATAAATGACGATTGTTTAATTCGTTAGATCGGTTATTTACTTTGTGGTAGTCATGTATATGTGGTAGACATTTCTGTTAGTGTAAAAAAAATTATGGGTACGTAGTGGTTGACGGGAATATGAAATTTAATTGCAGGAGACATGTCTGAAATTTTAGTTCATTTGATCGGTTATTTACTTTGTGGTAGTCATGTATATGTGGTAGACGTTTGTGTTAGTGTAAAAAAAATTATGGGTACGTAGTGGTTGACGGGAATATGAAATTTAATTGCAGGAGACATGTCCGAAATTTTAGTTCGTTTGATCGATTGTTTGCTTAGTGGTAGTCATGTATATGTGGCAGACATTCCGGTTATTTTATAAAAAATTATGTGGTACTTAGTGGTTGATGGGTATGAATTTTTATGGCAGGAGACATGTCTGAATCAGTCAAATTTGTTGTTTACTATGGTCCTGGTAATGTCCGATCAAACGAGAGTGGGGTTGATCTGACTGAGTTTGCATATGTGGAGTTGCAACTGATCGATCCAGAAAAAGTGAACATTAGTCAGTTGAAACACTGGTTGACAACAAATTTCTCGCTTGATCCCAATGTGTGCACCGTCAGTATTCAGTCAGTGTGGACGAAATCACGTACAAAAATTTTCTGGGAGTTGTTTCCGATAGATAGGACACATAAGTGGGTGACCTGGTTAGAATCCTGCAAACGCCGGAGGACTCACCCCGTTGCCTTAGTGCTCCCCATCCCCATGGAGGATCCTCTGGTACAAGGCGGCGGTGGTTACGAGCCTGGCCAGGTCAGTCAGCCAATTGATGAGATGGATGTAGCTGGGTCAGAACATATGGGTGGTACTGAACTCGAGGGTCAGTCAGATTATGGGTCACACGTTGGAGGGGACTACGATGTAGGGGAGAGTAGTCAGAACATAGGAGATCCTGATAGTGCCGAGGCTGATGGGGATGAGGAAAGATCAGAAATGCAGAATCTGATGGAAGAGGAAGACGAGGATGGATTGGTGGAGGATCTTGATTCCGAGAACTCAAATGAAGAAGATGGTGAAGAGAACGACGAGGAGGTACCGATTCCTGCTTCATGGAATCAGAGCCTCTCGACCGGCATGACCGTGAACAATGGTCATGAATCTTCCTGGGAGTATCATCGGAGCAAAGTCGAAATAGGGGGTATGTATACCACAAAGAAAAATCTGAAGGCAGCCGTGACAGAGTGGGCAATGTCCACGCAAAGGGTTTTTCAAACGGATGTATCAACAAAAAAATACTTGACTTTGTCATGTATTATGGATAGTTGTCCCGCGAAGGTGCACGCCCACGTTCCAAAGTGGAACGTGACTTGGGTCGTGACGAAGGTTGTGCCCCACAATTGTGTGATGAAATATCCGCTGGTGGATCATCCAAACCTTACTTCAAGTCTCATTGCGGAAGTCATGTTCAGTGAGATAGTGACCAAGAAAGACATGGAAGCGAAACACATTCAGAATGCAAGTAAGAGCAGATATAGTTATGAAATTCCGTATGGGAAGGCTTGGAGGGCCAAGCAAAGAGCGATGGAGAAGAGGTTTGGGACGTTCATCGACTCGTATGATAATGTTGTCCGTCTCCTGCACACATTGCAGGCGAGGAATCCTGGCACACATGTCGACATCCAGCACTTTACGTTGTCCGAATTCTCAGATTATAAGGTGCTGCATCGAGTGTTCTTCTCTTTCGCTATATGCATCCAAGCTTTCAGTCATTGCCTGCCTGTGTTGTGTGTGGATGGTACGTTTCTCACTGGTAAGTACAGGGGTCAGATCCTCACCGTTATAGGCGTGGACGGCAACAATCAGATCCTCCCACTTGCTATGGCCTTCGTGGAGGGTGAGAACTTGGAGAGTTGGCTATGGTTCTTCAGGCAGCTAAAAATTGCAATTGTGAAGGACTGGCCAAATGTGTGCATCATTCATGACAGGCATCCGGGTATACTAGCGGCCATTCAGGCACTGCAGACGCCAGGTTCGAACGAACCAGCACCATGGCAGGACATGCAGAGCCGATGGTGCATGCGCCATCTTGGGGCTAATTTTTACTCCCAGTTCAAGAATAAGCGCCTCATGAATATGTTCAAAAAGCTGTGCGCACAAAACCAACAAAAAAAGTATGATTTTTTGTGGAAGAAGCTCGATGAGTTCACGAAGGCACAGGTTAAAGAAAGGAGAGCTGCATAGGCTAAGCAACCAACTAACACAGAGCTAGAGCCAATTGAGCTTTGTGACTTGCCAGCATTTGACCCGCCCCGTACGAAGAGAAAGAAGGGGAGGGCAATAAAGAATTTTTCACAGTGGATAGAGAAAGAGCCTCCCGTGAAGTGGTCTTTGCTTCATGACACCCATGGAGCGAGGTATGGCACCATGACAACCAACCTTGCTAAGGTTTATAACTTTGTCCTCAGAGGGAATAGGGGTATGCCACTAACAGCAATTGTCGAGGGTGTTTTTCATGGCACGGTGAGGTATTTCAGAGATAGGCGCTTGAAATCTGATAAGCATATTAAGAAGAAACCCGAAACACCTTACTGTGAAAAGATTATGCGGTACATGGCGAAGAAGCTCAAAAAAGCAAAGTTGCACACTGTCACAGCTGTGACGCCCCCGGCTTAATCATGCACTAATCATACACGCAAATGCACACGATCAAGCCTAAGGACTCACGGGAAGATATCACAACACAACTCTAAAACATAAATAAAGTCATACAAGCTTTATATTACAAGCCAGGGGCCTCGAGGGCTCGAATACATAAGCTTGCGTACAAGCGTCAGCGGAAGCATCAGATGTCTGAGTACAGATATTTAAACAGAAACAGAAAGGCCTTTAGAAAGGCGGGGCAAAAGAAAAACACTACGATCGAAAGGCGAAGGCCTCCTGCCTGGGACCCTCCGATCCTACTCCTGATCGTCAGTCAACTCGTAGAAGTAATCATCCTCGGGGTAGTAGTAGTAGTCGATCGACGGGGCATCTGTCTCAGGGGCTCCGTCATCTTGGTCACGACAAACTGATATGGGGAGAAAAGGTAAACAAAGCAACCGTGAGTACTCAGAAGTACTCAGCAAGCAAGGATCTACACTACATATGCAACATTTTCAATGAGAGGCTGTATATGTGGACTGGGCTGCAGAAATGCCAGAATAGAGAGAAGGCCTAGTCCTATCGAAGACTAGCATCTTCAGCGGTCTTGCAGCAGTAGAAGAGAGTAGAACAGTACAATATAATGTAGCAGTATCATTAAGTCTCAACCTCACCCAGAGATCCTTTCTCGACTCCCTGCGAGAAAGCAATCCCAGAGCCATACAGTCATCAACCTCGTCCTGAGATCCCTTCTCGACTCCCTGCGAGAAGCAATCCCAGAGCCATAGTATCCAAGTATCCAGTTCTAAATTGTATCAATCAGGATACAACTCCGAGTGTCCGTTACCGTAGGACAGGCTATCGATAGAAGTTTTCTTCCCTGCAGGGGTGCACCAACTTACCCAACACGCTCGATTAACTCCGGCCGGACACACTTTCCTGGGTCATGCCCAGCCTCGGCCAAACGACACATCGCAACCCTACCTACAGCTCAGCAGAGAGGTCCCCGCCGGTCTACATCCTAAGCGCAAGGGGATCTTGGCCATCGCCCCTCGCCCTCCGGGTCGTTGCGCACATGGCACAGATCCAAGCACCACCGAAATGGCGCCAATCACTCCATGCCGCACTGCTGAACTGGACATCTGACAGAGCTTTCGGCTGATGCATACGATGCAGAACGCCCATACTATGCCCACGTGATGGTTAGTGCTATCAGACCAGAGGCCTACTCGGATCAAATATCCAAATCGTTATTGGACTAGGGCTTGCGGTAACGAGCAGAGACTCACGAAAGATGTGACCCCGTCGCCCCGTCTCGAGGACTTGCTGCAAGGGTTAAGAATGCCCGACCGTGCCTCGTATTCATCACTCGGGCACCATACAGGCACCCGTCTTCACAACACTCGCCTCTCAGGCGCACGCGGGTACCCCTCAGGGTCGACCCGCCTATCCAAGTAACAGTGTAAAGTCCAAGTATCCGTGTGTCCATAACATCAGGGGAATCCAAGGTATCACCCTCGTTGGATTCCTACTCGATGTATCCGTCAAGGTGAACTCGGAGGAATCACCCTCGATGGGTTCACACTTGATGTGTTGCACGACATCGTCGTTACCGGAAGTGGTGAAGGAGGAATCACCCTCGATGACCACGACCGAATAGCTACTCTACAGAGTTAACATCAGAAGTGCTACACGAGGTATCACCCTCGGCACTCGGTGGTAACGCTGCAGTGTCGTTACAACTAAGGGGGTGAGGTGCGGTGCCGGGGCCTGGTCTTCAATCCCGTTGATCGGGTCTTCGGATTATCCAGCGGGGCAGTCAGGATAAGTGGGGTCACTGATAGGTCTCTACCTAGCCTATACTAAGCAGTTTAGGATATGCAGGTAATTATCAACAGCAGGTTACGATAAACAGGCTATGCATCAGAATAGGTAAAGCAGCAGCAGCAGCAATTCTAATGCAAGCATGAGAAATAGAATGGGCGATATCGGTATGATCAAAGGGGGGGCTTGCCTGGTTGCTCGGCGGCAAGGGCAAGGTTGTCAATAGTGTCTTCGGGCTCCGGAGCTGCGTCGGCCTCGAGGACGACGTCGGTGTCGGGGGCTACCGAGAGAGAAGAGGGGGAGGAAACAGTAAATACTAAGCAAACAAGTGCATGACATGTACGATACACGGTGCTAGGGGTAGTCTAACGCAGTACTACACGTATCAGACGGAGCGAGAGAATATCTGACGATATTTCCCGGGTCTTTGGAATTATCGGACAGACGATTCGGAGGGGGACGGTTCCATGTTCAGATAGATAGGGACACGTGACGGACGAACGGACCGCGTATTCGAATTCGTCTCGTCGTTCTGAGCAAGTTTCATGTACAAAGTTTTTCCATCGGAGTTACGGATTATTTAATATGATTTTCTAAAGTTTTTATTAATTTCTGGAATTTATTTAATTATTTAAATTAACATTATCCGAAACAGTAGTTGATGACGTCAGCATGACATCATGCTGACGTCAGCAGTCATCTGACACGTGGGTCCCACCTGTCATAGACTGTTAGGTTAATTAGGGTTAACTAATTAAATTACTATTTAATTAAACTAATTAATTAAATTAGATTAATCTAACCAAAGTTAATTAACCTAATTAATTAACTAATTAATTAATTATTAATTATAATTATTTTTATTTCTTTTTCTTTTTCTTTTTCTTTTTTCTCTAAACGTTTTTCGGGCGGGGCCCGTTGTCATTGTCACAGGGGGGTTCGGGGCCCAGCAGCCAGTGGCTCAGGGGCGCGGGGCCCCACCTGGCAGTGGCCCAAGGGCCACGGACGCGGGCGCGGGCGCGGGGCGCGGCGCGGGCGCGATGCAGGGGCGCGGCAGGCGCACGGCAGGCCGGAGCGGGGCGGCGCGCAGGCGGTCGGCAGCAGCGGCAGGCGCGGTGGCGCGAGCGGCGGGCGGGTGCGGGGCGCGTGCGGCTCGGGCGGGCGGGTGCGGGCGCGGTGCGGGGCCGAGCGCGGGCGCGAGGCAGCGCGCGAGCGGCAGCGGCGAGGCGGGGCCAGCGGGTGCGGGGCGACGGCGGCGACCAAGGGGAAGGGGAGACGGGCGGCGCTCACCCCGGGTGCAGGGTCAAGGGCAGCGGGCGCGAGGAGGATGTCGGGGACGGGGCGGCGACGGTGGTCGTCGACGGCGTCGGGCGAGGGGCGAGACGGAGGACGGGGACGACGGCGGGGCAGCGCAGTCCGGCGAGGGCGGGACGGCGTCGGGGCGCGGTCGGCGCGTTCGAGGCGAGCGCGCAGGGCTCTGGCCCGATCCGGTTCTGGATTGGGTAGGGGGGTGAGCGAGGGGGGGTGTGTCGGTGGGGGTGGGGCTAGGGTTCGGTGGCCAGAGGCCATATAGGAGGGGTGCTGGGCCGGTCGGACCAGCTGGGCTGGGGGCCAGTTGGGCCGGGGGGGGTGTTTCTCTTTTTCTTTTTCTTTTCTGTTTTGTTTTCTTTTACCTTTTTCTTTTATTTATTTTCTTTTCTCAGTTTAGCAAATTGTTAGGCCACATATTGAATTTTGTAAAACATAGGAATTGCTCCAACAAATACTAGGCATTACCTACCACTACCAAAAATTAGTTTGGAGGCAAATGGAGTTCACACAAATTTTATAATAATTAAAATGCATTAAACCTTAGTGTTTTGGAAATGTTAGTGCCACCTAATTAATTTATTAATTGTTGGTTTCAATTTTAGAATGGTCTCTGCAATATTTGCTATTTATTGAACACTTTAGTTTTTATGTTGGACAACTTTTATTTTCCACTTTCATTTAAATTTGGATTTTGACTTAGGAGTTGAAATGCAATATAATGCTAATGATGATCATGCACTGTTAAACATGATGACATGGCATAATCAAAATGGTGATTACTGTAGTTAACCACTGGGGGTGTTACAAATCTCCTCTACTAACAAGAATTCTCATCCTGAGAATTAAGAGGTAGAAGGAAAAAGTTCGGGGTATTCCGCACGAAGGTTCTCCTCGCGTTCCCAAGTGGCTTCATCTTCAGTATGATTTGACCACTGCACTTTGAGGAACTTGGTAACCTTCTGACGGGTTCGACGTTCAGCTTCATCGAGAATGCGGATCGGATGCTCCTTATATGAAAGATCATCATGCAATTCGAGCATTTCATGATCCACAGCTTGGTGCGGAGATTCCTTGAAGCAACGACGAAGTTGCGACACATGGAAGACGTCGTGGACATGAGAGAATTGCGGCAGCAATTCCAATTTATATGTCACCTGACCACGTCTAGCAATACTGCGGAAAGGACCAATGTAGCGTGGAGCTAACTTGCCCTTGATTCCAAAACGGTGAGTGCCCTTCATAGGAGTGACACGAAGATAAGCTTGATCACCAGGTTGATAAGTCAAACCCCATCGTTTGCGATCATAGTTGCTCTTCTGGCGGTCCTGAGCCGTCTTGAGATTTTCTCGGACAATACGAACTTGTTCTTCGGCGTGTTGAATAATATCCGGACCCACGAGCGGTCGTTCCCCAGTTTCTGACCAATTCAGAGGGGTTCGACACTTACGTCCATATAGTACTTCGAAGGGGGCCATTTTCAAGCTGGCTTGATAGCTGTTGTTGTAAGAGAACTCGGCATACGGAAGAGATTCTTCCCACTTCTTGCCGAACGATATAACACAAGCCCGCAACATGTCTTCAAGCACTTGATTGACTCGTTCGACTTGGCCTTGAGATTGAGGGTGATAAGCTGAACTCCAGGTAATATGAGTTCCCATAGCTGTTTGGAAACTTTCCCAGAATTTGGAAGTGAAAAGGCCGCCACGGTCCGAACTGATCTCCTTCGGAATACCATGGAGTGATACAATTCTGGAGATATACAACTCTGCTAACTGACTAGCAGTGATAGTCTCTTTAACAGGCAGAAAGTGTGCAACTTTAGAGAGTTGGTCGATGACGACAAGAATAGCATCGTGACCCTTCTGTGACCTGGGAAGTCCTGTAACGAAATCCATCTGAACCTTATCCCATTTCCATAGAGGAATAGGAAGTGGTTGCAGAATTCCAGCCGGCTTCTGATGTTCTGCTTTAACGCGACGACACACATCACATTCAGCAACATATCGAGCAATATCCTGCTTCATTCTTGACCACCAGTACCTTTGACGGAGATCACGATACATCTTGGTGCTACCCGGATGAATAGACAACGGGGTATCATGTGCCTCCTTCATGACCTTGTCAGTCATGAGTTCGAAGCGAGGTACGATAATGCGGCTTCTGAAATACAAGGTTCCATCTTCAGACAGCGAGAAATCCCTGTACTTTTCATGGTGAAGATTTTCCTTCATGAGATCAATTTCAGCATCTTTAGCTTGCGCCTCCTTAACAGCTTTCTCAAGATCTGGTTGTATCACAAGGTTATTTAGAGAGCCCTGTGGAACAATACGCAGATTCAGCTTGCGCAGTTCTTCAAAAAGACGAGGTTGAGCTCGCCTAACCATGAGGTTGTCGCAATAGGACTTGCGGCTTAAGGCATCAGCCATCACGTTAGCCTTGCCAGGGGTATAGGAAATACCCAAATCATAGTCCGCAATGGCCTCCATCCATCTTTGCTGGCGGAGGTTTAGATAAGGTTGAGTGAACAAGTACTTCAGACTTTTATGATTCGTGTATATCTCGCAACGATTACCGAGAAGGTAATATCGCCACAACTGCAGTGCATAGATGACATCAGCTAGTTCTAGATCATGTACCGGATAATTCTCTTCATGTGGGCGCAACTGACGAGAGCCATAAGCAATCACTTTACGCTCTTGCATTAGGACACAGCCTAATCCTTCACGGGATGCGTCACAATAGATCACAAAGTCTTTGCGGGTATCTGGAGGAGATAGTACTGGGGCAGATGTCAGCTTGTCTTTGAGTGTCTGGAAACTTTCCTGACATTTTTCTGTCCATTCAAATTTGACGCCCTTGTGAAGCAGATCAGTCAAAGGCTTAGCAATCTTGGAAAAGTTCTCGACAAATCGACGGCAATAGCTTGCAAGGCCAAGAAAACTTCTCACTTGCTTGACGTTCTTCGGAGGAGTCCAGTCCAGAATAGCCTGAACTTGTTCTGGGTTAACAGCAATGCCATCCTTGGAAATCACATGACCAAGGTAAGTTACTTCAGAAAGCCAGAATTCACATTTGGAGTATTTGGCATACAACTGGTGTTCTCGGAGCCTTTCCAGTACAAGACGGAGGTGTTCAGCATGTTCTTCCTTATTCTTTGAATAGACCAGAATATCATCCAGATATACCACGACGAACTTGTCGAGGTAATCCATGAAGATATAATTCATCAGACGGGAGAATGTGGCTGGAGCATTTGTTAGGCCAAATGACATGACAGTGTACTCGTAGGAGCCATAACGAGTAACAAATGCAGTCTTGGGAATATCCTCTTCACGAACACGGATCTGATGGTATCCCAATCTCAAATCAAGCTTAGAGAATACTGAGGAACCGGCAAGTTGATCATACAAATCATTGATTCGAGGAAGCGGATATTTATTCTGGATTGTGGCTTGGTTAATGGGCCGATAATCCTGAACCAATCGGTTAGTTCCATCCTTCTTCTTAACGAAGAGTGAAGGTGCTCCCCAAGTAGAGGAACTGGGGCGGATGAAACCTTTCTTAAGTGACGTGTCGATTTCTTCCTTAAGCTCGAGAAGATGATGCGGAGCCATCTTATAAGGGCGCTTCGCAATAGGGGTAGTGCCAGGTTTCAAGTCGATGACAAACTCGACAGCTCTAGCAGGGGGTATTGCTGGAAGTTCTTCTGGAAATACATCTTGAAAATCACAAACAACTGGAACGTTCTCGATGCCTTCAAGAGGTGAAGCATTCAATGCATTCAGAACATATATCTGAGCTTCGGCGTCCTGAGCTATTTGGGCTGAGTATTTGACTGTTTGGCCAGAAGGGTGTGTGAGGCGGACTGTTTCAGTGGCACAGTCAATCAAAGCTTTATGAGGCTTCAACCAGTCCATACCCAGAATAATGTCTATGTTGGAGGTCTTGAGAGCAATGAGTGAAACGGGGAACATCAATCCTCCGATCACAATGTGGTTACCGTGGCTTACCATGGTAGTTTGCCAATTAGCCCCAGGTGACTGGATTACTAATGGGGTGGACATCTCCTCGAAAGGTATATCATGGCTTCACGCAAAACTTTCGGACATGAAGGAGTGCGATGCTCCAGAATCAAATAGGACTGAAGCTGGGATTGAATTCACTAGAAGGGTGCCCATCACAATGTTGGGGTCCTGTCGAGCTTCTTCCATGTTGACTTGGTTGACATGAACACGCTGATTAGCAGGTGGTCTTGTTCCAACGTTCCTAGAAGGATGTTTTCGACGGCTCTTCCTGCAACCAGCAGAAGGACGTGGTGCATCCTGACGAAAAGCCATAGCATCAGGCGGTCCAGCATGAACCGATAGCTGTCTCGGCGGTGAAGGCAAACGAGGTGCAACATATGACGGCCTTGGTGTTGGAGCAGGTCGATGATGAATATTGTGAGGGATCCAGACTCGACATTTCTGAGTAGGTCGACCGGAAGATGAGCCGACATCTCGAGTACGCTTGAGCGACTCCTGGTACTCAGTCAGAGCTGTTTCAACTTGGAAAGATTTGCTGACAAGCGTTGCGAAGTCTGTGAAATCATGGACAGCAAGTGCAAGTTTTATATCGGTATGCAGTCCTTCACGGAATTTCTCCTGCTTGCGAGTGTCGGTGTCGACGTCATCCGCAGCATAGCGGGATAATTCAAGGAATTTCCTCTGATATTCATCCACAGTCATTGTGCCCTGTGAGAGTTTGCGGAACTCCTGCTTCTTTTGGTCCATCAGACCTTGAGGAATGTAACGTGCATGAAAAGCTGACTGAAATTCCTGCCAAGTGGTTACAGTCTCAGCAGGTAACATACCCTTGTGGCTTTCCCACCATTGAGCAGCTGATCCCCTCAGGTGATACGTCGCATAGGTGACGTAACTGTCAGGGATAACATTGGCCGACTTCATCTGGAAGGTAATGTCACGGAGCCAATCGTCAGCATCCATTGGATCAGTCGAGCTGCGAAAAGTGGACGGATTGAGGCGCACGAATTCTGACAGTGTTATTGGTGTAGGCTGCTGATGAGCATTCTGGTTTGGGAACTGAGCCAATATCCCGGTCATAACCTGACGGTTCAGTTCAAATTGTTGCATCATTGCGGCAATATAAGGTGGAGGTGGAGGATCGTCAGCCATCCTGCCAAATCAACAGGGGCAGTTTAGCAAGAAAAACTGCAGGTGTATGGAATGATTCATGAAGTAACACGCACAACAGAAGGAAGTGCAATAGATACTTCATCATATTTGCACCAGACATTCAAATCCACACATAGCCTCGGTTACAATCCGGCATTACGACAGTTGAAAGGGGAGGGCTAGATATCTAGGCGGCGCGCAGGCACGCGATATGGAAATACACAACGAGACATAGCAAAGGCTACATCAACGTCGGAGAAAACTATTGGGGCGAGGAATCTACAAGTGAAACACAGGGTGCCCTCGATAAGAGGATCCTGCAAGCAGAACCTGGTCCACAATCTTGGAGCAAGGGGGGAATATTTCAGAACACCGGGTGGATGTGATCACGAGAACCTGATGTTGGAGTTAGTAAAATTTCAACCCGAATAGAAGAGAGGTCAGAGTCCCAGAGTAAAGGTCGAGGAGTAAAAGATACTAATACCACCCAATTGGCGACGTGGGCCCGTAAGCCACACAGCCAAGTTAGTAAAACAGTTTTCGGTTACTAGACTCTACTTCGGCCAAGGAGTTGGAAAGGGAGTTCCTACAGTCAGTCGGCTCTGATACCAACTTGTGACGCCCCCGGCTTAATCATGCACTAATCATACACGCAAATGCACATGATCAAGCCTAAGGACTCACGGGAAGATATCACAACACAACTCTAAAACAAAAATAAAGTCATACAAGCTTTATATTACAAGCCAGGGGCCTCGAGGGCTCGAATACATAAGCTTGCGTACAAGCGTCAGTGGAAGCATCAGATATCTGAGTACAGATATTTAAACAGAAACAGAAAGGCCTTTAGAAAGGCGGGGCAAAAGAAAAACACTACGATCGAAAGGCGAAGGCCTCCAACCTAGGACCCTCCGATCCTACTCCTGGTCGTCAGTCAACTCGTAGAAGTAATCATCCTCGGGGTAGTAGTAGTAGTAGTCGATCGACGGGGCATCTGTCTCAGGGGCTCCGTCATCTTGGTCACGACAAACTGATATGGGGAGAAAAGGTAAACAAAGCAACCGTGAGTACTCAGAAGTACTCAGCAAGCAAGGATCTACACTACATATGCAACATTTTCAATGAGAGGCTGTATATGTGGACTGGGCTGCAGAAATGCCAGAATAGAGAGAAGGCCTAGTCCTATCGAAGACTAGCATCTTCAGCGGTCTTGCAGCAGTAGAAGAGAGTAGAATAGTACAATATAATGTAGCAGTATCATTAAGTCTCAACCTCACCCAGAGATCCTTTCTTGACTCCCTGCGAGAAAGCAATCCCAGAGCCATACAGTCATCAACCTCGTCCTGAGATCCCTTCTCGACTCCCTGCGAGAAGCAATCCCAGAGCCATAGTATCCAAGTATCCAGTTCTAAATTGTATCAATCAGGATACAACTCCGAGTGTCCGTTACCGTAGGACAGGCTATCGATAGAAGTTTTCTTCCCTGCAGGGGTGCACCAACTTACCCAACACGCTCGATTAACTCTGGCCGGACACACTTTCCTGGGTCATGCCCGGCCTCGGCCAAACGACACATCGCAACCCTACCTACAGCTCAGCAGAGAGGTCCCCGCCGGTCTACATCCTAAGCGCAAGGGGGTCTTGGCCATCGCCCCTCGCCCTCCGGGTCGTTGCGCACATGGCACAGATCCAAGCACCACCGAAATGGCGCCAATCACACCATGCCGCACTGCTGAACTGGACATCTGACAGAGCTTTCGGCTGATGCATACGATGCAGAACGCCCATACTATGCCCACGTGATGGTTAGTGCTATCAGACCAGAGGCCTGCTCGGATCAAATATCTAAATCGTTATTGGACTAGGGCTTGCGGTAACGAGCAGAGACTCACGAAAGATGTGACCCCGTCGCCCCGTCTCGAGGACTTGCTGCAAGGGTTAAGAATGCCCGGCCACGCCTCATATTCATCAGTCGGGCACCATACAGGCACCCGTCTTCACAACACTCGCCTCTCAGGCGCACGCGGGTACCCCTCAGGGTCGACCCGCCTATCCAAGTAACAGTGTAAAGTCCAAGTATCCATGTGTCCATAACATCAGGGGAATCCAAGGTATCACCCTCGTTGGATTCCTACTCGATGTATCCGTCAAGGTGAACTCGGAGGAATCACCCTCGATGGGTTCACACTTGATGTGTTGCACGACAGCGTCGTTACCGGAAGTGGTGAAGGAGGAATCACCCTCGATGACCACGACCGAATAGCTACTCTACAGAGTTAACATCAGAAGTGCTACACGAGGTATCACCCTCGGCACTCGGTGGTAACGCTGCAGTGTCGTTACAACTAAGGGGGTGAGGTGCGGTGCCGGGGCCTGGTCTTCAATCCCGTTGATCGGGTCTTCGGATTATCCAGCGGGGCAGTCAGCATAAGTGGGGTCACTGATAGGTCTCTACCCAGCCTATACTAAGCAGTTTAGGATATGCAGGTAATTATCAACAGCAGGTTACGATAAAAAGGCTATGGATCATAATAGGTAAAGCAGCAGCAGCAGCAATTCTAATGCAAGCATGAGAAATAGAATGGGCGATATCGGTATGATCAAAGGGGGGGCTTGCCTGGTTGCTCGGCGGCAAGGGCAAGGTTGTCAATAGTGTCTTCGGGCTCCGGAGCTGCGTCGGCCTCGGGGACGACGTCGGTGTCGGGGGCTACCGAGAGAGAAGAGGGGGAGGAAACAGTAAATACTAAGCAAACAAGTGCATGACATGTACGATACACGGTGCTAGGGGTAGTCTAACGCAGCACTACACGTATCAGACGGAGCGGGAGAATATCTGACGATATTTCCCGGGTCTTTGGAATTATCGGACAGACGATTCGGAGGGGGACGGTTCCATGTTCGGATAGATAGGGACGCGTGACGGACGAACGGACCGCGCATTCGAATTCGTCTTGTCGTTCTGAGCAAGTTTCATGTACAAAGTTTTTCCATCGGAGTTACGGATTATTTAATATGATTTTCTAAAGTTTTTATTAATTTCTGAAATTTATTTAATTATTTAAATTAACATTATCCGAAATAGTAGTTGATGATGTCAGCATGACATCATGCTGACGTCAGCAGTCATCTGACACGTGGGTCCCACCTGTCATAGACTGTTAGCTTAATTAGGGTTAACTAATTAAATTACTGTTTAATTAAACTAATTAATTAAATTAGATTAATCTAAAAAGAGTTTATTAACCTAATTAAATAACTAATTAATTCATTATTAATTATAATTATTTTTATTTTTATTTATTTATTATTTTATTTTTCTTTTTTCTCTAAACGTTTTTCGGGCGGGGCCCGTTGTCATTGTCACAGGGGGGTTCGGGGCCCAGCAGCCAGTGGCTCAGGGGCGCGGGGCCCCACCTGGCAGTGGCCCAAGGGACACGGACGCGGGCGCGGGCGCGGCGCGCGGCGCAGGCGCGCGGGCGCGATGCAGGGGCGCGGCAGGCGCACGGCAGGCCAGAGCGGGGCGGCGCGCGGGCGGTCGGCAGCAGCGGCAGGCGCAGTGGCGCGAGCGATGGGCGGGCGCGCGCGCGCGTGCGGCTCGGGAGGGGCGAGCGCGGCGAGCGGCTGGAGCGGGCGAGGTGCGGGCGCGGGTGCGAGGCCGAGCGCGGGCGCGAGGCAGCGCGTGAGCGGCAGCGGCGAGGCGGGGCCAGCTGGTGCGAGGCGACGGCGGCGACCAAGGGGAAGGGGAGACGGGCGGCGCTCACCCCGGGTGCAGGGTCAAGGGCAGCGGGCGCGAGGAGGATGTCGGGGACGGGGCGGCGACGGTGGTCGTCGACGGCGTCGGGCGAGGGGCGAGACGGAGGACGGGGACGACGGTGGGGCAGCGCAGTCCGGCGAGGGCGGGACGGCGTCGGGGCGCGGTCGGCGCGGTCGAGGCGAGCGCGTAGGGCTCGGGCCCGATCCGGTTCTGGATCGGGTGGTGGGGGTGAGCGAGGGGGGGTGTGTCGGTGGGGGTGGGGCTAGGGTTCGGTGGCCACAGGCCATATAGGAGGGGGGCTGGGCCGGTCGGGCCAGCTGGGCTGGGGCCCAGTTGGGCCGGGGGGGGGTGTTTCTCTTTTTCTTTTTCTTTTCTGTTTTGTTTTCTTTTACCTTTTTCTTTTATTTATTTTCTTTTCTCAGTTTAGCAAATTGTTAGGCCACATATTGAATTTTGTAAAACATAGGAATTGCTCCAACAAATACTAGGCATTACCTACCACTACCAAAAATTAGTTTGGAGGCAAATGGAGTTCACACAAATTTTATAATAATTAAAATGCATTAAACCTTACTGTTTTGGAAATGTTAGTGCCACCTAATTAATTTATTAATTGTTGGTTTCAATTTTAGAATGGTCTCTGCAATATTTGCTATTTATTGAACACTTTAGTTTTTATGTTGGACAACTTTTATTTTCCACTTTCATTTAAATTTGGATTTTGACTTAGTAGTTGAAATGCAATATAATGCTAATGATGATCATGCACTGTTAAACATGATGACATGGCATAATCAAAAGGGTGATTACTGTAGTTAACCACTGGGGGTGTTACAACAGCCATTGGTAATCAAGAAAGGAGGTATGAGGTGCGCCTACCTACCAATAGATTCGGTTCTGCAAATGAGTTGAAGACGCACGAGGTGAAAATTAGAAGTGGAGTCAGGCCAACATGTGAGTGCACATGCAACAAACCGAAGCTGCTCCACTTGCCTTGCTCAAATGTGTTGGCTGCATGTGGCTAGTTAAAAATGGACGCGATCTCTTTCGTGTCTGAATATTATCTAAAAGAGTCGGTGCAGAATACTTGGACCGGTGAGATGGATGGATTTAGAGTTATGGGTAACTTCAACACGGTTAACCCAGCTGACAGGCAATACATCCCAGACCCAGATATGATGCGGACAAGTAGAGGTAGAAGGAAGGTATATCGCATCCGTAATGATATGGACGAATCTGAAGCCGGTGGGTGTACTAAACAATATTTGCTATGCGCTAGATATGGCCACAGGATGAAATATTGTCCCACTCTTACCGTTGGTGGTGATACTGCTGGTGCGTCCACATCGACGGCTACAACGCTAGTGGCTGCAACGTTAGTAGGAAGGCGTGGACGTGGCCGAGGCAGTCGAGGACGACGGGGAGGGAGAGGGTGAGGGAGAGAGAACTCCCAGCATTTGAAGTGTGCGGACTATGTTTTACTTTGTAATATGTGCGGACTATGTTTAACTTTGTAATATGTGCGGACTATGTTTTACTTTGTAATATGTGAGGACTATGGTTAACTTTGTAATATATGCAGACTATGTTTTACTTTGTGCAGAAATGGCTCCGTACCCTTTGCTCAATCCTACGATTGATGTAAAACATCGGGCTAAACATATGGAGGCTGGTCATGAGCTCCCTGTGTTGGTCACTCGCACTCCAAAGTCTGACTGGATGATACACCCTGATTGGGCTGATAGATATGTGTCATTCTTATTCCAGTAGTATGGGCTAAGAAAATTTGAAGCAGTCAAACGCATTCGGACACAACCTAAGGAAAAGGATAAGGGCGAAGAGGGAGGCGACCAGCGACTTCGACGGCTCGGGCCCTCCCGATGCCCACGCCGACGGCGTTGCCGTCCGCTGGAGGCTAAGGAGTGGCACCGGCGTTGTACATAGCTGTAGATCTAGTAGGTTTAGTAGTTTTAGTAGGGTTTGTCGGCGTGATGCTGGTGTTTGGCAAGATGCCGGAGTTCGGCGACATGCCGGGAGGACGGCGCTGGATTTCCTCAGCCGGATCTGGCGCTGCCTGGTGGTGCTCTTCCTCGTCGTGGTGCTCCAGTGGTTGGAGCCGCAAGCAGCAGGGTGAGGGCCTGCCGGCTACTCCATAAATAAGGCCTGCCTGGGCAGGCGGGATTTGCAGGCAGGTGCTGCCATCTGTTCTTCTTCACTGCGCCATGGAGGTGGATGGAAGGAGATGCAGGTGGAGCTTCGCGTACGGGTCTCGGCCTGCTATGGAGTGAAGATGCCGCTGTTGCAAGGTGAACAATCTCGGTGGCCCAAGTATTGGCGACCGACTCTGATGACCTCCCTCTTTTTGAAGCCGGCGATGATTGCTGATGCTTCTTCAACCTCCATGCGGAGGCCCCTTTTTGAGTTCACGGCAGCGTTCCCCTTCCTCTTGGTGCCAAGTGGTTTCGTCCCCGGCTCCGGCGAGGATGGCTGCAAGCTGAGCTCGCGCTTCTCCAGCGAGTGCAAAGGACCTGATTGCGTTTTCTTGTTTATCTTTAGGGTCCTCTCTGTAAAAGTCAGGGGCTGCTTTGTATTTTCTTTATCTTTTCGGGTCCCTGATGTACTTTGTATGTGCACCGCTGAAAGTTAATGGCATCCAGGCCCTTCGGGGCCTCTCCATGTTCAAAAAAAAGTAGTATGGGCTAAAAATATGTACACACTAATTGAATTTTGCATTCTTATTTTGCAGGCTTGCTTGGGCTGGACTTTTACCTTTGGCACGTATGGTTGAGGCCACTAGAGAGGAGTGGGTTCACATCCCAGCATCTGAGGCAGGCGATGAGGACATCGATGAGTACCGAGAGAAGTACAAACGTTTCGGTTATGACAGGTCACTGCTCACATGCTTAGTGGACCGATGGAGGCCTGAGACTCACACGTTTCACTTTCCCTGGGGAGAGATGGCGCCTACTCTCCAGGATGTGTCCTACTTGTTGGGACTACCTTTGGCGGGCCAGGCCATAGGCCCGTTCGAGGTACCGGATAATTGGCGGGAGGACATGCAGGCACGTTTCGCAGGTCTTGGGCCGGCCAATGGGATGGTGAACTTACGTCCTGATGCACATGGACCTCGGTTTATATGGTTGAGCCAGTTTCAGGTAAATCAATAGTTTTATATTCTTATCTATTTGGACATACATCTTCTCATTATTTAGCTTCCTGTGTTCTTTGTTTCATGCAGATTGGCCTTCTAGGATATCCAGGCATAGACTTGTCGAGGCCACAGATTGATCGATGCCTAGAGGCATATATCTTGTGGCTGTTTGGCAAAGTGATGTTCACGGATAACCACGTCAACACTGTTGATGCCCGGTACATCAGTATTGCAAGAGAGATCGCAGACGCACGTTATGCTCATGACATCATGCCGAGGAGTTTTGGTTCTGCCGTCTTAGCAGCTACATACAGATGTATGTGCAAGGCTTGCTTACTACGCGCTCCAAAATTAGGATTGCTAGGATGCCCACTGTTGTTGCAATTATGGTCGTACGAGAGGTTCCCTATCGGACGACCTAATATCTATGTTGAGGATCCATATGATGTTAGACAGATGGATGCAAATCCCATCGACTTGCCTACTTTTGGTACCGTGTGGACACGTAGAGCGGTATGTTTTTTCATTATGACCGGTACTTTTTATTCTATGTTGACAAACCTGTTGCTCACAACTATATTTTTTTAATCTGTAGAGACATTATGCACATCAACAAGTGAGTCGTTGTTACCCGTCCTTCACGGCGCAGTTTGATACTTTGCACGAGGATCAGGTCATTTGGCAGCCTTACACGGCGGAGGAGATGACTCACAGATACCCCCGTGGGATTTCTAACTTGTGCACAAGAGATCACATATATTGGATGACCAAGGTAAAGATTATTTTTGACATCTTCGTGGAGGAGATGTCCCAACAGAGGGTTATGAGACAGTTTGGTAGGCGCCAATTGGCCAACCCAGTTCGCCCGGATCGTCCCCTCGAGTCGCATGTCCACGAGTAAGCTCATTCCTAACTTATCTAATGCATGTGTCCATATTTCTTTGTTTGTTGATTGTCCAACACATATCTCAATCTTAGTTTAAGCCGCAAAGGAGGAGAAAAAGCTCTTAGTGCCTGGATGCGGACCCTTCGACCGTACGTTAACTCGTGGCACGCGGCGGAGGCACAAGTCTGGGTTGAGAATGTCCCATTTTAGCCGCGGGATTTCGCCGCGTATCTCTAGATGTACAGAAGGTCGACTCGTCTATACTTGGTACCGACGACAATTCTTGGCCAGATGCAGCCCCCTGGCACATCGGAAATGTACCCAATTGAGTCAATGGTGGGGATCAGACACCATGCTGTAAGTATCATGTCCCTCAATTGCGTGCACGTATCAAATCTTGAATACGTATATAACTTTGTGTTTATTCTTTTCAGGGTGAGTTGACTGAACAGGCTCAGGAGGATGTTGCTGCTTTTATTCACCGGGTTGAGACTGGGCCTCTTCTCCCCCAGGAGGAGCACGTCTTCTGGTTGAGGCGTCTTCAAGAGAATCTACGAGGTATCAAGCAGGCTATTTCGTGTACGCGCTCGTCTGACGTTGTGCCTCGTCGAGTAGCACAGCGCCCCCCGCGTCACTCATTGGACATTCACGATCCGCGGCCACATTTTTCGCCCCCTCGTCACTCTTTGGGGCGTCAGGAATCGCACCCACAGGTATCGGCCCCTCGGCACTCTTTGCACCGTCAGGGTCTGCGACCACATGTTTCGCCTCAGATTCCTCTCAGGGCACCACCTCCTTTCCAGCCCGGAAGTTCATCATGGCAGCAGCAACAGGGGCTGCAACAGGAAGAGGATTGGCTTCATCAACAGGTGTGGGAGTCGCAACAACATATGTGTCAAGGTAATAATTTATCATTCTTGTTAGTAATTGATTATAAATATGCAACTCACTATGACGTCGTTCATACCACAGACACTACTGAGGGACAGTACATGGCTTCGTCTGGGGGACACACTGCCGCGTTTTCTGACCGCTCATCGGATGTCCATTCAGATGTCTTGGGAGACCCGCAAGCCTATCAGACTCCGCCACCACCTCTCACACAGGAGACACAACCAGAGGTTGACAAGCCGTTGTACGGCCCAGGTTTACGTCACGTGCATCCGAGGATCCCACTCACACTTTTCGGACCTCGGCCGCGGAGACAGCGTACGCGTCCTCATAAAGCCGACTGATACTATTATCTATGCATGAGACATATTTCTATCTATGTTTGTTTCAGACTTTTATCTATGCATCAGACATATTTCTATCTATGTTTTTTTCCGACTTTTATCTATCTATGAGTCATTATCTATGTATGAGACACATAATGCATATGATAATTCTGATAGTACAAACTATTTCTGCAACATCGTGCAACAAATACAACAGGAAATTAAGATACAACATAATGCTTCTACAAAAAGACACTACAAACTAATTCTACAACGTCGTGCAACAACTACAACGGGAAATTAAGATACAACATAATGCTCCTACAATTAAGATACAAGTACATCTGAATTAAAAAATACAGCTTACAAACTACATGAAGGCATCATCGTCATCCTCCGTCGATGCAGCACTCTTGCCCTTCGACGATGCGGCACTCTTGGCCTTCGACGATGCGGTACTCTTGCCCTTGGTGCTCGGCATGAAAATATCGTCTTCATCCTCGCTGTCTTGGGTCCATAAATAAGTATGTTATGCTGCAACATTTAGGAATACTTTACCCTTATGTTGTTGCTTCTTCCACCTTCCTTGCAACCTCAGAAGTTCTTTTCGTATCTCCTCAAAAGTCCTTGCAGGCCACCCGCACCTACTTAATGCGTGAGCCAACTCATTTAGTAAGGTGTCACTACTGAGGAGTTCGTCCCATGGAACTATCCTATTGTCTATCTTGAAATCAAAGGCTAAGCTCAGAAGACATTTGAACATACTAGGGTGAAAAGAACTGCGATCGAAAGGATAACCGGACATCTTGACGAGACTACACTGGCCTGCTTACCCTCCTTAGTGTGGAGGGGGTTTTATAGGTTGAGAAGAGAAGATGGCGGGAAAGAAGATGGCGGGAGAGAATGGCGGGAACAATATTGGCGGCAACGAAAATGGCGGGAAAAAAAAGGCGGGAAGAATATTGGCGGCAACGAAAATGGCGGGAAAGAAAAATGCGGGAAATAAAATGGCGGGAACAATATTGGCGGCAACGAAAATGGCGGGAAGAATTTTAGCGGCAAAAAAAGGCGCGAAATAATATTGGCGGCAAAGAAAAAATGTGGAAAATTAAATGGCGGGAACAATATTGGCGGCAAAGAAAAAAATGTGGAAAATTAAATGGCGGGAACAATATTGGCGGCAAAAAAAAAGGCACGAAAAATATTTGCGGCAAAGAAAAACGTGAAAAATAAAATGGCGGCAACGAAAATGGCGGCAAAAATTTTGGCGGCAAAAAAAAAGGCGGGGAAAGAAAATAGAGTTTTCGGTCTACAGTAAAACGAAACTGTCTTCGTCCCCGGATGCATGGATGATTCGGCCTTTCAAAGAACGAAATAGATGATTTGGCTTTTGGTAGAACGAAACAGATGTTTCGTCCAACCAGTGGACGACACGTCATGTTTCGGTCACTGGTTGACCGAAACATCTTTGCAATATCTGATTTTTAGATCTTATTTTCCGAATTTGTTTAGAAAAAAGTACTATTTCCAAAAAAAAATGAGGATATGCCCATGGTTGAACTGTCAAGCAACATGGAAGAACAGTTCATGGCGGCTCCGCTGTTCGCAGGGTCGTCTGCGAACGGTGGCATGGGCAGATCACGCCATAGCCAATTCAAATGGAAATGGGAAGGCACCAGGGGCCGGGAGGAGTCCATGCTCCCCAAGTGGGTCAGGAACTCAAAGGTCGAGGATTTTGCACTGCTGCCTGCAGGAACCAGGTCGAGGACAAAGAGGCACTGGGAATCTAAACTTATCAAGGGGTCCGGGTTGGGCATCGAGAAACAGATGCAGTTGGGCCCCTTGCCGTTTTCCATGGTCGGTGTCGATGAGCGTCGTGCGACCAAAGGAGTCGGCCACCATGATGGAGTTTTCTCTCAGCAGGGTGAAGAAATTAGATGCTTTGAATGTTGGCGCCACCTCATCGCAGCGTCGCTTCTTCCTCTTCGCACATTGCCTCTCACAACTCTCTTGAGGTTTCTCTCAAAAACAAAAGAACACATACACACACAACACACAAGAAACTCTACACACACGCACGCATACACCAAGGAGAAGACCAGCCTCTAGCTTTGCCCGGGCGCTCTCTCCTTGATGAATACATTGGCTACATCTTTGGTGCTCAGCCCTCACGGCTTTTTCTCATTGACTGAAAGTAGTATATATATACGAGGGACCAAACACTCACGCCCATGTACTCACTCATAACCAGGGCGCCACAACCGGCCACTAACCCAACTAATCCATGCAACTAACTAACCTAGCTACATGCAAACCCACGTACACCACTCGTACAAGTTATCTCACGGCCACACGACCTGGCCATGCGGGCTAACAGGTCATGCATGTGTGCACTAATACACTAACCAACTCACTGATTCTTCTCGGCTCCAACGAGCTGATCCGTCCAGTCGGCCGGTCTTGCCATCAACCCGTCCGCGCGCTTGCCACATCACACGACGTTATCGCCTCGCGCAACACCACAGCTTCACGCTACCGTCGGCATCTCGCCGTGCTCGCCGTATCACACGGCGGCTCGGCATCTCACCTTCTCCGCGGGTATTTGCTGATGCTTGGCCACACTAGCTACTCCCTAGACTATGCTACATGTATAACGAAAGCAAACTATGCAGATACATCATGACAAGATTAGTGCTAACAATCACCTTTCTATTCTTGTCATGCTAACTCGCCAAAACGTCATGCGGATCACCCGCAATACCTTGCCGTGGACATCGTCGTCGCCGTTGGCCTTGACGAGATACACACCTCCTACGCCTTCATCATGAGTGTGCCACCGCGACACGCTCACTGCCGCATGTTTGCCACCGGTGCCGCAACTCGCCGGTGACTCACCTCCATGTTCACCACCTGTGCCGCAACTCGCAGGTGACTCGCCTCCATGTTCGCCACCGGTGCCGCAACTCGCCTCCATGTTCGTCGCCGGTGACGCAACTCGCCGATGACTCGCCTTCATGTTGTCGACGATGACGCACCTTGTCAACGACTCAGACATGGAACTCCTCGTGGCAATGGCCTCCGCTCCATGGCCATCACCTCCTTGCCGCCGGTGCCACTACTTACCGGGCAGCATACCTCTCCCCATCACTCGTGACACAGCTTGACGATGATGGAGACAGGCATCGGCCGCTAGCAGCATCGTGCTGCCAACGGCGTCCACCTTGCGCCGACGACCTCCACGTCACATGGAGTCCGTCGTGCCGCCACCACCGCCTCGGATCAACAAGGCTCTGATACCAATTGTTGGCGCCACCTCATCACAGCACCGCTTCTTCCTCTTCACACGTTGCCTCTCACAACTCTCTTGAGGTTTCTCTCAAAAACAAAAGAACACACACACACACACAAGAAACTCTACACACACGCACGCATACACCAAGGAGAAGACCAGCCTCTAGCTTTGCCCGGGCGCTCTCTCCTTGATGAATACATTGGCTACATCTTTGGTGCTCAGCCCTCACAGTTTTTTCTCATTGACTGAAAGTAGTATATATATACAAGGGACCAAGCACTCACGCCCATGTATTCACTCATAACCCGGGCGCCACAACCGGCCACTAACCCAACTAATCCATGCAACTAACTAACCTAGCGATTTCAAAAAAAAAACTAACCAACCTAGCTACATGCAAGCCCACGTACACCACTCATACAAGTTATCTCAACGGCCACACGACGTGGCCATGCGGGCTAACAGGTCATGCATGTGTGCACTAATACACTAACCAACTCACTGATTCTTCTCGGCTCCAACGAGCTGATCCGTCCAGTCGGCCGGTCTTGCCTTCAACCCGTCCGCGCCCTTGCCACATCACACGACGTTGTCGCCTCGCGCAACACCACAGCTTCACGCTGCCGTCGGCATCTCGCCGTGCTCGCCGTATCACACGGCGGCTCGGCATCTCACCTTCTCCGCAAGTCTTTGCTGATGCTTGGCCACACTAGCTACTCCCTAGACTATGCTACATGCATAACGAAAGCAAACTATGCAAATACATCATGACAAGATTAGTGCTAACATTGAAATGGGCTACCGGCTTACGCAGATCGTTCCACGACTCGATCATTGACAGTTTCTTCTTCTTATTGGCTTTTGATGCATCTTCTGCTGCTTGCGCTTGCGCTGCGATTTCTGCTGTTTCGTAGAAAAGGTGCCGGGGATCCATGCGGTACAGAGAATACAGGCTATCCCTGAGATCGTGCATTATCAGATTCAGAGACCGACGATGCATTCTTCTACAAACTTGATCAATCCAATCCTGTGGCAAAATCCCGCTTGCCTCCAATTCCTGAGTATTATATATCCAGGACTATCAGAAAGCAAATTACTTCATATAGGGCCTGGCGAGCGCTGTGCCATCAGATATGTGAATCACACAAATCTTACACAAAACAAATCGCAAGAGAAGGCCGTGACCGCCGCGCTTGGAGACAAGCGCCAGCAGAGAGCAGAAAGAGCGCACGAGATCTGCACTGCTATGCTTGGAGAAATTGAGCAGGAAGGCGGCGGCGGCGGCGACGCAGCGGTCGATATTTGGATAGATTGTGTAGGTCAAGGTCGTGTTCCCCGTTTTATAGCATGTTCTTACGTTCAAATATGGTCTAGGCAGTTAGGCTAGGCAGACGGGGGTTAATTGCCAACTGATCCGCCTTGCCCTGCATCTGAGCCGACGAACTTCTTCTCTACTTAAAATTTACTCCCTCTGTAAATTAATATAAAATCTTTTAGATCATTCGGCCAGAATGTTCAAAAAGATCTTGTCTAACCAACTTGTCACCACAACTTAGAACTGTAGCAGCTTGCAAATCGTCAGTATTTTTTTGCTAGTATTAGGCGCCGGCCGAAAGTCTCGGCCGGTCGCACCGCCCATTTACAATTTGAGCAGTTACAGCCGCACGATGGCCTCCTTCCCCAACTGCTTCGTCTCAAGAAAGAAAAGAAAAGGCCATTGCAACTGTCATCGCGTGCAGCCGTGGTCCTCGCCGGCCGTCCTCGCCCGCTTGCCTTGCCGCCCTCGTCGCCGGTGGTTGCCCTCGCAGCACCCGAGCTCGCTGTTTTCAACACAGCGCCGTCCCCCCATAGCAAAACGCCGCCATCTTGCAGCACGCCCGATGTCTCTATCGCTGCAGCACCCTAGCCGCTGCCGTTGTAGGACGTCCGTCGCAGCACCACCTTGCCGCCGACCGCAACTCTCAGCATTGCCGCTCCACACCGGGTTGAAGCTTTTTCTCACACTGGTTGAAACTTTTGTACACGCCGGCTGAAGTTTTTTTTTCCAACTGTCAATACCGGTTGTAGCAAACTCACCCCGGTGGTAGCACGGCAAAACGAAGGTTGTAGCAAAACTGGACGCCGGCTGCAGCTCCTTGGTCATAGGTTGCAGCAGTCTAGCAAAAACCAGCTATGGTTCCAACTCGCTTATCGATTGCAGCAAAAAACACATGTGGTTCCAGCTCTGGCTTCGGCCGGTTGAAGCAAAAAAAAAATGCTGGATCCAGCATCGTTGTCCGCTCGCTGGTGTCGCAACCTTCACCGTGGTCATTCATGGAGACTCGTCGACACGCTCGGCGCGGCGCCCCCTGACACGGTCCCAGCACCTCCATCACGGGAGCGCGTGTGCACCATGGTGTGGAGATTCGAAAAAGAAAAGAAAAAAAACCATGCGGTTGAGGCGTCTTGCAGAAGCGCTTCCGGAGGTAGAAGACGATGCGCTGTAGCAAACGAGTGGATCAGGTTCGTTTTGGAAGGAGATAAGGTAGGAGAGATGCACTAGTAGAAAAAGCGCCTAATGTGAAGCACATTAGTCCCGGTTTGTAACTGAACCGGCACTAATAATACCGGTTCCAACGGCTAGGTGGGCGGCACTCATTAGTACCGGTTCGTGGCGAACCTTTAGTACCGGTTCGTGCCTGGGGCCCCACCAGCACCTTTAGTACCGGTTCATGCCACGAACCGGGACTAGAGATGCACCTTTAGTACCGGTTTGTTAGACGAACCGGTACTAAAGGTCATCCTATATAAACCCCTTCGTCGAGCCCGAGCGCTCTGTTCTTCCCCTTTCCTCTCCTCTGTTTTCTTCCTCTTCCTCTCGAGCTCACACTCCATTTTGGCCAAAATTTGTGAAGATTTGAAGGCACCCCATCCATCCAAGTGATCACAAAGGTTGGCAACTTTGTCCTTTCATCTCTCATTGCTAGATTAGCTCTTGCAATGCTCTATAAGTATAGTGATTTGTGGATTTTATTTTGGGAGGAATTATATGTGGTAGTATTTGATTTATATGCAATTTGAGGTCAAAATAACTCTTAGTTTGCATATGTAGGTGTGGTTTACTTAGTGCCTTCCCGTCTCCGTCCTAACCACCGTCGATCGCCCGCACCGTCCCGTCGCCGGCACCACCTTGTGGTGAGCCTCTTGTTCTTATCTTTTTTATATAAAAAAATCATGTTTGTGTGATTTAGATATATAGTTACTTGTATAATTATCTTACCCGTACGTTGTTTGTTGTACATAGTGCCATGGTTTTGATATCCGTCCCCGTCGGTCCTCGTCCGGGTTATGATTCGGATGTGGTATATTCTCTTTTATAACTATTTGTTGCATTATGTGTTTATGACAAATTATGCCCATCAAGTTGGCATAGATATTTTTATCTAGGAGGTATGTGAACCGGAAATTCCAACCGACCCTATTGTCGAGAGGTTAAATTTAGTTGAAAGAGAAAACAAGTATTTGAAAGAAAAATTGAAAAGAATTGAGGGGGAGAAGATGGAATTGGAGTTGCATGTTGCCGATGTCGTCGATGATCACAAGATCAAGATGGAGAAAATGCGCTTAAAGATTAGAAAGATTAGAAAATATGTCATTGATAGTGAGGCTTGGTATCATTATGCTGTTGGATCAATTGTTACCTTAGTTGCGATCTTGATCGCATTTGTTGTTGCATTTAAATGCTTTAGCTAGAGAGTTATTTGTATGTTTGTTTTATGAGAATAAGTGTTGTATGAACTTTATGTATGAACTTGTATTAATTTGGTATATTCGATGTTGTGTAATGAAGATGAGCCGGCAATGGACGTACGATGACCGATGTTCTCCCCAGTTTGTTAATGGCGTGCAAACTTTTCTGCTTGCGGCTGAGGCAAACAAGCGGGCGGATGGTTTTATGTATTGTCCATGTGCTGGCTGTAAGAATGATCGGAGTTACTCTAAGTCAAAAACCATTCACGTCCACCTGTTTGAGGCCAGTTTCATGCCCCACTATAATGTTTGGACCAAGCACGGAGAAAGAGGGGTTATGATGGAAGACAATGAAGAAGAAGAGGATGACGACAGCTATCCTGGCCATGGGTTCCCTGAATACGATGGTACAACAATGGGGGACGAAGCTGAGCCGGCAATGCGGGAAGAAGCTGAAGAAGAGGCATCAGATGAGCCCGCTGATGATCTAGGTCGGGCCATTGCCGATGCAAAGAGAAACTGCGCAAGTGAAAAGGAGAAGAAGAAGTTGCAGCGCATGTTAGAGGATCACAAGAAATTGTTGTACCCGAATTGCGAAGCTGACAAGAAAAAGCTGGGCACCACACTGGAATTGCTGCAATGGAAGGCAGAGAATGGTGTATCTGACAAGGGATTTGGAAAGTTGCTGATAATGTTAAAGAAGATGCTTCCAAAGGACAACGAATTGCCCGAGAGTACATACGAAGCAAAGAAGGCTGTCTGCCCTCTAGGATTAGAGGTGCAGAAGATACATGCATGCCCTAATGACTGCATCCTCTATCGCGGTGAGTACGAGGATTTGAACGCGTGCCCGGTATGCGGTGCATTGCGCTATAAGATCAGCCGCGATGACGCTGGTGATGTCGAGGGCGAGCGCCTCAGGAAGAAGATTCCTGCCAAGGTGATGTGGTATGCTCCTATAATACCATGGTTTAAACGTTTGTTCCAGAACAAAGAGCATGCCAAGTTGATGCGATGGCACAGAGAAGCCCGTAAGAAAGACGGGAAGTTGAGAGTACCCGCTGACGGGTCGCAGTGGAGAAAAATCGAGAGAAAGTACTGGGAGGACTTTGCAGGTGACGCAAGGAACGTATGGTTTGGTCTAAGCGCAGATGGCATTAATCCTTTTGGGGAGCAGAGCAGCAATCATAGCACCTGGCCTGTGACTCTATGTATGTATAACCTTTCACCTTGGGTGTGCATGAAGCGGAAGTTCATTATGATGCCAGTGCTCATCCAAGGCCCTAAGTAACCCGGCAACGACATTGATGTGTACCTAGGGCCATTAGTTGAAGAAATCTTACAGCTGTGGAATGGAAAAGGTGTACGTGCGTGGGATGAGCACAAACAGGAAGAATTTGACCTACATGCGTTGCTGTTTGTGACCATCAATGATTGGCCTGCTCTCAGTAACCTTTCAGGACAGACAAACAAGGGATACCGCGCATGCACGCACTGTTTGGATGATACCGATAGTATATATTTGGATAATTGTAAGAAGAATGTGTACCTGGGACATCGTCGATTTCTTCCGAGCAGGCATCCCGTAAGAAAGAAAGGCAAGCATTTCAAAGGTGAGACGGATCACCGGACGAAGCCTCGCCACTGTACTGGTGATGATGTACATGATATGGTCAAGAATTTGAAGGTAATCTTTGGAAAGGGTCCTGGCGGACAATCTGTTCCGAATGACGCTGACGGACGCGCACCCATGTGGAAGAAGAAATCTATATTTTGGGACCTGCCCTATTGAAAAGACCTAGAGGTCCGCTCTGCAATCGACATGATGCACGTGACGAAGAACCTTTGCGTGACCCTGCTTGGCTTCTTGGGCGTGTATGGGAAGACAAAAGATACACCGGAGGCATGGGAGGACCAGCAACATATGCATGGAAAAGACGGCATACATCAGGGTCATGCCAGCTACGCTCTTACCAAAGAAGAAAAGGAAATCTTCTTTGAATGCCTGCTCAGTATGAAGGTACCGTCTGGCTTCTCGTCGAATATAAAGGGAATAATAAATATGGCAGAGAAAAAGTTTCAGAACCTAAAGTCTCATGACTGCCACGTGATTATGACGCAACTGCTTCCGGTTGCATTGAGGGGGCTTCTACCGAAAAAAGTTCGATTAGCCATTGTGAAGCTATGTGCATTCCTCAATGCAATCTCTCATAAAGTAATCGATCCAGAAATCATACCAAGGTTAGAGAATGATTTGGTGCAATGTCTTGTCAGTTTCGAGTTGGTGTTCCCACCATCGTTCTTCAACATCATGACGCACGTCCTAGTTCACCTATGCGAAGAGATTAATGTTCTGGGTCCTGTATTTCTACACAATATGTTCCCCTTTGAGAGGTTCATGGGAGTCTTAAAGAAATATGTTCATAACCATGCTAGGCCAGAAGAAAGCATCTCCAAGGGCCATGAAAATGAGGAGGTCATTGAGTTTTGTATTGACTTTATTCCTGATCTTAAGCCGATTGGTGTTCCTGAATCGCGGCATAAGGGTAGACTGGGTGGAAATGGCACGCTAGGACCGGAACAAATAATATGTATGGACGGGCATTCTCTCACTCAAGCACACTACACAGTTCTACAAAATTCCGTCTTGATGGCTCTGTATATGGAGGAACACAAGAATATTCTACGCTCCAAACACCTGGAGCAGTCTGACGACTGGATTACACGTGAACAAACGGGGACTTTCGCCGGTTGGTTGCAGACACGTGCCATGCATGACGCCGCTGTTGAAGATGACATGTACTTGCTGTCCCAGTTACCATCTTCGAATATAATGACTTTCAAAGGGTACGAGATAAATGGGAATACATTTTACACGATCGCCCAAGATAAGAAGAGCACCAATCAAAACAGTGGTGTCCGCTTTGATGCAGCAACCAAGAGGGGAAAGGACACATATTATGGTTACATAGATGAGATATGGGAACTTGACTATGGACGTGGTTTGAAGGTCCCTTTGTTTCGGTGCAAATGGGTCAATATGACACGAGGCGGGGTAACGGAAGACCCGCAGTACGGAATGACAACAGTGGATCTCAACAATCTTGCGTACGCAGACGAACCATTCGTCCTAGCCAATGATGTGGCGCAGGTTTTCTATGTGAAGGACATGTCTACCAGGCCGAGAAAAAGAAAAGATAAGGAAGCGAATACATCATACGATGAGCCAAAGCGCCACATAGTTCTTTCAGGGAAAAGAAACATCGTGGGAGTGGATGACAAGACAGACATGTCAGAAGATTATGAAAAGTTTGATGAAATTGCTCCCTTCACAGTGAATATTGACCCGAGCATCCAGTTAAATGATGAAGATTGTCCATGGTTACGGCGCAAAGGGACACACGCAAAGAAAAAGTTTCACACCCAAAGATCCCACTCTGGGATGTGACCGGCTTCACTGTCATCACTTTCTTCTCTAGTGAGTTTCCGGACTTATATATCTGGAAAGTCCCACTTTGGACAAACCATAGGGAATCTTTGTAATAGTTAGGGTGCTTATGTGTTTTGGCATTTGAAACGTGTACTTTTTTGCTTCGAACAAACGTGTACATTTCTGACTTCATTTGCTATTTTTCAGCTCATTTACTGATTTTTTTTAGCTAAATGACCCTGAAATTGAAAAGCACTACAAATGAACTCTGAAAAGGTTGAAAGTTGGCATGGTATCATCATTTCACCCACATAGCATGTGCAAAAAAGTAGAGAGGGTTACGGCAAAAACTGGATGCACTTCGTGTACAAAATGGACAATCTCTTTCGAAGTATCAGGGTTTCGAACGAAAACTCATCTGTTACAAAGGCATTTCATTTTTTTAAACTTATTACAACTCCGGACTTTTTGTGCGTTCAGTATGCACCATTCAAAGCCACGTCATCAACTTTCAACCCTTTCTGCCATCATTTGCTATTTTTCATGCATTTACTGATTTTTTTGAGCCAAATGGCCCTGAAATTGAAAAGCACTACAAATGAACTCTGAAAAGGTTGAAAGTTGGCATGGTATCATCATTTCACCCATATAGCGTGTGCAAAAAAATAGAGATGGTTACGGCAAAAACTGGATGCACTTCGTGTACAAAATGGACAATCTCTTTCGAAGTATCAGGGTTTCGAACGAAAACTCATCTGTTACAAAGGCATTTCCTTTTTTTAAACTTATTACAACTCCGGACTTTTTGTGCATTCAGTACGCACCATTCAAAGCCACGTCATCAACTTTCAACCCTTTCTGACATCATTTGCTATTTTTCATGCATTTACTGATTTTTTTGAGCTAAATGACCCTGAAATTGAAAAGCACTACAAATGAACTCTGAAAAGGTTGAAAGTTGGCATGGTATCATCATTTCACCCACAAGCGTGCAAAAAGTAGAGAGGTTACGGCAAAAACTGGATGCACTTCGTGTACAAAATGGACAATCTCTTTCGAAGTATCAGGGTTTCGAAGAAAAATCATCTGTTACAAAGGCATTTCATTTTTTTAAACTTATTACAACTCCGGACTTTTTGTGCTTCAGTACGCACCATTCAAAGCCAGATCAACTTCCAACCCTTTCTGACATCATTTGCTATTTTTCATGCATTTACTGATTTTTTTGAGCTAAATGACCCTGAAATTGAAAAGCACTACAATGAACTCTGAAAAGGTTGAAAGTTGGATGGTATCATCATTTCACCCAATAGCATGTGCAAAAAAGTAGAGAGGGTTACGGTAAAAACTGGATGCACTTCATGTACAAAATGGACAATCTCTTTCGAAGTATCAGGGTTTCGAACGAAAACTCAGTTGTTACAAAGTCATTTTATTTTTTTAAGCTTATTACAACTCTAGACTTTTTGTGCGTTCAGTACGCACCATTCAAAGCCACGTCATCAATTTCCAACCCTTTCTGACTTCATTTGCTATTTTTCATGCATTTACTGATTTTTTTTAGCTAAATGACCCTGAAATTGAAAAGCACTACAAATGAACTCTGAAAAGGTTGAAAGTTGGCATGGTATCATCATTTCACCCACATAGCATGTGCAAAAAAGTAGAAAGGGTTACGGCAAAAATTGGATGCACTTCGTGTACAAAATGGACAATCTCTTTCGAAGTATCAGGGTTTCAGACGAAAACTCAGCTGTTACAAAGGCATTTCATTTTTTTAAACTTATTTTAACTCCAGACTTTTTGTGCGTTCAGTATGCACCATTCAAAGTCACGTCATCAATTTCCAACCCTTTCTGACTTCATTTGCTATTTTTCATGCATTTACTGATTTTTTTGAGCTAAATGGCCCTGAAATTGAAAAGCACTACAAAATGAACTCTGAAAAGGTTGAAAGTTGGCATGGTATCATCATTTCACCCACATAGAATGTGCTAAAAAGTTGATAGGGTTACGGCAAAAACTGGATGCACTTCGTGTACAAAATAGATAATCTCTTTCGAAGTATCAGGGTTTCGAACGAAAACTCATCTGTTACAAAGGCATTTCATTTTTTTAAATAACCTAAGTATTACCAAATTGAATATAATGATAAAACACACTAATATTAAACATAAGAAAAAAGAATCACTGGAAAATCTATTTTTAAAGTAAAGTTATTCACAAACTAGTGATTCACACAAATTTCAAGTAATTCAAATTTAAATTATTCAAATTTGAAAACTACTGGCACTAACAGAAAGTTTGTAATTTTTTGTACCTGAAGCAAAAATATTCACAAAGAAACTCTAAATACAGCAAAAAACAACTCACAAATAAATAAAAGAAAATAAATAAAGCAGAAAAAAAAAAACCCGCCTACTGAGCCACAGCGGCCTGCATACGACTAGAAACTCAACCTGTTGCTGGGCCAGGATGCAGGCCCGCAAGGCCCAATAGGCCCACAGGGCAGCGCAGTAGTTTAGGCCCAGAAGCCTGCTTTGGAGAGGAGCTTGAAGGAGCAGCCGCGGCTAGGTTTATAAACCAGTGCGGCTACCCTTCGCTCGGCGAGGTGGGACTAAACTTTGTGCACCGCGGATGGCAGCGCACCCCCTTTAGTATCGGGTCCTGGCTCCAACCGGTACTAAAGGGGGGTCTTTAGTACCGGTTGCAGCCACGACCCGGTACTAAAGGGGGTCGCTTCCCGCCACTTGGCCTGGCCAAATTTGACCTTTAGTACCGGTTGGTGGCTCCAACCGGTACTAAAGGTCCGTCCTATATATACAACACTTACGAAAATTTCACTTTCTTCTTCTCTGTTCGTCTCCTCTGCTTCTTCGATTGACAGCGCCGCCGCCCCCCGTCCCCGTCGCCGCCCCGGCCCGTCCCCGTCGCGCCGTCCCCGTCGACTCGCGCGCCGCCCCCGTCGCCGGCCTGTCCCCGTCGACTCGCCGCCCCCGTCGCCGCACTGGCCCGTCGCCGCCCCCCGTCGCTGCCCCGTTGTGAGACCCCTGCCATGGCCGGCCGCCCTCCCAAGCCCGCACACACACACACACATGTACATGTACATGTACACACACACACACACACACACACACACACTTAGATGTTATATTTTTAGTTTTTAGTTTTTTCTATTTTTCTATTTTTTAGTTTTTTATACAAGGTTTTAGATGAATTAATTAATTAATTAGATTAATGTCAAATGTCAAAGGTTTTAGATAATAATTAATTGATTAATGGTCAAATGTTAGATGAATACCTAGATTAGAGCTATTAAGTTAGATGAATTAGATATATTAATTAATGTTAGATGAATTAGTTTTTTATACTTTTGTCAAAATGTTAGATGAATTAGCTAGATATATATATTAATGTTAGATTAATTAGCTAGCTAGATATCATATGTCAAAGTTTGAATTTTGACATATGCAACGATATTTGATCGTCGACATATGTCAAAGTTTGCATATAGAATTTGTATATAAGAAATCACAATCCAATCATTTAAAAAATGTTACATTTGCATATAGTATTTGTTCTCGATGTCAACGATGCCCGGCTCGCATCCTCGCCGTCGACCCGTTCGCGACGACGTCCTGCTTCAGAGGAGCCATGTCCAGGACTGGGCTCCGCCGGGCTGGCACTGGGAGGTGCTACCTTCAGGGGCGCGCCGCTTGGTGAGGAACCCGGCCCCGGGTCCCGTCGTCGACTCGGAGCTCCTTTGGTGGCGTTCCCGTGGGCCACTTTCGGTGTCGAGGAAGCCGGCCCCGCCGGAGGTGGTACGTCGCCGTGTCAGGGAGGAGGACGAGCACGTCCGTCGCTACATGGCTGCTATGGACGTCAGGTTCTCCAATACCTGGCAGGTTCTTCGGGGATCTCACCCGAGCTATGATCCTATGATGGTTCCTTCTCTTTGGGTGTCCACCGCCCGCGCCTCAGGAACCACGAGTGAACTAGATTATTCGATAGTATTCGATCTATATTAGCTAGCTAGTGATGTATTCGATAATATTCGAGATGATGTATTCGAGATTATATATATTATTCGATAATATTCGAGACGATGTATTCGAGATTATATATATTATTCGATAATATTCGAGACGATGTATTCGAGATTATATATATTATTCGATAATATTCGAGACGATGTATTCGAGATTACATATATTATTCGATAATATTCGAGACGATGTATTCGAGATTATATTCGATGATGCATATTATGTACTATGATTCAGTTTTTCCTTATTGATTGCATGCATGCATTGTAATTTGAATACTAAATTGTTTTATATTTCTTCTGGATTAGTTAAATAAAAGCTATGGACAATACCGGCAGAGAAGGAGAAGAGGCCCTGTTCAACATCATACGCTCATCCCCTCGCCCAGATGAGTTTGAAGAAGATGACGGCTCGCAATATCTGAACCCTACCGGTGAGGGTATGATATTTGATGAAGACGAACGAATAGATGAAGTCCAGAACTATGATTATGATGACGAAGAAAATGTTGATCTTGAAATAACAAAGACCGGCGAGGTATATTTATATAAGCAGGCATCTGGTGATCATCACATGTTTTAAATGATTTGTATATATATTAACGAATCGATATTTCTTCTTTCAGCCCTCCGGATCGAGCAAATCTTCTACAGGCAGCAGGACAGTGCGAGGCCCGGCCAAAAAGTTGAAGGTTGGCGTAAAGTACAACATCGATGCCATCAAACCTAATGGCGAACCAAGCGAGCCTAAGAAGAATGCGGGCAAGTTCGTTCGTCAATGCGGAGTTCTTGTGAAGGACCAAATCCCGATCTCCATTCAAGAATGGAAAAAGCCAGCAAAGGAACGTCCAGATCTTACTTTTGTTGACCAAAGAGCAAAAGATCTGCTTTGGGAATCTCTCATGTCACATTTCACCCTACCAGATCATTTCACAAATGCAGATGTGCAGAAAGTCAAGGACGCTGCTCTTAGGAAGATGGCGGTTGCATTCAACAACCACAAGAAAAGTATATGGGCCAAGTACGTCGAAGGAGGAAAGAAGACTCCAGAATTCACGGGAACACTTGAGAAGCAAAGAGATCACTGGCCCGCTTTCGTGAAATTCAAGGAATCGGAATTAGCTAAGGAACGGTCGAGAATAAACAAGCTCAATGCCTCGAAAAAGGAGCATTACCATAGGCTGGGGCCAGGTGGCTACGCGGTGTCCCGGCCTAAGTGGGATAAGGCTGAGCAACAGATGGTGGATGCAGGGGTCATTCCAGTTACATTGAGCTGGCCCCCCAGGTGCAGGACTTGGTTCTATGCGCATGGGGGGACGTTGGACCCAAAGACAGGCAAGGTTTTGGAGAAGGCAAGCCTTAAAGGAGCGGACCTCAAACTACTTGTTGCAATAGAAGAGGCTCGAACAAGGGTGTTCACGCCCAACAGAGAGAACGACGAGCTTACTCGCGCCCTGGGAAATCCTGAACACCCGGGAAGAACATGAGGCAAAGGCGTTGTTCCGTGGTATGAGGGGTTTGAGAACTGGAACGCCGACTACAGAAGCCGTGCGAGAAAGAAGATGGAGGAGGAGAAGAAGAGTAAGCTGGAGGAGGAGCAGAGGAAGCAGGAAGCAGAACGCCTTCAAGGCCTAGAATCAGCGCACGCAGAGTTGGCACTCCAATTCCAGCGGCAGCAGCAGCAGATCGACTCACTTAGCCAGGAAAGGGGGTCTCAGCAGCGGCAGCAGCTAGCGGATCCAGCATTGGATAGCATCGTCCCATCCATGCCGAGAAGCAGCGTGGGTTCCGCCCCGGGCGAGGCACTGCTGAATAGATACCCTGTGGATGACATCATGGAAAACACTAATTGTGAGCTACACTTCAAAATGAAGAACATATCCATGAAGGTGGCGGACGTCGTTGCTTATACAAATCCCCCTGAAGCAACCTTCCATTGCAACCCGATTCCAGCTGGCTATGCTCGTGTCGTGGTTGATGAAGTGGTGGCACAATATTCGGGGCTAGAGCTTGACATTCCTGGAGGTGACGACGAGCACACACTGGGAGAGGCCATACATCATATCATTCTGTGGAGAAAGGATTGCATCATCTTTCCAAGGCCACCGACACCGCGTCAGTCGACTCCTCCTCCAAGTCCGCCACCGCGTCAGCAGACTCCCGCTCCTCCAAGTCATCAGCCACCGCCTCAGCAGAGTCCTGCTCCTTCAAGTCCGCCAATGCGTCAGGCCACTCCTCCTCCTCCAAGTCCGGCACCGCGTCAGCCCACTCCTCCTCCTCCAAGTCCGGCACCGCGTCAGCCCACTCCTCCTCCTCCAAGTCCGGCAACGCGTCAGCCCACTCCTCCTCCTCCAAGTCAGGCACCGCGTCAGCCGTCTCCGCCGCCTCAGCGGGCTACGCCGCCTAAGCAACAGCGAAAGAGAGCCGCCGCAGCTATGGTGGCTAGCGGTACAAGTACAGGTACAGGAGGCAAGAGATTCCAATTTGGTCCAAACCTCACGCCTCTTCCGAAGAGGCCTTACGACCTGACTGAGGAGGAAAACGAAGCAGAAGTGCATGCCCAAGTGAGGGCCCATTTTGGACCGAAACCGCCACCGCCGCCAAAGGAGAAAGTACCTGAGCATGTCATTGACCACTTTATTCGTATGGCTGAACCACCAGCTCCCAAGCCTATTGACTCAGACTATGAGCGCCAAATCAGGAAGGCATATCAAGCACAAAAAAAGAAGGAGTCGAGCTCGAGCTCGAGCTCGAGCTCCAGCCAAGCAGCTGCCAAAAAAAGCGAGAAAACTGTTCCCTAGCTGGGAGAACAGGCGGTGCATTCGATCCCCCCACTTATTGTACCAACACATGCGAGTACCGGCGCCGATCAGCTGGTAATAACCGACGCTCATAGAAGGATGGCTGAAGAGGCCGGTATCACTGTTTATCAACTCCTAGAAATCGAGCCCATGGGTATGATTAGAGAGGAGGACATAAAACGGAAATATGCCCGCGGCGAACCTATGGTCAAGCCTGAGGAGGTCAAGAAGCTCTCAACGAGAATGTATGAATTGCATGAATGGTACATGAAAATTTCCAAGACTACCAATCGAGAGTCCCTCATGGTGAAAGTCAAGCCAGAGTATTACTACCATGGGAATGATCTGTATGTTGAGTTTACAGAACTATTTCAATTATTCAATCAAGACGCACTCGACAAATCTATCGTCAGTTTCTATTGTCTGTAAGTGATTTCTTTCTGTAATTTAAGTCTCAAGCTGCTAGCTGTAGTGCTCGTTGATCATTACCTGTAATTATCCTCACTATATTCGTTTCTGTGGTATTATGCAGGATGAAGATCTATGAAATGAAAATAGCTGGACGCTATGGCATTGGGTTCATTGACCCAAATACCATTAATCAAGATACATGGACGCGTCCATGGGAACGAAAAGACACAGAGAAAAGCTTGCTAGAGTTCTTGAAGCTCCTAAATACCAATCGAGATATACTACTTCCTTACAACTTCGGGTGAGTCTCACACTGTCTTGTACTACAAATTCTGTTTTTGCTTACTAGCTAGATGTTAATAAGTGTATAGGGTTTAGGGTAGTTGATGAGTGTTAGTCACATGCCCGCTTAATTTATACATGCAAACGTGTGCGCATGCAGTTTCCACTGGATCTTGTTAATCATTCAAGTTGAAGATGGAAAAGTTGAAGTACTGGACTCACTACTTAAACCAGTTACTGAGTACGAAATCATGAAGGGGATAGTGAACGGGTAATTTCAATCATTATCGAACTATATATGTCGGCCTCTTTAGTTCGTCATTTCCTGATATCAACTAATTAATAACTCCTTTATTCATTTTCTTTGTCGGCGGGCAGGGCTTGGGAAAAGTTCATCAAACAGGTTCCAGGCACTTGGAAAGAAAAGCTGAAATGGTATCGACCCAAGGTAATTAATTAAGTAGTACTAGCTAGCTACCATCTATTTAATTCTAGTTTCAATACCATTAATTATCATGCTTGATTAATTATTATCTGATTGAATTCTATTCTCGTAAAGGCCATGAAGCAGGCGCGGGGGACTGATTTATGTGCATACTACGTTTGCGAGAACATTCGCATGATGTCGTCCGAAAGGAGCAGATCTGATAGACAGATATGGGTACGTTTGCCAGAACACTATTCACAATTTTTACATCATTATCGATATCTAATATATATACACACAACTAATACATGCATATTTGATCTCCTTCTTTAAAGTTCAACGAGATGCGGGATAAGCTCCTACCAACGGATCGCGTACGAGCAATTCAAGAGGAAATAGCGGGATTTTTGCTCGACCAGGTCATAGATCCCAAAGGAGAATTCCATTACCCGCTACCGCAGTAATGCCTCCATGTAGGAGAATTGTATATACCAAATTGCATATATACATGTGTATGTGTGAATGGTCGTGCGAGACATTCGATGATATATATATATATGATCGGTTCTACGAGAAATTCTATTTATATATATGCATAACGTGTACAATATGTAGTATCGTAAAATACCAGCAAATGAAAAAGAATTAAATGGAAAACACAAAATTAAAGGAAAAATAAATCATAAATCCAAAACCCCCCAAACTTTTAGTACCGGTTGGTGTTACCAATCGGTACTAAAGGTCTCCCAGCCCCCGGCGCTGGCTCGTGCCACGTGGTGGCCCTTTAGTGGCGGTTCGTGTTGAACCGGTACTAAAGGGGGGGGGGCTTTAGTCCCCACCCTTTAGTGCCGGTTACAGAACCGGCACTAAAGGGCCTAATGAACCGGTGCTAAAGCCCGGTTCTGCACTAGTGATGGTGGGCCTAAGAAAATCACGTGTGGGTCATAGACGTGGGTGAAGAGGTGGACCGTTCGATCCCATATGATCGCACGGGTCTCGCATGACCGGCGCAAAGTTCGGCCGGCGCGCCGGATCCAAACGTTTTCCGTATTTTTTTACAACGAAAAGGTGGAAGATCCTGTCTACTTGTAGTTTGGAGACTGGTGGTGTAGGAACTTATCAATCAAGCTTGTGGATTATTAAGCTTTTACTTGCTCATTATATTTCTAGGTACAATTGGTATTTTTTAGCTTAATTAATTTGGAGATGGAACATTATCATGGTTGTATCGTTGCAAAAGTGACATTCTTTCCCAGCATTTTTTGCACTCGGTGACAAATTGTTTTCAATGTATACATTTTCTTTACAAATGCCCAATGGTCTTTTTGGTGTGCATTGTCAAGAGAGTTACCAAAACTTTTTGTCAGTTATGCAGTCCATGTCTAGTTTGCCTTGACATACCAAGTTCTTTAAACAAAAATGCAATTGGCTGCCAATTTGACTTGTGTGAATAACTGAATAAATGTCTCATGCCTCTACTTTGCCTACGGTTATAGATGTGAGTATATTCGTATGAGATCTCTAGCTGATTCGTGAAGGTTGAGGTTTTAATCTGTGATTTGATTGTTAAATGGTTGCTATTGCTATGGTTTAATTTTGTTTCCATCTACTCAATATATTCAAGGGAACTATAGATAGAACGCTCATAAAGAATCTGAGCATCCAAATTGGCAACTAGCAATTCCATCAATTAATCCATTTAACAACTTGTACAAAGCTGGAGATTCACAAATATAAATAAGAGATATATTTTGATCGGCATAAACAAGTCAGAAGTATTCCTTACAGTTTCCAGAGATGAACACACCTTACAGTACAAGTAAGTAGACATAACTACTACTACTTGTAATTAACCTGGTAATGCTTGCTACGACTTGCAACTTGTAATTAACCCAGGAGACGAATTTTATTCACAGCACGCACTGGATGTTACGGTCTCCAACGCTGAAACGCTTGGACATGTGCTTGATAAACTGGAGAGGACCCTCACCATCATTTCTGCGCTTCACCTCCAGGCCGGTGAAGACAGCACACTCCCTGCCGCCAAACGTGTCCTCATAATCCGAATCGTACGGCGACATGCCACCACAGGTGCGCAGCTCGGTCCCGAAGAAGGTGGCAACGCAAAACTTTCCTGAGCCAAGGCTGAACAGATGCAGCTGGGACGGCGACCACGGCTTCTCCTCAGGCAGATCGAGATAATCCCAAGTATGCTGCAGCTCAGGTGGCTGCCCAGAGTCCATTGCTGAGAGATCGAAAGCACATAGGCTGGAGAAGGGGTTGCAGGCTGAGAGGCCGAACCAGAGGTCGAGCTCGGGGACGTACTCAGCCTTGCCAAAGAAGGGCAGTGCCCAGCGCACGGCTTGGCTCCATTTCTTGCTCGCCATGTCAAAGGTGTGGGTGCCTATGTCCTGCTCCAGAGATGAAATGCATATGGTGGAATCGTCGACCACGGCATAGGAATACAAGTCGGGGGCTGTTAATGGATTGCGGGAAAATGGCGGCAGCCGGTTCATCCTTGCGGTGCGAGAGGGACCTCAAAGCAGCAATCGATATCGGCGACAACGGGGGAGAGGTCCAGGACATAGAGTGACGGAGGTTTCACCAGGGAGGTCATCGGGAGACTGATGGCATCCGGCGTCTTGCATGAATTGGGAGGAGCGAAGGGCTGGATGATTTCCATGTCAAGGCTACAGAGTGTGGTATGGCGGTTATTGTCAGAGTAAAGGATGTTGCTCTCTCCTCCCAGTGTAGAGAACAAATACACCGCGTTCGTGTTTACGGCGCTCGGCGATGCCTGGAAGTTGATCGCCGGCTGAGGCAATCTTCTCCAGCCTCCCATGACTGCCAACTCTCCTCGATTGCTCTTCTTCTCCGCTGCAGGTTGTGCTGCTCGTCGTGTGATTTCTGAGTTTTCGTAGTCGTAGAAGAGGTGCTTGCAGACATCGATGCGGCACAGCGAGTAGACGCGGCTGCTGAAGTCGTGCACTATCAGATTCAAATACCGACGACTCATAGTACTGTCACCTGTTCGGCTGTCCTCAAAAGAACGATGGAGGATGGATATTAGGCTGAGATATCTGATTACTGCAAAACCTTAATCAAAAGTGCAGATCGGCAAATACCAGAAACTGTTGATCAACAATACCAGCGAAGGATCTAGTTTGATGCACTTTGAAAAAGTTGAGGTAGAGACGGACACTAGCAAATCGGCTGGAGATATCAAGAAGAAAGGCAGAGGGAGCGGCGGCGATGCAAAGGCAAGATGGATTTCTGATGAAAACCCTTCTAGTCAGACGCCTGATCACGTCCAATCGTCAGACCAATTCTCTCCCGTCAAACTTTGATGCAAAGTACAGATGGTCAAATCAGTTAGAACGATTCCTTCCAAAACAAAACAAAAAGCAGTCGAGCGAGAAAATCTCGGCCGTTTTGCTTCCTTATAAAATTTGCCGGCTGATTATCATCGGCCTTGTCCTGCATATTAGGCCACCCGGTCTGATGCAGGTCTGATGTGGAGGAGATTGGTGCCCGGTGCCACAACACGTCTGCTAGCATTGCTAATGCAATTATGAATCTTGGTTTGCATGGATGATGTAATCTCCAAATATGCAACATCTGTGCCCATTTTATTTTTGCCGTACATTGTTACATAATTGATTTTACAAACTAATTGTTAATTAATTTTAAGAACTACTCTCTCTGTTCACAAATACTCCCTCCGGTCCTTTTTAGTCTCTGCATATAAATTTTGCCCGAAGTCAAAGTACCTCTACTTTGACAAAATTTATAGAAAAAAATATCGACATTCACAATGCCAAACCGATATTGTTGGATTCATTATCAAATGTAATTTCATAGTATATATATTTGATATTGTAGATGTTAATATTTTTTAATATAAATTTGGCCAAACTTTGAAAAGTTTGACTTGACACAAATCTAAAACTAAAGGATTCTAGGAAGGAAAAGGGATTAAGTTATTTTTATAAGTTGTATGGTTAGAATATATTATATCCTAAAAATCCAGTCAGATTTAAGCAAGAATTTCCTATAGCAGTAGTTAGGTTTGATGATTATTGAAATTCATGAGCATTAAAATTTGTGAACAATTCAGAAATCCGTGGACGTTTTATAAATTTAGTCATTTCTAAAATTTTGTGAACACTTCTTAAAAATTCTTTAACATTTTTCAAAGTATTACAATTCTTCCTTACAAAATATATAGTTCAAAGTCAAAATTAGATAGTTTGTTTTCCAGAACCAGGAGCTGTTGATATTTCTTCGGCTGTTTTTTTTTTTTTTTGAGGATAACCCGAGTAACTTTTTTTTTTTACAGCTAAAATACTTTATTTCTCAGATAATTGTCGGGGCCGGATTTCCGGGACACAAAATATCCCAGAAATTTAACCCCTCGTGTTACCACCAGCCCAGGATTACTGTTACTGGTGGGCACGCCCTTGTTACAGATTACCAAGCAATTACAAAAATTGGATACAAGACCATAAAGGTCTAATGATACAATAATGATTCTAGTGACGGGTGACGGAAGCGACTCGTGGTTCTCCAACGTCGATGGGGCTCCATTCCCACAGGAACGGCTGACCTGGATAATTCCTATCCCGCGTGGCTGCCATCCTAGGATCCGCATGGACGTCGTTGTGGTACTCCTTGTAGAACCCCTGACATGGCCAAGTAAATAGCCAGGGACAAGCCTGTGAGTACGTTTAAATGTACTCGCAAACATCATGAACAGAAGATATACTGAATGCAGCAGATATTATGTGATCAAGTTGAATTAAAATTATATGCGTATGCTCATGATGGACTTAAATGCATGCTGCCAGGAATTAAATCATGGCATGATAACATATTGGCATGTACAAATAAAGGAATATATAAAAACGTTAGTGACAAACAAGGAAAGTTAAAGGAAAATAAAATAAAAGAAATGCCGGTCGGATGTCTAAAGTGACACGACGGTAGGTCTTGAAGAGAAATGCCTAACGGGTATCCACAAGAGTAGTGGCGTGATAGACCGCCTGAGAACTCGAGGGACGCCACGAAGAGGTCTTGAAAAGAAATGCCAGTTGGGTGTCAAAAAGTGACGCCACGGTAGGTCTTGAAGACAAATGCCAATCGGGTATCCACAAGAGTAGTGGCGTGATAAACCGCCTGTTAACTCGAGGGACGCCACGTAGAGGTCTAAAAAAAATAAAGTTGAGTGCCCGGGGTAGTCTAGCCAGCCCCTGAGACACTCAGAAAATATAAAATAAGATAAACGGGTTAGTCCTCAATAATATGCATAACCATAAAAATATTCACAGCAATAGTATTTATAATAACCATGACAGTGTTAGTGATGATAACAATATCCTGCAAAATAGTTCATGTCCAATTTAATTATTTTCCTCCGAAGACCGACCCTAAGACCGACACTTGACCAACCCAGACTGTAGTCCTTAACCGCGGACACGGCTATTCGAATATGTTTAAACTCTGCAGAGGGTGTACTCTTTACCCACAAGTAAAGGATTTCTTTAGTCAGTACCGTGACACCGACTAATTCCCTTTACGGTCTTTGGGTTGAAAACACACCTAACCTGCACACACCAGATTAACCGTCCGGATGCCAGGAATCACCCAAAGCATCGTTTCAGAAAAACTCTAAGTCGGGGAGACAACAATCTCGAGTAGCATGGGATCACTATTAATACGCGCGGATTCCAAGGGGGCACCCCCTCTCGGTCACAACCGGAAACACCCATGCCCCCTGACCCGATGACGGGATTTAGTCCATGGCCCTGGAAACCCTCATCGTGGCCCTCTGTACAGTGTGTGCATGAAAAGGGGTTAACAACTTACTAAACCATACCCCACCAATGGCAGGGACAAGTGGCAGCACGAATCAAGTTTGGGGGGTTACCGGAATAAGACTCGATCTACGGTCAACTCAGGAGGCTTAAGTTTCCTGCAACGGTTAGCACAACAAAGTATTCTTTCAACAGCAATTCCAAACAGGGCCACAACCCTTGCACGCTCCAACATGCATAACAAACAAGGCATGATCACGCTTCAACGTGGTCACCCTTCTGCCGGTACTATACTTTACTTATACCTGCACCTGCAAGTTAGTCATGACAACACACGATGCATGGTATGAGGAAACATGCCATCACTACATGCATGCAAATTTTTATTCGAACTCAACCGATATATGACTTCATTTATTCTTGCAAACAATATAACCATGCAATTCACCATATCAAGTGTTCAAGATGCTTGACTTGAGCATGCAGAAGTGTGGGGTGTACTCCAAAAGTTTGAGAATTTTATCTTCCCTCCATTTCCTATTTTCAAAAATATTGAAATTACCACATAAAACCAAAACAGTGCTAAATAGTGTTTTAAATATTTTTGAAATAAATACTAAAATAAACTAGATGAAAAATGAAAAATAACAAAAAAAGAATCAATTTATTTGGAGTCCAGATGATTTACTTAGGGAATTTCTAAGTTGAAAAGAATAAAGAAAAGGACTATTTAAAAGATTCAGTGAAGATAAGGCTTAGAAAAAATGTTCACCCTATCTGGATAAATAGATCATGATTTTATAAGACTGTAGAAATTTGAAGCATCAGATTTGGATTTGAAACGGCGGCTGTAGAAATATTTGAAATCTGCTGGAAATGAAAAAGGGAAAAAGGCAGAAGTGCGCCTGGGTGCGATTTAGTCCCCTGGCGCTACTGGGCCGAGCCCAGCCGCTCGGCTGTGCTGTAGGTGGATGACGTCGGTGGCCTATTTGGAAAATACGCTTCAACTTGCAGATGCGGGTCCCGACCCCAGTCACTGACGGTGGGTCCCACGGGTCCACCAGTCAGGTTTGGCTGGTCGTCCTCGCCGTTTCTCCCGCGGCAGAACAGAGGTGGGGACTCCGGCGACCGGCGTCGGCGAACGGCGGCGTCAATCGAGGGGTTGAGCGCATGGGCGTGCTCCCCTCACCGAGACGGACTCAGGGAGCTGCGCCTTGACCACCGGAAGTCACCAGGTCGCCGGCGGTGAGCTCTGCAGCGGACGGTGGCGTCGGCCGGATTGGGGCTTTTGTCCACGGTACTTTCCCGGTGAAATTGATGAGCGGAGTGGGTTCGTGTGACTACGAGGGGTCTAACGGCGGAGAGAATGGGAGTGCGGAGGCTCTGGTTGCGCCGGGATCAACTGGACAGGGGCGGCGGCCGTGGTTGCCGGAGTTGGGGAAGACGGCCGTTTCCAGTCGTGTGGCTGCTCATGGGAGATCACTGAGGGAGAGGGAGGTGCTGTGGTGATGATCGAGGACCCGGAGTGGCTTTTATAGGCGAGGCAAGACGGTTCCGTGGGTTCCCGAACATGGACGCGGTGGCGATCGCCATTGATGGCGTTTCGAGGTTGTTGGCGTGGTCGGCGGTGTTGGTGAGGATGGTGGTGGTCATTAAGTATGCCCTGAGTGTGCTGGTTGGCTTGGAGGGGCGCCAGGTGGCTCGGACGATGCCGTCCACAGCAGATTGCGGCGGCGGCCATTGATGGCGAAGCGCGGTCGGTGGTGAGGTCAGCGAGCTCGGTGAGGACGGTGGCGTGGTAGGCACGCCGCGGATGAGCTCCGGTGGTTGGGAGTTAAGGCGGGAGACCCTGGCGGAGACGTTTCTGAGAGGGACTCGTCGGGCGGCGATGAACGGCGGCGGTGGACGGTGGTGGACGGCACTAGTGGCCAAGGAGAGGTGTCGGCGGGGTTAGTGAGTGTCTTGCGCAGCTCCTGGAAGTGCCCAACGTGCGGAGCAGCAGCAGGGAGGGTAGCGCAGAGCGGTGCCGAAGCCTGCAATTCCGGCGCTCTGGGCACGCTCTGTGCATGCATGCTACGTGCTCGACACAATGCGAGGGGGCTCTACAGTGATCCAATCATGTTGGGTTTTGGCAGGTGGATGCTCCTGGAGATCCCAGAGATGATGGACAAGATGGTTTGGCCATATGATCAAGCATGCAATGTAGTTTAGGAAGAGGTAAAAATTGTTGTCATGCACATGAGCTGTTTGATAAAATGCTAGGGCAATCTAGGGAACTTTGCTGGGTGTGAAATTTACCAGGATGGTGTCTTATTAGTGGGTATAGATGATGGTGGAGTTGTTTTGGCAAAAAGAGATACTTGCTAATGCAAGTTTTAACAGAATTCATTTCTGGACAGAAACTATAGGAGGATATTTGGTGGACTTCCAAGATGCAAACTGAGCTGATATTCTGGGCTTAAGGGTTTGATTGGAAGGACTATAAGTGGGAAAAATTTCAGAATTATTGAAGCAAGGAATGTTGGAGTTGTAGTTATAACCTAGGAAATGGACAGAATTGAAAAGAGGAAGGTTTGCTCAAAATTTTCGAAACATCAAGTTGGGTTTTTACATAAATGTGATTTTTATTCATCACATGACCCCTCATAATTTTTGTGGAATTTTAAAAGAATTAATTAAAGTGGTTGTAGTGCAACAGAGGTATTTTAAGAATTGAAAATGCTATTAAAATAATTATTTAGAGGCAAATTTTATTATGAAATTAATTCTTACTATAAGTGAAAATTTTAAGAAAACTACCAAAGCCACAATATTATGTCCAAAAATTTCTATATGGAGGGAAGAACTTTGGAAAACAGAAACAGAAAATACTCTGAAAATAACAAAAGACTTAATATAATTCAAAATTTTATTTCTGGCCAAATTTTTATTTAGAAAAAACATGATTAAATATTTGGGGTGTTACAAACTCTACCCCCCTTAAGAAAATCTCGTCCTCGAGATTTGTTAGGTGGTCACCAGAATTTAACCCACCTTTCGAGGAGATTTTCTGAGCCATTTAAAATAACCTATTTAGGCACAGTTGATGTGGGCTTCTGATAATTGGTGTAACTACAGTGGGGCACTAGTGTTGTGGTTCTATTGTGACTGTTACGATAAATTTGGAAAAAGTGTAAATTCCAAAATTCGCTTGCCGTACTCCAGTGCACAGTGCTCTCTCCGGCTGACAGGTGGACCCAGGGCCCACTGTCAGTCTCCTCTTCTTCCTCCGGCTCTCTTCTCCTTCTCCCTCTCGCGCGCTTTCTCCACCTGCGGTGTCTAGCGCGTAGGGTATCTAGGGCCGTACTGTGGTAGTGTGCGGCGTGCAAGCTGCCGGTGCAGCGTGCACTCACCTCGTGGGCCAGCATCTTGTCGGCACTGCTCGCGGGTTCGCCTCCGAACACCGGTGATCAGGCGACGAGCGGCGCTGGTGGACCTCGTTCACCATGCACCGAGCCCGAGCTATAAAACGAACGCAGTGTTACTCTCTTCTTCATCACACCTTGCCTCACTTCTTCTTCCTCCTCTTTTTCTGATCGCAGGAGCTCGGACGGGGCTCCAATGGAGGACATGCTTCCGGGGTGGTTTATGCTTCTCTTGTCCGGAGCGGTGGCGGCGTTGCTCGGGTTCTCGCTGCTCCTATGTGTGATGATCCTTGACGATCGTCGTGATGCCGCAACTCGAGTGGTGGCTCTTCGAGGCGGCGATGATCATGAGGATTAGGCATCGGTGGTGGTTACGAGTGAGTGTTAGTGCGCTCTACAGCAGCTTCGTAGAAATAGAAAACCCACAAATTTTTCTTCAGAAAAACTTGTGGTGTGATGAGAGTGATCTGGTGTGTGAGGCGGTTGATTAGGTGCTAAGTGTGTGTGTGTGTGTGTGTGGTTCTGCACTTAGTGCATGTAGTGGAGTGAGTGTGTCTGTAAGCCGGATGTCGTGGTGGTGCGTGAATTAATTCTGTGCTTGCGAAAATTATTAGTCGTGGTGATCCTTAATAAAATCTCAACCCGAGATTTGTTAAGGGTGAAAAATCCATTATAAACTATGGTAACCAAATTACTCATACGCAACTGCAACCAAACAATTTACTCATAGGGTAAATCCTAAGATGCAACACAGATATCAAATCATGCAATTTAATGCTAGACTAACGAACACAACCAAGGTGTCTACGGTACAAAGGTAAAATCGATAGGGTCCTGAGGAAATATCCCCGGCATCGGAACACATTCTTCTTCTCCCGGGGAAAGTGGATGGAGGATTCGGAGAACGTTCCCTCCTTGGTCTGGCAACAGTGGTCCGCCGATGGCGATCTGAGGATTCAGAATAGCAAGAGTCTGGAGGAAGTCCATCACTTGCTGGGTCAGACGCTCCTGCGCGATGACATATTGAACAAGGTTGGCTAGCATTGGATCTCTCTCTGATTGTCTGCAGGGGAAAGATGCTTCTTCTCCGGGTGCTGCACGGCTCGGGAAGTAGTAATACCCCCTTTCGCTGGCACGGGGCACTGCGAACCGGAGACGGGTAATTGCTTCATAGGCAGCAACTTCTATAGCCATTTCTGAAGTTGGCATAGAATTCCCGATGAAGACGACACTTGTAGGGCCTTGGTTTGGGTCTACTGGTGGGATGTGCGCAACTGCCCAATATTTTGAAGCGTTGTGGTTGATCCTTGATTTGAATAGCTCGTACTGGGGTGGTTGAGTGGAACCAAGAGTGTTGCGGGTGAAATCCCACAATATCTTGACAAAACTACCCGGGGTTGCATCTGGGGTTCTCAGATGAATCCCAAGGTGCGACATGGGGATAATGGTTATGTTGGCAGTGTACAAAGTGAGGGATGCAAATTATGGTTGCGTGAGTGGTCTCTTATATAGTGCCTGGCTAGGGAGCATATTTCAGTGTGGGTACGATTTCTGGGTATCGGCTCTGCTCTAGAGTGGTCGGGGTCAAAGTCATAGATACAAATCACAAAATGTGACGTATTACTGTGGTTGTCGGTTAAGGTGATAGGTTGGGCACCGATTATCAAAAGGTGTCGGCTGGCCACTGTGTAGGCTTTATCGGATGGAATGGGCTGACTATGGATAAGAAAAGATGTGGACGGTGTGGAAACCTAGGGATAGTGACCAGGCTAAGATAGGTTTAGCCAATGGTCAGCCTGGCTCTGATACCAAGGTTGTCGGGTCCGGATTTCGGGGACACAAAATATCCCAGAAATTTAACCCCTCGTGTTACCACCAGCCCAGGATTACTGTTACTGGTGGGCACATCCTTGTTACAGATTACCAAGCAATTACAAAAATTGGATACAAGACCATAAAGGTCTAATGATACAACAATGATTCTAGTGACGGGTGACGGAAGCGACTCGTGGTTCTCCAACGTCGATGGGGCTCCATTCCCACAGGAACAGCTGACCTGGATAATTCATATCCCGCGTGGCTGCCATCCTAGGATCCGCATGGACGTCATTGTGGTACTCCTCGTAGAACCCCTGACCTGGCCAAGTAAATAGCCAGGGACAAGCCTGTGAGTACGTTTGAATGTACTCGCAAACATCATGAACAGAAGATATACCGAACGCAGCAGATATTATGTGATCAAGTTGAATTAAAATTATATGCGTATGCTCATGATGGACTTAAATGCATGCTGCCAGGAATTAAATCATGGCATGATAACATATTGGCATGTACAAATAAAGGAATAGATAAAAACATTAGTGACAAACAAGGAAAGTTAAAGGAAAATAAAATAAAATAAATGCCGGTCGGATGTCTAAAGTGACACCACGGTAGGTCTTGAAGAGAAATGCCTAACGGGTATCCACAAGAGTAGTGGCGTGATAGACCGCCTGAGAACTCGAGGGATGCCACGAAGAGGTCTTGAAAAGAAATGCCAGTTGGGTGTCAAAAAGTGACGCCACGGTCGGTCTTGAAGAGAAATGTCAATCGGGTATCCACAAGAGTAGTGGCGTGATAAACCGCCTGTTAACTCGAGGGACGCCACGTAGAGGTCTAAAAAATAAAGTTGAGTGCCCGGGGTAGTCTAGCCAGCCCCTGAGACACTCAGAAAATATAAAATAAGAGAAACGGGTTAGTCCTCAATAATATGCATAACCATAAAAATATTCACAGCAATAGTATTCATAATAACCATGACAGCATTAGTGAAGATAACAATATCCTGCAAAATAGTTCATGTCCAATTTAATTATTTTCCTCCGAAGACCGACCCTAAGACCGACACTTGACCAACCCAGACTGCAGTCCTTAACCGTGAACACGGCTATTCGAATATGTTTAAACTCTGCAGGGGGTGTACTCTTTACCCACAAGTAAAGGATTTCTTTAGTCAGTACCGTGACACCGACTAATTCCCTTTACGGTCTTTGGGTTGAAAACACACCTAACCTGCACACACGAGATTAACCGTCCGGATGCCATGAATCACCCAAAGCATCGTTTCAGAAAAACTCTAAGTCGGGGAGACAACAATCTCGAGTAGCATGGGATCACTATTAATACGCGTGGATTCCAAGGGGGCACCCCCTCTCGGTCACAACCGGAAACACCCATGCCCCCTGAGCCGATGACAGGATTTAGTCCATGGCCCTGGAAACCCTCATTGTGGCCCTCTGTACGGTGTGTGCATGGAAAGGGGTTAACAACTTACTAAACCATACCCCACCAATGGCAGGGACAAGTGGCAGCACGAATCAAGTTTGGGGGGTTACCGGAACAAGACTCGATCTACAGTCGACTCAGGAGGCTTAAGTTTCCTGCAACGGTTAGCACAACAAAGTATTCTTTCAACAGCAATTCCAAACAGGGCCACAACCCTTGCACGCTCCAACATGCATAACAAACAAGGCATGATCACGCTTCAACGTGGTCACCCTTCTGCCGGTACTATACTTTACTTATACCTGCACCTGCAAGTTAGTCATGACAACACACGATGCATGGTATGAGGAAACATGCCATCACTACATGCATGCAAATTTTTATTCGAACTCAACCGATGTATGACTTCATTTATTCTTGCAAACAATATAACCATGCAATTCACCATATCAAGTGTTCAAGATGCTTGCCTTGAGCATGCAGAAGTGTGGGGTGTACTCCAAAAGTTTGAGAATTTTATCTTCCCTCCATTTCCTATTTTCAAAAATATTGAAATTACCACATAAAACCAAAACAGTGCTAAAGAGTGTTTCAAATATTTTTGAAATAAATACTAAAATAAACTAGATGAAAAATGAAAAATAACAGAAAAAGAATCAATTTATTTGGAGTCCAGATGATTTACTTAGGGAATTTCTAAGTTGAAAAGAATAAAGAAAAGGACTATTTAAAAGATTTAGTGAAGATAAGGCTTAGAAAAAATGTTCACCCTATCTGGATAAATAGATCATGATTTTATAAGACTGTAGAAATTTGAAGCATCAGATTTGGATTTGAAACGGTGGCTGTAGAAATATTTGAAATCTGCTGGAAATGAAAAAGGGAAAAAGGCAGAAGTGCGCCTGGGTGCGATTTAGTCCCCTGGTGCTACTGGGCCGAGCCCAGCCGCTCGGCTGTGCTGTAGGTGGATGACGTCGGTGGTGTATTTGGAAAATACGCTTCCACTTGCAGACGCGGGTCCCGGCCCCAGTCACTGACGGTGGGTCCCACGGGTCCACCAGTCAGGTTTGGCTGGTCGTCCTCGCCGTTTCTCCCGCGGCAGAACAGAGGCGGGGACTCCGGCGACCGGCGCCGGCGAACGGAGGCGTCAATCGAGGGGTTGAGCGCATGGGCATGCTCCCCTCACCGAGACGGACCCAGGGAGTTGCGCCTTGACCACCGGAAGTCACCAGGTCGCCGGCGGTGAGCTCTGCAGAGGATGGTGGTGTCGGCCGGATTGGGGCTTTTGTCCATGGTACTTTCCTGGTGAAATTGATGAGCGGAGTGGATTCGTGTGACTACGAGGGGTCTAACGGCGGAGAGAATGGGAGTGCGGAGGCTCTGGTTGCGCCGGGATCAACTGGATAGGGGCGGCGACCGTGGTTGCCAGAGTTGGGGAAGACGGCCATTTCCGGTCGTGTGGCTGCTCATGGGAGATCACTGAGGGAGAGGGAGGTGCTGTGGTGATGATCGAGGACCCGGAGTGGCTTTTATAGGCGAGGCAAGACGGTTCCGCGGGTTCCCGAACATGGACGCGGTGGCGATCGCCATTGATGGCGTTTCGAGGTTGTTGGCGTGGTCGGCGGTGTTGGTGAGGATGGTGGTGGTCATTAAGTATGCCCTGAGTGTGCTGGTTGGCTTGGAGGGGCGCCAGGTGGCTCGGACGGTGCCGTCCACAACAGACTACGGCGGCGGCCATTGATGGCGAAGCGCGGTAGGTGGTGAGGTCAGCGAGGTCGGTGAGGACGGTGGCGTGGTAGGCACGCCGCGGATGAGCTTCGGTGGTTGGGAGTTAAGGCGGGAGACCCTGGCGGAGACGTTTCTGAGAGGGACTCGTCGGGCGGCGATGAACGGCGGCGGTGGACGGTGGTGGACGGCACTAGTGGCCAAGGAGAGGTGTTGGCGGGGTTAGTGAGTGTCTCGCGCAGCTCCTGGAAGTGCCCAACGTGCGGAGCAGCAGCAGGGAGGGTAGCGCAGAGCGGTGCCGAAGCCTGCAATTCCGGCGCTCTGGGCACGCTCTGTGCATGCATGCTACGTGCTCGACACAATGCGAGGGGGCTCTACAGTGATCCAATCATGCTGGGTTTTGGCAGGTGGATGCTCCTGGAGATCCCAGAGATGATGGACAAGATGGTTTGGCCATATGATCAAGCATGCAATGTAGTTTAGGAAGAGGCAAAAATTGTTGTCATGCACATGAGCTGTTTGATAAAATGCTAGGGCAATCTAGGGAACTTTGCTGGGTGTGAAATTTACCAGGATGGTGTCTTCTTAGTGGGTATAGATGATGGTGGAGTTGTTTTGGCAAAAAGAGATACTTGCTAATGCAAGTTTTAACAGAATTCATTTCTGGACAGAAACTATAGGAGGATATTTGGTGGACTTCCAAGATGCAAACTGAGCTAATATTCTGGACTTAAGGGCTTGGTTGGAAGGACTATAAGTGGGAAAATTTCAGAATTATTGAAGCAAGGAATGTTGGAGTTGTAGTTATAACCTAGGAAATGGACAGAATTGAAAAGAGGAAGGTTTGCTCAAAATTTTCAAAACATCAAGTTGGGTTTTTGCATAAAAGTGATTTTTAGGCATCACATGACCCCTCATAATTTTTGTGGAATTTTAAAAGAATTAATTAAAGTGGTTGTAGTGCAACATAGGTATTTTAAGAATTGAAAATGCTATTAAAATAATTATTTAGAGGCAAATTTTATTATGAAATTAATTCTTACTATAATTGAAAGTTTTAAGAAAACTACCAAAGCCACAATATTATGTCCAAAAATTTCTATATGGAGGGAAGAATTTTGGAAAACAGAAACAGAAAATACTCTAAAAATAACAAAAGTCTTAATATAATTCAAAATTTTATTTCTGGCCAAATTTTTATTTAGAAAAAAGCATGATTAAATATTTGGGGTGTTACAATAATGGATAGGTCTTTTACAATAAAAGGAGAAATAAAATCAGGAATAGACTCTTCCCAAACTTCAGAGCATCTAGAACTAAAGGAGTGTTTTGCTAAAGCATCAGCCACCTCGTTAGACTCTCTGAAGCAATGATCACATGACATTGATGCAAACTCCAGTCGCATATGGTTGCACTCTGTAATCATAGCAACATCAGGTCCAAGGCCTCTTGTTGATTCACGGCCTCTATCGCAGTTAAGCTATCAGACTCAATGATCAAATGGTTGCAGCCGATCCTCTGTGCTAACCACATCCCGTTTCTTATTGCAAGTATCTCTGAAGAGTCAGATGAGCACACATGAGGCAAGAACCATGTGGCGGCTGCAATGAAATCACCCTTTTCATCCCGAGCAACAGCTCCTGTGGCTCCAGACATGGTATTGGTACAAAACGAAGCATCAACGTTGACCTTTACCGATCCTCTAGTCGGTTTTTTCCACATGTGATCACGTTTCCTAATAGGACATTTTGGCGACGATGATCTGACAAAATTGGTACATAGAACTTTTATAGCAAGAGCAGTTCGGTCTGGTGCTTGTACTGTTTCGCCTTTAACAATCTGACGTCGCTGCCACCAGATGTACCATGCCGCAACCGCAAATAATTCCGCTTTGGGCAATTCACCGACTGCACCTACAAATGTGCCCAAGATTTCCATTGTTACGGATCCCGACCGGTCTTGGGCCACTGCTCTATTGATCTCATCAGCAAAATCCAACTCAGCCCAAATTTTCTTTGCACGGGAGCAAGTGAATAAGCAGTGTTGTATATCTTCCATTCCAACTTTGCATATAGGGCACTGTGCACTTAGTGGGATGTGTCGTGCTGCTAGAACACCAAAACAAGGGAGAACACCTTTCAAAACTTTCCAGGTAAAATGCTTAACTTTTCCAAATCGGATTAATTTGCATACAACCTTGACCATCCTGTCGCAACCATTGATGCCCGAACTGGTGTTGGAACTCTACGTGGTAAGCTGATTTTACAGAGAAAGTCCCTGATCTAGTTGCATTCCACGCCACAAAATCATCCAACAGCTCCACCCGAAGTGGTATCTGCATTATTCTGCGGACATCAACTGGTGAAAAAACAGACCCAATTAGATCAGCATCCCATTGTCCTATATGTGGGTCAATTAGTTCCTCCACTTTACCAAGTAACATAGCTCCTCTAGGAGTAATAACTCTCCTGTTTTCACTTGTTGGGATCCACGGATCTTGCCAGATGTCAATTTTAGATCCCGTGCCAACACGCCATATGCAGCCCCTTTTAAAAGTTTGGATACCACTGACAATACTCTGCCAAGTATATGATGATCCCTTCTTTGGACCTGGACTCAAAATGTCGCCATTTGGATAATATTTCGCACAAAGAACACGTGCACACAAAGAGTCTGGGTTCTGGAGCAGTCGCCAACACTGTTTGGCTAACATAGCAAGATTAAAACTGTGAAGGTCCCTAAACCCTATACCTCCTTTCTGCTTTGGGATACACATCTTCCACCATGCGTGCCAATGCATCTTCCGTTTGTCCTCCGTATCTCCCCACCAAAATCCCGCAATTTCATCCGTGATGGACTTACAAATCCCTTTTGGCAGTTTAAAGACAGACATAGCATATGAAGGGATTGCTTGTGCTACTGATTTCAACAAAATTTCTTTACCTTGTATAGATAAAACTTTCTCCTTCCATCCCTTTAATCGCTGGCATATTCTATCAATCAAGTGCTGAAAGCAATCACTTCAGTCCACTCCCACCATTGTTGGTAGACCTAAATATTTGTCAGAAAGAGCTTCTGTCATAATATCAAGGATTCTGCAAACATCTTCTCTGACAAGCACACTAGTATTTGGGCTAAAGAAGATACTGGATTTAGGAGTGCTGACTCTTTGTCCTGAGCTACTACAATATGTGTCCAGCACTCTTTTCAGAGTAGTAGCATTCTGACTATTAGCCCTCATAAGTATCAAAGAGTCATCTGCAAACAGCAAATGTGAGATAGATGGTGCATTCCTACAAACAAGTATACCTTCAATTCCCCCAATCTCCTCTTCATGGGCTAGCATACAGGATAAACCTTCTGAGTATAAGAGAAATAAGTATGGGGATAGTGGATCCCCCTGTCTCAGTCCTCTAGTGGGAAAGAACTCATTAGTCTCAGTATCATTAAATCTCACTCTATAGCTCACAGAAGAGACACACTCCATGATCAGATCCACCCACTACATTTGAAAGCCCATCTTAATCATAATTTGTTTCAGAAAATCCCATTCCACTCGATCATAGGCCTTGAGTGTATCAAGCTTAACTGCACAATAACCATTGGATCCATGGGTTTTCTTTTTTATAGCATGGAAACACTCATAAGCCACCAACACATTATCTGTGATTAGCCTACCCGGAACAAAGGCGCTTTGTGTTGGCGATATCACATCCGGTAGTATTTTTTTCAGCCTGTTAGCTAGCATCTTGGAGATGATTTTATAAACCACGTTACACAAGCTAATGGGTCTGAACTGAGTAATTACCTCCGGACTGTCAACTTTGGGGATTAGAACAATGTTTGTTTGATTCCATCCTTCTGGTATTTTCTTGTTATTTACTGCAACAAGTACTTCATCAGTCAGCTCTTCTCCTATTATATGCCAGAATCGCTTGAAGAAAATCGCATGAAGGCCATCGGGCCCAGGCACCTTCATATCCCCAATCTGGAACAGAGCCTTCCGCACCTCCTCTCTGGAATATGGTGCGGTGAGAAGGCTATTCATCTCAGTAGTGACGCGAGGTTTCACTGCCTGCATCAAATCATTATCTATCTGCACTAACTCAGAATTAAACAGGACACCAAAATAATCACGAATGAGTGGGTTGAGGTTATCATTACCCTCGACCCACCCGTTATCATTATTTCTCAGTTTCTTGATTAAATTTCTCCTTCGCCTCGCAGAAGCAAACTGGGTAAAGTATTTTGTGTTGCGGTCTCCACGACGAAGCCAATTGACGTGGCCTCGTTGAGCCCAGTGGACTTCCTCCTGATCAAGCAGACTTTCAATAAGTACCGAAAGTTCTTTCTGCTTCATCTTGACCTCATCAGTGAAGGGAACGCGCATCAAACTCTCCAATTCCCTCTGAGCTTTCTTCAGCCGATTTCTAGGTCCCTTCAGTACCGTCCGATCCCATGCATGCAGATCATTATGGACAGCTTCCATCTTTGCCTTGACCGAGGGCCCCAGCCCAAGATGACCTGCTTTCAACCAGGCGGTCTTTACAATTTCTTCGACCATTTCCTCTGCGAGCCATCTTGCTTCGAACCTGCGTTCGTGTCGCGGTGCTTTAGACGCTACCCCCGCTAGGTAGCTTGTGTCCAAACATATCGGCCTGTGATCGGACTTCCCCATCTCCAGATTTATCAGTCCTACCAATGGATGTAACTCCATCCATGCAGCATTGGAGACCGCTTGATCCAGCCTTTCCTTGAGCCCCCCCCCCCCCCCCCCCCCGGAACCACGTGAACTTATCACCGATGTAGCCAACATCTTCTAGTGAACAATCTGACAAAGCATCTTGAAAAGCTTTTAATCTTGATTGGTGTCTTGAGGCCCCTCCTTCCTTATCAGAAGAGAGTAAGATCTCATTAAAATCTCCAAGAACAGTCCATGGGAGATTGGACTGAACATGCAAGTCTCGTAGTAGGCGATACGTACGATCTTTGCTATCCCAGTTCGGTTCACGGTATATACCTGTCATCCTCCACAAATCTCCATTTGGTTCTTCCACTGTCACATCGATGAAATCAAGGGTGGAAGCCCGGAAGTAGATCCTAACCTCCTTCTTCCAGACCAAAAGCAGTCCACCCGTTCTTCCATCAACACTTGGCTCACAAATCATATCATCCATGCTCAGTTTTCTCTTTAGTTCTTCTGCCTTAGTATCGTTCAAATGCGTTTCAGACAGGAAAAACGCATCCGGCCTATGCCGCCTCTGAATGTCCAGAAGCGACTGAACTGTCGGGGAACCTAGCAGGCCCCGACAATTCCAACTTATAATTTTCATTGCTGACGATGATCCTCCTCGAGAGATGTACTGGTGTAGGTCTGAGGATGGGTGGACAACAGTATGTGTTTGGAAGCAGAAATTGCGTCCCTAGCACAGTCCTAGATAGGCGAACAATCACGTCCAACACTTAGGTACCCACAACAACACCAGAACTTCAAACGCATCCAATCTGAGGAGACTGGAGCACATCTTCCTTCACGAGACCTTCAAAATTTCTTTATTAAGATGCTCATCCGATCCGGTCGATTGAGCAGACGGATTGATCTACCGCGGAATCCAGCGGCAAAGGCGGCAGAACTCGTAGTAGAGAGAGAAACCAACGACGGCACCTCACTGCAGCGTCCTGGGACAAGAAAACCAGGCACGGCACCTACCGGCTCCGTCCTGGGACAAAGAACACTGGCCCCCGCGCCGCCGCCGGGGAGGCGGCCGGCTGCTGACCAGCGGAAACCTAAGTCGCCCTAGGAGTCGCCCCTCACGAGAGAAAAACGCTTCGGGACATGTATAAACGGGATAACTTTACTCAGAGTTATGAACACAATCAGCGAGCCACAGCTCGCGAACTTCATCAGGCACGTTCGCTATCAGTTCCTGGTTTCCTTCTGTCCTTGCCAGTGCTGCTAGTCCATGAGCTAGAGCGTTACCTGCTCTTTTAACTGACGAGACTTGGACGGAGCTGAACACCGGGAGCAGAGCTTTTATGTCCTGAATGATTGGGAAGCATAAAGAGGATACCGGGTTGGCTAGGATCTCCTTAGCCACTGCAACACAGTCCGTCTCTATTATCATGTTACCTTTGAAAACTGCAGATATTGCTGTCAGACCCGCCAGAGTTGCTGTTGTTTCGGCCTCTTCCACTGATCTACAAGCATCAATCTGCCGGCTAACAGATAAATACACCGTGCCCTGCCAGTCCCGAGCCACTGCACCAACAGCACTTTGGCCTGACTCGTGCATGAAAGAATCATCTGTGTTTAATTTCACTGTACCTTGCGGGGGTGGCATCCAGCGAATGGTTTTAGCCGTGTTTGTCCGATGTTCTTGCTCCTGGAACTGAGACATGGCTGTTTTACTGGCTCCTAATGCCGGGTTCTTATTCAAGGACGCAATTTCCTCCTGATACCTGTTCAGGAATGCAACAGATCCAGCGATGGTTTCTTTCCCGTCACTATGAATAATATCATCCCTTAGATACCATGATCTCCAGAGGAGCAAAAGGATTTTAACTCTCAACTCCTGGGTGCAAGGATCAAGTAACACCTGCAGCCAATCTTCTCCGGTGTTTCTGAAACAACTTTCGTTAGGCAGTCTCCATATTTTCCTCATAGCATATCTCAGCGCCTTACTCTTGGTGCAGCCGACCACTGCATGGTGTTCATCTTCCTCCACACATCCACAGATGTTACAGATCCCCTCAAGAGTAATTGTTCTCTTATGCTTGTTCAGTTTTGTAGGCAGAGTCTGGGTAGTGACACGCCAAGCAAAAAATTTAATTTTGTTTGGCACCTTAGATTTCCCTATCAAGTCCCATATACTACGGTCACCTCTATCACTCGAGGAGCTTGATGCTTGGTTTCTCTCTGCTTCTTTTATATTCTCTGCTAGTTTGTATGCACTCTTCACGGTGAATACACCTGATTTCTCGCCATGCCATGCAGCAAAATCCTCTACATCACCCCTAGGAATACGGATCTTCTTTATTTCCTCGGTGTCGAATGGGTAGAAAATTTGGTCAATAAGATTTTCATCCCACTCCTTGGTTTCTGGCTTCATGAGTTGATTAACCCATCTGAGACGCGACCTCCGAATAAAATTTTCCACTCGCAGCCCTTCCGCCCTGGGAATCCACTGATCACGTTGGATTTGTATTCTTTTTCCATTTCCCACCCGCCAAACAATCTCCTTTTTTAATAATTCGAGGCCAAATTCAATCCCTCGCCACACTGGGGACGCATCCGTGGCAAAAACAGTGTCAAGAATATCGTCATTTGGGTAGTACTTTGATTTAAGAACTCTTGCACACAGGCTGTTCGGTTTCTGAAGAAGTCTCCAACCTTGTCTGGCCAATAGTGCTTGATTGAACAAATGCATGTCGCGGAAACCAATACCCCGTGCTCACTTTGGTCCCACGACATCCAGTGCACTCTCCTATGTCCTTCCTCGTCTCCCCACCAGAAGTCGCGAATCATCCTTTCATATTTTTCACAGAAACCTTTGGAGAGCTGGAACATCCCCATGGTGTACGTGGGGAGAGCCTGGACAACCGACTTCACATGAACTTCTTTAGCGACAAATGACATATATCTTCCATTCCAGTCATTACATTTCTTACCCAGGGTATCCATAATTGGCTGAAAATTATCATCTTTCATTCTTCCCTCCGAAGTAGGCAGTCCTAGATATTTGCTCTCAAAGGAATCCGCCTCCACACCTAGGGACTTTTATTTCCAGCCTCACTTGAACAGGGCACTTATCACTGAACATAATTGAGCATTTACTCGCGCTCAGCAGTTGACCCGTACACTTCTGGAATTTCTCTAGGACTTCATGTACCACTACGGCTTGCTCCACTGTGGCTTTAAAGAACAACATACTGTCATCGGCAAACAGAAAATTGGAGATCCCCGGGCTTTCCCTTGCAATTTTTAGGGGAGTGATCCTTCCTCTTGAAACTTCTTTAAAGCGAATGTTAGTTTTTCCTCGAGTGGGAGGGTACGCAAGTGGTTGATATGGGCCAGCCGTACAGAGCTCCCGGTCTATGCACTACGCAAGCAAAGAACTCATTTGTCTCTAAAAAAGCAAAGAATTCGTTAATCAAATCCAAAGAACGCTTGCAAAGTCTGCACCCTAGGAAGGCCCACACGTCAGTCACCGTGAAGCTCTTGGCAGCCTGAGCGCTGGCCTAGATGACCACACATAAACTTCAAGAAAATTATACTTGTCTTTTTCGTGAATCGGATATATATAGACACATTCACTCATTTCAGTCGGTATATAGTTCATATTGAATATTCAAAACATCTTATATTTGTGAATGGAGGGAATAGTCCGCGGTATCAAGAAGTGGCACATTCCAAACTAGCTCAGAGCATCTACGCGCCTCAATTGCCCTCAAACGCCAGACGCCTCAAATTGCTCTCAAACGCCCGGACGGACGGACGGTGACCAATAAAAAAAATGACCCACCCAGGCGTCCTCAAACCACCCCCAAACGCCTGGCTGACCAGCACCCCTCATATCCAACCCAAATCTAGGACGGGTATGAGGAGGCCCGGATGGGACGCGTCCACCATGTTGGACTAGCGGCTGGGTCCCACACAGAATCAATCGAAAACCAACGGTTCGACGGTCATCTCTTCTGATTTCGAGGTGGCGGTGAGGACGCATTGAGGGTGCCGCATCGTGCCGCTTCGGCACGCCGCCCGATGACCGAAGATCGGCTATTTAAGCCGGTCGTCGACCCCAACCCTAGCCGCACCCCATTCCCTTCTCTGTCTCCCTCCCCTGTGCGCCATCACTAGCGTGTCCACCGCTACCCGCTATCCATGGCCCGCAAAAAGATCACCACCTATGCCATGCTCACGCTGGAGCGCCGCCTGCAACTTCTTGAGGAGATCCAGGCTAAGCGTGAAGCCCGAGTCGCAGCCGGCCTGCCTACGGACTCTACGGGGCGGGAGGGGAAGGAGGACAAGAAGGCGGAAGTGGAGGTGGACACGGCCATGGAGGACGTGCAGCCGGAGGAGGAGCACAACGACACGGGTGAGGTGGACCCGGTGCCTCCTGCTCCAGGCTTCGGCATGCCCGAGGCCCTGGCGGACGAGCTGGCCCAGGCGGAGGAGGCGGCGGACGAGCTGGCCCAGGCGGAGGAGGCGGCGGAGCAAGCGGCCATCCTCGCCTCCATCAAGTCGGAGCCAGAGGTGGAGGCCAACCGCTGCATCCTCCGCATCGGCGCACAGATCGACGAAATATTCGTCGATATGGAGGAGTCGGAGTTGCGGCAGCCCGGCACGGAGATCGTGGACATCTCCTTAGATGATTTGTACCTCGATTTTATTTTGCATGTTTTGTATGGATTTAAGGTGTCAAATATCAGGCATGTTTTGTATGGATTTAAGGTGTCAAATATAAGATATTCGGATGCAGAGAACGAAAAATAAGGAATGCCCGGTCATTGCCCACAGACACCCCGGACACGGCCACGGGCGTTTGAGGACCTGATTTTTTTTTATGGTTGTGTATCATTTCATTGATAAAGAAGTTAAGAGTGAATACAAGAGGTGATAGAACACATTACACGAATGCAATGGGCATGAACATGATGCCCGAAGCAGAGAGACATAGGATGCTCGGACCAAACAGAGAAAACAACACGGCAAACTCGCTGCCATGGGAAGCAACCCAAATCAAACCAACATGATGACTAACCTCGATATCCAAAACATTTTACAATTGTAAACAGAGGCTTGAGAGTATGATTTTTTTCTTCAGGACTCTTTGAGAGTCTCATCTTGCGATGCCGCCACAGCCTCGTTCTCTGCTCGTCACAAAGCAAAAAAAAACACCTTTTATGCTCCTCATTCCAACTCTGACACAATATGCTCCAATTCATCATTTGGGTCCATCCAATTCAAATTCCTGGCACGCATTGTGTTCATGATCAAGATCGTTTATTTTTCACACTCGAGTCTGATCCATCACCACGTTAAATACCACCCGTTGGATGGAGATCAAGCGTAATGGACGGCCTACAACAAAGTGGATGTATAGCTTGACAAAAAGTGGTTGTGGCAGCACTCCTCGAGAAGCAAGCGGCAGTTGGGAGACTCGGAGGGGATGGAACGCTTCCGGTTCAGGTCACCTCCCCTCTCGCTCAAGCTGGCCTTCGCCGCCGTCTCCCTCTCCCTCGGCGTCTCCTTCGCCGCCGTCTCCTGCTCCTCTTCCTCCCCATCCTATCCCCTCCCTTCCTCGGCCGCCTCCTCCTCTCCGCGGCCGTCTCCCCGGACCGTAGCCGCCGACCTCCTCGCCGTCCTCGCCGGCCCGCGCGCCGCGGCGCGGGTGCCGGCCCGGGAGGCCTCGCGCCTGAGCTCCTGCCTCCGGTTCCTCTCCCCGGTCAACCCCGCCTCCGTGTCTAGTGCATATCCGTGGAAGGGCTCCCGGAAGGTTCTGCTTGAAGGCTGCGATGCGGCCGAGGCGGGTGCGATGGTGATGTGGCCGCCGGCGCCAGTCTTGGAGCTGGCGCGCCTCGCCGTCGACTCCGGTGGCGACCCTGGGGCCATCCACCGCATGCTCGACCCCACCATGCTGCCGGTTAGTGCTCAATTTTGCACCGTTTAGGTTCTCGGATGGTTTGGGGGAGGATGGAATTTGAGATCTCGACGGTCGCTAGAGCATACATTGGTTGATAGATTGGAAACTATGCAGCCTTCTGTTGATGATTTAGTTTGGTTTTACATGATCAGAATGTGGGATAGGATACTGTTCTGAAGTGACTCGAGTGAGTTTTTAGTGGAGAATTCAGTATGGTTTAGATGATCTGGAAACGGTATTGTTCTGAAGTGAGTTATGTATCATGTACATGCTGATGCAGAGTCACAAATTTTCCAACGCCCAGAATATGCTATTTTTCCCTAACAAAATCTACCATGGTATCCTCGTTAGGTGCCTGATATCGAGGGAACGAAGAAGAGCAAATGCCACCTCACAAGAACACCGTATGGAAGACGCTTTGCTGACGAGGTCCGTGTTTGGCTCAAGTTTTAGCCGGCATTCCTTTTACTTGTATGTCTGGCATTGTTTACATGTTTGTGTTATGACCAGGACATCAATTCATACTTTGCGTTCCTGTTTGAATTGATCGTTGCACGAGGACCATCAGTTGGATTGAATGTGTCACTGAATCGGTATGATTTGTTCCATGGGCATCTCTTTCTGGCATCTGGGACAGGAAGGCTTGGGATTCTGTAAGTTGTACCCAAACTTCTTATGGTTAAGATTCAAGCTTCTTTTCGATAACTATAGCAGAACAGTTTTTATGATCTGGACATGGTTGGTAGCATCACAATTTGTTGACTTAAGTTTGCAATCTGTATTTACAATGTAAGATTAATCATTTGCAAGAAGTTAGCCGCCTTTTGGAGAAAGAAAAAACGGGACTTTCTAACCTCTTGTGGGTCGAGCTACCTAGGTAGGACTAATCATTTTGATTATAGGATTGTGAAAAGAATCTTTCTGTTAAGGGATGGTCTTTAAAATACCACTAGAAACATTATGTATATATGAATGTTGCATTTACACCTTTAGATTGGTATGTATAAGTAAGAGCGTGTTTTCTTTCTGTTAACAGATGGTCTTTAAAATACCACTAGAAATATCATGTACTCCTTTAGATTGGTAAGCATAAGTAACAGTTTGTTAATTGTTACGTATTGTCATGTTGATTATTTTCTGAAACAGGTTCCACGCCAAAGAATATCCAGCATTCGACAAGAAATTGTTCCCTTACAATTTGGGATATTGCCAGGCTGGTATGATTTAGTCAGATGCATATGAACTCTAAATCAAAATTTTCCTTGCACTGTATGTTTGCATTTGATTAAAAAATTCACTATCTTGACAGAATCTGATGTACCCTATGATGATTCCATGAATTTACGTAATATCCTTTGGTTAGCTCCATTGCCGTCCAGCGATACTAAAGCTTGGTTAGCACCAGGTATGCTGATACAGACTACTGAGTACTTGAAGTTGTCCATGTTTCTGCCTTGTTCCTGTTTAAGAGATCGCAGAACTTCTTCCTGTTTTGCACATATGAACTGACATTTCCTGGACAATTTTGCAATCATACAGGAGTGCTAGTCGTCTTGGATGCACATCCAGATGGAATTATTTACCAAGATATGATACGTGACTATGTTCAGATTGTGCGAACAATATACGAAGGTATGATCTGTCAATGTACCTGCTGCTGTGACATGAACGCTTACTAAAAGGTCAAAAACCTAACTGTTAGTTCTCTGAATGGTCCTGCAGATGATTTCGGAGAGCTTGCGGTTGATGTCAACTATCTGAATGTCGCCAACACAGCTCCAGCGGATAGAATTTTCATTTGCTGACGTCCATCCATAGGATCATTGGCCTTCTCCGCCGTGTGATTTCATCTCTGGGAAGGGAACACCAAATGTACCATTTTTTACGAGATGCATTCAAGATCCAAGAAAGCAGCAGCGATTTGGTAGCAAGTATCCTGAATAGTTCAGGTGTTCATCTCCAAGACGGCTTCGGATGTTTATTTGATTGATTGAATGTACAGATGTACGCATGACATGTTTGTTTGATGGAGATCGTCAGAAATTCATTTGGTTGTGGCATTCGGTGGAACCAGTGTTTATATATTGTGAAAAGAATGATGGTTGTATCTCAATTCGGTGGCATTTGGTTGTGCGGCTGTGCCTGCATCAAGAAGTAACGTAAGTTGTATCTCGAGTGGGCACTTGAATTGCGTTTGTACTTGTTTCAGAACAACAAAAGCTATGGGTCCTCTTACGACTATGCTGCTGCATCGCCATTTTGCAGTGATAAATTATTACTAGCATGTTGCATTATTCAAGTATAGTCAGAAACAAGATGATCCAAAAGATAAGCGGGGGAACTTCTATTCAAGGATTTGATTGTTTTTGTAGTTCAAATTGTAAAGCAGGTTACATGAAGGGGGGCCCCTGGTATTACATTGTAGAGTGGATGATCCCCAGATGAGAATCGCAACACACTCGGCTGCAGCATGATATTTTGCATTACTGGAGGATGAATTGTAGAAATAAGCGTAATATGAGCAAGGAAAACAGAGACAGGTGGGACTTCCATTCAAGGACTATAGCTCAAATTTTACAGCAGGTTAACAGTAAGGGAAGAAGACTGTTCCACCCTTGACATTACACTAGAAAGTGGGTCTATTCCAAAGACAAGCACGAACTGCAACGCCGACAAAATTGCCCTCGTTAGACCGGATACAAACAGCAGACTCGCCGCCTTGACCAGAATTGTATCAAAGCTTCACACGAGCAAGACAGCATTGATACATCCATCATTCTCCGGGTTATTTGTAACCTGGGCATATTTGCCTGCACAAAAAAAACATTGGTTTATGGAACATGAACATGGTTTAAGGCGCGGGGAAGGGCAAAAGGAGCTGGACTTCAGAACGGAATGCCTTACCCCAAACAACTTTTCCAGCAGGGGTTACGAGACCGAGTTCACTAACATTCACCTGGGTCAAGATTTATTATTGTGAGCACCAACAGGAAAAGAAATCTCATAGCAAAGAACAATGACAAATATCTTTATTGTAAGCATCTATAGAGGGGAAAGTATATCAGCTATAACACTAACGCAGTGGATTTAAGGTTTGCTTTACATACCTCAATAATTGTTCCCCTCGTCATAACACCAAGAGAAGTGTACATTGGACCATTTGGGTTTTTCTTCACAGAAATGATGTCAAGGTTGAACGTACATTTCAGTTCAGGGTGAGTCACATGAGCCTTGCTGAAACGCAGACCAGTAGGCCGGATGAACCTCTCATACTTTGGTGGCTTCCTTGTAAATCCAGGGCCAACAAAGGTGGCTTTAGTTACCATTCTCTTCCACTGCTTGGCTGCACAAGGAAAATTTTACCAGCTAAATTATCCAGCTCAGTGGAGAAGAAATAGTATATGTAGTCAGTGCTATTGTGCACCGAATGCTGATAAAAGCAACTTCAGACCAAAAACATAAGTTAGCAGAACTCAGTTGCCTTGCAGTTGCAGAACATTCACTTTTTAGGAAAGCATTCGAACAGAAAATGGGCTAAAAGCAAGATGACAAACTTATGCAATTCCTGTATATGAATGCATGACACATGGAAATTACAAATTATAACCTAGGCTGCCTAACAGATTTCATCATGACTTACTTTTCCTCTTGCCAGTACGTAGAACTTTGAACATCTCTTCTTCAGCAACAGGTCTGACCTGCAAGAAGATAAAGCGTGGCAGTATTTAGTCAAGTGGGAATCCACTGGCTTTGAAGGAAGCAGGCAACAACAGTTTGGAACTGAGAATTACCTTTGGCAAAGGAACATCCCATTTTCCAGCCTTTTCCTTCCTCTTTTGCTTAATTGTGTTGCTGAGAACCTACAATTCACGATAAATAAGCAAGCAATGCGATAGGAAGGTACGTGTGTCACAGCAGCTGGTAGGAACAGAGTATGTAACCTTGGCGCGCTGTGTCGAATCACGATCCAGCAGATACGAAGGAATGGCACCCTCCTGAACATCATCATCAACCTTCTGCCGGGAAGAAGACTCATCATGCATTTTCAGGCTGCAAGAACAACACTTGTGAGTAAGGCCCACACAGCCGCAATCAGATACGCTGATTCTACATCACGAGGAGAACATCTTTGACGCTGGAGTGTCTCCTATTCGTATTACTGATCTTCTACCTAAATGGGACAGCCGGTTGTCGCCCCCTTCGTCTCTAAAAAGTTCCACTACGACTGCGACAGCGAACAATCATCATCTCTCCTACTAGGTCTAGGCAAGTACCAACCGGAGCAACAGTAAGCAGCCATTCTGAAACATTACACAAAGCACTTACGTCTTCTTCATCTGCGCCTTCTCGGCATACCGCTTCTTGGCGAACCTCTTGCCCTTGGCACCGAGCAGCTGCGACAGACAAAACCCCACACGCATCAGCAACAGAAACGCACAGAAACATACATGGGGACTCGAAGGAGAGGGGTCGCATCAGGGCGGCACCTTGCGGGCATCCTTGGAGTTCTTCTTGACGGCGCGCGCCTCCTTCTTGCGCTTGCGCTCCTCGTAGTCCATGCGCCGGCCATGGCGCTTCTGGTGAAGCTCTATGTAATCTCCCTGAGGCTGCAGGCAACACGAGCGCGGAGGAAATCAGCGCAAAATTCGAGGGGAGAAGACATCGTGCGGTAATCAGAAAGCGAGCGGAGCGGGCGGGGGAGAGCTCGGGACGGGCCGAATCGGGAGCGTGGCGGACGGCGGACGGCGGCGAAGTCCGGGCGGAAGCGGTGGGAGGAAGACGAAGGGACGAAGGGGAAGGGGAAGGGGACTTACCATGGCGGCGAACCCTAGCGCTGGTCGGGGTTTGGGGTGGGGAGGCGGCGGAGAGGAAGGAGAAGAGAAGTCGTTTCCGGGGTTTATAGGTATTTATGGGCCTTGGGCTGCACGATCTGTTCCTGGGCAATTTTGACCGTTAGGAGGCTCGCGCATTATATGGGCCAGAAAGGCCTGCTCTGGTAATTGAATATTTTTTTGACACTTGCTCTGGTAATTAATTGATTACCGCTCAAAAAAAATGATTGATCACGTTTGCCTACGCTCTTCGCTTGAGTTGAAAGTTGAAACCGTTGACTAAAATGTAACCTGTTCATCACCAAAAATATGGACTTTGAGAATTAACTTTTTTTTACTCTGGACTTTGGGAATTTAACATGCTATTAGGCAGTTAACTGGGTTTCCTCAAAAAGGTAATGATAGTTAGCAGGGTTGTTATATCCCTAACCCGTCAGGGATCAAATACTAGGTATGTTTCCGGTGACAACAAGGTGCGTTTGTGGTTATTTGGTCAATCTTCTTTTTTTTACATAGAAATTGGGACCTTTATTGCTTAACAGAAATTCGATTACAATCTGTCACAAGGTTACTCAAAAGGAAACCTGGACTTTCCTCTATCCAACACTCCGAGCTACTAAGACTAGTAGCATATTTAGCACACAAATCTGTTGGAATATTAGCATCCCTCGTAACATGCCGAACCGAAAAGGAGGCAAAATATGTAGATCTTTCCCTAATTTCATCGAAGATAGGTGCCACAATTGACCTTGAATTGTGACCCGAAGTCCAGAGGTTGATGACCTCCAAACAGTCTGTTTCCATCACCACGTGTGAAAAGCCTCTAAGTTGAGCAAAGATGGTACCCTCTCGCAACGCAAGAGCCTTGGCGATGAAAGGATCAGACACACCCGGAAAGGGTTTGCTCCATGCCCCCATGAAGGAGAGGTGAGATCTAGCGACACCCCCTCCACCCCCATTTTGGGCATCCACGTCAATAGCCCCATCTGTGTTTATTTTCACCCAGCCCGGTTCAGGGGGGCGCCAGTTTTGGCCTACTGGTAAACGACGACGGTCCTGAGGCATAGCCAGAACTGGCAGATCTTCTCTCGCCCGTTTGATGGACTGTCGAGGGTCAAAACCCTCTTGATCATGAGTCCACCTGTTACGAGCAGTCCATATCACATGCATTACTGTGATTCAGCCCGGGCGTTCGGTCTTTTCGGTTTGTTCGGTTCGGTCTTTTCGGTCTTCCAAGAATTCGGTCTTTCATAATTGAAGACCAAAATAATTTCGGTCTTTTCGGTCCTTCACTATTCGGTCTTCGGTCTTTACTATTCGGTCTTCGGTCTAGACCAAACAAACCAAACTAATTGGTACAACTCAAATTCATGTTACTTCCAGTACCAAACTTCATGTAGTATAGAGGTGCATATATACAAAGACAACAAATATGTGTATAGAGGTGCGTATGTACATTAGAAAAATTAAGACAAGTAGCAATTGTATTGTATGCAATCTTCATGGAGTACAATACACATGCACAACACAAAATCTGGACATCATCGAACTTGAACATCACAAAATCTGGACATCACAGAACATGGTCTTGCACTCTTGCGTATGGGATTTTTTAATTCGGTCTATACGGTCTATTCGGTCATGAAGATATGAGGACCGAATAGACCGTAATTATTTCGGTCTTCTATTTGCGCAGACCATATTTTATTCGGTCTTTTCTAGTTCGGTCTTTTCGGGTTCGGTCTCGGTCTTTTCGGGTTCGGTTTTCGGTCTTCGGTTTTTATGCCCAGGGTGAACTGTGATGATCTTACACCTGTCAGCAGCAGGAAATAGCTCGTCCAAGACAATGTCTCTTGCCCAAGTGCTAGGATGCAGCCGAGGTAGTTTGAGGTCCAGTTCCTCTCGTGCCGCTAACCAAAAACTCTTTTCATGGGAACAATGCACAAGAGTGTGCATCAGATTTTCATCCAAAGATTTACATAGATCGCACATAGCGATCGTCCTGATATGGCGGTGTTGCAGTGTAGCGTAGTCGGGAAGTATTCCCCGCACCACTCTCCACCAAAAAAACCCGCACTTTCGGTAGTATTTTGAGCTTCCAAAGAGCAGACCAAAGCTATTTTTCTGACGATGATGTCTCCGATACCGTCCCTTCCTCTAGAGCGTAATGCTCGTTGCGAGTCACAAGAGAGCGATATGTTGTTTTAACAGAGTATTCGCCTGATCTTTCCAATGCCCACACTAGTTGATCTTCTCCGCCACCAGCTCGCAGAGGGATATTAAGAATGGCTGTAGCATATGGAGCGAGAAAATTTCGCCTAACAAGCTGTACATCCCATTGACCCGAGTTCTGATCAATAAGATCTGATACAAATTCCAACGGATCATTGCCGAGACGTCCCATAGGCTTGTGCGTCAATGTTGAAGGGGTCCATTGATCAATCCAGATGGAGATCGTTGTGCCGCTTCCAACCTGTTTTATCAAGCTTTTCGTCCTGCTATGATGGCTTTCCATGTGGCTGAAGACGACTTTGGAGCTCCTGCTTGAATAAATTCAAAATCAGGGAAATACTTCCCCTTCAAAACTCGAGAACATGGCGATTCCGGGTGTGTCATCAATCGCCGTCTTTGCTTACCCAGCAGGGCTAGATTGAAATTACCGAATTCCCGAAAGCCCATGCCTCCTTTCTCTTTTGGTGTTGCAAGCTTATCCCAGGACATCCAATGTAAAGACCGCTTGTCTATGGAACTGCTCCACCAATATTTTGCCATGCAGGACGTCAATTGTCCACATACGTTCTTTGTTAGCAAGAAGCAGCTCATGCTAAAAGTAGGGATGGCCTGGATAACCGATTTTAAGAGTACTTCCCTACCTGCACATGCCGTATTGCATTCTGACCAACCTTGCATCTTCCCCCGACTCCTCTCACCGAGGTGATGAAAAGTGCCACTTGTAATCCGTCCCACTGCCGTCGGAAGCCCCAAATATTTTTCTGCGAAGGCTTCTACCTGAATGTTCAGGGTTTGCTTTATGGCCTCATGAACGGGTTGAGAAGAGTTTGGACCGAAATAGATCGAATTCTTCTCTCTATTCACAGCTTGTCCCGAACACTCTGCATATATATGTAGTATCTCATTAAGCCTTTCCGCACTATGCACTTGAGCGTTGAGAAAGATAAGGCTATCGTCGGCAAACAGCAAGTGATTCACCCAAGGTGATCTGATGCTCACACGTATGCCACGATCAACAAAATTTCCACCGAAATAATTCATCAAGGAGGTGAAGCCTTCGGCACAAATTAGAAAGAGGAAAGGTGAATATGGATCCCCCTGGCGTAGGCCTCTCGAAGGTGTGAAGTAAGGTAGAAGAGTTCCATTCACCTTTACTGTAAAACGGACTGAGGAGACACATTTCATGATCAATCTAACGAATTTGTCGCAAAAATCCCAATTTGATCATCATGGCCTCCAAATAATGCCACTCGACTTGATCATATGCTTTTAGCATATCTAACTTAACTGCACATGATGTGTTATTTCCTTTCTTTCTTTTCTTCATCGTGTGTATGCTCTCATATGCCACCAGGACATTGTCAGTTATCAACCGTCCTGGAATAAACGCGCTTTGCTCCAAACCAATCACTTCATCCATAAGACCTCTCGGTCTATTTGTGCCCGCTTTTGCTCCAATCTTGTAGAGAACTTGACAAAGAGCGATTGGTCGGTATTGAGATATTCTTTGTGGGTTGCGAACCTTTGGAATCAATGTGATAGCCGTGTCGTTCATTCCACTAGGTAGCTCGCCACCATTCAAGAAATCCAGAATAGCCGATGTGATGTCACCCCCAAGGACCTCCCAATGCCGTTGGAAAAAATCAGTTGTGAATCCGTCAACTCTGGGAGCCTTGGACGGGGCCATCTGAAACAAGGTTGTCTTCACCTCTTCGGCCGTAAAATCCTTTGCTAGAAACTCGTTCATAGCATCAGAGACACGGCGAGGAACAACCTGTAATATTTGATGCAAGTCGTTGTATCCTTGGGATTGATACAAGTCTTGATAAAAGTCAAGAATCTCTCTCCTCACCTCTTCGGGCTCATCTGTAAATTGTCCATCAGATTTCTGAAGAGAGGTGATTCGGTTGATCCTTTTCCGCTGCGATGCTTGGGCATGAAAATAATCTGTGTTTCGGTCGCCAGCCCGCAACCAAAGAACTCTGGACCTTTGTTTTATCCAAATCTCCTCTTGCCGTAGGGCTTCCCGCAGTTGTGCAGCTACTGCTTTCTCTTCCTCGTTCGGCCCCCGACCTACTGAAGCTTTTCGCAATCATTCTAGACTTTTCTATAGTTTGCGAACTTTCTTTGCTAAATTTCCAAACTCGCGCTCCCCCCAAGAGCCGAGATTTTCTTGGACGGAATGCAATGCTTGCATTACTCCGTTAAGACCATTCAGACCAGATCCACTTTGCCACATATTCTTCACTATTTCATCATAGTCAGCATGGGTCTGCCACACATTTTCATAGCGAAAAGAACGCTGACCTCGAGGCCAAGCGTTAGCTGAAATAGGTTTCAATTATGTAAGAACATAACAATGATCCGACGTAGTTGAACTAATATGTCTAACAGAAGAATACTCAAACAAGGAAAGAAAAGATTGGTTTGCTAGAGTCCTGTCCAGCCTAGCTTTCACATTTGCATTCCCTTGCTGCATATTATCCCAAGTAGAAGGCACTCCTCTCCATCCCAAATCTTGGAGAGAATAGAAATTCACCACTTCCCGAAAGGCTTGCATCTGCCAAGCTGGTATTGCGTGTACACTAAAGTGCTCCTCGGCATATATTGTCTCATTGAAATCGCCCATGCATAGCCAACCATCATGTTGTACTGAAAAAAGAGTACGAAGAAAATCCCAGCTATGATATCTATTCTCAGCTCTAGGTTCTCTGTAGGAACCCATGAACCGCCAGGGGGTTTGATCATGATCTTTCCTCCTGACTGCCACATCAATGTGCGCTCAGCTGTAATTCTTTAGCTCAACATTTACCTCGTGATTCCAGAACAAGCCAATGCCACCACTCAGTCCTTCACTATCAACAGCGAAACAACCATTAAAACCCAAAAGTTTCTGAAGATTTTCCACACGTTTGCCCCTAATCTTTGTTTCCATAACAAAAAGAAGAAGGGCGGGACCTTCTTGCTTCACTATTTTGCGAAGCTCGCGAACTGTCGTCGGGTTCCCAAGCCCGCGATAGTTCCAGCTCATACAATTCATTGGGATGGGCAGGCTGCTTCGCAGCCGCTGCCGAAGATCCCGAGTTTTCAGGAGTAGGACATTTTTTCTTTCCACCATGATCATCCAATATACCCTCCTTTCCATCACTATCAGCAGTCTCCGCGGACCCCTCTGGTTTTGCCATTCCCTGCTCGGTATCCATGACATGTTCAGAGCTGGTCAACAGTAATTGCTGCTGCACTCTCCTGTACACTTGTTTCGGTGCCTCAGTCCCCCCTTTGCGTTTGTTTCTATTCGGGTTCCTCTTCATGGGGGAGTTCACCTCATCATCAGCTTTTTCTGTATTGCTCGAATTCCTTGTATCTTGCTTATTGCCTGTTGCAGAGTTCTGCTCTTTGTTCGAGTTCTCACTCGATGTTGCTCGCCTGTATTCATCCGCTGCACGTAACCCTTTCCCAAAGGGTAGATCACCATTGGCGTCTCTGGATCCCGGGGTCGGGCAGAACAAATCTGAGTGACCCAACCTTCCACACGAGAAGCAAAAGTGAAGGATATTTTCATATTCGATGTCATACACATATGTGCTTCCATTCTTGGCTGAATCAATCAAAATCCAGCGCCTCAAGGGTTTAGTCACATTCAGGGTGACCCTAACCCTGAGGAATCCATTGGCATGATCAAATTGCACTGAAGTGGCCTCCTTGTCAATCTGATGTGCTATGGCTTTGCCCCAGGTCTCCTTCCGAAGATGGAAGGGAAGATTCACAACTCTTGCCCATACCTGTAGCTGTTCAAACTTGAGTTCAGAAGGCCTCATGTTATCAACAAAATCAGATATGATCACAGCATGCTTGTTGATGTGCCATGGAGAGCCTCCCTTAACACGGTCAAGATCTCTTTGTGTAGCGAATTCCGCTACAAAAGTATTAGGCCCAACAGATCTGAAGCTTAAACCTTTAGGGTTTCCCCACGCGGACTGGAGGGCGTTGGAGATGGTTTGGATATGAAAGACATTGCGGAACAAGATCTTCCCTGCCAGCATCCACTTCTGCTGGCCGCCCTCATCACGATCATCAATCACCAGAGGCGTGGCCTCCTCCTCTGAGATATCAAGTTTCCCAAGAGCCTCCTCGAGCCGCACCCTCGCCGATTTGGGCGACAGAGCCCTAGCCCCTCGCAGTCGATCACGCCCAGCCGCCGTAGCCATCTCTGAGCGATGGATTCCCCGCCTCGCCAATCAACTCGACAAGCGCCATCAAGGTCCTCGCGTAAACCCTAACCACCTCGCAGGAGACGCCGGGTTTTCCTGACCGCAGGAAAACGGTATCGGTGGGACTTGGTCAATCTTCTTCTTCGTAATCCAACCTTCGGTAGACGATGTATGAGTACGTTCATGTTGTTGGGGAACGTAGCAGAATTTTAAAATTTTCTACGCATCACCAAGATCAATCTATGGAGTCATCTAGCAACGAGTGAGATGGGAGTGTATCTACATACCCTTGTAGATCGCGAGCGGAAGCGTTCAAGAGAACGGGGTTGATGGAGTCGTACTCGTCGTGATCCAAATCACCGATGACCGAGCGCCGAACGGACGGCACCTCCGCGTTCAACACACGTACGGAGCAGAGACGTCTCCTCCTTCTTGATCCAGCAAGGGGGGAGGAGAGGTTGATGGAGATCCAGCAGCACGACGGTGTGGTGGTGGAAGCAGCGGGATTTCAGCAGGGCTTCGCCAAGCGCTACTGGAGGAGGAAGAGGTGTCACGGGAGGGAGAGGGAGGCGCCAGGGGCTGAGCTGTTTCTCCCATGCACCTCCCCACTATATATAGGGGTGGAGGGGGCTGGTTTCTTGCCCTCCAAGTCCATTGGGGCGTTGGCAAAGGTGGAAGGAAAGAAATCCCATCCTTTCCCTTCCCCACCGATTGTTATCCCCCTTTTTTAGGGATCTTGATCTTATCTCTTCGGGATATGATCTTATTCCTTCTAAGGGGGAATCTTGGTGCGCCTTGACTAGGGGTGTGGGGCCTTGCCCCCACTACCCACGTTCATGTGGGTCCCCCCATGCAGGTGGGCCCCACTCCGGAACCTTCTAGAACCTTCTCGGTACAATACCGAAAAATCCCGAACATTTTCCGGTGGCCAAAATAGGACTTCCCATATATAAATCTTTACCTCCGGACCATTCCGGAACTCCTCGTGACGTCCAGGATCTCATCCGAGACTCCGAACAACCTTCGGGTTACCGCATACTAATATCTCTATAACCCTAGCGTCACCGAACCTTAAGTGTGTAGACCCTACGGGTTCGGGAGACACGCAGACATGACCGAGACGACTCTCCGATCAATAACCAACAGCGGGATCTGGATACCCATGTTGGCTCCCACATGCTCCTCGATGATCTCATCGGATGAACCACGATGTCGAGGATTCAATCAATCCCGTACGCAATTCCCTTTGTCTATCGGTACGATACTTGCCCGAGATTCGATCGTCGGTATCTCGATACCTTGTTCAATCTCGTTACCGGCAAGTCTCTTTACTCGTTTCCGTAACACATCATCCCGTGAACAACTCCTTGATCACATTGAGCTCATTATGATGATGTCCTACCGAGTGGGCCCAGAGGTACCTCTCCGTTACATGGAGTGACAAATCCCAGTCTCGATTCGTGCCAACCCAACAGATACTTTCGGAGATACCCGTAGTGCACCTTTATAGCCACCCAGTTACGTTGTGACGTTTGGTGCACCCAAAGCACTCCTACGGTATCCGGGAGTTTCACAATCTCATGGTCTAAGGAAAAGTTACTTGACATTGGAAAAGCTTTAGCAAACGAACTACACGATCTAGTGCTAGGCTTAGGATTGGGTCTTGTCCATCACATCATTCTCCTAATGATGTGATCCCGTTATCAATGACATCCAATGTCCATGGTCAGGAAACCGTAACCATCTATTGATCAACGAGCTAGTCAACTAGAGGCTTACTAGGGACATGTTGTGGTCTATGTATTCACACATGTATTACGATTTCCGGATAACACAATTATAGCATGAATAACAGACAATTATCATGAACAAGGAAATATAATAATAACCATTTTATTATTGCCTCTAGGGCATATTTCCAACAGTCTCCCACTTGCACTAGAGTCAATAATCTAGTTACATTGTGATGAATCGAACACCCATAGAGTACTGGTGTTGATACCACTGTTGGGGAACGTAGCAGAATTTTAAAATTTTCTACGCATCACCAAGATCAATCTATGGAGTCATCTAGCAACGAGTGAGAGGGGAGTGTATCTACATACCCTTGTAGATCGCGAGCGGAAGCGTTCAAGAGAACGGGGTTGATGGAGTCGTACTCGTCGTGATCCAAATCACCGATGACCGAGCGCCGAACGGACGGCACCTCCGCGTTCAACACACGTACGGAGCAGAGACGTCTCCTCCTTCTTGATCCAGCAAGGGGGGAGGAGAGGTTGATGGAGATCCAGCAGCACGACGGTGTGGTGGTGGAAGCAGCGGGATTTCAGCAGGGCTTCGCCAAGCGCTACTGGAGGAGGAAGAGGTGTCACGGGAGGGAGAGGGAGGCGCCAGGGGCTGAGCTGTTTCTCCCATGCACCTCCCCACTATATATAGGGGTGGAGGGGGCTGGTTTCTTGCCCTCCAAGTCCAGTGGGGCGTTGGCAAAGGTGGAAGGAAAGAAATCCCATCCTTTCCCTTCCCCACCGATTGTTATCCCCCTTTTTTAGGGATCTTGATCTTATCCCTTCGGGATATGATCTTATTCCTTCTAAGGGGGAATCTTGGTGCGCCTTGACTAGGGGTGTGGGGCCTTGCCCCCACTACCCACGTTCATGTGGGTCCCCCCATGCAGGTGGGCCCCACTCCGGAACCTTCTAGAACCTTCTCGGTACAATACCGAAAAATCCCGAACATTTTCCGGTGGCCAAAATAGGACTTCCCATATATAAATCTTTACCTCCGGACCATTCCGGAACTCCTCGTGACGTCCAGGATCTCATTCGAGACTCCGAACAACCTTCGGGTTACCGCATACTAATATCTCTATAACCCTAGCGTCACCGAACCTTAAGTGTGTAGACCCTACGGGTTCGGGAGACACGCAGACATGACCGAGACGACTCTCCGATCAATAACCAATAGCGGGATCTGGATACCCATGTTGGCTCCCACATGCTCCTCGATGATCTCATCGGATGAACCACGATGTCGAGGATTCAATCAATCCCGTACGCAATTCCCTTTGTCTATCGGTACGATACTTGCCCGAGATTCGATCGTCGGTATCTCGATACCTTGTTCAATCTCGTTACCGGCAAGTCTCTTTACTCGTTTCCGTAACACATCATCCCGTGAACAACTCCTTGATCACATTGAGCTCATTATGATGATGTCCTACCGAGTGGGCCCAGAGGTACCTCTCCGTTACATGGAGTGACAAATCCCAGTCTCGATTCGTGCCAACCCAACAGATACTTTCGGAGATACCCGTAGTGCACCTTTATAGCCACCCAGTTACGTTGTGACGTTTGGTGCACCCAAAGCACTCCTACGGTATCCGGGAGTTGCACAATCTCATGGTCTAAGGAAAAGTTACTTGACATTGGAAAAGCTTTAGCAAACGAACTACACAATCTAGTGCTAGGCTTAGGATTGGGTCTTGTCCATCACATCATTCTCCTAATGATGTGATCCCGTTATCAATGACATCCAATGTCCATGGTCAGGAAACCGTAACCATCTATTGATCAACGAGCTAGTCAACTAGAGGCTTACTAGGGACATGTTGTGGTCTATGTATTCACACATGTATTACGATTTCCGGATAACACAATTATAGCATGAATAACAGACAATTATCATGAACAAGGAAATATAATAATAACCATTTTATTATTGCCTCTAGGGCATATTTCCAACACATGTGGTCAGTATGTCTATGTTGTACTTTATAGTACTAGATGACCCGTTGCGCCCATGGCGCAAGGGGCGAGAGTAAGGCAAGTATTGAAAGAGTGAACATAAATATATTTAGGGGCAGATTGGAACACATGGATTATTCATGATACATAGTGTTCTCAGAAGCTTACGATAGAATATTTACAATGCTATTAGGAAGGAAGGTAGATAGGGAGAGGTACATCTTATAGGCGTTATGAAGTGATGAACATTAGTCAGTGTGATTGGTGGATCATCGGCGCAGGAAACTTGTTCAGGCAATTGTTCATAGTGGTTGTGGTTGAATGTTTTCATTGTTCATAGCAGAAATTCCTTCAACATCATCATCCAGGCTCCAGTAGTACTTGTTTGTCTGTTGGAGTTCATACTCTGATTGTGTGGCTGTATCAGTGAGATGATCAGCAACATATCTTACTTGCGACAAAATATGATTCAGACCATTGTATTTGGATGTTGATCCGGCTGTGAAGTTGCTATCTATTATACGGTAAAGTTCCTTTGCTGCCATGTGATCTCCACAGAGGCTATGGCACCAGTTGTTGCTAAAATAGTCTATTAGGTTGTCCTTTTCTTTCTGCTGATGCTCAAGAGCTTCACACTTCTACTGGAGCAGCTGCATCTTGTCGTAGTTTATGTCTTGTCGTACTTGAGAGCTTCGTTTGCTAGTTGGTCTTCAACATCTTCTAGTTTGTTGGATACATGGATTGATATTGATTGTCTTGGAAGATTGTTGTCCGGTTGATGCTTGGAGGGATAGAAGTGAATAGTTGCGTCATGACCAATTGCTCTTGCCTTTTGTGTTGAGTACACTGCATCATAGCATCGAACGGTACTTTTGTTGGGATTCTGATTCTTTCCATCACTGTAGGCTAATGACAACGAAGAAGATAGTATGAGTAATCATATATGCATCATGTGAGAAGATAATAAAATGATTTAGAATAGCAGGGGTCTGATTTTGTTGTAAGTGAAAATATATATGTGTGTGCATTGCTGCTTTATGCATGAATCTAACATTTGTTTATATTGTGTAAGAGCCTAGAGGTAAAAACTCAGTTGCATTCTGCGAAATTATGTTTGTCAGTGCATAATTTCTACTAATAATTTAATTTGGGTATTTAGTTCGCCGAGATGCAAATAAGCAGCAGAAAGGCAGAATTGTTGTGTGTGTATTGTGTCAGCTAATGTGGGTTGACCTGGTCTTGAAGGAGTAAAGTAAATGAACACAGGTGCATAGCGAAGGTACTGTAATGAAGAATTTCAGCAAACAAAAATAAAGATGCAACTTAGATAAATTACATTGGTTTAATACAGCCGGAGGCGTTCCATAGTTATACATGACCAGAGCATAGTTCAAAAAGGAGATAGTCTCCTAAGGTGAAGCTATAAACACACAGCTTCACATTTTATTTAGCTAACTTAGGAGACCATACATAATAACCAGGCTGGCTTTCGTCACAAAGAAGCAAGCTCTCATGGTCAAGCTATGCATATAGAGCTTCACATGGATCTGATAGTTCAGGAGGCTGAACACGATGTTCATGGGGATTGCACATAGTGACCGTAGTCGTCGTCCATGTCTGGGTGACAATCTTCAGCAGAAACTTCATTAGAATGCCCACTATAGACTGGATCAGCGGCGTCGTTGTCTGAGTACACGCCTTTTTCCTCTAACGACTGAGATGTTATGGCTGTAGTGTTCTGAAGTGCAACCACTGCATCGTGAATCTCTAGAATAGCTTGTTTGAGGTTAGAAACAGACAAGGAGGCAGCAGGGTCCAAGGCATCGCCAGCAAGACTATGGATTTTGCTTGCTGCAGCACGAGCTTCTTCCAGACAGGCACACGCCTCTCTAGTTATCTGCCTGATGGTCTGGCGGTGCATGTTGGTCTCTTCTGATTATTCTAGCAGCCTGTCTGATATTCTTGCATATGCTTTTTTCTATTGCTCTAGCTGATAGTAGTTATAGTCAACAAGCACCTTCTTCTCTATGGTTTCCATGTATTCAATGGCTAGATCGGCAGCACGGTTCATTGATGTCTCCCCATCCTCACATACAGGGCTTAACATCTTAACCCGGCATGCTGAAGCATGGAAACACTCCTTTGTATGGTGAAATTCAACCTGCGATCTATATCCACCCTGCTCGAGCCGGCGCACATGATAGACTGGTTTAGGGAGCTCAAGCTTCTCAAACATTGCTTCAGCTAGAGATGTTGTGGATAGCTCAACCAACCCCATGATAGTGATCTCAAAAGATAAGCTCAGAGGGATGGCACAAGGCATAAATGCAGCATGCATTAAGAACAATGAGCAGTAAAGTTTCAGGGTGAACACGCAGCAAGAATCTAATAATTCTATAGGAATTAATGAAGGCCACTAAACTATATATCCTACTGAGTTTATGCAAACACAACATTCATAGGCACATGCAGTGGGTATGAACCAAGAAGAGAGCTGAATCTGGATTTAAAACAAAAGAATGTACCTTGAGGATTAGGATTGTGCTCGTAGGAGCTGCTGGCTGGCTTTGTTGAGGAGCAAAATAGATCAAACACCCAACAAATAAAATCATGGTTAGTCAAAGGGGAAGAGAGAGAGAGAGAGAGAGAGAGATAGAGGGAGAGGCATCTCTGGCCACCAAGACCACATGAGCTTGCCTGGGAGACTGCTGGGCGCTGCGAAGGGGTATCGGAGTGGTCGATTGGCGGCGGGCGTTCGTTGCCGGGGTACAGAAGCCGAGGCAGATATTTGCTTGTTCATAAGAAGGCCGCTGGCCCGAAGGAGAAACAGGGCACGCGCATCCAAATAAAAAAAGCATGAAATCAATCAAATCACCATGGCATTCAAGATTTTAAAAACGTTAAAACTCTGAAACAATATTCATGATTTGAAAAATGGTATCGCACAGGAAAAACGTCTCTGAATTTAAAAGATCAATATATATTTCAAAAGATACTCACGAGGTTTTAAAAAGCGTTAGAAATATAAGAAGGTGCCCTAATATTTAAAAACAAAATTGTAAAATAATCTAATTTTACAAGCATGACCACAGTTGATTTATCATGCCCATTTTATGGAGCAACATTGGCATCATTCACAACAACAGAAATAGGTTCTCCTATTATTTTTCGGAGGGGGGGGGGGGGGGGGGATGAACATTTTATTTGTGTTAGCCATAGATAGATTTTGACCGAATAATAGTTACTTGAAGACCTGGGAGAGCTATCTCAAAAGGATTTGAGTGCATGAAGATCAAAACTCTAAAACAAATTCGGTCACCCTGTACTAAACAATGAAATAAGGGTAACAGGAAAGAAATTGAAGAACAATCTGAGCAGACATTCTATAAAAATAATTTTGTACTCGGTGGACTGAACGGCATGAACTGACAACCCTGAATTTTGAATTGCTGCTGGACCCCTATTGGAATTTTAAGAAGTGCAAAAGGAACCCAGCATGGTTCATTGGAGCAGGCACTGGACATGGCATAATATGATGCTTGTCAAGATGAGTTAAGGAGAAGGGTTCAGCAGTAAGCAGAAAACATAGAAAAGCAGAGAACATAGGAACACATCCAGAGCACAGTGACAGTGACAAGAGCTAGACTAAGCAGAACGGTCTAAGCGGTATTTACAATGAGTAGAAACTGTCACAAGCAGGGAGACAATACAGAAAGAACGAACGGCGATATTTACAACGCATAGGAGTTGGTCGGTTCGAGGGCTTAAATAGAGGAGTTGTCATGACAATGGCTTGACACAGTTCCGCGGGTGTCACAGCCTTGCCATATAAAGGTGCACAAAATACATCAGGCGCATGCGCAAAAGTTTGCTGGGCTGACTATCTTCAGACCCGATGGCCAGACCGTTGCTGTTACGTAGCAGAGATAAGAGGCTTCCTTGACCATCATATCCATCTAGCGCTAGACTTAGCTTGATAAGCAAGCAGGAGACAGAAGATACCCTGAGGAAGAAGATGAAGTATAGTTATTCTACCGCGACACCTCATTTATCGTGGATGTATGAGGAGCAGAATTGAAGAAAGGATAGTCATACCGTATGTACACGGTTAGTCTAGTCCATTGAAGAACTACTGCTTTGCTTTCTTTGGGATGCCAGCGCCCTTGCCAGCAGCGTTTGTTCTGGGTTGCATTTAGTACAGAAAACAGGAGGCATGTTAGCAAATTTAGCATGAGTATAAATAACAAGAGTGGCAGAAAAGAACAAGAAGACCACAAAGATTATATGCAACGAATATAAGATAACGTAAATAAGCAGTAGATTAGCTGAATATAAGTAAACACATCTAAATCAATTGCATGGCTAATTAGGTTGCCTGTACTGAGCAGGTTGTTTTTTATGCAACAACAAGAATAAAGTTTTATCGAACGGCATCGCACGCATCATCTAAGAAGAAACATTATTTGTAATTATACACAGCGAAGTTTTGGATTGTAAGAAAGACACAATACAGCAAGGTGAATAATCATCATGGTACACCTTGCATTAAAGCGATTGCATGCAACGGACTGTTTTTACCTCTTGGTTTTAGTCTGGTCAGGCAGAGCATTCTTTCCATCTTCAGTAGTTGCGGTTTCAGCCTCTTTACCAACCTGTTCAGGTTCCTGCTATAAAATTGTGTAAATGAAGTGTTATTAGCGGAGAAGGGTGAATGTATGTGCGTATGAAACAGAGGCAAAAACCTTTTGCACAGCTATAGCTTGAACTGTATCTCCAGCATAGGCACTCTTTTCGGCTTGGGCAGCAACATTGGCAGCAGAGGAAGACAGTTGACCCCCTCAGGCTTAGGAGGGGAAGTAAAGAGCTTGCGGCGAGAGCTTTTTGGGCATGGTGATTTGCTGCTTGGAAACACAAAATGAAATCAGGCACAGGCAAAGAAAAAGAATGTTTAAACCCATGGCAACACAAAAGCAAGATTGACACCTAGGCGTTTTAGGCATAATAGCTTGCCCTTTTCCTTTGAGCGCAGAGATAGGAGTGTTCATCTGGCAAAGAAATAGCATAAGGGGTAAATGATCGAAAGCGAACATGAAAGAGGGAACGGGTAGTAGATATACCTCATCCAGAGGCAGCATGGTAAGTGTAGATGATCCCGTAGGGAAAGAGGCGAGAACGGGCACTAATGCTCCTGAGTTATCAATAGAGGATGATGCTCCAGATGCGTGTGATGCTCCGCCAAATCCGAAAGGCGCAAGTTCAGGTTTAAAGGTCTGATCGATCCTGCTAACTTGAAAGGACAGCTGGGTGCTTGTAGGCTGGAAGCTCTTGTTCGAGATAGAAACAACAAGCACATACTTCTGGGTAACAACGCAGGAAATCTCAACAGGCATGGTTACATCGCGACCTCCTATCTGGGCAAGATCATGCACGCTTGTAAAACCGGGGTACTTGTGCAGTTGTGCTGGATCAAGGTCATAAGTGGCTTGCCAACAATACTCCTTGAAGCTTTATCAAACCACATGAAGTCTGCTTCAGCTGCGCCATCACTTCCGAAAGTGCACACACAGTATCTACATATGATGAGTCAAACTAACTTAGAAGCAACTTAGAAAATAGACTGAAATACATAATGGAGGTTACATACACCGGATGCCATTACCAATTATCATCATTGACTATCAGCAAGGATCCCAAGTTGTCTATTTAATACTAACATTCTCATGGTGAGTGGAAACAGGCATTATGACATACATAATGGAGGTTACATACACCACTATGTTCGATCCAGGGCATGTTTCTGTAGGTTACATACGTCTGAACAATTTTAATGTTATGTTCCGCCGACCCTAATTCAATATTTGGTCTTGATGCTTCTATTAAACAAAGCCAGGCTCGTTTGCACCAGTATGTTTTGACTTTTGAGTGATATAAGCTTATTCAATGACACAAAGAGTGATATAAGCTCATTCAGTGACAAGCCTGTATTTAACTCCAGGTTGAGGAAACCACATGCATATAACTATATAAGAATACTGGATGCCGACATGATCAAGTAAGATGTAAAACATGAATGCACAAATAGAGAGAATGCATTTGCATGTCCTGTGGTGTAGTTGTTACCTACCGAGCCTCTGCGGTTGGAAACTGCAACATAAGGCAAGATTTCAGTAACATCCACAGGATCTGAAATGAATGTGAGCTCACCACCTAAAGAAGGAATTCCTCCCCGGTGCTTAATGCCAGACTGTAAAGCCAGCTCCTTCTTGTACACCACGTCAATTTCTTCCATTGCCTCGATATGTTTGCTGATAAAACTGAAGAAAGAAATAAAGGATTACTATAAAACTAAAATAGGTTACAAGGAGTACAATGCGTATAGCTAATCTGGCATGAAATTAATTTCTAATTACACTTTTTAGGCGAGGAAATTAAATTTCATAGCGACCTAAATCAAAGATATGGTTGTAACTGCATACATCTAAACTAAATCACGACATGAGTTTTTGAACAGAGCACAAACAAAAAATATATTAGCGTATCATATCACAAAAGCTCAAATTTATTCTCTTCAGCAAGTGACTATGTGAACATGTTGATGTCCTGGTTAAAATGGAATTACAAAATAAGGGAGGCAAGTACCTAATAAATAAGGGATTCCAACAAAAAGGGAAAATAAACAAAAGAATTACCAGATTGTGGATATATCATATAAGCATAGCATTTAGTGGCATGACAACTATACAGCAGTTACATCTGAATATAATGGGGTGAAGATGATGTTCGGCTGCTGCAGTTTTTCGAAACGACACACATAAAAGCCAGCAAAACCGTAATGATATTCTAGAGCACAAAAGGTAATGGGCAGAACGTCCATGTTGTGGTGGAAAGAAAAAGACATATCACTTACAACCAGGTGTACATAAATATTCTCCTAAAAAGCATGAATAATCAACCAGGTGTACATAAATATTCTCCTAAAAAGCATGAATAAACAAAGCAAGAAGACCGATCCATCGAGCACAACATATCTAAACATAACATTCATCTATTGTATCAAGCAAATTGTCACCAAAAACATGTAGGAAGAAGGCGGATAAAACATTTAAGAAGAGTGTATGATCTCACCTCCAATAAAAAATCCAGATCAAGGAGGACATACAGGTCCTGTAGCAACACAACCATGCAGATCAGTATCAGTCATAAATACTATTGAGATCAAAGTTTGTTAGCAAATAATTGTAACCAAGTGAAACCTAAACAACCGTAAAAATAAGCTACCTTAGATTAGATTGGCTCAGAACCATCTATGCCTCCGCTATCGACTTGGGAGTGTTGATTTGTGGATTTGAAGCCATGCTTCGTTTGAAAGAAATTAGCAGCAACAAAATTACAATAATTATGCCTATATTTTTCATTCTGGACCAAAAGTCATTCAATGGTCTACCACATCTCAACATAGTTGTCATTCCTATCAACAGTTATTAAGAAGATGCATAAGAGCTGATAATGCACGTCCTTGTGTAAATGGAAGTTAGAGAGATAAATGAGAATCCATGAGCTAAACATGAATTAGAAAATCAGCTGACACAATCCTCATTGTCTGCCATTCTTCTCCGCGTGACTGGGCCGCTGCAACAGAAACATGTACGACCAGAAGTTATGTAGCTGACCAGGTTCTGAACGAAAGGCCATTCCTTCATATCTTTGCAATGCCCCTTGAAAATAGAGAATGAGAGTCAATATAGATCAAAATATTGTCAATTCATTACTCACTAATCGGCAACATATGCTTGTCAAATTTGAGGCTCTAAAGCCAAAAAAAGGAGGGAGAAAATCCTGAACACACATGAAAAGAGGAACAAAAACGACAGGAAAAGCAGCCAAAGTATACCTTCAGCTTCAATCCAATGGTCTGATTGAGTTCGCGGCCAAATCCTTCGTACATCCTCATCTGCAGCTATCTAAGGCAGTGAGTGGAGAACAAAGATTTAAATAGAGCACCAAAAAGGATGCAACCGTGAAACAACAGGCACAACACAATTAAACAAATCATTGTGGACCTGGAACAGGAGAGGAATGGTGGAGCACATGACAAGAGGCGCAAGTAGAAATTACTGTGAATGATGATAAAAGCATGGTAACAAAAGAAAAGTTGGAGGAGATGGGGATTATACCACACGCACCATCCAGGAACAGCAGACCTTTTGAGACCTTGCATACAACGCCAATGAAACCAATGAGAAGATCAACTGCCCTTTGCAAATGCTCTATAATCCAAAAACATTATCACAAGATGGACAAACTTGAAGTTGGTGGCATCGACGCCAGTGAAGCACGACAGGAAACAATGGCCATATCAACATGTCTAGTTAAAAGCACCAGACTTAATTATGCACATTATTTCTTGAAGCATCATATCCTTACAATTAATCTTCATATAGAGTTATTTTTTGTAGTCAGCCAGTTCTCAAATCTGCACCTCTCTTTTTGCATCTGTATCTACTACCTCTTGATCAATCATCAACAAAAATAGGTAAAAAGGTAGACCGAGCACATTGCACACCAAGAAACATAAACTAAAGCATGGATTGAGCAGAAAAATCAAAGAACAAGCGGGAAGAGTTGCCTGCTTACTAGGAGTTTTCCTCGATAGCAGTTGAGTACCACACCGTCTTAAAGATCCATAATAAAAGCCCACCACTTCAAACAAAAGAAAGATGCACACACATCGGCATCTTCCCTGAGCAGTCTTTCCCTCGGATATTTACACAAACAGATATTGTGCACATTCATAACCTCTCAATCTGGAACAAAAAAATGTTGCAGATGAGGGGCGCTGGTAGGAATAGATCATCCACGTGGACGGTGGTGACGGGATCTGGCAGCACGTCTAGCAGTAAGATGACTGCTGCTGCTGAAGTGAAGCTGGGTCGGGAGATGGGCACTTACGTCGTCGTCCTCATAATCCTTGTAGGCGGCGAGGTATGGAGCCGCGGTGCCGATCTTGTAGGCAGGGGCGGGGTGACTGGATCTCTTGCAGCCGAGGGGGCGATGGTGTGCTGCCACCATGACTCTCTGCGTGGCCAGATCTCGGGGAGGATGCGTCGGTAGAGCAGCTAGTGGGCGTCGGCTGGGGTGGAGCGGCCGGCGAGGCTCTGGCCCGGGTCGGAGAGGCAAGCAGGGGAGCTGGCAACGAGGGAAGAGGAGAGGAGGAGACGAGCGGGGAGAGGGGAGGGGCGGCGTGGGAGGAGAGGAGGAAGTGAGCGAGAGATGAGGCGGCTGCGCTGCTTTTTTCTTTTACCCCTCGTCTGTCTAGGGTTTGATGCTTTTGTTACCCAGAATTGGATGAAAGCCACGCTATTCTCTCAACCCCACACCTAAAGAGGCCCACTTGTCATCCACTCTCGAAGCAGCCATGAACTTGAAAAAAACCGACGATTGACCAACTGCCAGCAGTCAAAAAAGTAAAAAGATCGCACGGCTCAACCAACGTCGTGCGCGCGGAGGCCTCAGGTTGGCGGGTAGGCTAGGAGCATTTATATGTTCGATTTCTAAGAGAATATGGACTTTGTTTCGATGCGTGTCTTTTGACATGTTAATGTAACTGTGTTCACTCCAGTTCTTTCTCTCTTATTTTTTGCAAAAAATATTGGACAACTCATAGGGAAATAAAACCTTGACTGAAATTTAGGCTAGGCAGATTTTTGGTAGGGCAAACTTGGGCACTACCAAACATACCAATATACCATGAGGGCATACATGATAAACCTTCATCCTACAGACGATTGTAAGACTTTCAAAGAATGTTTCAAGAGTTCTGCGTCATCTTTTATCAGTTGTACGTTTTGTACATAAAATCTGTTTCAGGTCATCTCAAAAGGCACAAGGTACACATGCGTTTGTTTTGGAGGCCAAACACATCAAGTGAGGCAAATCGGAATCTGAATGAACATATATTCTGGCAATGCGATTTCTCCACAAAAGAAAGGTCAAGCTCTTGATTTACACCGCTATGTGAAACCACAGTAACCGAAAGAAGAAAACTGCTGATTATACAGGATAAGAATTGTATAGCCTACAGAACAGCAAATTGCATGGAGATAAAAATTCCACACGAAGCTACCTAGTGACATGGCTTCCTTTCCCTATCCCTAGCTCTTTGGCGAGGTCCCGCGTGAGGGTGATGGCATGCGTGTTATGCCATGGGAAAAGGGTGCGGGTAACCGGAAGTTTCCTCCGAAGATCCTGTGCACGAGACAAAACATGGAGTGAAACAGGGGACATGAAAAGATAACTGCAGTAATCTGAGCGTTGCAACTATCCTGTTTAATGCCAGATTGTTTACTGATGCCTCGGCGTACCTTAAACGTTGCGTCGGAGAGATTCAAGTATGATTCCTGTGTGCAGAAATGTGTAGATAGCATTATTCACTGTGTTAGCATCTTGGGAGATTAAGTAGAGAACAGAAAGGTTCCAACCTCGAGAGATGAAAAATACTCGGACTCGTGATGCCGAATGATGCTAGCGACTGTGTGTCCAGTGTCTTCAGGCGACTGAAACATACAAGTAATATAACATCAGAGGCATGTTTAAAATTTTAAACCTGGAGAAGATATAATAAAAAGGACAAAGAAAGCATATAGGGATATTGAAGCGGCACCATGACTAAATATCCTAAAAGCATACTCAAGGCAGCACAACAAATTTAGATCAGATGGCACATCAATGAGTGAATGACACAAAGATACTACTACCTCCGTTCGAAAATAATTGAAGTTCTGGATTTGCCCAAAGTCAAAATTGTTTAATTTTTTGACCCAGTCTATACAAAAATATATTAACATTTAGAACACCAAATTAGTCTCTTAAGATTCTTTAAGACATATATTTTCGTATTATGTGTATTTGCTGTCGTAGATCTCAGCACATTTTTTTATAGAGGTGGTCAAACTTAAGCAAGTTTGACTTAGGAAAAAACTAGAACTTCAATTATTTTGGGACGGAGGGAGTACACATATCCTCCTGAAATGTGAATAGTGCAACACACAAACTCCACAGCCAGTTACAAAAGAAAATAACTAGGAGGGAAAAGAGTAACTAAGCCCCACCCACGCTTTCTCTCTTACATGCTAGTCATGAGGTGAACTTGCAACTGTCATTTCTATCTACACAATCCAACAAAGTAAAATCTGGGAGAGAAAATATGCCATAGGTTCATCATTTCCCAAAAAAAAGTTTGCATAAAGCTTAGGTTTGTGTTGGAGCAGTTTGCACCAATATAGTGACTAGGTAAAGTGGAGATAATATTTCTAAGTTTCTTGAATACAAATAAATGAACACATACTGACTTGCATGTGCAGGAGTGTTCAAGAAAACAATATTATCGAAGAATGGAATAAAGTTTACCTAAAATTTATAATGGCTGCACACAAGCAAAGAATACTAAAGCAGTGATACAACAACCAAAATAGAGCTTCAGAGCCTGAGAAGAGACTTAATGGTAGGCCATGTTTAAGGTGATAAAACACCAAGTTCTGCAAAACAAATCCAAAATTCGAACATTGAGGGTGCCTAGAGGGCCAAGGTCGTAGTTTCGAGCCAAAATATGCTGCAGAGCTTTAGGCCTCTTCTTATGCATCAGAGGTTCTTAAAACGAAAGGGGAGGTCAAGGACCATGTTAGTCTCTACAAATTTCCGCCCACACAAGCAACATATGTCCACTATGAGTATGAGGTCAAAGAAAAAAAATCACTACAATATGTAGGGCTCAAAATTATTCCATAAACTAACCTGCATTATTGTGGAGTCCTTGCAATCAACGTCAGTATCCAGCTGCACATTTCCCTCTTCAAAATAATGAGCATCTACCTGGTGACCATACAAGTAATCTTTAAAATACAGAAGTTACTAATTTTACTTGCAGTGACATTATTTAACCATGATTTTAGCTTCAGCTAAGTAAAACAGCTAACCTGTATCTTTCCTTTAATTTCTACAAGTTGAAACGCATAACTGAATTCCAAAGTCCAAATGGAACGCCAGCTGCCATTGCTGGATGACACAATATTAAGTTGCCTCCATCAGAGAGACACTAAATGATACGAAGATCAAACCTATAAGGAACATACTTCAAGTGTTCTAGCAACGTATTCTGTGAAACAAATGTTCAGATATAGCACAAGCACTAAATCTTCAAGTAAGAAAGTACAATTAAACATATAATAATGTATTATAAGCAGGTGATAAACAGCATAGCCACACACCAAATGATAGTTACTAGTGGGAAGCAAGAAACAATAGAGTGGTAAATATACAATCAAAAGTTGCACACTGAAAGTGGGTTCTCAAGAAATAAAAGGATACAAAGATAAAAACTAAAACCTCTAGAGACACTATAAAGAGGAGGAACTGAAAACAGGCATTATAATCCAGACCAAAGTCACTGATCTATAGGTGCACAAACAAGGTAATTTCCTTATAATAACAGCGAGGTAACAAAAAAGTCAGAAAAGAGAACATACCAAAAGTTTCGTGGGCTTCGTCTAGCAGCAGAAATAACTACTGCCAAACCAAAATCAGCTCCTGGTTCCTCTACATCCTTTCCATTGGTACAATAAACGGCAGAAACACCTTTTGGATAAGCTTCACCAACATATTTGGACACTTCATAATCTATAGCATTCCTGTCTCAAGTAAATAAGTACGGATTATTTGCTGACTATGTAATATGGGCAATGAAAAGTAGCAGAGATAACATACCTAAATTCTTCAATATATCCTGAAGGAAGCTCCTCATCTGTAGCAGGCCTCAATTTTGTACAAGTCTAAACATAAACACGAAACAAAATGAATTAACTTAAGGTAAGAATTCTCATATTTAATGACAATAAGAAAGGAGAATGAAATCCCATATCCAAATTTGTGGAGGCGGGTAATATTAGCCTGCAAAGCATAGTTCTGCTGGTAGTGGTGTTTGATGTAAGGGTTAATAGATAAAGGCCACTGCAATTTTGAAATATATTGGAGAAGTCATTTTTCACGTTTCTGCTTTTTTGAGCTATTTCAAGTATCATAAGAAACCCATTCAATTCAAGTCCAGCAAATCCATTTGGTTTGAAACATATGATTATTTCAGTATCATTGCCCAGATCAATTCCTCAGTAAAAATATAAACCAGCAACAGAGAGAGTGGATTATTTACATGCAGAGCTTAGCTCAGAGCTAAAGTATGTTGAGTTATACACTATATTACATCCATATGACATGTTCAACATGAAATAAGTGGTTTCGCACAGCATAAATTGCAAACTGAGTGAACACTGCTAAACCATAAATGACCTGGGCCATTCGTCAAAACTCAAAAGTATAAGAATGGTAACACCATTAAGGTCAAGATGCAAGCCATGCTTACTGCAGATACGCAATTGCTAAATACACTACTCTCTAAGATGAGTGATTATTTGTTCAGTGGTTTGCTGTACATTTTCTGGCGTGTTAAAATATTGTAAGAATAGGCATAATAAAGCTAAATTGTCGTGAGCGGTATCATGCACATCATTCAATCATACCTGCTTAACATGGTCCACGGTAGCAATTTGTGCGGTCCTAGGGTCCAGATAGTTGTTCCTGTCAATCTCCCCATAAGTTGTGATGATTATCTGCAGACATGTATCACACAATTAAAGCTCAACATTCTGCTGATAATGACACTCAAAGCATCATACTCTCTTCATGGTTATGGAAACTGACACGAAAAGAGAAGTGCCCCATCCAAAAGAAATGTTCCTACTCTAAATTATCATGTGCTCATAAAGAGAGAACTACCCAAATGTTCCTATTCCTCAGTTCCACGTACAGTACAGTTATTCTGTTCCCCAAGCCTAGCAAATTAAAAATAAATCCGAAAGAATAGCCTAAGAGCCAGATTCGTGGAGTCTTAACCGCTGAATTACGACCTATGGCAAACGTAAGCTATCACTTTCAAAGTAATTCGGCACTGTACAACAGCTCGGTCGAGAGAGAGATGCTCACATCGCCGCTGCGGTCGGGGAGCTCGAGGGAGACGAGGTGCGTCTTGTTGTACTCCGGGTAGGCCTCCGCAGCCGCGGCCTCGTACGCGGCGTCGTCCCCCAGCAGCGCCCGCACATCTGCGCGCATTCGAACATGGGAGGGAGTCAAAACAAGCCGCACGGGCGAAACAAACACCTCGCCCAAATTAAGGACGCGTAAGGATCAAATGGAGGCGGAGGGGGCAGTTACCTTTGGCGACGTAGTGGATCTCGCCGGCGGGGGCGTTGGCGAGGAACCAGACGGCGATCTCCCGCTTCTGGTCGCCGCTGAGCGGCTCGCCGGCGCCGCCGTCGTCCGACATTTGGTGGGCGCAGGCGCGGAGCGGCGGTGAGTGGGGGACGGGAGGCGATGTGGAGCGGGAGGCGCGGGAGGCGCGGGGGGGGGGGGGGGGGGGGGGGGGATTGATGGGTGGCCGCACGGGCGGCACGTGAGGGGCAGGCGATGCGAGCGGCGGGTGGCGCCTGCCGGGCCGTGCCGGTTGACGATGGTCGCGGTACTGTACCCGATCGGACGGACGGGGCCGGTGGTTTTTCCGTGTGTGGAGTAGATGGGAGTTGGAGGGTTTATTTTCTTTTTTAGGGCAAAACGGGGGGAATTAATTTGTGAAGTGCAAAGGAGTGAAAAAAATGCAAGGTTTTTAAATGGAAATTATGGAGCTTATGTAGATCTTGTGGAGTATCGTGTTTTTTTTCTGTATGTTCATGAGATTGGATCTGTGTTTGACAAATGAGAAGTAGTGAGAAGCTCTTTCGGGTGGAGTGGTAGACAGCACAAAGGTTGTTATCGCCGGCCCGGGTTCGAGTCTTCTCATCTCCTGTAAGAATAAGACAGGGGGAGTCTTGAAAGTGCTAGTTATCGACTACGGGGGTAGGCGATTTTTATGAAAGTCTTCAAAAGATGCAAGATCTTCAAAGACAGACAATCAAACAGCGCATATACGATATGCAGCGGAGGATGAGCTACACTAGACATGCATTAGGCAAGCAAACAATACAATGAAAGCACGAAGACTAATAGCAGCTAGGTAGAACGGATCGGAATGGGAAGACAGTACGAAGCCAAATACAAGAAAGTCTTCACACTATGAAGTCAAACAGATCATGCAAGTAAGCAATGACTTCACGAAGACAAACTGAAATGTAAAGGTGGTAGGGGATAGAACCAGTCGCTTGATGAAGACAAGGATTTGGTAGACCAGTTCCAGTTGCTGTGACAACTGTACGTCTGGTTAGGGAGGTTGAGATTGAACTCAGAAGACCACGTCTTCGCCTTATTCCCCTTGAGCTAAAGACACTTAGTCCTCGCCCAATCACTCAGGTAACTCTTCAAGGTAGACCTCCAAACCTTCACAGACTCCGTTCACCGGCATCCACAATGACTCTTGGATCCTCAGAACGTGACGCCTAATCGGCTGGAGGATACACAGTCGTCAAGTGTAATAAGTCTTCAGATCACGCGGGCAGGAAGATTTCAGTGATGCCTAACACTCTTTGGATCTGGGTGTTTTGGGCTTTGCCCTCGCAAGGATTTCTCTCTCAAAAGCTTCGAAGGTGGGTTGCTCTCAAACGACAAAAGCCGTGCACTAACTCTGAGCAGCCACCAATTTATGGTGTAGGGGGGCTATTTATAGCCAGGAGGCAACCAGACATGATATGTCCGAAATGACCCTTGGTCACTAAGGAACCGACACGTGTCCAACGGTCGGATTTCAAACACACGCGGCAGCTTGACTTGGGCTACAAGCAAGGCTGACTCATCCAACTCTGGATAAGATTTTCTCTAATTGTCTTCACTCGAAGACATAGGATTTTGGTTGAGCATCACGTCAGTCTTCTGACTTTGTTCACTGGGACCCCACTTAACAGTTCGGTGGTTCATATGACTCAAGAAAGAAGAAAATGAAACTACGAAAGAAACTATGTCTTCGCACTCCATAGTCTTCAAGTGAATGTCTTCACACGTCATTATCTTGGACGTGAATGTCTTCACGAACCACCATTGTCTTCAATGTCTTCATATATTTTTAGGGGTCATCTCTGGTAGGAAAACCGAATCACTGAGGGACTTCTACCTGTGTTATACTGCAATTCTCACAAACACATTAGTCCCTCAACCATGTTTGTCGTCAATACTCCAAAACCAACTAGGGGTGGCACTAGATGCACTTACAATCTCCCCCTTTTTGGTGATTGATGACAAACTGGTTGAAGTTTTCAACGGGGATTAAAAATATGTGTAAGTTAAAGAGCGCGGTTATTGGCTTCATGAAGTTGAAAGGGCTCCCACCTGAAGATGTGCATATCAATGATTTGCTTTTGAATGCAAATGCACATGGCAGGTTCTGCTTTGTGGAGATCTCCTTCAATTCATGAAGACAATTCATCGTGCATACAAAATGTAGTGAAGATAATGACATGCACAATAAAAAATGGACGTCCGTGGAATGACTTCATGCGGAATTTATCATCGCAACAAGAGGTAGCAGCAAAAATGGCAGACGACCATCAAAGTTTAAGTGTTACAACTCAGAACCAACAGTTCAAGAACAAGAGTTGTAAAAACTTAGCAAAAATAAGCACCCGACCCATATAAACCCGCTTGAAGACTATCAACTCATATGCTTCTCCCCCTTTTGTCAGGAATGACCAAAAAGGAGTGAAGATATAGAGTGCCTAAGCATTCCCAGGAGGTGTTGGTGAAGATGTTGGGGCAGCTGGGTCGACGGTGGAGTTGGGCGGTGCAGAAGGGTCTGATGCAGAATCCTGATGCAGTGAAGCCATGGCCGGTGAAGTGGCATCGTCCTCTTCATCAATGACTCGAGCAACAACAGTTGGAGCCGAAGAGGAGTATTCAGAGTCTTCAATGGAAGGTGTTTGACGCCAACTTGCTGACTGTGGAGGATTGAAGTCGAATTTGAAACGTTCAGTGAAGCCATCTGCTTAAAGGTCATCTTCAGAGCACAGCATAGTGAGGCTCTTCCAGGCACGCCTACAGGCTTCATGGGCAACAAAAGAATTCTTAGTGGAGAGGTTGCGTATGCGATTGACATCCACAAGAAGACTTTGCATCTGACGCTTCATCCAGTCATGATGCCTATCCTGCTTCTGATGAAGAGAACCAAGAAGCTCTCGGTCATTCAGCACACGAGCACGCTTCTGAGGCCTTTGAGCTACTGTGCTGGCTGTTGCATCAGTGTTGGCACAATGTGGCAGCCTGAGCTGACCGGCAAGAGGACCAGCAGCAGTAGGAGGATTGGGCACATGGACGCCTTCAAGTGGTTGTGTGAAGCTTTGAAAGGCAGCATTGTCTTCACGAACATGTTCCTTGGCAGGCTCGGGATATATGGCTTCATGGGACATATTCACTTCAGGCAGAAAGACAACATGGTTGCGCGCTGAAACTTGATAATTTATTGTGGAGTGAAGCTTGATCAGCCGCATAACCCATGGAGCATAGAACTTGAGTCCAAATAAATCAATGCCAGAAGCTGCCAACTGACGGATGAAGAAATCTTGAGTATTGAACCTGATGCCATTGATGATGTAGAAGACCAATGTCTTCATAGTCCCTTCAATCTTGGCGTGAGGAGAATGCCCTTTGATTGGCCATAGAGTATGCATCAGTATATGATAAATGGTGCGGGGCAGGCACTCGAGGTCATTTACAAAGAATTCCTTTGGATATTCAGCATCCACGGGCAAAGGTTTCATCATGCTTAACATTTGGCTCATGTTGGGCTCTGGCTTCTAGAAGATGCTCTGAAGTTCTTGTTCATATCGTTGACAACCTGGTTCATAGAGATCACCAGGAGTGGGCAGGGAAGTGAGCTCGATGATATCCTGAGCTTTGGCTTCATGATGTACATCACCTGACATCCACTCAAGAACCCATGTCTTCGGATCCCTGTTGTAGCCTGAGATATGGAGGGTAGCATAAAATTGAAGCAGGAGCTCTTCATTCCAGTACTTCTTGTCGACGACAAAAGGGAGCAAGCCAGCTTCACGAAAGCAATCAAGAGCTTCTTCAAGGCAAGGGAGTCCAGCAATGGCATCACAACACAAGCGCTTGTGTGGAAAGATCATGTTCTGGTTGTACAAGATGCACGAGTAATAGCTTTGTTGCTGATGACTCCAGAACCTGTCTGAAGATATCTTGGGCTTCTTGTAGGGATTCTTGGCCTTGTCAAAGAATGTGTTGTGCTCTCTGAAGCTTAATACACTGAATGAACCCTGAGTGGTAGCAGCACTGGGTAGCCTTGGCAGTCTGGGCTTTGGCTTTTGAGTCTAAGGCCTTTGCTCCACATGGTAATCATACTGGGGACCAGGAGCAACAGGAGGTGTCATGATTGGCCACTTGACAGTGACGAGCTCGATAGAATGTCCGTTCCATAGTGTGAGGTACAGGAGGAGGAGCAGCAACATCCGAGGTGGATGGCCGAATGTCTTCGGTGGCGTCATGGGCTTCAGTCTGAAGGGTGGCTTCGGGCTGCGTATTGTCTTCAGCCATGACAACGTCATCGGCTTCAGTAGCAGTGGCATCAGCAGCCTCATTTGTCGTGGCTTCAGTGGCTTCAAGAACTGGTGGGTCAGGCACAATCATATCTTGATTCTCTCTTGGTTCAATGGTAGGGGGAATAACAACTTGATCTTCTTCTCTTTCCTCGGCTGATGCAGCCGGAATATCTTCAGTCCCTTTGGTTTCAAACTCTTGAGCAGTTTCTGTAGGGATGGCTTCAGGGAACACTTGACGTGCTACTGAGCTTGTGGCTTGCACATCCTCTTCAGGAATGCTCGACATGGAGACCGTTGGCCTTGGGCCTCGGCGAAGCCTTCGAAAAGAGGGCGATGCCTGCGGTGAGGGTGTGGTCTTCTCCATGTCTTCAGGGGTATCTTATGGAGTCTCAATCGCTAGAGTGGTGACTTGAGCTGGTGGAGTGCGCGGAATGACTTCATGGAGCGAGTGTTGGGGTGTTGCTCTTCCCAGAAATCATCATGAGTGATTGGCGTCGTAGGACCACCAATACTGATCTGTTCACTGCTCGAGGGAGCAGGCGATGATACCGGCTTGGGCATGATCTGGGGAAACTGAGGAAGGACTTCATCATCATCTACATTGTCTTCATGACCAATCTTCAACTGCAATGGGGTCAGCAGCTGGAATCTCTTTAGACTCATGAGCCTCTGTGGAAGCGGGCTCATGAATAATCAAACGGTGCTCGCGGTTGGAGGAGGCATGCAATGCAACATAGATGGGTTCAACAAGCAGTGGCTCTAATGGAGCAGATGAAACAGTTGGTGCTTGAGTCCGTCTTGAAGCCTTAGATGGCTTTGTCTTCAGCCTCTTATGTGAAGAAGCAGCATCAGAGGTTTCTTGGTGCTTCCGCTTCTTGGCTTCAGCCTCAGCCTGCTTTGTCGTCTTCTTCTCAGAAGCAGCTGATGGGACCTTTGGCTTCGAGCCAGTCATGCTGGCAGGGAAGACAATGCTTGGTATTTCCTGCCTTGGAGCTTCAGTTTCAGCTACCACTGGCTTCTTCTTCTTAGCAGCCAGCTTGGGGTCAATGCCTAGATGCCCAAGTGCTTTCCTTTTCAAGGCTTCATTATGAGCCTGAACACATTTTTCAGCATAATGCTTGAGGCTCTCTCGAGAGCCTTTGGCTTCATCACGACGCTTGACAAATTTAGCCTTGAGATCAATCATCATCTTCTTGAAATTTTGCACTTCTGTGACACTGAGCTTGGCCATGTGCTTCTTAAAGAGAGCCTTTTCATGGTCAATCTTGTTTTTCTGCTCAATGACCTTTTGAGCGATTGCAAGCTCTTTGGCAATATAGCCCTGAAATGTCACGCTGATGCCAATGGGAAGCTGCAGATCATCGATGGTAAGAGAGGTATCTTCAAACCATTCATCAATGAAGTTGTTCAGAATGTCAGTGTCAAACAGAGGCAGATCATTGAAGATTTCGGCCTCATGTTTGCTCTTGATTAGCATCTCAAGGGCATCATCATCAATATCTTCATCGCTAGATAGATCGACAATATCTTCATCATTGCGAAGAATGCTTGCAGGTGTAAGAGCTTGCCCTGAGATCTTCTTAGTCTTCTTAGACGTGTGAGATAAGTCTTCAGACTGCACACTGGATTCAGGAGGTGCAGATTTCAATGGCTTCACTCTTGAAGCTTTTGGAGCAGCAAAAGACTTTGAAGCCTTAGCCTTCTTCACAAGCTTCGGGGGCTCTAGAGCGATAGTGTCTTCCTCATCCTCAGCAGCCTCTTTAATGCCGGCCCTTTTGTGCAGCGCAATGTGCAAGATATGAGTCAAAGTCTTCAAAGGGACCAACAAGATTGTGTTCAGCCTCTCGACTGCCATCTGGCCTTGGTCGAGCTGGACCTGGGTTGAAGTCAATCCCGAAGTCCTTCTTGTTCTAGACAGCAGAGTTCTTGGCATGCTTATAATTCTCTTCAAAGAGATCATCTTCTTGACACCATCTGAGGCTGGATGGGTCGGCATCTTCAGGCATAGGGCCTCTGACCATGCAAGGAAAGAAGCCTTTTGCAATGGCTTCAGCCTTGGTCTTGGGTTGAAGCTTCTTGTATATAATATCGGCCCAAGGTGGCCTCACAGCATTCTTTTCTGCATACTCAGAAGTCACATAATGATACAAAAACCATTCTTCTGCCCAATATCTTCGAATCCATTGGACTCTGGACTTGCGCTCACCATAGGTTTCATCTGGATCTGACTTGTACATCTCATAGAGATCAGGAGGCAGGTCCAAGGCAGTGTTATCACGACGCTGACGGCCCCCTTTCTTTGCAGATTTACCACTTGCCATTGGCTTCAGACTGAAAGGCTTCACAACTGTGTTGGGCTTCAGTCTGCTTGTCAAATAGGAGTTGGCTTCAGGTGATTCAATATGATGCTGTAAAAACTCTGCAAATGAATGCAGACTATGAGAACCAAGGGACTCTCCCACGGACATGTACCTGTGACAGCCTTAGAGATGCGAGGGAAGGGGAAGAGGTCATATGCATTCTCAGAAGATTTTGAAGATAAATCAGTTTGAAGACATTGGCCTCATAGCGCGAAGACATTCACTTATAGATGTGAGTTGGTTCCAAATTTGTACGAATCCATGAATAAGTACAAGTGAGGAATCTAACTAGTACTAAAGCATAAGTGAAAGTACTTGTGAGTCATGAAATGCATAGAAGTAAAGATTCAGATTTGGAAGTGAAGAAACAACTTTCCGAAGACATAGAAAGTTTTGACAAATCAAACGTGCGGTAAAAATAGACTTTTAATTACCGCTCAAGAACAGATGAGACTGCTAGACGAGTTGTGGATGGAGGCCGAGCAGTCCAATCTTCCGCGCCCTAACTTGGCGGCGGAAGATTCCTACGACGGTGGTGGATGGAAGAAGATCCGCGACCGGCGTAACGACGACGACAGAGAAGTCGCGGCAGCGAAGCGCTTCGTCTCCGGCGACGACGGAAGCTAGCGATGGCGCTAGGGTTTGAGCGAGACGGCGAGGGGAGTAGGAAATAATGACCGCGGGGGGGGGGTGTATTTATAAGGAAGGGCGACGGCTGAGTGAATTTACTCAGCTGCCCCTAGCGGTTCACATCTGAAGGACACATGGCATGCATGCAATAGCTTAAATGTTGTGCCACGACCCCACGCGAGCCTAGTTTGTCGGGTGGTCGTTCCAGCTTCTCTAGATTCAGGCAAAAAGGATAGAGATAATAAAAGCATTTTAAATGTTTGTCTCTATATCTTTGACTGACAAGGACACAGTGAAGACAATAGACACGTGTCAATAGAATGCATATGAAGAGATAGAGAGAGTTAGAGGGATGAGCACAGAAGGGGTTAGGGTCCGATCACATTCACTTAGTGCAGAAGATAGCAACTTGAAGACACAGCTATAAGTGAATGCTGTATAGGACAAAACATATACATATATCTATGGATAGGCAATGAAGACCAAATCAAACATCGTGAAGATAAATCATGAAGATAAACCGATGTTGAAGACAAACCAACTTTGAAGATAATGAAACATGACGCCAAATAAAAATCTTCAAGAAAGGTTGGTGGTGGCGTTACCCACCGTATATGAAGTATTAGACCCAGACACGACGCACAATTATCGTGGCATTCCGAAGTCAATTTCCACATTAATGTATTCACACTTAGAGTGTATGTCTTCATGAATTGAAGACATATGTTACTTTGTGTGTTGTGCACCTAAGTCATCAATATGCATAAGCGTTAGGATGTGTGTCCATTCACAGGACATTTGAGGATTCTAAGATATTTAGCTCACACCGCAGCTTGCAAAACCTTTTCTCATCCAAGGGCTTCGTGAAGATATCTGCCAATTGCTCTTCAGTGTTGACATGAATGATATCAATGTCTTCCTTCAACACATAGTCTCTGAGAAAGTGATGACGGATTTGAATGTGCTTTGTCTTCGAGTGCTGAACTGGATTATGAGCGATCTTGATGGCGCTTTCATTGTCACAGTAGAGAGGCACCTTCTTCTTGTTGATGCCATAGTCCTTGAGTGTTTGCTTCATCCAAAGAAGCTGAGCACAACAAGATCCAGCAGCAATGTATTCTGATTCAGCAGTGGAGAGCGATACACAGTTCTGCTTCTTTGAAGACCAACAGACAAGAGATCGTCCAAGAAAATGACAAGTGCCTGATGTGGACTTGCGATCAACCTTGTCCCCAGCATAATCAGCATCTGAGAATCCAACTACATCAAACTCTGAGCCCTTTGGATACCACAATCCTAGCGTTGGGGCGTGAGCCAAATATCGAAGTATTCGCTTCACAGCGAGGTGATGCGACTCCTTTGGTGCCGCTTGGAAACGGGCACACATGCAAACGCTAAGCATTATATCTAGCCTAGATGCACATAAGTATAATAAAGAACCAATCATGGAGCGGTATACCTTTTGATCGAACTCTTTACCATTGTCGTCGGGGCCCAATTGACCTTTGGTTGGCATTGGCGTCGTGTACCCCTTGCAGTCTTGCATTCCAGACTTCTTCAGGCAATCTTTGGGGTACTTTTCTTGAGATATAAAGATGTCATTTCTCTGTTGACGGATTTGAAGACCAAGGAAGAATTTCAGCTCCCCCATCATGGACATCTGATATTGCTCTTGCATCATACGCCCAAACTCATTGCTGTATCTTTTGTCAGTGCAGCCGAAGATAATGCCATCCACATAGATTTGGCATACAAACAGTTCTCCATCATATGTCTTTGTGAAGAGAGTGGGATCTAGAGAACCAGGTTTGAAGCCTTTGCTCTTCAGGAAGTCTTTGAGTGTGTCATACCAAGCACGAGGCGCTTGTTTGAGGCCATACAGTGCCTTGTTGAGCTTGTAGACCATATCAGGATGCTTTGGATCTTCAAAACCAGGTGGTTGAGCTACATATACCTCTTCTCGAATTTTGCCATTGAGGAAGGTGATACGTCTCCATCGTATCTATAATTTTTGATTGTTTCATGCCAATATTATACAACTTTCACATACTTTTGGCAACATTTTATATGATTTATTGGACTAATCTATTGATCCAGTGCCCAGTGCCAGTTCCTGTTTGTTGCATGTTTTTTGTTTCGCAGAATATCCATATCAAACGAAGTCCAAACACGATAAAAATTTACAGAGAATTATTTTGGAATATTTATGATTTTTGGGAGGTGGAATCAATGCTAACGGAGGCCCACGGCCTCCACAACCCACCAGGGCGCGCCCAGGTGTCTTATGCCTTCCCCGTAAGTCGGTTGGGGCCCTTCTTCGGTCGTAAGAAAGATAATTTATGGAAAAAAATCGTGTAAATTTTTTAGTGCAATCGGAGTTACGGATCTCCGGGAATTTAAGAAACAGTGAAGGGCCAGAAAACAGGAACGCGAAATAGAAGAGAACAGGGAGACAAATCCAATCTCGGAGGGGCTCCCGCCCCTCCGCCACCATGGAGGCCATGGACCAGAGGGGGAACCCTCCTCCCATCTAGGGGGGAGGCCAAGGAAGAAGAAGAAGGAGGGGGGCTCTCTCCCCCTCTCTCCTGGTGGCGCCGGAACATCGCCGGGGCAATCATCGTGTGACGGCGATCTACTCCAACAACTCCGTCATCTTCATCAACAACTCCATCACCTTCCCCCATCTATATTCAGCGGTCCACTCTCCCGCAACCCGCTGTACCCTCTACTTGAACATGGTGCTTTATGCTTCATATTTTTATCAAATGATATGTTGCCATCCTATGATGTCTGAGTAGATTTTTGTTGTCCTATCGGTAATTGGTGAATTGCTATGGTTGGTTTAATTTGCTTATGGTTATGTTGCTGTCCTTTGGTGCCCATCATATGAGCACGCGTGTGGATCACACCATAAGGTTAGTTGTATGTTGATAGGACTATGCATTGGAGGGCAAGGGTGACAGCAGCTTCAGCCTAAACATAGAAATTGATACGTACGAGATTCACTACAAAAAAAAGACACATCCGTGACATTTTGGGCCGAACGATTTTTTTTCCTGTCATGCTTATGACACTTCTATGACGATAATTGTGACAAAACCCGGTATCATCATAGATGTGGTGGGCTCCTACTTCTATGACAAAAAATCATGACAGAAAATGGGCTTTTCATCCTGGGCAGGCCGGAGACGCACCTGCATGACATTCTTTGGGCCGTCCATGACGGAAAAAATCGTGGTAGAAGCGAGAGCGAGGAAAATTTCAGGGAGTTCCCGGTTACGGTGGGTGGTTGGGGCCGAGCGATGCATGGAGGTTTGCGTGTTTCTCTCGTACACGTACGCGCGTGTGTGCGAGGTGTTGGGCTCTAACTGAACCCGAGCGAGGCGTTGGGCTCTAACTGAACCCGAGCGATTGCACTAGCTACGTTACTGAACCCCGATTGATCCCTTGGCTGTTAACTGAACCCGAGTGATTCCTTCGCTACTGCTGCTAACTGAAGCCGATCGAAGCTGCCTCTTGATGAATAGTCCCCGGTGGGGGTTGGATGAACAGTTCCCGGTGGGGGTTGGATGAACAGGATCCTGTGGTAGTAGAGGCCGTTGCCGCTGGATGAACATGACCCCGATCGAGGAGGTGGGGGTGGATGAACAGTAGTCGGTGGAGGGCTGGTTGAACAGGACCCCGTGAAGGGCTGGTTGAACAGGACCCCGTGGAGGGCTGGTTGAACAGTAGCCGGTGGAGGCTAGATGAACAGGACCCCGTGGATGAACAGTAGCTGGTGGAGTCAGGAGGAAGTCGACGGTGGATGAACAGTACCAGCTGGAGGCTGGAGGAAGTCGACGGTGGATGAACAGTAGCCCGTGGAGTCCCGTTTTGTGGTATGCCACACCCCTCCCGATGAACAGGACCCCGTTTCGACCGTAGGCGCTTCAACACAAGTCCGTTTCCTCCGTTTTGCGGTACGCCACACCCCTCCCGATCAACAGCACCCCGTTTCAACCGTAAGCACTCGAACAGAAGTCTGTTTCCTCCGTTTTGCGGTACGCCAGACCCTTCCCGATGAACAGGACCCCGTATCGATCGTACGCGATTGAACAGAAGGCTGTTTCCTTCGTTCTGCGGTACGCCAGACCTCTTTTCAGCTGTTCCGTCCAAGCCGGTTGGCTCCCGATGAACACGCGACGTTGTTTACTCCGTTCCGACCCAGCCGGTTGGCTGCCGATGAACAAGACGACGTCGCTGTACGCGTTAGAGACCCCGCCCGTATGTACATACGTAGCCGTATTTACTATCTTGTAGCGTGGCCGTACATACGTGTACACGATATAGACGGGACTGCGTGACATGCTACATCGGCGCCTCTACTTCAATACGTGCCGCTCCTTACTCGGCCATGGTACGTCGCTGCAGAGAGACCGATCGACCGCTATGTACGTACACGTTCGCGGCCAGACAGATAACGCTACCTTCGCTTCAACCTGGTGGGTCCTAGCTATCAGGGGGTAAGAAGGCAGTTCCTTCCGTGTGAAGATAAAGCCGGTGGGTCCCAGCTGTCAGGGGGGAATGTTTTTTTCGTGAAATACAGAGGCCCTTCCGGTAGGTCCGAGCTGTCAGGTGGAGGAATCATTATTTTGCGTGTAATAAGGAGGCACCTTCTTGTGTGCGGCCATGGACCCAGCTGTCAGCCTCTCCACTTACAGTCATCTTCTGATGGCTGTCGTTCGTTGACCGCGTTGACGACGCCGTACCGCCCGAGAGTACCAAGGTGGTGGACGACGGCGCAACCTAGGAAGGGAACGACCCGGAGCCGGGGAATACGCAGCAGTGGATGCCCACGCGGAGGGGAGTACGAGGGTAGACTAGTTCGGCTGCAGTTTGAGGCTGCCGTCGCCGGAGAATAACAGGGGGTGTGGGTGAGTAGAGGGAAGGCCTGGCAAGCGGTGGGAGTAGGGTGGGGCGGTGAGGCCTGCGTGGCAGCATAGCCAGCCACGGGAGGCAGGAGCAGGCGGCACGGCCGGCGCTGGTTTGGGCGGCTAGAGCAAGAAGACCAGAGGTTGAAGAAGCACGACGACCGTTGGATGGACATCGTACGGTCACCGCAGCTAGAATCGTTTATATTGACTAAGTTGACAAAGCCCTGCGTCCGCGTTAGCTTAGTAGGCCCACAAGTCAGCCTCCAAATATGGTGGGACCGACCTAGCAGCGGGGGTATTCATTATTTTTGTGCATAATAGCTGTACAGAGGCCCTTCCGGTCAGTCCCAGCTGTCAGGAGGAGGAATCATTATTTTGCACGTAATAAGGAGGCACTTCCTACTCGCAAAAAAAGGAGGCACTTCCTTGTGTGCGGCCGTAGACCCAGCTGTCAACCTCTCCACGTACAGTCCTCTTTCGATGGATGTCGTTCGTTGACCACGCTGTGCCGAGAGCACCAAGGCGGTGGACGACGGCGAGGCCAAGTAAGGGAACGACCCGGAGCCGAGGAAGACTCAGCAGTTGTTTCCCACGCGGAGTGGGTATGAGGGTTTACTTGTTCGGCCGCAGTGTGAGGCTGCCATCGCCGGAGAATAACAGGAGGTGTGGGTGAGTAGAGGGATAGCCAGGCCAGGGATGCGAGTATGTTGGGGCCGTGAGGCCTGCCCGGCAGCATAGCCGGCCACGGGAGGCGGGAGCAGGTGGTTCCGCCAGCGCTGGTTTGGGCGGCTGGAGCAGGAAGATCAGAGACTGAAGAAGCACGATTGCCGTTAGATTGACATCTAACGGTCTGACACTGGTAGAGTCGATTGTTGACTAAGTTTCTTTTTTTGAGAAACCTTGTATACGCATGAACTTAGTAAGCCCACAAGTCAGCCTCCAAATCTGTGGCAGACAACATAGAGCCCATTTGCTATTTTTTTAATAATTTTCAGCCCATTTGCTAATTCTTAAGGAATTTATTACATCCCATTTTCTGCCCAGGACCACGGTCAAAAAGTTCAACCTTATTTTGCATATTTCGGTGGAGTCTAAACTGTTTTAATCCAGAAATGATAAACATTTATTTTTTTAAGAACTTATTGATTTGCCAAATAAAATATTATTTTGTTTTTGTAAGCTAATAAGACTTGGGACAATTGAGTTGGTTTTAGGGAAAACCAGTGGTAAAAAATCAGCGCTGGGAGGGAAAACAACAAAAAAAAGGATGTAAAGATGAAAAGGAAACTTTATGTATTTTCAATATAATAATACGTGTATATGAACTAGTAAAACTATAGGTAGAGATTAGAAAACGGAAGTAGGATACGGCGTTTCAAGAGGAAAATAGAACTGGGCTGTGTGTTTGATTCAGTAAAAAAACTGTCTGCGGATATTCTAAGAGAAAATATAACTAAGGCTGGCGGGCCAGAGGCCAGTTGATACCTGCTGGATCTTTGTGCCCCGTTGTCGTCATGGGCTGGGCTTGTTAAAAACAAAACCAAGCCTGGGCAGTCTACAGCCCAGTTGAAACTTGCTCGACTTGAAAAAACAATATACCTGCTGGATCCCAGTTATCAGTCTGTACTTGCAGAATTCTCTCATTTATTGACTACGTTGAAAACTTCATGGGTCTCACCATCTCAGATGTCAGCATTATTTTTCTATCGTGATAATAAGTGCATGCACTTGCTTGCGTACGTCCATGGACCTGCTGGTTCCGTACGGTTAGGCTCTGTATGGACATCCGTCTTGTGGTTCCACAGACGAATTTCATGCAAATCGGATGGTTTTCAGTGAAAGCGGACTAAATTCATTGCATTTTACATATTTCTTTTCATTATGGAATATTTTACATATTTCAACTAATAATAACCGACTAGGCCTTTTTTTAGTCCATGGGAGGCGCTTCACGATCGAGGTCGTGACACTTAACTGTTCTGGAAGGCCCAAATCCATCGCTCCTCTCTTTTAACAATTTGCGGTTGGGTTTGGCATGCCACAGCCTAGTTCTGATGTGCTGCGTCCAACTATCAGCCTGTGAAACCAGATGGATCCCCTGCGTACTTCGAAGATGTAAAAAAATTGGAGAACTGGAAATTCGAACGGCAAGTGCTTATGCTACCCATCAAATAAAAATCAGGTGCTTGAAAATTCGTTTCGAAACAAATGATTCAGCTTTATATCCACGTCGACCCTCGACATGATGGTTGGAAGAAATGCCAAGTTCATACCGAAAGATCCTTAACAACAATACCAACTTGCAGACGACCAGGTAGTATAATTACCAATACAAAACTAACTTATAATCTTTTTAGTCCTGGCCCTAGTGTTCGTCTGGTAGAAAATCTTGTAGAGGACCAGCTCCCTCTCCTTCTCTTGCTCCAGGTCCCCGAGGTGGTACTGGTGCATCACCCAGTTGGTCCTCTGCTGGTCGAAGTTCTTGTTGGTGTGCAGCACCAGAACCTTTTTGCTGCCCGTCTGCCGGCCGTTGACCATCACCGGCAAGGTATTGCCGGTCTTGTGCCACATCGCGTGCATGCCGCACTCCGACTGTATCTTGCGACGCGTCTACGTGCCCCTTTTGAATGCCCTGGAGTTGCGCTGGAAGAAATGCTTGCTTAGGCCACTCAGTGTGATACCTGCAGTATTATCGAATACAGGTTTTAGTGTACGTAGTTGGCATTTTCATAACATCTTTGGCATACTGCAGTCACTTGTTTCACTTTTTATTAACTGTCAAATTGTAATTGCTTCACTAGGTCTGCGTCTAAAAAGAAAAATAGAGCTATAAACAAAGGAATATGTTTATGCAAGTAGATGGCCGATCGGTGTCTCACCTGGAAGTTTCTCAGGATGGGTGTAGCATATGCCGTGCTCGCTGTCGATGGTTGGTATGAACAAATCGATGAGAGGGTGAGATCTCGCGCTGTCAGCACTCACTTTGGCCTCAAGGTGCTCGATCAGCTCCTGATCCATGGGATCGAACTTGACGCCAGTCGGCAGCATCGGCCAATCCTTCATGGACTTGCATCGGTTAATTCCAGTTAAATGGTACTCAATGTATGATCAATCAACTGTTTTAAGTAAATGATGAAAGATTTCGACAGATAAGTGGTACTCCAAATCTGAAGTCCACAATACCCGAACAAACTGGGGTCTCAACTTCATTACTACATGTAGACTCTAAAGACTTGAAAACCCCCATAAAGATCGAAATCATAATACAGGGCGACGGGACAAATACTCATAGGAGCGGCCTCGCTGGTTCCTTCCTTCATCTGGCTAGCTTGAAGAGCATCCTTGTTGATATCGATTTTTTTAGCGTCTTCCTTTTGACTACTTGTAATGAAGTATAGCAACTCCAGTAGCTCATCGCTCATCGTACCAAATGGATCGGAACAAGGCAGCGGCTGGGAGGCGGGGAGACCGGGAGAGAATGGGAGAGTGATTTTGTAGAGAATGCGAGAGTGTTGTTGTAGTACGAGAGGGGTGAGGCTCACTTTGGTGAACCGAACACGCCGCCGGGACTCTTGTGTCACCTCACGCGAAGCGTGTTGTCACGTCAATTCAATGTGAGGACATGATGAATAATTTGACCGACGTATACTAGTACTACTACTATACTACTTACTAGTAGTATTTAGTGTCACATTTTAACCATAGGTTTAACTAACAAAATGTCAATGCATGTCACCAAAAATTATACCATTGGAAACTATGTTCAAATATGAATCCAACGATATAATTTTTTGTGACATGCATTAACATTTAGTTAGTTAAATTTATGGTCAAAATTTGACACAAATTACGAAGGGGACCAATAAACCAGGAGGGAGGTAGTAGTACGAGTAGCCCAATATACGGTATAGAGGACTAGTACAAATTTAGAAATGGAGTACGAAGTTACAAGGTTGTGCGACAGACTTTGTAGGCTACATGAGTAATACAAAATATAATTCCCATTGGACAACACTTTCACCAACAAGTACGCACTTGAAGCCTAATTGATATATATATGGCTTCTGCACAGCATCTCCATCATCATTATCAGTACATCCTACGTAGGTGAGTTAGGATGCACTTGATCCCAGAAAGGTGTCTATCCTTCAAACTAACTACAGTACATAATATCCAACAAAAGAGGGTCATGCTACAGCAGCAGGATACATGGCTAAGTCTAGATATCACTACGAATCAAGTTATGCATATTTGCTGTTGCCATGAACCACATCGCCGCATGTCGGGTTTGCAAAAGCCATTCATCGCTTGGAAGCTTGATGCCTTTCACACACTAAAGATTATCTGGCAACAAGCTGTGTGGACGAATCTCTGGATATGGTGATTCATGAAACCCATGGTACGATGTGTAAACACAGTTCCCCCTGTCGAATGGAAGTTGCATAGCACGGTAATCATCGCCGGTGATATGATCGATGATTGGTTGGATGATCGGATAATTGAGCCCGAGGAACATGGAGTGGTTGCCGAGGATGTAAACCCGCCTCCAGTTGAATACGCCTGGCCCAACAGAGCTGGGATCTTTCTCGAACACGAAGCAGCCATAGCCATCACAGTCACGAATGCCCCAGGCATTGTACTGCATGTGGTTTGATGAAATGGTTTGGTCAATTTGGTACGTGCGAATGAGCATCAAATGACCGCCGTTAGTTGAACGAGCAATAAACCACCACCCATTGACTTGTATATTTCCAGGTCCTAGAATTATGAAGGCCAGCGCATTTGCGTCTGCTGCAACAAATCAAATTGGAGACCAAAAGGACAATAATATACAATCATGTTCAGAGTATGTGTGGAATTAAGATTATTATAACAGTGACACAGATCATAGACAGAGAATTGCAATGCCGTGGTCATAATCATACCCTGAGTTAAAAAAATTAAGCCAATGGCTTTCATATTCTAGCAATATGTCATGGTTCAAACATCATGTAAAAATGAGAGGAAAACAGCTATGACAGGGCCTACTCATATTCTACCATAGCAGTTACTACTGTTCTCATATCAACTCTAACAATAACATGCGTGGTTATAAAAATCTTGGAAATGAGAGTAACATATAGCAATCATGAGGTTATACTCATAATATCTATTCTAACAATCATTAGATGTCAATTGTTCTCATATCAACTCTAACAATAACATGTGTGGTCATAAAAATCTAGGAAATGAGAGGACCATATAGCAATGATGTGGTTATTGACATACTATCTATTCTAAATTTCTAACAATCAACAGGCAGTCGTATTCATAAGGTAAAGATGAGATGAGATAGAACAATTACACGACGATAGATTCCACCAGTATAGGCAGCCAATCTGTGCGTCGACCGCGTAAACGATGCCATCGTGCACTATAGCATCAGACAGAAATGGAGGCTCAACAGGATTGATGATGAGCCATAACCATGTATGGCGACCGGATTCCAGATAGACTAATCCCATGTCGAATAAGGCAATGAGCTTGTAATCCATGTAGTCTTCTGATGGTGTGGGCACTTCACAGATTACAACCTTCAGCAAACGAAGGTCGCACCAAAAGCTCGACGCGTCTTGTGCGTAGTAGGCAGGAGTGTCCGGCGGGCCGCGAGGCTCGATGCCGGCGGTATCCAATGATGGAAGGGTGATCTCTCACTGGGTGTAGATATCCACGAGACGGCATGGACTACCGGATTGGTGGATGAGGACGATCCAGTTGGCCTTCATGCCCACCCAGTAGTGGCCACGCATGAAGGACATGTGGACAGGTAGTGGTAGCATGTCGAGGGGCACCACGGCAACCTCCGTAGGATCGTCAAGTTGGTGTCTGGGCCACCTACGAGGATCGGGTATCAGCAAGCAGGGTGTCTTGAAAAGGGCTGGCCGGTTGCAGATGAGTAGACGGTACAAAGACACCGAGCATGCGGCCAGACGCACGGTGCTGAGCAGGCCCATACGATTACAGATCTGCTCCAAGAGAACATCAGGGAGGGAATTCCAATCGCGGCTTTGTGTGTCAGTCGGTTCTACCATAGGGTTTTTTAGGGCGCTGAGTGATTGGGGTTTTCGGTGCCTGCGAGCGAGCGGGGAAGTGGATTCGGGCGGGCGAGCGAAGAAGATGGCGTGTGTGGCCGAGCAGTGAGCGGGGGGGGGGGATATGGTACACGCGAGCTACCAAGGAAGATGGCGCGGGTGGGTGAGCAGTGAGCGGGGGGAAATGGTGTGTGGCCGACGATGGGGAAGAGAGGAGGAAGAAGAAGAGAGGAGGAAGAAGAAGGAAAGACGGGCAAGAAAGTGCATTAAATCTCAATTCTACTAGTACTACTACCAGGATATACCGTCCTTCGGAGTGTAAATAGTTAAACCGATGACATGTGGGTCTACCTCAAGAGGGCCCATATGTCAGTTAATGGAAGAGAGAGGTGCGTAGGTGTATTTGCGGAAGCGTGCTTCACTGGCAAACATGATGGCAGTACTGAGTAATGCTGATTTAGTAACACCAACACGCTGGTTCAACTTATTAATTAAGTGTCCCATCTGCTGCAGCGTGTGTTGTCACTTCACTGTGAAGACTAGTTGAATAGTTCTCTCTGACCGAGATGGGGAATAATGGATCGCCAAGAATTCCTATCTACAGTATCCCCATGCCTCTACTCTCATCCTGTCCAACAAGATGAAACATTGGCCAAGGCACCCGACGCCAATAATGTAGGAGTACTAGTAGTATTTTGTGTCAAACTTTGACCATCTATTTAACTAATAAAATGTTAATGCATGTCACCAAAAATCATATCACTGGTTTCATATTTGAACATAGTTTTTTATGACATGCATTGACACTTTGTTAGTTAAATTTACGGTCAAAATTTTACACTAAGTATGAAGGGGACCATTAAACCAGGACGGAGGTTTATATACAGGTCAATAAAAAAAATCATCAACCAAGGTAGTAGTAAATGATGAGTGCCCGAAGAATTTCTTTCCGAAAGTACTCAATAATGGGCTCGTTTTCCTCAAGAAAATTGTGTTTACGAACGTATTAATTGGAATGCATGCGTGAGGAACAAATGACCAGAACTTTTACACGCATTGGTGAGTTTTCTCTTAATTCTTGCATGCAACGTTTTAATGAAGCTTGAAATATAAACATGTCAATGGGAGGGAGTAAAAGCCTCATGCATGCATGTATGCATGCAACATGCAACACTCACACGTACACATGCACTCACGCAACACTCATGCATCCATGCGGCACACAGCACACGACGCAACACACACGCTCATGCTCAAGTGCTCAACCTACTCACTCCATCCGTGAAAGACTGTACATATAGAGATTTACACATTGACCAAGAGGAACCGAAACTTCATGGCATAATTAACGCCCAAAAGTAGCAGACTTATGTGTGCATGCGACCATTGAGAGAAGAAGATTAAATGAAGGTTGTTGCATGCTGTAATTAAGGATAGACATGTAGCCTATAGCTAGAGCACAAGTTGGTGCATTAGTCAATCAATATCAATTAGATTAAAGGCTAAGTACATTGGAAGTGTAGATGTACACTCTTTGTTGGAAAATTTTCTAATGCTAGATGTATAGTTTTTCACGGACCGAAGGAGTACACGTGCATGCACTCACATACACAGCCAGGGTGGTTCGCGCGCAAGGGTTGGACTCCTGTCGCGCCTGCATAAAGTTTTGTTTAACTGATTTCTTTGCTCTGCCAACTGACCGGTGGGACCCAGAAACCAGGTGTCAATTTAACCAGTCAACAAAGTGCCACGTCGACTATGTGGCCGGTCAGTAGGGTGCAATACGGTGCTCTATGATGAGCTAGTGACTGTATAATCACCACAAAACTATATAGTGACCGTAATGAGCGTATTGTTACATACGTTGACCGCCAGTGTATTTTTCTTGTTTCAAATTAAGCCATATTAACCGGAAAGGACATAGTATGGACTAGTACTACTTTGATGTGTCCCGTCAACTCGCCGAACAAGGAGAAGCTTGCTTACTACGCCCTCTCCCTCGCCCACGCGCGGTGGCTCACAAGACGAGGAGAAGCTTGCTTACTACGTGCGCCTACGCCCTCTCCCTCGCCCACGTGTGCGGTGGCTCACAGGACGAGGAGAGGGTTTTGACTACAGCACCCTCTCCCTCACCCTCGCCCTCGCGGTGGACGTGCAGCAGTTCATTCGGTGTCAGATTGCCAGAAGCATATTGTACTGTAGTATCATCATTGTTGGACCTTTCGAAGAGGCGAAGAGCCAAGTGCAAGGTTCACAGGAGTACGAACTGTTGAACCTCCCGAAGAGGCAAAGAGCCAAGTGCAAGGTTTTATAGGAGTTGTCGTCCTAATACTACAACTATAGCGAACGATGCTACTGTATGATGCCGCCACGTCACCTATATCCAAAGTTGTGCCACATTTTTTTTCTCACAGAGCATGTTGGAGCTCGTGCAACAGCCACACAAGTTGCACGTACACATAACACATTTACTAGTAATAAATTCTAAAGGACAAATGCCAGTATGCCACACAAGTTCATCTCCACTTCATGTGATAAATTCATGCACGACTAGTCTACATATATTCACAATGCTACCATTCACAATTTACCATACTCCACTTACACGTTATAGATGGGCTCCATGTCCTCCTCCAGGTTCCAGTCCCAGGTGTTCTTCATAGATGGCACGATCCAAAGCGGTGGGCAACGGGAATCATTGTCGCAGCTTTCTAGTCCGGTTCCACACGATGGAGACTCATCCAAGCTGAAGCGGCATGTCGTTCATCCGGCGGTGCGCACTGAAGACACAACCATGCTTCATGAACGGCCGGCCTTCGGTGTCGTGCACGAAAGGTGGCATCCGCTTCACAATGGGGTAGCTGTCCCCAATGAAAAGCGAGTACTCTCCAAGAGTGTTCCTCGGCACCCACATAGCATCACGGGGGTCGAACTCGGCGCCGTTCATCTGGTACACGCGACATCTCAGATCTGGACACATGGTGACGTACATGGTCAAGGTCCATGCATAATAATGTTGTGCTCAAATATGGCAGTCAGTAATATTGTGCAGCAAATAGTACTACTCCGGTATAGAGGAAGTAAAATAACCGGCTTATATATATAGCTACTCTTGGCTACATGGATGAGATAGTAAGACATGGAAAAACAAAAATGGTGGGAGCTAGTGGGTTCAAGTCTTCAAGGGCCTAGCTAGCTATACGCGTCCTCCAAGGTAAAAAGTACTAGTACTAGTAAGTAGTACTACAATGTAAGAGAAGGCGAGAGGGTTAAAAAATATAATACTAAATTGTAGTACTAGTACAGTAAACATGTTCCAGTCAAGAAAAGAAAATAACTAACAAGTACTACTACTCTAACACACAGCAATGAGAAAATGGAATACCTGGGTGGATGGTGACGGTCCGATCGTGGTAGAGTGTGTGACCATGTTGCACATCAGTGGTACCATGGGTAACGACTGCTAAGATAGTTGATCCCAATATGCCAAAGTCAGCTACAAGGTTCCAGGTTAGACCGAATCGCGGATGCACATGCACATCCAGGATCAGCGATCTTATTTTGATCAGGGGATGACTGGTCCCTGCAAAATAGTGGAGTACCGTTAGGGATGCAAATGATGGTTTGTGCATTCCGTTTGTATTCTCCCGTATAGTAGGATGGCAACCAGATGAAACAAGTCCCCTGGCTTGTCACCGCGAAGATGCGCCTACATGGCACACGGCGTCTTCGAACATGTAGGGGTACAAATCTGCCGCGGCCAACATGTGCCAGCCTCTGCCGTTACTGCCTTTTGTATTGATTGCAATCCTTATGTCGAACACCACGATGAGATAGTAATCGCCGTAGCCGCGTCACTTTGTCGGCGGGTCTGCAATTGCTATCTTCTTCAATCTCATGTAGGCATCCTCATACGTATTCAAGCCCAGCCAGTCCGGAAGGCCGATCCCAATGGTGGAGAAGGGGTCTACGGGAACGGCCGCACTGCTGTGAATGTTGTGCAAAATGATGGTGGTATCTGGCCGGAGGTATGCAAGCCAATCTTCGTTGGCACCAATCCAGACCTATATATAAGATGGTGGGCAGCGAAGAAATTAGGGGATGGAATAACTAAGTACTATATTTAGAATATACACTACATGATCAAACTTCATGACTGACCTGCTCATCGGACAAAATCCGACTAGCTCTCAACGTTGGCAACTCTAGCGGAGTCAACGTGCAACCATGGCTAGGGAGCGGTGGACTGTTCGATGGATTGTCCCATAGAATAACCTTCTCCTCGAGGACGCATGGAAGACCAACAAGCATGGCCTTTTCCCAAGCCTGTTTGAGCACCGTCTTAAAATAGTTGGTGCAGGAAGCACCGAGTCTTGCGGCGGTGAGGACGTCAGAGCGGCGTGCGATTTTTCCCAGAGGATCATTGTCCAAGGTCTCCCAGCCCCGACAAGGAGGAGAACCGCCTGGCGAATCCATGGGAGCAACGACGAACTGCCTTGGTCTCTTCGGGGGGAGGGGAACTGGCGAGGAGGAGATAAGAGCGTTACCGTAGGGCCTCGTCCCTTCGTTAAGGAAGTTATGCGGGCACACATAGTGGTAGTGCCTAGTGCCCCGCGATGGTGAGGCTATTATTTACGTAGTACTGTAGCAGTAGTAGTAGTACTACTTTCTCAACTAGTAGTGCGATGTACTGTACTTCTATAGTGCACCAATTTTGAACTCTTGAATCTCAAGGCCAAGGAGCTACAGTTGCAAGGGGAGGGTACTACTGTTCTCTAGAACCATCGCTGTACTATCAATGCAGGGAAAGTACACATATGTAGTGCATACTCTCCATGCTCTATTCAAGCGCGTAGCTGGCCTACTCAGCCGCTTCTCTCACGCGCACACTAGCAGCCTGTTTTTCAGCGACTGTTACTGCGGGGGCAGAACATTTGAGTTCTTTGATACAGCGAGACTAGGCTTTTCGCTTCCATTTGTGGAGGTGTAATGGATCTCGTCGAACTTTGTTAGTTCCTTCTTTATGAATGAGATGAGGCAAAGCTTTTGCCTCTATTTCAAAACAAAAAAAATCACGTCAAGAGGAATTTCTTTTATAGAGCTGATAATGGAGCGAAGTCCATGCGTGCAACGCCACAAGCTACAAAGTAGTAGAGTAGCACTTTACGTACAGAGCCATATTGCACAGTTCCCAATGCCGCGCCAGGCTTTTCTGGCTCCTCGGGCTTAATTGGGAGGCGCTAGTGAGGAAGCTGCAAGCGAGGTGCGGCTAGGGTGAGCACGCAGGCGAGAAACTTTGTATGGTGTGAATTGATATATAGGAGTACTACTCTAGTACGCGAGTCACGAGATGATGGGAGGGAAAACCCGTTCACATGGCTGGGCTATCCAGTGCACCCAGATTGTGGTGCGACACGTCCGTTCGACTTCAAAAGTCAAACTACCAGTGTACAATATTGGCTCGCAACGAGGTTACTATTTAAAAAAAGGCCGCCGTGCGTTCGGCCGGGATCGAACCCACAAAACGAGCTATACACTCCCACGACCACTAGTAGTACTCGTTGGAGTAAAACGCAACCTAGAATCGCCTTTTGTCGCTAGTACATTATTCTTTACAAGAAACCACTAATACCAAGAAACTACCACTTACCAACCAGCCCTACCAAGAAACAACTACTCTACAAAGTGCCGTTATAGGCACATTTCAACCCATGTCGCCCCTTAAGTCAACGCCTTCTATTTGACCGGAAAGTTAGGCGTTATGACTTGTGGGACCTACATGTCAGTCTAGACAAAAAAAATCCCCGAGTGACCTCCTACCTCCGGCCCGTCCACCTAGTCATCCTCGGCCATGGGACGCAGCTACCGACGCCGGCAGAAGGCGAGGTCAAAAGCGCCGGCGGCGCAGAGCCCATCTTGCGGCGGCCCGGATGCCAGCTCCGTCCGGCGCTCGCAGCCACTAGCTAGCCAAGATAGCACACACCCTGCTGGATGCATCCAGCTGCTTGTCTGCAAGGTTTGCTAGCTAGGTTGGCACGGCGGTGCGGCGGCTTGCTCGTGCGCACCGCGCTAAGGCCAGCCATCTGGCTCGAGCAAAGGCCAACGCAACGGCTTGCTCACGCGTGAGCCACGCTCGGGCCAGCCAGCCAACCCGTGCGGAGGCCAGCGCGACGTCTGGCCCGTCAGGCGGAGCGGCGGCCAGCTCGCTCATCACCAGCGCCACCAACAAACACACATAAGAACTGTTTGAAGTAATGTTCAGGAAAAATAATGATTGGAGGAGGAAGAACAGGATAGAAGGTCAGATGTGGGTCCCTCATGTCAACGGTCAAATAAAATGTGTTGATTTAAGCTGCCTCGTCAGCACGGACGTGTGGGCCAACCCTGTCATAAACGGGTTTAAATGAGCCTAATCGGCACTAGGTGGTAGTTTTTTGGCACGGATTAAGAAATTTTGGTTATGTTTTTGCTATTTTTTGTACAATAGTTTCTTCCTAGGGCTGGTTGAAAGTGGTAGTTTTTTGTTAAATACTCTACATACTGTAAGTAGGAGTGAAAGTTAAGCTTTGGAAGCAAATAAGCATGGCTAGTTACATAGTGCCTATGTGTACGTAATTCAAACTAAATATCAACCATGAGTGACTAATATCTTGATGGAAAACTCGAAACTATGGAAATACTAGCAATTTTTTTTGCATGGTTGGAAATACTAGCAATGTGCACGTGCGTTGCAACGGATCATAATTAGAATAATACTTATTCACAAACTTGATAGAAAACACTCTAATTTTGATATACATATATCACTAGAAATATATTATGTTTCAATCAGAATATATTCCTTGGGCTATTTTGGTGGTGAGGGAGGGATGTGGTTGGTTTTAAGATACTAATTAAGGTTTTTTCTGCAAATGGGTAGAGAAGTGGGATGTTGTTGAGAAAAGGCAACAACTTACCTCACAGTCGTTAGATGTAGATCTAATGGTCAGAAATGACGGATGGCAGACACACCATCATCACCAACTAAGTCTTCTGTAGGAGTACTAGCAAGATGCCCGTGCATTGCACGAAACATCAAGATGCATTTTTTTATAAAACACCTGTTGTGATTGACCCATGCGGGAGTAATCACATGTGTAAAAACTAATGATATCTCGAGAAAAAGGAGAGATAAGGTGAGGAGGAGTGGGGCGTGGTGGTGATTGGTGGTCGGACTGAGCGGAGGCATGGGGATGGACGACGCCGGCAACGACCACCATGCGAGTTTGTTCCAGAGGCTTCCTTTTTTAATTGCTCAACAATGAGGTTGTGGGAGATAAGGATGAACAAGGGAAGGCCTTGTCTGCAAATGTGGAGAGAGGTGCGGGTATCTTTTAGTTTAATTTCTATCCGTCGGATATAGATCGGACGGTCTATATTGCAAGATGGCAGGCATAACATCATCACCAACTCGGTTTTTTTATAAGAAGAGATATAAGTATGGAGATACAAACGTATTATCGATACTTGTTTCCATAAACTTGGATCTACATTCTATTCAACGGCCGAGCATGTGGGGCCTTAGCATGATGACTTCTCGACTGTGTAAAACAAAGGTTTTCCCATCGCCGATAAGGAGGGAGTGACGGCGGCACGCTTTCGGCTCGCTCTAGTCCTAGTAGTCATACTAGGTGGTCTACACATGTGTAGATTTATTCTTTTTTCTTGTCTCGTGTTCGTCGTACTGCCACGACTGTTGATGAATAGACGGTAAGTTATTCACGGGAAAACCTTGGTTGAGCGTGTGTGTGAGAGAGAGATAGCGCGTGCGTGTGTGATATGTGTAGAGACTGAGGCAATGATAAGAGATTCTTTGTGTCTCTGTGTGTGGAGGATAGAGAGAGACATATGCATGGGGCTTTGTGTTGTGTAACGTGGAGACACATAGACATAATCAGAGAGTGAGTGTGTGAGATACACATGCGGACATGGGGAGAGATGTGTGAGTTAGAGAGATGGAGAATTTTGGTGTGCATGTGAGCTAGAGAGAGGGGGGATATATACATACCTAGAGCTGGAGAGAATATGCAAGGGTGTGTGTCTTAAAAGAAGGATCCAGATAGATGGGTGTTTGTGCATGTCTGTGTGTGTTTGTGCGCGCGTGTGTGTGTGAGAGGGAGTGTGTGTATGTGGAGAAGAGAGACCACTAATGATGTAAACCTAGTAGGGAAGGGGGAATGGTGTGACATGTGTGTCAAAGAGAGAGAAAGGCATGTGTAGTAGCGGGATAGCATGGGTGCGGGCGGGGAGCAGACTATTTGGAAGAGACATCGAGTATGTGTGGGAGAGGGGTGTGAGAGCGAGAGAGAGAGAGCTAGCGAGGGAGCGATAGAGGAAGAGAGGGGGAGAGAGAGGGGTTGTTTGTGTGCGGAAGTGGCGTATAGATAGGGAGACAAGGTTGATGTTGTTCGAAAGTGGCCTATGTACGGAGACGCAAGGGAAGCGAGTCATCGTGTGTGTGATAGAGACTTCATGAGAGATCTAGAATAGATGGTGTAGAGAACAACGTGCGAGATTGAGAACGTTGATACGTTAGGGAGCTATGGAAAGAGTCACGACATATATGTATATAGGGAAGGAGCTGGGGTGGGACCGCATGTGGGAGAGATAGAAAGAGGAGAGTGGTGCACAAGGAGATAAAGGGTGCTTGTTTGCAGTGGGGGTGGTGAGTGAGGTGAGTGTGCGCGAACCACATAACTAGGGAGATAGACGTTTGGGGGCGACGTTTTGTGTGTATGGGAAAGATACACTCTAAATAGTGCGTGTGCTTGGGAAAGAGAGATGCCGGGAGACCTAGAGAGTGGGGGAAGAGATGTGTGCATGCCGAGAGACAAAGTGATAGAGACCTATATTGGGGTCCGGACTTAGAAGAGAGAGGGGTGTTAATGTGCTCCTGTGTTCGTGTCCGGGGGAGAGAACGACTTGTGGGGGGGGGGATGGGGTGGGTGGCTTCAGATAAAGAGTGAGGTGTCTATATTTGAGAGACTTTAGCGTAATTGAGATATATATGGTCAATAGTGTGTGCACTCATGGTTGATCAATTTGTTTCACAGTTTTGACTATGAGATAACGATACTTTTGAACATGCGTGATATACTTTGAAGTACCAGAATTACAAACCTAAGATTGGAATTTTGGAATTCGACTCCATCATTAGATTTTGTAATTCATTTAAACGGAGGTACATTTTTTAAGCCGGGATTTCATGATTTCAAATTCATATATCAAACCTAGATATATACACATACGGGCATGTTCAAACCTTATAATCATCCACTTTATTCATACACATACACATTTTTGTTTTTGTCATCATATTTAGGATAAACACATTTGAAATTTTATTTGAATTGGACCATATGATGGTATTTGCTTCCAGTAGCTCAATGATCCATATTTGAATTAAATGGACAATCTAAGTTTCGAGTTGGAGACATTGATTTTCGAAACTTGCACTTTTTTTTTGCATGCAAAACAAATAAATTCTCGGCCATGATATTATAGTCGGCCGTACAAGAGCAGAACACTTAATTTCAGCCGCCAAAAGCTTTCAAACTTCCCGCTCACATCGAAATATCTCGCGCCCAAAAGTTTAGCCCTGCGATATTCCTGTTTTACCCCTGCCACATGAACGGAAAAGGGCTGCTTTGGTAACTCCATTGTTTTCCCCTCTTTGCCCCCAACATTCTTCCTCAGAGCCCCTCCCCTTCCCCTCCCCGCCCCCCAACCACGCCAAGCCGCCGAATCTAGTCCTCCGCCGTGGCGGTGGACCTCACACCCCGCCGGATCTACCTTCCGCACCTTGGAACCCCCAACTGCCAACTCACCACTTCACCGGAGTCGCTTCAGCATCTGGCTTGTCCACCGCTCCAGATCTCCTTGACCGCCATCATGGTCCACTTCACCGGGTCTGCTTCATCGGCGCCCTCGTCCACCACAGTGTAGGCCCTTCACCGACTCCCTCGTCCGCCCCATCGCTGGCTCTTCATCCAAGCCCTCGTCCGCCGCAACAGATCCGCCTCACCGAAAGCACTGTACACCGCGCCGGATGTGCTTCGCCGACGCATTCGTCCACTGGACCGGACCCGCTCCACGGACGCCATATTCAACTCCACCAGCCCTGCTTTACTGACGCCGCAGCCTCATCAGGTTATTTCGATTTATACTCCTTTGGTTTTTCTCTTCTTTATCGTGGAACTGTTCACTTACCACAGATGAGCTTTCTTGTATGTCGACAGGCACCGCAACCGAAGCACCAGAGCCGCTTCAGCAATGGCGACACCGGCCCAAACTCAACCGCAACACGAGCACCATCGACGATCCTTAGCTATCAAGTATGACAACGATACCCATACGCCGCCGAGAATCAGGTACTATTATCCAACGGCCGGCGCCTACATTCACTTTCTTAGCATAAGCACCGCACCTTTGAATTTCTTCAGGGCATCATTCAATTTTTCATGAGACGCGTTATTCTGCTTGCACCTGTAGGGCCATACTTCTGGCAGTGAACGTGTTACATGTGCTAAATTACAAACCAGTGCACATATAGTTACAATGCTTTTGTTTTGTCCTAAGTATTACTGTACTTCCTAGATATCACTGCCTACTATTTTACTTCTTGCATGCTATATTTATGATAATGGTGTTGTTCTGATGCCACCTGTTGGTTACATTAGACTGCTTCATGTTCTCTATGCTTAATTACACATCAGCAAACTAGCTTGTTGTTTCGCTGCTTTTTGTTCGTTTTACCCTACATTTTGTGATGCTAGCTCTTACATCACTGCTCCGAGCCTCTGTTCAGTACTTTTTTGTGTGTTCTTGATCTTCCCAAGTTGCATGACTAATTTGATGCTTCTATTAATTATGGAGCTGCCAACCCCATCAAGCAAAATATTTGTTCTTTTGGGGCTGGCACCTCGAACAAGCATAAAAATAGAGTGAAGCACATATATTGTCGTGTAAGCACACACCCTTCTTTCATTAGTTTAAGTGAACCATTGATGATCAATTCAAACTAGTGCATGCGATTAAAATTAATTTTACCTAAATAGAGGGTGCAGAATAAACTACAACAACTAGATTTGCAACCACGGGATGCTGAAGATATCTTCAAAGAACATTGCAACAACAGCGAGGGTTCATAGCAACATATGGTAAGCCAGTGTGTTTTAGTACATGTGAAATGTAATGCGTGTGGGCTGCTTTCTTGGCTTGTGCCCTCAACCTGTAATCCTGCAGAATTACAAATAGTTCAGTTGTCTGCTTTGCTGTATTGCTTGATTCGAATGCTTGTGTTGTTACTTGTTAGGCTATACCTGAGTTGGCCAATATGTCTACAGTGCCTGCTGTACTATCGTAAAGAAATACATGCCTAGTTCATTTGACTCCTTAACTTTTCCTATGAACTTCATCACAAGACTGTCTTCGTAGTTTATATGAGGCCACACTGTTAAGTGCTTTCTCAGATTATATCAATTGCTTAGATGCCTTGGCAACTTAAATATAGTGGTGGTACACTGCCTTTCAAGTTTCATCTTACCATTTTAATTTGTTTTCGGCTGATGCTGCTTCACACCATTTAAATATAGCTTGCCATGCTCGGCAACAATTCGTATGTTGTTTACCATGTAAGCTTACTGCCTGGATCATGCGATAACTATCTCTTACTTATGTCCAGCGGAAACCTTTCAGGATGCTGTTCACACTAGGACACAATGTACAACTCCATAATCTATTTGTGGAAGCAGTGCGCCATCCATGTTACCAGATGGTAGCAGTTCAGAGGCAACACAGCTGGAGAGCAGTCTGAGCACAGATATTATAGTTCTTGAGGCTCTACTAGAGGCAAAAAGAGATGGTGTGGCTGCCATGAATGAGGTAATCTTGATCTTGAGGCTGGAAATTATGCAATTAGCTGCACGCATTATGCAAGCAACCCAAGAATTGGAGGAAGTAAGAATGTTGCATTTGAAGACGGAGGAGGTCCTGCTGCTTCTGCTATCTGAAGCCCAGGGAAATCCCAGTTCTTCTTTAGATACCAGTTGAAATTGTCATTAGATTAGTATACTTGCATGTTGTGTCATGTCTCTGAATGGATTATGTTGTAAGACCCCCTATGTTGTCCATGTGTTGTAATGATCTGAATTTTTTAGTCGAGGTAATCCTCAGCACTTGTATGATTAACATAACATGAACTGTTTTTCGTGTGAGCATATTGTATTGGATGAAATAACTATTTGACTCAAAGTGTATCCAACCTACTGAATTCAAAGATCACTGCATTTCTAAATCATATTCATATATAAAGGTGGAATAAATCTTTGTCATGGTTTTGAAGAAATAAATAACAAAACATAGAATGATGTATGGATATTCGTAATCGAATACAAATTGGATTTGAATTTAGTTGCCAGGGCCCAGGGTAAACGTGAATGCTAATTCTCCCAAATTTTGAACGAAGCGGTAAAACACCCACTATCATTTGTCGGCTGCCCGAAGCAAGTGTTTGCGAGATGGAAATTACTGTCTACCCCTGACACTTCACATCCTAATCGACCCGATTTCCACTGTTGTCGATAGGGGTAGACTAGTAACTTCAATCAGATGTGACACGACCGCCTCTGAGCCCATTCAGACACGGTGGGCGCCAAACGTGGGCGGCAAAACACATTTGATTCAAGCTCGTCCGAAAGACCTGTGTCTCTCCCTCCATTTCCCCATTCATACACGGTGGGCGGCAAAACAAACTCTCCTCATCCGAAATCGATGTACGCAAATATTTTAAGTAAGGACAGATGTGTAACTTTCCTCAGACGTGACACAACTGCCCTACCTGTCAGCCCCGTTCATACACCATGAGCGCCAACCGTGGGCGGCAAAACACTCTCTCCTCGCCCGAAATCGCTACCAGCAAATATTGGGGAGATGCGAGATTACCGTCCTATCCCCAACCGACGAGATGTCCAAAATTTTAAACGGGGACTAAGTTCATAACTTTCCCACATTTCAGACAAGCGCGTCCCAAAGTTTGAGATCCCCCCTCCCCCTCCATTTCCCCATTCATACACCGTCGGTGCCACAAACAACCTCCCCACTCCGGCCAGCCTCCTCCGTCCGCCACCCCATCCTCCACCTTGCCGGAGCCGCTACCCCTACCCCGTCGTCCACTGCAAGAGATGGACGTCTCTCATCCACGGCGCCGGACCAGGATCCTTTCATCGTGTCCTCTCGCTTCATCGACGCCGTCGTCCACCTTGCCGTTGCCGCTCCTACGACTGCCTCGTCCACGGCAACAGGACTTATCCCCCGAGCTGGCCGTCTTCCGTCTAAAGTCTTCTTCCGTGCCGCCGGCAACCATCGCACCCGCAGCACCCTCAACGTATCAGCAGGGGCCTACACGGCATCGCAAGAGAGGTGGTACTCTTTCATATCTGCTTAAGTTATTGATCTTACCCGGAAAATAGATCATAACTTGTTGTACTTTTCTTGTCCATACCAAATCGTAGTGGCTAGTTGAAAGCAAACATTGGTTGCGAAGTAGCCTTTGTCCGGTTTGCACCTTTAGATCAGCCATGGCACGGTCACTATAATCGTAAAGCTTATGGTTTCCCCCCTTTATATTCACTACCATCATCGTAGGTGCTTCGTGTCGTGCTAGCACTGCTCCTTAAGACCTCAACCCATCAAGCGAAACAACATGCCACTCATAATTCCAAAGCTTAGTTGTTGAAATACGAATCTGATATGATGCTCATATTACTAAAACAGAGAATGTTTAATTTGTCAGCTAATGTTCCTATATTCGTTTCGACAAGCATGTGCGCCACATATAGAGAGACAATAGGGATTTGCATTTATCTTTGCACTCTGGTTCATCTTGGGTGGGCAACACACATTGTATTATCTAACTAGCAAGATGCCCGTGCGTTGCACGGAACATCAAGATGCATTTATATGAGTAGTTTATCTTGTGGGAGAAAAGGATGAACGAGGGAAGGCCTTATTTGCAAATGTGGAGAGGGGTGTAGGTATCTTTTTGCAAAATTGCCATAGTTTCCTTCCTATCCGTCAGATATAAATCGGATGACCTATATTGTAGGATGGCAGGCGCACCATCATCATCAACTCTGTTTTTTATAAGAGTACTAGCAAGATGCCCGTGCGTTGCACGTAACATCAAGATGCATTTGTATGAGTAGTTTATCTTGTGAGAGAAAAGGATGAACGAGGGAAGACCTTATTTGCAAATGTGGAGAGGGGTGTGAGTATCTTTTTGCAAAATTGCCATAGTTTCCTTCCTATCCATCAAATATAAATTGGACGGCCTATATTGCAGGATGGCAGGCACACCATCGTCACTAACTCTATTTTTTATAAGAGTAGTATAGATATAATATATAAGAGTATAAGAGTAGAGAAATCTGCTTGCTCTTTGTTATCATGTTCCTCTTCTGTTCTTCTTAATAAGTATATTACTTCCTCCGTTCCTAAACTGCCTTGGGTGCGTGCGTGTGTTGTGGTGGCGTGCATTTGTACCGGGTGTTGTTCATCGTTGCTTTATTTATAAAGCGGGGCGAAAGCCTTTTTTGGTAAAACATAAGTCTTTTTAGATATCCCAATAAGAACTACATACGGATGTATGTAGATATATTTTAGAGTGTACATTCACTCATTTTGCTCCGTATGTAGTCAGCATTCGAATCTCTAAGAGATTTATATTTAAGAACGGAGGGAGTAGTACAGTATGTTCCTTGTCGGGAAGTGGAGCAGGGACATTTGCAGTCGACATGTCTATTGGGTCGCTTCAGATGGATGCTTTCAATGATTCTAGATGGTCTGCCATAATATCCGGGAAATGCTGGGAGCTATGTCATCTTTGATAGTCTAGACTGATAGTAACAGTATTGTGCCTTCAGTTGAATAGAGCTGCCCCTTTTGGGGCCGAAGCCTTTCCGACCCCTTTCTTGCCATACCGGCAATACAAGCCCATATGGTCCAGCTAGTTCCACTTTCCTGATTTTACTCTTGATGCTTAGGGTTTTCCCCTTTTATCTACCCTACTATGATCTGCGTAGGTGCTTTCTGTCGTACTAGCAGTACTCCACTCTTCAAGCTAAACAACACAGCACTCATAATTTCAAAGCTTAGTTGTTCAAATAGGATTGTGATATGATACTGATATTAGTTAACTGACACATTTAATTGGTTAGCTAAAGGTCCCACTTGAGTTTCCAAATGCATGTCACGACATATAGAGAGGCAGTAGAATTGCATTTCTTTCTCACTTGTTGACTGTACTTTCTTGTCCGTACCAAATCTTAGTTGTTATTTCAAAGCAAACATCGGTTGCTAACTACCCTTTGCGTGGTTTGCAGCTTCAGATCTGCCATCCCACTGCCACGGTTAACACTATACTCATCATGCTTACGGTTTCCCCATTTTATGATGACCACGATCAGCCTACGTGGTTCATGTCGTAATAGCACTGCTCCACCCATCAAGCTAAACAAGCTTAGTTGTGCAAATTCGAATATGATATTATGTTGATATTAGTAAAACTGAGACATGTTTAATTGGTCAGCTAAATGTTCCTACTTTAGTTTCGAAATGCATGTGAGCCACATATGGAGAGACCGGAAGGAATAGTATTTCTCTGTGCGCTCTGGTTCATCATGGGTGGGCAACAGACATTGTATAGAAAGACTTGTAATATCTTCAATCTGCTTGCTCTTCTGCTCTTCTTTAACACGATCCTCTTCTCTTATTTAATAAGTATGTTCCTTGTTGGGAAGAGTAGCAGAGACATTTGTGGTCGACTGGTTAGGTCGAGTTGTTCTCCCTTAGTATATTTTGAATCTGTCAGGTCAGGTCGACTTGTTCTTCTTTACTATATGTTGAAGTTGTCATCTGCGAAGTATCATCACTTCTGGAGCTCTCATATTTTGAGTAGTAGGCCACATTATATTAATGCACACACCAAATTACAGCATGCATTGCATCACTCAGAAGAATTGCAGAGATAGCACAAAGGGGTTTACAGGGAGGCAATATTGGATTAGAATCACTTCTGCATTACAAAGATAATCTCACTTGTTTTTATGTTTTCATGCATGTCACGTATTGAACATGATCAAAATGAATATGAGAATGGGCGCACGAGAGGAATATTGCAGAACAATCCACTGGCTAACAAACTTGGCATGGTGGAGGATGGCCTATCTTATTCACCCATCAAGGTGCTTGCTCTAACTTGGCAAGGTTGTATTGGTCGCACATATTTTGCATATGACCTCTTGCATTACTTCTACTTTGTTACACCACCATATGCTTAGTTTAAGCATCATATATGAGTATACGCCATACCTATCCATTTTCTGTACCTATTCCATGTGTCATCATACTATGTTTTTCCAGTCAAATGCTGTTCTTTCGTAATAGATGTCCAAAAGGAAGAGGGTGAGTGTAGATCCTCAAGGAGTACAAACTAGGTATTTGGAAAAGGTAGTGATACCTGTTAAATCAGATAGATCAGCAGCCACAGAAAACACAGGCCCAACTATATCACACTTTACCCCTACTCCACTAGGCAAACCCCTATTAGAACTGCAGAGAGCCCAGCGTCAGGTACTGTCTATGATATCAATTCAAAATTTGAACTCCTAAATTTCTGCATGTGCCTTACCTTCTCTCTTGTATGAAAACTAATTTCAGATGAATCTCCTTTCTCAAAGGATCATAGGATCTCACAACAATACTGGGCACTGCATTGCTCTTGTCAGTACCTCTTGCCCTTTGTCAGCATACTTACACTCATTGTTGTTTGATTATGTAGCATCACTGTAAATGTTCGCTTCTTTATCCTCCCTTTGCTCGAAATTATAAGATCTATATTTACTCTTAGATAAATGTAGAATTAACACAATGGTTATGAAGTTTTGGATTGCTCATGTAAGTACATGTTGTCATGTACTCCCTCTGTATCAAATTAATTGTTGCTCAATTGGATGTATTTAGAACTTAATAGTGCTAGATACATCCATTTGAGCGACAAGTAATAACGGACGGTGGTAGTATTACTGTACTTGCATTGCGAGATAGTTGATTGTCTAGCATTACTCTGCATCTTATCTGCCCTGCCCTCCACTTTCTCCAAATTATCAGATCTACATTTACTCTTACCAAAATGTTGAATAAAGCCAATGCCACTGCACACGTTGATGTCTGCATTCCTCTTGTCAGTACCTTTTGCCTTGTAACGATGTACTTAATTAATTGCTATTTGATTATGTATCATCACTCTGCACCTGAGCTTCATTATCCTCTATTTCTTCCAATATTATTTGATCTATATTTACTCTTTACAAAATGTAGAATAAAGGCAATGCTTATAAAGAAGTTTCTTTGGGGAATTTATTGAATTATCCTTCCATCGACATGGAGAAAGGCTTTGTCCAGCCCGTGTTAACATGTAATGTAAGTTCATCCTTCTCAAGCCTTCAAACTTTGTTCTAGTATAGATTTGGATAGGCATCATTTCCTCCACTGTTGTTTACTTTGGTGTTTACATCTGATTGGATGTTTGCAACAACTACCAGTTTTAAATTGTAGTTGTAAAAACATGTTCCTTATGCAGAACATATCCATTTATTTGCTTATATAATTGTGAAACCTATTATGTGTCTCCTTGTTTCTCTTTCAGAGTCATATCTCTTATGCCAAGCAGAACTTTAGGGAAGATAGTGAGCCAAACCATCTTGAAGAGAGCAAGATGACCCCAAGGTCATGTCTTGATGAAGACAATGAGTTGAAGCTACTCACCAGCAGCTGTGAGACAACCTCTGTGCAGTTGCTGCCTCAATTAGTTTGACTTCTTCAGTCTCAACTTAAAGTGGAAAGGATTGCTTCAGCTCAGCTCCAACTTGATGTCAATGATGTAAAGAAGGCCACAGAGGACACCCATGCGTGCTTTCTTGCTACGCAGCTACGGTTAGAGCATCTATCGTTGACACAACTGAGATCTCATCAGCTTGTTCTACTGCTTTTGGTGCACCGCCAGGGTAGGCCTAATGCCTTTTGAAGTGCTCTCAGTTTTGTATATTCTTTTGTTAGCGCGTTTATATGCACTGGTGGCGACCTTTGATGCCCAGTGTATGTAATCAACGGTCATGTTGCGCTTTATTATCACCGGTGGCGAACTTTGATGCCCAGTGGATGTAATATGCCGTAATTTCTTTATTGTATAGTCTGGGTTTATTCTTGGTCGGTATGCTGTAATTTAGGCCGGAAGCTTCAATGGATCTCAATGTTGCCGGTCTTTAGGCCGGCCCGTAACTCGCTATATATGGGCCAAAACGAGGGCCTATAATCATCTTGGGCCATTAGCAGGTCTAAACGTATAGTAGTTTTCCGCCCTTAACAGGCCGAGTAAAGTTCTGGCCAGCTGGGCCAAAGAATACCATGGGCTTTTAATAGGCTAAAAACTAGATTGGGCTAGCGTTGAGCCGAAAAATTCACGGGCCAATATAGGCCGAACTACCTTAGGCCCATGTTTGGCCCAAATAGAACGAGCCGTTAACAGTCCAAAATAAATCTCGGGCCCTGTTTGGCCCAATAAAATTATGGGCTTTAAGCAGGCCGGTATCAACGCGGGCCGTAGGCCCAATAATGTCACGGGCCATTAACAGATGGGCTGTAAGCAGGCCGAATTCAACGCGGGCTGTAATTAGGCCCAACTATTACACGGGCCATTAACAGGCCGATAGGCCAGTTGGGCTGAAATTTATCCACGAAGACTACGGGCCGTTAAGAGGCCTAAAGCCACTTCGGACAAGAAATAGCCCAGTTTCTGCATGGGCCGCTAAATGGCCTAAAGTGAAACCGGGCCGACAACGGCCCAGATGCACCACGGGCCGCTAACAAGCCGAAACTATTATCGGGCCGAACTGGTAAATGGGCATTTAACAGGCTGAAATACAAACCCGGCTTAGAATGGTCCCAAAAGAACTGTGGCCTGTTAACGGGCCTGATCTAATATGGGCCGTAATTTAGCCCAAAACACGACAGGCTGTGAACGGTCCTGATCTGGTATGGGCCTTAATTTGACCCAAAACATGGCAGGCTGTTAACGGGCCAGCCCACTAGTGTCTGAAAAAATATGGTGGGCCTTTAGCTGGGCCGACCTTTTTACCTTAAATGGGCCACTGTTGGGATGTGCCACGGGTCGACATATCATATGCGTCTTCTGTCCATTTTAGGGATGACATCTGTCCCAACGATGAGCTGAAACATGGATCATCCGGCGAATGAGAATTTTACACGTGGAAAATCTCCATTGGTTGGGGTTGTTAACGGGTTATCGGATCCAAACCGGAACCCGATAGCTTAACGGCGACCCGTTACGGCGGATGCCACGTGTCGGTTACCCTTGACGAAAACACTTCCATGACACACCATTTATCATCATGGAAGTGGACACTTCCATGATGATAATTTTGGTATTGTCATGGAACACTTCTACGACAGCACAGGTATGACTATCTTGATTCTGTCATAAAATCGTCGTGGATGTACATGCATGACAGAAAACGTGACCTACTGTGACAAACACGTATCATCACGGAAGTGTATTTTTTTGTAGTGATTGAAGAGGGGCCAATATATATCTTAATGCTATGGTTGGGTGTTTTACCTTAATGAACATTAGTAGTTGCGGATGCTTGCTAATAGTTCCAATCATAAGTGCATAGAATTCCAAGTAAGGGACGACATGCTAGCAGTGGCCTCTCCCACATAAAAACTTGCTATTAGTCTAGCAACGTAGTCAATTGCTAAGGGACAATTTTGCAAATCCTACCACCACTATTCCACAATCGTTTTACTAAACTTAATTTTTTCTTTATTTAAACAACACATAACTTTTATTTTCACGTTCTTTATTATCTTGCAAACCTATCACTCCTACAAAGTACTTCTAGTTTTATTCTTGTTCTAGGTAAAGCAAAAGTTAAGTGTGCGTCAAACTGTATCGGTGGTCGATAGAACTTGAGGGAATATTTGTTCTACCTTTAGCTCCTCGTTGGGTTCGACACTCTTATTTATCGAAGAAGGCTACAAACGATCCCCTATACTTGTGGGTTATCAAGACCTTTTTCTGGCGCCGTTACCGGGGAGCAATAGCGTGGGGTGAATATTCTCGTGTGTGCATGTTTGCTTTATCACTAAGTAGTTTTTATTTCCTATTCTAAGTTGTTCTCTATCTTTAGTTATGGGTATGGAACACGAAATACCAAAAAAAATAGTTGTACTTTCTACTCATGGAGATGGGGAACCTCCTAAAACCCTCGATGCTCGTTATGTGAAAAATATTAAACACTACTTTGATAATCCTGAGAAAACCCCATTCAACTTAATAATGGGAGACACGTTGGATCAACGTGAATAATTTAGGGATTATCGCTTGACACAAAAAGGGAAATTATTATGGGATCAAATTGATATGTTGCATTGGTATGCTTGGAATTTATGCTCGAGATATGATTATACTTGTTGCTCTAGGATGAAGGCTCGACACCTTCCCTTTTCATGTGAATTTAATGATAATGAAACCTTGGCTTCTTATGCTAATGGTATATATGATTACTATGATGTGGAACGAATAGAAGAATTTGTTGCTTTTAAGGGTGCTTATGAAATTGAATCTTTGTTTGAAAAGTATGAAGATTTTGATGACCTGAAAATTTTGCTATACTTAAATATTGCTATGATAATTATAAATGCAATTACGATATTGATGTATTTATTGAGAATGTCTCCGCTGTCCAAGATGAGACTAATATTTTGCAGGAGTCTATGGAAGAAGAAATTGATGAAACTGTGAGCTCATTGGATGAAAAAGATGATGAGGAGAGCGAAGAATAAAAGGAGGAAGAGCGGATTAGCTACCCGTGCTCACCTTCTAATGAGAGTAACTCTTCAACTCATACATTATTTAATTTTCCTTCTTGCTTACCGAAGGATGGACGCTATGATAATTGTTATGGTCCCATTGATTCGTTTGAAATACCCCTTTTTGATGAACTTGATGCTTGCTGTGTTTGTGGCCAAGATGCCAATATGAATTATGCTTATGGAGATGAACTTGCTATAGTTCCTTATGTTAAGAATGAAATTGTTGCTATTGCACCCACACATGATAGTCCTATTATCTTTTTGAATTCTCCAAACTACACTATATCGAAGAAGTTTGCTCTTATCAAGGATTATATTGACGGGTTGCCTTTTATCATTGCACTTGATGATTTTGATGAATATAATATGCATGTGCTTGCTGCTCCTACTTGCAATTATTATGAGAGAGGAACTACATCTCCGCCTCTCTATGTTTCCAACACGATAAAAAATGCAAGAAACTGCTTATGCTATGTATTGGCCTTTACTTGATGTGCATGAATTGTTCTTGTATGACATGCCGATGCATAGGAAGAAATTTAGACTTCGTCATTGCGTGATATATGCTGCTTTGTGCTCACTACTAAATGCCAAATCATTGGTAATTAAAATTGGCTTTGATATACCTTGGGATCCGGGTGGATCCATTACTTGAGCACTTTATGCCTAGCTTAATGGCTTTAAAGAAAGCGCTGCCAGGGAGACAACCCGGAAGTTTTAGAGAGTCATTTTATTCTGTTGAGTGCTTTTATAGAGTTTAAAAACAAAAAAATATATAGAGGGGAACCTAAAAACTTTTTCAAAAAGAGAAGCGATTGAAAGGAGATGCATTGGAGAAGTGAGGGTCGACCTTGAACACTTGTGTTCATGCTCATGGAAACAATGTAATTTTTTCATGAAGATTCTCATAAAAATAATTATCCCCTTGTACAAATCCATTGTATTATAAAAATAATGTGCCAAGATTTACCTTTAGGATGATTAGATTGCTTGTTGGTATGTGCGGTGCGAAAACAAAAACTTTGGCTGTAGTGCATGATTTTACATTTTTTACTGGAAAGTCAAAAGTTTCTGAAACTTTTTCCACAGTATTGCTATACAAATGTTTTATTTTTTCCTAATTGTTCAGAATTTTTGGAGTATCAGAAGTACGGTGAATGTTCAGATTACTACAGGCTGTCCTGTTTAAGACAGATTCTGTTTTTGATGCATTGTTTTGCTTGTTTTGTTGAAACTATCGATTCTATCGCTGGTATAAGCCATGGAGAAGTTATAATATAGTAGCTACAATGCAAAAACAAAATATGAATGGGTTTTCAATAGTACTTAAAGTAGTGATTTGCATTATTATACTAACGGATCTCACGAGGTTTCTGTTGAGTTTTGTGTGAATGAAGTGATCAAAGATCGAGGAGGTCTCGATATGAGGAGAAGGAGGAGAGACAAGAGTTCAAAATTGGGGATGCCCAAGGCACTCCAAGTAAATATCCAAGGAGACTCGAGCGACTAAGCTTGGGGATGCCCCGGAAGGCATCCCATCTTTCTTCAACAAGTATCGGTATGTTTTCGTCTTCGTTTCGTTCATGTGATATGTGTAAATCTTGGAGCATCTTTTGCGTTTAGTTTTTACTTTTATTTTATGCACCAATGCTGGTATGAGATATTCCATGGTTGATTTATAGAATGCTCATTGCACTTCACTTATATCTTTTGAGTATGGCTTTATAGAATGCTTCATGTGCTTCACTTATATCATTTGAAGTTTGGATTGCCTGTTTCTCTTCACATAGAAAACCGTTATTTGTAGAATGCTCTTTTGCTTCACTTATATTTATTAGAGCATGGTCTTTTGTAGAAAGAATTAAACTCTCATGCTTCACTTATATCAATTTAGAGAGTTAATAGGAATTGGTCATTTGCATGGTTAGTCATAAAATCCTACATAAAACTTGTGGATCACTGAATATGATATGTTTGATTCCTTGCAATAGTTTTGTGATATAGAGATGGAATATGTGGGAGGTACTAGTAAACGGTTGTGGTTAGTAAGAATATTGGTGTTAAGGTTTGTGATTCCCGAAGCATGCACATATAGTCTCTCGTTATGATATGAAGTTGGAGCATGATTTATTATTGATTGTCTTCCTTATGAGTGGCGGTCGGGGACGAGCGATGGTATTTTCCTACCAATCTATCCCCCTAGGGGCATGCGTAGTAGTACTTTGCTTCGAGGGCTAATAAACTTTTGCAATAATTATATGAGTTCTTTATGACTAATGTGGGTCCATGGATTATACACACTCTTACCTTTTCGCAATTTGCTAGCCTCTACGGTACCGTGCATTGCCCTTTCTCACCTCGAGAGTCGGTGCAAACTTCGCCGGTGCATCCAAACCCCGTGATATGATACGCTCTATCACACATAAGCCTTATTATATCTTCCTCAAAACAGCCACCATACCTACCTATTATGGCCCTTCCATATCCATTCCGAGATATATTGCCATGCAACTTCCACCGCTTCCGTTTTGATGACTTGAGCATTCATTGTCATATTGTTTTGCATGATCGTAAGATAGCTAGCATGATACTTCCATGTCTTGTCCGTTGTTTGATATCGTTGTTATGCTAGATCATTGCATATCCTGGTATACTGCCAAAGGCATTCATATATTCATACTTTGTTCTAGGCATCGAGTTGTAATTTTTTATTTCTTTTGAGTTATAAGTAGGGTCTTTTACATCTGTGTCCCTAACTGGAACCCACTACTCATATTTGCCCCTAATTTCGAAGTCTGCTCAAATTTGCCCCTCTGCCATTATGTGCACTTATAGAAATGCCCTTCTGTGCCGTTACCGTCCGGTCAAAGTCAGTCAAAGGGCTTTGATCGTCCTGAAAAAAAAGTAAAAAATTAAAAAAATCTGAAATTTTGTGGTATCAAAGATACTCAGGTTCGCAATATGCGTACAAATTTTTATACTATTTGGACATTCCAGGAGCTCGTGGCAAAGAAAAAATAGTAAATATGTACGCATGTGAACAGTAAATTCAAAAAAATAGTAAGAAAATTCAAAAAAATATGAAAAAATTTGGCGTCAAAGAGGCTCGGGTTCGCAAGGTGCACGCAAATTTTTGTTGTGTTTGGACACTATAGGAGCTCGTGGAGAAAAAAACAAAATTTGGCTTGGGAAAAAACTTTGGAAAAAATGACTATTTTGTTTTTTTTTGCAAGAGCTCCTCGCATGTCATTTGATCACAAAAACTTGCAAGCACCTTGTGCACCCAAGCCTCTTTGATGCCAAAAAAATATTTTTTTTTGAATTTTCTTGCTATTTTATTTCAAATTTACTGTTCAGAAGTATACAGATTAACTGCTTTTCCTCGCCACGAGCTCCTGGAATGTCCAAATAGCACCAAAATTTGCACGCACCTTGCGCACATGAGTATCTTCGATCTCACAAAATTTTAGATTTTTTTGCTATATTTTTCAGGACGGTCAAAGCCCGTTGACCGGACGGTAACGGCGCAGAAGGGCATTTCTGTAAGAGCACCTAACAACAGAGGGGCAAATTTGAGCATGCTTCGAAATTAGGGGCAAATCTGAGTAGGTGGTTCGAGTTAGGGATAGAAATGCAAATGGCCCTTATAAGTAAATAGAAGTGTGATGATCATCATTATTCATTTTTAGAGCATTGCCCCAGTGAGGAAAGGATGATGGAGACTATGATTCCCCCACAAGTCGGGATGAGACTCCAGACAAAGAGAGAAAAAAAGGAAAAGAAAAAAAAGAAAAAGAAAAAAAGAAAAGGAAAAAAACAAAGAGAGAAGGGGCATACTAATTCCATACTTGTGCTTCAAAGTAGCACCATGTTTTTCATATAGAGAGTCTCCTATGTTGTCACTTTCATATACTAGTGGGAATTTTTCATTATAGAGTTAGATGCACACCCACTTAGCTTTCATCTTGAGCTTTCATACACTTATAGCTCTTAGTGCATTTGTTGCATGGCAATCCCTACTCCTCGCATTGATATCAATCGATGGGCATCTCCATAGCCCGTTGGTTAGCCGCGTCGATGTGAGACTTTCTTACTTTTTTGTCTTCTCTATATTTACTCCTATCATCATACTCTATTCCACCCGTAGTGTTATATCCATGGCTCGCGCTCATGTATTGCGTGAGGGTTGAAAAGCCTGAAGCGCGTTAAAAAGTATGAACCAATTGCTCGGCTTGTCATCGGGGTTGTGCATGATAAATACTTTGTGTTAAGAAGACAGAGCATGACAAGACTATATGATTTTGTAGGGATAACTTTCTTTAGCGTTGATATTTTGAAAGACATGATTGTTTGTTGGGATGCCTGAGTATTGATGTCTTTATGTCAAATTATAGACTATTGCTTTGAATCACTCGTTTCTTAATATTCATGCCATGATTAGATATATGATCAAGATTATGCTAGGTAGCATTCCACATAAAAAATTATCCTTTTTTTTATCATTTACCTACTCGAGGACGAGCAGGAATTAAGCTTGGGGATGCTGATACGTCTCCATCGTATCTATAATTTTTGATTGTTTCATGCCAATATTATACAACTTTCACATACTTTTGGCAACATTTTATATGATTTATTGAACTAACCTATTGATCCAGTGCCCAGTGCCAGTTCCTGTTTGTTGCATGTTTTTTGTTTCATAGAATATCCATATCAAACGAAGTCCAAACAGGATAAAAATTTATGGAGAATTATTTTGGAATATTTATGATTTTTGGGAGGTGGAATCAACGCTAACGGAGGCCCACGGCCTCCACAACCCACCAGGGCGCGTCGGGCACCCCCTGGCGCGCCCAGGTGTCTTGTGCCCTCCCCGTAAGTTGGTTGGGGCCCTTCTTCGGGTGCAAGAAATATAATTTATGAAAAAAAATCGTGTAAAAATTTCAGCGCAATCGGAATTACGGATCTCCGGGAATTTAAGAAACGGTGAAGGGCCAGAAAACAGGAACGCGAAACAGAAGAGAACAGAAAGACAGATCCAATCTCAGAGGGGTTCCCGATCCTCCGCCACCATGGATGCCATGGACCAGAGGGGGAACCCTCCTCCCATCTAGGGGAGAGGCCAAGGAAGAAGAAGAAGGAGGGGGCTCTCTCCCCCTCTCTCCCGGTGGCGCCGGAACGCCGCTGGGGCAATCATCGTGTGACGGCGATCTACTCCAACAACTCCGTCATCTTCACCAACAACTCCATCACCTTCCCCCATCTATATTCAGCGGTCCACTCTCCCACAACCCGCTGTACCCTCTACTTGAACATGGTGCTTTATGCTTCATATTTTTATCCAATGATATGTTGCCATCCTATGATGTCTATGTAGATTTTTGTTGTCCTATCGGTAATTGGTGAATTGCTATGGTTGGTTTAATTTGCTTGTCACTACTGCAGGATGCTGCTAACGCGACACTACGATCAGAGACCCTTTGACGAAACTGTGTGCGATGCATTAATCACAAACGGGGATGTAAAAAAACCGTCAAAAAAGATGCAAAACGTTTGCGATGGCGGAGACATCAAACACGGTTCAGATTTTAATTACGTGTGCGATGCGGGGCATACGGTTGATCCAGAAGAACTGTTTGCGATGAGTCAGAACAACAGAAACGGGTAGCCATATCAATGTGTGTGCGATATACGGCATACAGTTCGCTCCGATGAACTGTGTGCTATTAGGGAATGCAACAGAAACGGTCAGCCAGATCAAGGTGTGTGTGATATACAGCATACGGTTCACTCGGACAAACTGTTTTTGATTAGGGGAGAGAACAGAAACGGATCAACTTAACAAGATGTGTGTGATATGCGGCATACAGTTCACATAGATGAACTGTTTGCGATGAGCCAAAAGAACACAAACGATTCGTGTAAACAAGATGTGTGTGATACACAGCAAACAACCCACTCGGATGAACTGTTTGCGATGAGAAATTATAACACATACGGTGACTACAGTTAGTTCGTGTGCGATTCTGTTCGTACAAAAAACTTTGAAAAATCTGTCCAGAACAATAGACCGGGCTTTGTAGGCCCAGAACCATCAATAAATTTTGACCTTGTTTCTTGTCACATTGCAGATTACAACGCAATAAGTAATTGCAAATCTGTTCACACCTATCAAACTAATATGTGTTCACACTTAGCACCGGGCTATAAAAACTACCCACTCAAAAATTACTTCACAGTTCCTCTCCTCATCACCCACAAAACTGGTCTTTCCTATCAAGTCGTTCCGCCATGACCGGTAGGAGGAGTTTCGGGTGGACATATAACCAGACAGCAAAGACCAAGGCCGCGGAAGCACTAGAGAGGTCCCGCCGCAAAGTGGCAGCCGCAGCAGAGATGTCCCGGCGCGCCGCGGAGCCCTCGAACGAGCTCTCACGGGCACGCGAGGGCTCTCACAAGTGCACTCGCCGCATCGGCGATCGCGATGAGCTAGCGTTGCTGAAGTCCTTGGCCGGCGACGACGACATTCTCGCTGGCCTCATTAAGCAGCAGGAGCTGGTCGATGGCTTGATGAAGCTGCTCGAGATCAGCGATGCCTCGGTTGACAAGGCGACTGGCCTCGTCGAGCAACTCATGGGTGACAATGCGAAGCTCCTCAAGGCGCTCGTCGAGAAGGAGGAGGAGGCCGCCGGCTGGAAGATGTTGCATGAGCAGAGTAGTGCCTCGGGGAAGACGCTAACAGCGGTCGTCGAGGAGCTGATGGGTGACTTGAGGAAGCTCCGGATCGAGCGCGAGCAGAAGGTGGAGGAATCCGTGGCTGCATTCAAGCAAATTCGTGAGGAATTGAAGAAGGAGCTGGAGGATGACGTCGTCCGGCGATCCATCGACGAGTAGAGACAGTAGCGACCCAGATCGTTGTCTGCGATTTCCTTCTTCTCCTGCCCCCGTGTCTTCCGGGCTTTGCCGCATGTGGCATTTTAAATTATCCGGAATATGTAAGACAATTATTATCTGCGCCATTGTAAATTTGTCGTCGTATTATCCGTTGCCATTTTATTTGTCGTCGTATTATCCGTTGCCCTATGTGGCAATTTAAATTAGGCCGGAATACGAGTTGAAAACACGAACAAAGCAAATGCTGCCATGGGATCACAAGCAAACACCCTTCGTCCAGGTGCTTTAATTAACCCATTAATGGAGAAGTTGTGAGCGAGGCGGGCGGCGGCTGGTGCATGGAGGTCAAAGAGCTCGCTTCCCGGTGAGCATGGGCGGCCTTGCTGCTCGCATGTGTCCCGTCGAGCTTGCGAGGTGGATAGGATGCACGCGTCCCGTCGAGCCTGCGCGGCGGACTGCTCGGACGCGTCCCGTCGAGCCTGCACAGTGGACTTCTCGCGCTCGTCCCGTCTAATCAAACACCTGCACGCACGCCATCGAGTATGGTTAAATTTAGACACAGTTCATATAATACAATCGTTTGCGATATTAACGTGTCAGCTATTTGTTTCAAAAAGGACTTCGTTGGCTATTAATGTGTGCGCCTTGTCTCAAACTGGACGATTTTTTTACCACGGCATATATGTGCCATGTCATGAAACCATGCCAAGTTTCCTGTTTTTTGGGTGAGTTTTTTATTTACTAGGATTTAAAAACCGAGATTCTCAATGTTTCAAGATGACGAGAAGTTTGTAATTCATTCCCATTCCTTAAATCAGACCTAAACATGCACCCAATGACACATGTACGATTTCCCACCCATTTTGCTTCACTGGAGCATGTGCTTATAGTTCAAATTTGAATTATGGACTACATTAAATGCCTAGAAAACTTAATTAATATATACAATGGCCAAACGAACCCTGAACAGTTTCAAATTTCAGCACGACACTCCTGTTATTCTATGTTGCCTATAGAAAACAAAGTTCAAGGCGAGAAGAGGCAGCGATTATCGTTTCGCCCACAAGAGGGGCATGTTTCCCTACCGGAACCACGAGGGTTGCGAGAAGCTTCGGTTTGTAAGAGGCTTGTAATATAGCTTCGCCCAAATTGGACAATTATATGTACCATGTAGTGACACCATGCCAAGTTTCATGATTTCCTGGTGAGTTTTGGATTTACAGAGATTTAAAAACCGAGATTCGCAATGTTTGTGGCCAAGCCAGGACGGCGAGACTGTTGAATTCATTCCCATTTGTTCCATGGGACCTAAACATGCACCCCAAGGACACATGTACGTTTTTTCTAGCCATTTTGGTGCACTGGAGCATGTATTTGTAGTTCGGATTTGAATTATGGACATTAAATGCCTAGAAAACTCAATTAATGAATAAAAAACGTCAAACGAACCCTGAATAATTTCAAAGTTCAGCGCGAATCTCCCGTTGTTCCGTGTTGCATGTAGAAGAAAATACAAGGCTAGAAGAGGGAGCGATTATCGTTTGGCCCACAAGAGGACACGTTTCCCTATCGAAACCACGAGGGTTCTTGCGACAGGCTTCCGTTTGTAAGAGGTTTGTAATAAAGCTTGGCCCAAATTGGCAATGTTTTTACCACGACATATATGTGCCATGATGTGACACCATGCCACCTTTGATGACTTTCTGGTGAGTTTTGGATTTATGGGGATTTAAAAACCGAGATTCCAAATGTTTGAGGACGAGCCAGGACGCCGGTACGGTTGTAATTCATTCCCATTCCTGGCATGGGACCTAAACATGCACCCAAGGACACATGTATAATTTTTCTAGCCATTTTGGTGAACTGGAGCATGTATTTGTAGTTCAGATTTGAATTATGGACATTAAATGCCTAGGAAGCTCAATTAGTGTATAAAAAGGCCAAACGAACCCTGAATAAGTTTAAATTTCAGCACGGATATCCTGTTGTTCCATGTTACCCGTAGAAGAAAATACAGGGCGAAAAGAGGCAGCGATTACGTTTCGCCCACAAGGGGAACATGTTTCCCTATCGGAACCACGAGGCTTCTTTGAGAGAAGCTCCGGTTTGTAAGAGGTTTGTAATAAAGCTTGGCCCAAATTGGACAAGGTTTTTACCACGACATATATGTGCCATGACGTGACACCATGCCACCTTTGATGACTTTCTGGTGAGTTTAGGATTTACGGGGATTTAAAAACCGAGATTCCAAATGTTTGAGGACGAGCCAGGACGCTGGTACGGTTGTAATTCGTTCCCATTCCTCGCATGGGACCTAAACATGCACCCAAGGACACATGTATAATTTTTCTAGCCATTTTGGTGAACTGGAGCATGTATTTGAAGTTCAGATTTGAATTATGGACATTAAATGCCTAGGAAACTCAATTAGTGTATAAAAAGGCCAAACAAACCCTGAATAAGTTTAAATTTCAGCAAGGATATCCTGTCGTTCCATATTGCACGTAGAAGAAAATACAAGGCGAAAAGAGGCAGTGATTATGTTTCGCCCACAAGGGGGTCACGTTTCCCTATCGGAACCACGAGGCTTCTTTGAGAGAGCTTCGGTTTGTAAGAGGCTTGTAATAAAACTTGCGCCAAAATGGATCAAAAAAATTCCTCGACATATATGTGCCATGTCGTGACACCATGCCAAGTTTCACGATTTTCGGGTGAGTTTTGGATTTACGCGGATTTAAAAACTGAGATTCTTCTCACAAAATGTTTTCAAATAGCACACGGTTCACTCACGAAAGCCGTGTGCCTACCAAACCGTGATCTGAGTCATGCGCTCTGATTGGCCAAAACCCAAACCCCACGGATCGTACGTTTGCACCGTTGGATGCTCCCAGATCGAACGGCAACCCTCAGCCCTTTCGACAGCACATGGGTAAGCACTGTGCGCATGCATCGTGCTAGCTCACGCTTCCTTCTCTACTATGTTTTCTAAACAGGCTACCGTTTCCCACCACTCCTCTCATCGGTTTCCCGCCTCTTCTCCCATCGTTTTCCCGCTACCAGTGTCAGTGCTCATTGAAGGCTAGGCGGCGACACACCGGCCATGTAAATATCGCACACAGTTTCTAAAAGCACATACGTGTGTGATAGGAGGGAGTAGGTCCCATAGGGTGACCAGCATGAAACTCCTTAATGGCAAGGAGGCAATTCCTTTCAGCAAGGGGCGGCTTCCCATCCGCTAGCCTAGTCGAATAGAACGCAGAAGTTAAGCGTACTCGGGCTGGAGTAGTCCAAGGATGGGTGACCTGGTGGGAAGTTGCATATCTCAAGCTTCATTTAAATGCCATGACACGGTCATTATAGAGATATAAAAATCTCTATAGTGACCTATCATGGCAATTATATAAACCTTGGGATCCTTGTTTTGCTAATTTGTAGACTATGTTTTTATTGGTTATTTTTTGCTCTAAAAAATTAAAGAATGATTGACTTGAGCTGTCATGGCGATTATATAAACCTTTTTCAGGTCACATGCAGGGTATAGGGGGCAGGGTGTTCTGATCGAGCATGTCTCCCTTGTGCGGTTTATAGACGGTGCACATATCCGTGGGCTCCCCGAGGTATATATGTTATCCTTTACCGACAATGAGGGGCCCCACACAATCTATCCCTTTGACCCAACAACGAGAAGGGTTTGACCATGATGGTTTCCTATTGATACTAGTAAGGTACACGTGCATTGCACGCATGAGATTTGGTAACCAAATTATGAATAAATACCACACTATAGCATGTAAGCATTGAGTCATATATGCATGACGTAGATATTCGTTTAATTCTTATAGTTCATCTCTTTCAAAATCAATTAGTTTTATAAAAAAAATCTATTTTAAGATTCATGGAATTGTGCATTGTAAAGCATAAAGTAAAAACAAATAGTGACAATTCATTTAGAAAAAAAAGTTTGGGCAATTAAGATATGGAAGATTCTAGAACAAAGGAGAAGTGCTTGTGTTTTGAGGTTTTTGCATTATGCTTAAGTTCAACCATGGAGTCTTCTAGATTGTACATGTGGCAGAATCTGGTGGAATGTAGATGATATCCAACGACCAGTAGTGCTCGGATTTGCCATCTCTGTACCGTCGGATTGGCTTCATCCAACGACCAACTTTCAAAGTTATTCGCACACTATATAGGGGTATAGATGTGTGCCATGCTAGACCAAATAAAGTTTGAGCGCATGGGTGGGATGACCCCCCCCCCCCCCCGCCGCCTCGAAGTTGGGAAAACAACATCGTACGTATTGAACCAGGCTTGGAGTCGGGTACGGTGTTCGGTTTGTAATGTAGTTGGTGGCCCATCGAAGTTGTGCATTCAGGATTTAAACACATCACACACCACCGTATCCATACATATTTTCGGGCTGCATGCAGTGTATACGGGGTCTTCTGATCGACCACGTCTCCCTTCTGCAGTTTTTTGTGACAACATGCATATCTGTGTGCTCCCCGAGTGTATATATATCATCCCTTTGACCGATAACGAGGGGTATGTGTTGGCCATGAATGGATTCCTCCTAGTTCGTGTTAGGGCCGATCATCGTCACATGTCGCTCAACCAAAGCTCGAGCTCATGCGTTGTCAGGATTCCCTCCCACATGCTCGGATTGCTGGGTTCGACCTACATCGTACCCTGCGTATCTCATCCTTAACTACCTTGCCTTCATGGTTGTTGTCTGTATCGAGAGGTAGGCACCACATCTAAATTGTACATTATTCTATATTGAAAACACACATCACCCCTTCCCAACGTACATCATTTTGGGCCGCATGCAAGAGGTGCTGGTTTTGTGGTCCCTCTCGTACGATTTTTATGATGGTTCAATCTATTGGCCCAAGCGGTTTATCGACAACAACAGTTGTCGTTTGACCAAACGATAGATTCATTGGTCCGTCTTATGGTAGGTCATGGCGACATGCATGTATGACCAAAGTATCATTATGTGCATCCGCCCCGCTGACACAAAGTGGGAGGTGGTGGGCCAAGCATCCTAGCTAGCTACAACATTATGTCATTATAGATATATCCAAGGGTGCTTTCGGGTTTGCGAGGCAGGTGCCACCAAAGTTGTGCATTGTATATTTAAAGTTTTAAACATCACACCCAATATTCCTACATATATTTGGCCACTTCCAGGTAGTTCTTGACTTTTGGCCCCTCTCATCGATCTTCGACGACGCGCCCAACCGTGGGCCTGCGCGGTCAAAGTTTTGCATTGGAATTTTGAACATCACAGACCACCCTTTTCACTCATATATATTTGGGCCACATGCTGGTGTGGCTGTCTTCTGACCCTCTCTAATGTTTTTTTGCTGCAAATACTCTGATGACGCTCAACGGACATGGGTATAATGTCTTAACCATGTGCGATGCAACTGCGCTGTGAATCACGACGACTGCGCAAGCGCGAGCAAAGGTGGAGGTACTGGCTCAACCGTGTGCGATGCAAGTGCGCTGTAAAATCACCACGACTGCGCAAGGGCGAGCAAAGGGTGCAGGTACTGGCTTAACCGTGTGCGATGCAAGTGCGCTGTAAAATCACCACCTGCGCAAGCTAAAGGCGGGTAAGTTTATTTAGAAATTAGGACGAACCGTGTGCGATAGACCAGCTAGCTAGAAAAATAAAAACAAACTACCCGCCTTGAGCGTTGCAAAAATCGGCGGTTCCGCCACTTTTCCTTATTATCATACACGCATATTCTTATTGGACCGTGCGTGATCTTGGGCACTCCCGCCCCGCATCAATTCCTTTACCCAAATTTTAGTAGCCGCCGTACTTCAACCGTCACCCACACTCCTCCAGCACTGACCTTATAGTAAAATTGCAGTAGCCGAGGCATTTGAACCGTCACCCTCCCTCGTCCACCACCATCTCCACCCACCATTACTAAAAATTTCAGTAGCCGCGGCGTATCCTCAAACACCCCCCCCTCCACAGTCCCCCACCCAGCCCCCTCCCCCCCCCTCAAACCCTAGCTCGCGGCCGCCGCCAGCGCTGCCAGTCTGCCCGTTCCTCCTAGCTTAGATAATAAAGTTCAGGTTACCCAGCGATTCCCATACCGTCGCCCCACTCCCCTGAGTTTTTAGATGAGGCATGCGGTGTCCCTCCCCGCCAGATCCACATCCCCTGCTCTAGAATGTCGCAGCCTAAGCTCGACCACGTATCCCGGGGAGCCCGACGAGCGTTCGGCCAAAAAGAGGTTTATCATGGCCTCTCCGGCGGACGTTGGCGAGGTGGCCGCCGTTCGCCCCGACCTGTCGATCCTGGAGCAACACGTCTCCACGGAAGCCAGCGAAGACGTTGACAACGTTGCCATGCCGAAGGCTTCATGTCAGCGGGCTAGTGTATTACTGTATCTCGGGAAAGCTGGCTACGACATCAAGCTCGTCGACAACAATGGCTTCACGCGGGCCATGTCACAGGTTAAGTGGTCCATCCCCAACCCCTCTGGTTCAACCGCCGTCGATCTCTTCGACGGCCCTGCCGCTGATCTCCTCCGCCAAGCGGTCAAGGATTTGCGATCCTTATACGCCATCGAGCCCATTTTGTCATTTCTGAAGGACACGTTCTACGGCGGCGGCTTGGGATCCTCAATTGCCAAGTCAGATCTCATCGACCACGACCACGACCATGAGGAGGGCACCCACGAAGGTTCTTCCAAGGTGAAACAGCCCATCTGTGACATCAGAGAGCGCACCATGGGTCTGTGCTCTTCCAACTGGAAGGATCCCGTCCATGAAATGTGAGTCAACATCCTATCAGCAAATCTTACCTTTTCTAGCTTGCCAACCCGTACCCTTTGTTATAGTAGCATTTGTCGTGCGGTGCTTTAACTGTGCCGTGTTTAATTATTTCAGTTATGCAAAAATGTATTGTTCAATAGGGCTATGTGATGTTTAAGTATGAATTGTCCACTTCAGTTTCATGAATGGCTATATTTGGTTGTTTATAGTGAGTAGATGCCTTGTTTATCTGTATTTGGTTGTTAGGTTGGTTGCAGTGAGCATTTTTCCAGTTATCGAGCAGATGCCTTGTTTATATGTATTTGGTTCTTAGTTTGGTTGCAGTGAGCATTTGTCCAGTTATCAAGCAGATGCCTTGTTTATCTGTATTTGGTTGTTAGGTTGCTTTTTTTAGCATTTGTCCAGTTTTCAAGAAGATGCCTTGTTTATCTGTATTTGCTTATTAGGTTGGTTGCAGTGAGCATTTGTCCAGTTTTCAAGCATATGCCCTGTTTATCTGTATTTGCTTGTTAGGTTGGTTGCAGTGAGACTCTGTCCAGTTTTCAATGGCTATATTTGGTTGTTATACTGATCATTTATGCCTTGTTTATTTCAGTCATTCACAATGTGTTGTTCATTATGTGCAAGTCAGAACTGTGCCGCTCGACTGCATCAGTACCAGTTTGAACGGCTATATTTGGTTCCAGTTATGCCTGGTGTAGTTAACACATGCCCTTTATTTTAGTTTTACACATTTATCCAGTGTGATCTTTTAGCATTACCTACGTTCTATTCGTTTTCAATAATACCAGTTTGAATTGCAATATTTGATGGCTGTTAAGCCTGCTATCGGTAACATTGCCTTCCATTTTATATCTGCTTTAACAGCATGCTGAAACCAACACATTCAAGCTATCATTTGGAGATGATGTTGTTTAACTTTGCTATATTTGTTTGATGTTAAGGTTGCTGTACTTATCATGCCTTTCCACTACTTATGCAGGACAACAACGGGAGTGGCCACCGTTTTCCGCCGAGGTTAGCTTCATCCCTCGGCTTGTACTCCCCCCGTCGTTCCATAATGTAGTGCATATAGATCCAGGCCTGGACACTTGTTAGCTTCTAATATTGACTTGTTGCTTGTAGGTACATATGCCCTTGGCAAGGATCCACGCACCGACCCTTTTTGCGTATGGGGCAATGAGATATTCATGAACAAGCATCAAGTGAGGAAACTGATAAGGATTATTAGCAAAAAGATACGAATGGTGGCAAGCAAATTATTTGTTTATACTATATCCAACACAACAGTGAGCTGTACGATGGTAACTACAAACTCTGCAGCCTTCTCTTTTTACTGCCCATAATGAGTTGTTAGACAACAATGTCTGAATCTTTTTCGTTCGCAGTGGTTCCCAAAGCAGTTCACTCAAGATTACCTTGCAAAGTACATGATTGGTGGACACGCAATGAAGGTTCATCCAGACTACAACGAGCATCGAGAAGTCGTAATGAAGACAGTGAAGGATGGATGGGCAGCCATCACAAGGGGTTGGCCTAGAGTCATGCGCGCATTACGCATGGAGGAGGGCACAATATGGGCATTCTGCTTCTCCTTCTCCAGCAACCAGAATGTCTTTCACCTCTCTTTTTACAGTCTTTAGTGCAACTGTGGTTCATCATTCTTTACTTGGTGCTTCTGTAGTTCTTCAGTATATGTACCTGTGCATCGAATTATGCATTCGTGGTTGAACCTATATTTGTAATAAACATGCTTGGATATGAAATAAGTGATTGCCTACTTTCAAATTCAAAACATGTGATTTTTAAATTAGGGATTACACTGCACACGGTTTGCGAAAGCGAAACGTCTGCATAGACGTGGAGATCAGACACATTTCTAGGATCCACTACGTGTGCGATCAATCTCCACTGCACACACGATCAGCCAAGAAAAACGTGTGCGATTAACAACAGCATCGCACACAGTTCTTTCTTATTAAATGTTTGCGATAGTCACCTTATCACACACGCTTCGAAATTATGGACTGTTTGTGATGTTGTGCGCATCGCAAACGTTTTTTCATAGAAGAATGCGTGCGATGTACATACTAACAGAAACGTATTCCTTGGATTGGCTGTGTGGAATGTACATACGAACGGAAACGTTTAGCGAGGACTGACTGTGTGGGATGTACTTACGATCGGAAACGATTTCGCCTGTATAATTGTATTTTTTTAGCACTACTGTACGTATAACCATATTTGAGCGCTCGCCGGTCGCACACGACCTCATTTTACCGAGCGTGTGTGCCAGGAGGGCATATCCCCGACGGTTTCTGGGTCGTGTGGGAAGGATCCCCCTATCGCAGTCACTCACTTGGCGACGGTTCCGAACGCCGTCGCGGAAAGGGGTTAAAAACCGTTTGTATAGCACCGACGCGTACCAGTGTGTGGTTATGTTGCTATCCTTTGGTGCCCATAATATGAGCGCGCGTGTGGATCACACCATAGGGTTAGTTATATGTTGATAGGACTATGCATTGGAGGGCAAGGGTGACAACAGCTTCAGCCTAAACATAGAAATTGATACGTACGGGATTGAAGGGGGACCAATATATATCTTAATGCTATGGTTGGGTGTTTTACCTTAATGAACGTTAGTAGTTGCGGATGCTTGCTAATAGTTCCAATCTGTAACACCCCCTGTAATGAATAACAGTGATCACCCTTAGTTAATGCCATGTCAGCAAGTTTAACAGTACCTAATCATCATATTGCATTTCAAACTCCTAATTCAAACTTCAACTTCAATTAAAGTGGAAAATAAAAGTTATTCAAAACAGAAACTAAAATATTCATTAATTAACCAATATTCCAGAGACAATGCTAAAATTTTAACCAATATTTAATAAATTAATTAAGTGACTCTAACAGTGTCAAAACAGCAATATTTAATCCCATTTTGTTTTATAAAATTACAAATGAAATCATATTGTCTCCAAACCAATTTCTGGCAGTAGTAGATAATACATAGCATTTAATGGTACAAGTCACATGTTTTGCTAGAGTCATTTTGTGGCCTAACTATTTGCAAAACAGAAAAAGGAAAATAGTAAAACAAAACAGAAACAGAAAGTAAAAGGGAAAGAGAATCGAGCGCTCGATCGAACGCAAGTAGAACCACGTCGAAAGGTGCACCGCAGCGGTTTTCCGACGAGGATCATGGCCGCTCCGCCGCGTATTTGGTCGCCGGCGTTGCTCCGGCCGCCGCGCTGACCTGGCGCCGGTGGGCCCCGCCTCTGTGTCACTGACCGCGGGCCCCCTTGGCCCCAGTTGACCCAGTTGACTGGGTCAACTGCTGACTGGGTGCCCCTGTCTGACTGACATGTGGGTCCTGCCCAGTTAAACGAATTAAAATAAGTAAATAATCTATTAATTAGTTTAAGCACTAATCACCCACTGACTGCTGGGCCCCATCGTCTAATTTAGTTAATTAGTTAAATTAACCCTGTTGATTAGCTACAGAGGCTGACATGTGGGTCCCATTGGACCCACCTGTCAGGTTTGACTCTGGTCAGCTGGGTTTGACCTGCTGACATCACACCTAGGTCATGCTGATGTCATCAATTACTATTCTGGATAATTCAAATAATTAAATTCCAGAAAATGATTAAATCTTTATAAAATCATATAAAATAAACCATAACTCAGATGAAAATAATTTATATATGAAAGTTGCTCAGAATTTCAAGACGAATCCGAATATGTGGTCCGTTCATCTGTTAGATGCCCCTAACTATCTGAACATGGAACTTTTGGACCGATTTCGGTAAATGAATAGTGCTCAACTTTAATGAAATAAATCCAAATAAATTCCTAAATTAACTAAATCATTTAGATAGGCTGTAGAACACCTCGGCATAGCATTTAGGCATGTCATACATATTGTTTGCATTTTTGCCGTGAATTTATTGTTTCTCTCCCCCTCCTTCTCTCTCGATAGATGCCGAGACCGACGCCGTTACAGCTGAGTACGACTACGCTCCAGACGAGTAGCCCGTTGAATACCCCTCTTTCTTGCCAGAGTAACCAGGCAAGCCCCCCCTTGAGCATCCCGATATCGCCCATTCAATTTCTCCTGCTTGCATTAGATTTTGCTACTGTTAATGCTTGCTCCTATTCTGATGCATAGCCTGCTTTTGTAACCTGTTTATTGTTACCTTGCCTGCCTATGTTAAACTGCTTAGCATAGGTTGTAGTGAACCATCAGTGACCCCCACAACCTTACCCTTGTTGCCCCTGCTTGATCATCGACGACTCGATCAATGTGATCGTCGACCAGAGACCGACACATCACTTCACCCCCTTAGTTGTACGACTCTGCATAGTTACTATCGAGTGCCGAGGGTGATACTTCGTAACGCACTCCTGATGAATACTCTGCAGTGTAGCTATTCGATCGTGGTCATCGAGGTGATTCCTCCTTCTCCACTTCCGATACGACTCTGTCGTGCAACCCCTCAGTGTGAACCTCGAGGGTGATGCCTCATACGTTCACCCTGATGATTTCATCGAGTGGAATCCATCGAGGGTGATTCCTCGGGGTTTCCCCCTTGATGTTATGACCACACGATTACTTTGACCTTTGTTACAGGCGGGTCGACCTTGATGGGTACCCGCAGGGGATCTATGATGGCGGGTGTGCCGGAAGGGCACTCGAGTGTGATATTGTGGCGGAGCTTCAGATACTCTGATCGTCTCCGCGTGTTACTAAATCAACCTATCGGGTTTGGGTATTTGATCTGAGTGGGTCGACGTGCCCTATACGCACTACCACCACGCGGGATAATGGTTTATGGGGCCCTCTACGTCGTACATTTCTCCCGGAAGCTCTTCAGACGTCATGGTTCACTGTGCGGGCTGATTGTCGGGAATGGGCTGGATACTTCACTGACGAGTTCAGTGTTGTGCTTGCACCTTGGCCAGTCTCGCAACGCGCAGGGTGCCCAGGGCGATGGCCCAAGATCTCTGGGTGCATAGGTTAGTCCGGCGTGCTGACCTCTCTGCTGAGCCTAGGTAGGGCGCTGCTTCATGTTGATCTCCCGAGGCCGGGCATTACCCAGCAATTGTGTCCGGCCAGAGGTGATCGAACGTGTTGGGTAACAGTAGTGCACCCCTGCAGGGAAGAATAATCTATCGATAGTCGGTCCCACGGTAAAGGACGCTCAGTTTGGTATCCCGATCTATTACTTGAACTGGATACTTGTTTAATTAATTGAAGCTCTGGGATCGCTTTCTCGTAGGGAGTCGAGGAAGGATCTCTAGGCTTTGCTTCAACATGTTTGCTTAATAAAATGCTTTCTATACTCTTCTAATTGCTGCAAGATGATGGCTTCGTGAAGATATTTGAAGATGCTAGTCTTCGATAGGACTAGGCCTTCTCTCTATTCTGGCATTTCTGCAGCCCAGTCCACATATACAACCTTTCCCCTTTGATAATGTTGCATATGTAGTGTAGATCCTTGCTTGCTGAGTACTTCGGATGAGTACTCACGGTTGCTTTGCTTCCTCTTTTTCCCTATATTCCCCTACTTGGTGATACAACAGACGATGGAGCCCAGGAGCCAGATGCCACTGCAGGAGCTTACTACCAGGAGGGTCCAGATGGCACGCACTACTGGATTGAGCCAGCCGACCAGGAGTAGGATCGGAGACCCCAGGCAGGAGGCATACGCCTTTCGATCTAGAGTCGTTGTTTGTGCTAGCCTTCTTAAGGCAAAACTTGTCTAACTATGTCTGTACCCAGATATTATTTGTATGACTGACTTATGTATTCGGATCCTCGTGATCCCTGGTCTGTAATATTGTGGATCTCCGTCTATTTGTGTTAGAGTTGTGTTGTGATATCTTCCCGTGAGTCCCTGTGCTTGATCATGCACGTTTGGGTGTATGATTAGTGCACGATTGAGTCGGGGGCGTCACAAGTTGGTATCAGAGCTGACTGCCTGTAGGAAGCCCCCTTCCAATTCCTTGGCCGAAGTTGAGTCTAGACATCCAAAAACTAATTTACTAACTTGGCTGTGTGGCTTACGGGCCCACGTCGCCAACTGGGTGGTATTAGGATCTTTTATTCCTCGTCTATACTCTGGGACTCTGATCTATCTTCTTTTCGGGTTAAATAAATTTTACTAACGCCGACACTTAGGATCTCGTAAATCTCGTCTACCCGGAGAGCTGGATATCTGTGCTTAATTCCTTACCATTGATCTGATTATTCTGATAATCATTTTCCTTTCCATTGTTTTGTTTAACCTTTCTTCCCGAATTGTACTATACCTCTCATTGTCGTTTGACAATCCTGAATTTCCTCTGTTTCAGATGGATCATTTGTTTCCACCACATCCTATGACACAGCTTGTGCTTCGCACATGGGCTCGTGATGCCCCTGGTTTTCCAGCTGTCCTGATCGCCCTCCTGACCAGACATGGCTACCGCTGGTACCCCGAGTACATGGTCTACGAGGATTACCGCGAGTTCAACCAGGAGCAGTACCATGTTGATGTTCGTATCTATGATCAGCAAGATGACTCAGACACTGAGCTGCACCTTTTCCACGGTATCGGTGTGATGATTGAGATGGCAGTCCATGATGCTGCCTACTCTGCTGTCGCACGTCTCCGAGGAGAGTTCAGCAGTATCTTGGATGCCTCTGAGTTCCGATACATTCCGTATGCCCCTACTGGAGATGCTACTGGATACTACAAAGCTATCTGTGCCCCGTACGAGCCTCGTCGCTATGACCCGCACGTTCTGATTCAGTGCACTCAGGCTCTGGATCACACTGTTCGGGCTCTTTCCGTCGAGTTGGTTGCCACTCGAGCACGTCTCTACGATGCTATGACGCAGTTGCTACCAGCTGTTCGTGCAGGGATACATCCAGAGCACATCCTTTACCCACGCAGGACTCAGATGTATGCTGGTATTGATTGGCCTGCTGTTGGAGGTCACACACCTACACGTGGACCTCTTCTTACAGCTCGAGACCGGGTTCTGCATCAGAGTGCACATGGAGCGCAGGATCCTTCCGCGACGGCCATTCGTCGTCTGCACGTGCAGTTACCCTGTTTCAGTGGTTTTCTCCGACGTTGATGTAGCCTTTGCTATGTCTCGTTGTGTACTTCCTTACCGCGTGTCTGTGCGCCGCCTAGCATGTCTAGTTTTAAAATTTGTGTCATTATGCTGTCCGCATGTACCCGACTCTGTGTATGGATCTGTATGTCTTAATTGACTACTGTTAAGTATCTGTTACACTGCTTAATTGTTGTCGAGTTACATCATGCTTGTTGCTAAACACTCACAATTTCTTTTACTAAACTACCCCCTGTTGATACTTAGCAGGATGGTTAGACCAGGTGGTCGTGGCCGTGGCCGTGCCCCTGAACACCCACCACCGCCAGACTATATGGCAGCTATGATGCAACAATTCGAGCTCAACCATCAGTTCATGACCGGAATCATGGCTCAGTTTCCGCATCAGAACAACCAGAATCAGAACCCTGCTGCAATAACTCTGTCAGAATTTGTGCGTCTTAACCCCACTCAGTTCCGCAACTCTGACAAGCCACTGGATGCTGATGACTGGATTCGTGACATCACTCATGAAATGGAGTCTGCTAATGTCTCCCCTGCCAGCTTTGTCACCTTCGCATCCTTTTTCTTAAAGGGTCCCGCTGCTCAATGGTGGGACACACACAAGCATACACTGCCTGCTGGAATAGTCGTCACCTAGCCTGAATTCCAGCCTGCTTTTCGTGCCCGTTATATTCCTCAGGGAATTATGGACCGGATGAAAACCCAGTTCCGCAACCTCACTCAAGGCAACAAGACTGTCGAAGCTTATCAATGGGAATTCCTTGACCTGTCCCGCTATGCTGAGGAAGACATCGCCACGGATGCCCATAGACAAGAGAAGTTTCGTAATGGACTCCACCCAAACATCGAGCTTGCACTTGCTGCTCAAGACTTCAATGACTTTTCTACTCTTGTTAACAAGGCTATTCTAGTTGAGACCGCTCAAATGAAGCATAAGGACTCGCAGAAGCGCTATCGTGATGCTGGCTCATCTTCGGGCTCAGCACAGAAGCGTCGAGTCTGGATTCCCAACAACATGTTCCGTCCAAATGCCCCTGCGCCAAAGAATAACTATGCTGCACCACGTCTGCCTCCTCCACCACCGAGGCAGCCAAGAGCTCAAGTTGTTCCACACAATGCTCCTCTTTGTCCTGAAGATGGTCTGTGCTTCAAGTGCTGCAAACCAGGTCACCTTGCTAAGGACTGCTGCCAGACTCAGAATCAGTTGGCTTTTCCTCGTACTGGCCGTGGCAATGGTCGTGGCAACAATCAGGCCCGCAACTATAATACTGGGTCTGCTGCTCATGGTCGTGGACATGCTTACAACATTGATATTGAAGAAGTCCAGGATCAACCTGCTACTGTGATGGGTACCCTTCTCGTTAACTCAGTACCTGCTTCTGTTTTATTTGATTCAGGAGCATCGCATTCATTCCTCTCTGGAAAATTTGCATTCATGCATGGCATTCGATATGAGAAGATGCATACTCCGTTAGTCGTTAAAACTCCCGGAGGTCATTGTCATGCTGACGTGATAGCACCTGACGTTACCGTCGAAATTAAAGGGTTGGAATTCCTTGCCTCACCCATCGTCTTGAAGTCTTCCACCATAGACCTCATACTCGGAATGGATTGGTTGAAAGCTCACATTGCTTCGATCAATTGTGCCACTAAAGTTGTCCAACTTCTTCACCCCTCCGATGAGATAGTGAACTATACTGCCCGCATTACACGGGATGCTGAAGCTCAGATATATGCTCTAAATGCTTTGAATGCCTCACCTCTAGAAGGAATCGAGAACGTTCCTGTCGTTCGAGATTTTTCGGACGTCTTTCCGGAAGAACTTCCAGGAATACCCCCGGTTAGAGCTATCGAGTTTGTCATCGACTTGAAGCCTGGCACTACCCCTATTGCGAAGCGTCCTTATAAGATGCCTCCGCACCACCTTCTCGAGCTTAAGGAAGAAATCGACAAGTCACTTAAGAAAGGTTTCATCCGCCCCAGTTCCTCTGCTTGGGGAGCACCTTCACTCTTTGTTAATAAGAAGGATGGAACTAACCGATTGGTTCAAGATTACCGGCCCATTAACCAAGCCACAATCCAGAATAAATACCCACTGCCCCGGATCAATGATCTTTATGATCAGCTTGCTGGATCCTCTGTGTTCTCGAAACTTGACTTGAGGTTGGGTTATCATCAGATCCATGTTCGCGAAGAGGATATTCCGAAGACTGCCTTTGTTACTCGATATGGCTCTTATGAGTACACCGTCATGTCGTTTGGCTTAACCAATGCTCCAGCAACTTTCTCCCGGTTGATGAACTATATCTTCATGGATTACCTCGACAAATTCGTCGTGGTTTATTTGGATGATATCCTTATATATTCCAAGAATGAAGAAGAACATGCTGAACATCTTCGGCTTCTATTGGAGAAGCTACGAGAACATCAGTTGTATGCTAAATTCTCCAAGTGTGAGTTCTGGTTATCTGAAGTGACCTATCTTGGTCATGTGATTTCCAAGAATGGCATTGCTGTTAACCCCGAGCAAGTACATGCTATTCTTGACTGGACTCCCCCGAAGAATGTTAAGCAAGTCAGGAGTTTTCTCGGACTCGCTAGTTATTGCCGTCGATTCGTTGAGAACTTTTCCAAGATTGCAAAACCATTTACGAATCTGCTCCACAAAGGTGTTAAATTTGAGTGGACAGAAAAATGTCAAGAAAGCTTTCAGACGCTAAAAGATAAGTTGACGTCTGCCCCAGTGCTAGCACCCCCGGATTCCCAAAAGGATTTCGTGATATATTGTGATGCATCTCGTCAAGGATTAGGCTGTGTCCTAATGCAAGAGCATAAGGTGATTGCTTATGGCTCTCGACAATTGCGTCCTCACGAAGAAAATTATCCGGTGCATGATCTCGAACTTTCTGCGGTTATTTATGCTTTGAAGCTGTGGCGACATTACCTTCTCGGTAACCGTTGCGAGATATACACGGATCATCAGAGTTTGAAGTACCTATATACTCAACCAGATCTGAACCTTCGTCAACAAAGATGGCTCGAGACAATTGCCGATTATGATATGAATATCTCATACACCCCTGGCAAGGCTAATGTAATGGCCGATGCTTTGAGTCGCAAGGCTTATTGCAGCAACCATATGGTTCAGGAAGCACAACTTGTTCTTTATGAAGAGCTTCACAAATTGAACCTCCATATTGTTCCATAGGGTTATCTCAATACCCTGGTTGTGGAACCAGATTTAGAACACAGCATTAAGACTATGCAAAGGTATGACTCTGAAGTTGAAAGGATTAAGCGATACCTCAAAAAAGGAAAGCCGTCGGAATTCCATCTTGATAAGGATGGGATCCTATTCTTCCAACGCCGTCTCTTCGTACCCAAATTCAAGGATGAGAGGGAACACGTTATGAAAGAAGCTCATGACACTCCTCTATCAATTCATCCTGGTAGCACAAAGATGTACCGTGACATTTGTCAGAGATACTGGTGGCCTAATATGAAGCGAGACATTGCTCGTTATGTTTCTGAGTGTGACGTTTGCCGCCGCATTAAAGCAGAACATCAAAGGCCTGCTGGAACTCTGCAACCACTTGATATTCCTGAATGGAAATGGGACAAAGTCCAAATGGATTTCATTACTGGTTTTCCCAGATCTCAGAAGGGTCATGATGCTATTTTTGTCGTCATTGACCGATTCTCAAAGGTTGCTCACTTTCTGCCGGTTAAGGAGACAATCACTGCTAGTCAGTTAGCAGACTTGTATGTTTCCCGCATTGTGTCACTCCACAGTGTTCCGTTGGAGATCAGTTCGGATCGTGGCAGCCTCTTTACCTCCAGATTCTGGCAAAGTTTCCAAGAAGCTATGGGAACTCATCTGTCCTTCAGCACCGCTTTTCACCCTCAGTCACAGGGTCAAGCCGAACGAGTTAATCAAGTGCTCAAAGATATGCTTCGGGCTTGCGTCATCTCTTTCGGTAAGAAATGGGAGGAATCTCTCCCGTATGCCGAATTCTCTTACAACAATAGCTATCAAGCTAGTTTGAAGATGGCGCCGTTTGAAGTTCTTTACGGACGTAAGTGTCGAACCCCTCTGAATTGGTCAGAAACTGGGGAGCGCTCACTCGTCGGACCGGACATTGTTCAGCAAGCTGAAGAAAAAGTCCGCATCGTCCGTGAACATCTGAAAACTGCTCAGTCTCGTCAGAAGAGCAACTATGACCGAAAGCACAAGGAAATGGTCTATCAGCCTGGTGAGCAAGCCTACCTTCGTGTCACTCCGTTGAAAGGCACTCATCGGTTCGGAATCAAAGGCAAGTTAGCTCCTCGCTACATTGGCCCGTTCTGTATTCTTACCCATCGAGGAGAAGTGGCATATCAGTTGCAATTACCGCCAAACCTTTCTCAAGTGCATGATGTCTTTCATGTATCCCAACTTCGTCGCTGCTTCAAGGATCCTATTCGAGCTGTGGATCATGAAATGCTTGAATTACGGGAAGATCTGTCTTATCCAGAATATCCCATCCGTATTCTTGATCAAGCTGAGTGTCGAACTCGTCAGAAGGCAATCAAATTCCTTAAAGTTCAGTGGTCGAATCATTCTGAAGATGAAGCCACTTGGGAACGCAAGGATCATCTTCGCGAAGAATACCCCGCTTTCTTTCAGTCTTCCTCTTAATTCTCGGGACGAGAATTCTTGTTAGATGAGGAGAATTGTAACACCCCCTGTAATGAACAACAGTGATCACCCTTAGTTAATGCCATGTCAGCAAGTTTAACAGTACCTAATCATCATTTGCATCATATTGCATTTCAAACTCCTAATTCAAACTTCAACTTAAATTAAAGTGGAAAATAAAAGTTATTCAAAACAGAAACTAAAATGTTCATTAATTAACCAATATTCCAGAGACAATGCTAAAATTTTAACCAACATTTAATAAATTAATTAAGTGACTCTAACAGTGTCAAAACAGCAATATAATCCCATTTTGTTTTATAAAATTACAAATGAAATCATATTGTCTCCAAACCAATTTCTGGCAGTAGTAGATAATACATAGCATTTAATGGTACAAGTCACATGTTTTGCTAGAGTCATTTTGTGGCGTAACTATTTGCAAAACAGAAAAGAAAAATAGTAAAACAAAATAGAAACAGAACGTAAAAGGGAAAGAGAATAGGGCAAAGGCCTACTGTGCGCTCGGGCCTGCTTGCTACAGCGCGGCCCAGCCCACCCCCGCACCTCCTTCCTCCTGCCGCATTGCTCATGCCGCCTCGCTGTCTAACACCCCGCACGCGCACGCGCGCACGCACCCGGCTCCCTCGCTCGCCGCACGCGTAGAGGATAAGAGCGACCCCTCTCGGCCCCTCTGGCGAACCCTAGCCGCCCCGTTCGCCCCTCTCCCTCATTCCCCCACTTCGCCCGACGCCGCCATGGCCTCGCCGCCGTAGCCTCGCGGCCACCGTAGCCCTTGCGCCTCGTCGCCGTGCCAGATCGCTCTGCCATCGTCCTCCTCGTCGTCTGGTGGCCTTATCTGGAGCTTGGAGGCGCGGCAGCACCGGGCCTCCTCCGTCCCCTTCTCCGATCGGCGCCATTCTTCTTCGTCTCCGGCGCCGGCCCCTGCAGCTACTAAACCACCACCGGCCATCGTGCGTGCCGCTCGGTGAGCTGCCTCCCTCCTCTGCCCTCTAGGCCCTCTAGTTCGCGCCGTAGCCGTTGCTTCGCTCGCGCCCGAACCCGCTGCCACCGACGGGCTAGCTACCATGGCCGTCGTCACCATCACGCGCAGCCGAGCCTCGCATCGAGCTCCTGGAGCTCGTGCGAGTCCAATGAAACCCCTAGCGTGCCTCCCCATGCCGTGCAGCGCCGGATCCGGCAATGCCCGAACTCCGGCGCCCGCTCTGCCGCTCACCACCGCCGTCTCCGGCCACTTCCGGCCAGGCCACCACCGTAGATCGATGCGGCATCGAGCGCTCGATCGAACGCAAGTAGAACCACGTCGAAAGGTGCACCGCATCGGCTTTCCGACGAGGATCGTGGCCGCGCCGCCGCGTATTTGGTCGCCGGCGTCGCTCCGGCCGACGCGCTGACCTGGCGCTGGTGGGCCCTGCCTCTGTGTCACTAACCGCGGGCCCTCTTGGCCCCAGTTGACTGGGTCAACTGCTGACGGGCGCCCCTGTCTCACTGGCATGTGGGTCCCGCCCAGTTAAACGAATTAAAATAAGTAAATAATTTATTAATTAGTTAATTAATTAGTTTAAGCACTAATCACCCACTGACTGCTGGGCCCCACCGTCTAATTTAGTTAATTAGTTAAATTAACCCTGTTGATTAGCTACAGAGGCTGACATGTGGGTCCCACTGGACCCACCTGTCAGGTTTGACTCTGGTCAGCTGGGTTTGACCTGCTGACATCACACCTAGGTCATGCTGACGTCATCATTTACTATTCTGGATAATTCGAATTTAATTAATTAATTAAATTCCAGAAAATGATTAAATCTTTATAAAATAAACCGTAACTCAGATGAAAATAATTTATATATGAAAGTTGCTCAGAATTTTGAGACGAATCCGAATACGTGGTTTGTTCATCTGTCAGATGCCCCTAACTATCTGAACATGGAACTTTTGGACCAATTTTGGTAAATGAATAGTGCTCAACTTTAATTAAATAAATCCAAATAAATTCCTAAATTAACTAAATCATTTAGATAGGCAATAGAACACCTCGGCATAGCATTTAGGCATGTCATACATATTATTTGCATTTTTGCCGTGAATTTATTGTTTCTCTCCCCCTCCTCTCTCTCGATAGACGCCGAGACCGACGCCGTTGCATCTGAGTACAACTACGCTCCAGACGAGCAGCCCGTTGAATACCCCTCTTTCTTGCCAGAGCAACCAGGCAAGCCCCCCCTTGAGCATCCCGATATCGCCCATTCAATTTCTCCTGCTTGCATTAGATTTTGCTACTGTTAATGCTTGCTCCTATTCTGATGCATAGCCTGCTTTTGTAACCTGTTTATTGTTACCTTACCTGCCTATGTTAAACTGCTTAGCATAGGTTGGTAGTGAACCATCAGTGACCCCCACCACCTTACCCTTGTTGCCCCTGCTTGATCATTGATGACTCGATCAATGTGATCGTCGACCAGAGACCGACACATCACTTCACCCCCTTAGTTGTACGACTCTGCATAGTTACTATCGAGTGCCGAGGGTGATACCTCGTAACGCACTCCTGATGAATACTCTGCAGTGTAGCTGTTCGATCGTGGTCATCGAGGGTGATTCCTCCTTCTCCACTTCTGATACGACTCTGTCGTGCAACCCCTCAGTGTGAACCTTGAGGGTGATGCCTCATACGTTCACCCTGATGATTTCATCGAGTGGAATCCACCGAGGGTGATTCCTCGGGGTTTCCCCCTTGATGTTATGACCACACGATTACTTTGACCTTTGTTACAGGCGGGTCGACCCTGATGGGTACCCGCAGGGGATCTATGATGGCGGGTGTGCCGGAAGGGCACTCGAGTGTGATATTGTGGCGGAGCTTCAGAAACTCTGATCGTCTCCGCGTGTTACTAAATCAGCCTATCGGGTTTGGGTATTTGATCTGAGTGGGTCGACGTGCCCTATACGCACTACCACCACGCGGGATAATGGTTTATGGGGCCCTCTACGTCGTACATTTCTCCCGAAAGCTCTTCAGACATCACGGTTCACCGTGCGGGCTGATTGTCGGGAATGGGCTGGATACTTCACTGACGAGTTTAGTGTCGCGCCTGCATCCCGGCCAGTCTTGCAACGCGCGGGGTGCCCAGGGTGATGGCCCAAGACCTCTGGGTCCATAGGTTACTCCGGCGTGCTGACCTCTCTGCTGAGCCTAGGTAGGGCGCTGCTTCGTGTTGATCTCCCGAGGCCGGGCATTACCTAGCAAGTGTGTCCGGCCAGAGATGATCGAGCGTGTTGGGTAATAGTAGTGCACCCCTGCAGGGAAGAATAATCTATCGATAGCCGGTCCCACGGTAAAGGACGCTCAGTTTGGTATCCCGATCTATTACTTGAACTGGATACTTGTTTAATTAATTGAAGCTCTGGGATCGCTTTCTCGTAGGGAGTCGAGGAAGGATCTCTAGGCTTTGCTTCAACATGTTTGCTTAATAAAATGCTTTCTATACTCTTCTAATTGCTGCAAGATGATGGCTTCGTGAAGATGTTTGAAGATGCTAGTCTTCGATAGGACTAGGCCTTCTCTCTATTCTGGCATTTCTGCAGCCCAGTCCACATATACAACCTTTCCCCTTTGATAATGTTGCATATGTAGTGTAGATCCTTGCTTGCTGAGTACTTCAGATGAGTACTCACGGTTGCTTTGCTTCCTCTTTTTCCCTATATTCCCCTACTTGGTGATACAACAGACGATGGAGCCCAGGAGCCAGATGCCACTGCAGAAGCTTACTACCAGGAGGGTCCAGACGGCACATACTACTGGATTGAGCCAGCCGACCAGGAGTAGGATCGGAGGCCCCAGGCAGGAGGCATACGCCTTTCGATCTAGAGTCGTTGTTTGTGCTAGCCTTCTTAAGGCAAAACTTGTCTAACTATGACTGTACCCAGATATTATTTGTATGACTGACTTATGTATTCGGATCCTCGTGATCCCTGGTCTGTAATATTGTGGATCTCCGTTTATTTGTGTTAGAGTTGTGTTGTGATATCTTCCCGTGAGTCCCTGTGCTTGATCGTGCACATTTGCGTGTATGATTAGTGCACGATTGAGTCGGGGGCGTCACACAATAGAATTCCAAGTAAGGGATGACATGCTAGAAGTGGCCTCTCCCACATAAAAACTTGCTATCGGTCTAGCAACATAGTCAATTGCTAAGGGACAATTTCGCAAATCCTACCACCACTATTCCACACTCGTTTTACTAAACTTAATTGTTTCTTTTTTTAAACAACACCTAACTTTTATTTTTCATGTTCTTTATTATCTTGCAAACCTATCACTCATACAAAGTACTTCTAGTTTTATTCTTGTTCTAGGTAAAGCAAACGTTAAGTGTGCGTAGAGTTGTATCGGTGGTCGATAGAACTTGAGGGAATATTTGTTCTACCTTTAGCTCCTCATTGGGTTCGACACTCTTATTTATCGAAGAAGGCTACAAACGATCCCCTACACTTGTGGGTTATCAGAAGGCACTCTTCACATCCATTTGGTACAGGAGAATGTTTTTGTGATTAGCATAGGCTAGCAGTATGCGAATGGCTTCAAGCCTAGCCACAGGAGCAAAGGTTTCATCGAAGTCAATTCCCTCTACTTGTGTGTAACCTTGCGCAACAAGACGAGCTTTGTTTCTGACAACTTGACCATGTTCATCTTTCTTGTTACGATAGATCCATTTGATGCCAACAATGTTGTGCTTGCGAGGATCAAGACGCTTGACAAGTTCCCAGACATTGTTCAGCTCAAACTGTTGAAGCTCTTCTTGCATAGCTTGAATCCATTCAGGTTCCATGAAGGCTTCATCAACTTTCTTGGGTTCGGATATGGAGACAAAAGCAAAATGTCCACAGAAGTTTGCTAGTTGCGTAGCTCTTGATCGAGTAAGTGGACTAGGTGCATTGATACTATCAAGAATTTTCTCAATCTGAACTTCATTGGCCACGTGAGGATGTACAGGCCGAAGACTTTGGTTTTGCTGATTATTGTCTTCGCATTCAGCATTGTCTTCAGCATTGTCTTCACGTTGAGTAGGAGCTGGAATGACAATTTCCTCTTCTACTTGTTCTTCGGTGGGTATGATTTCTCCTGTACCCATTAGCTTGATAGATTCACAAGGGGAAGCTTCATCTAGCACATTTGGCAGGTGCTCTCTTTGCGAGCCGTTAGTCTCATCGAACCGCACATCTACAGTTTCAACCACTTTGTAGTGAAAGAGGTTGAAGACTCTGTAGGTGTGCGAATCCTTTCCGTAACCAAGCATAAAACCTTCATGTGCTTTTGGTGCAAATTTGGAAGTGTGATGTGGATCCTTGATCCAGCACCTAGCACCAAAGACTTTGAAATAGCTTACGTTTGGTTTCTTACCTGTGAGTAGTTCATAAGATGTCTTCTTGAAGAATTTGTGAAGATAAACTCTGTTGATGATATGGCATGCAGTATCAATGGCTTCAGGCCATAACTTTCTTGGAGTCTTGTACTCATCAAGCATCGTGCGAGCCATCTCAATAAGGGTCATGTTCTTGCGCTCCACGACGCCATTCTGCTGAGGTGTGTATGGAGCAGAGAACTCATGAGTGATGCCCAGTGTACCAAGATAAGTGTCAAGGCCAGTGTTCTTGAATTCTGTGCCATTGTCACTCCTGATGTGCTTGATCTTGATTCCATAGTTGGTCATGGCACTATTGGCGAATCGCCTGAAGACATCCTGCACTTCAGTCTTATAGAGAATTATGTGCACCCAGGTGTATCTCGAATAATCATCAACAATAACAAAGCCATCAAGATGTGCAGTGGTAGTAAGGGTAGAGTAGTGAGTAGGGCCAAATAAGTACATGTGTAACAGCTCAAAGGGACGAGAAGTCGTCATGATTGTCTTCAAGGGATGCTTTGCCCTAGTCATCTTCCCGGCTTCACAAGCACCACATAGATGATCCTTCTTGAACTTGACGCCCTCGATGCCAATGATATGCTTCTTCTTCACGAGAGCGTGCAATTTCCTCATGCCCGCATGTCCTAGCCTTCGATGCCAAAGCCAACACTCTGAAGCTTTTGCTAGAAGACATATGGCAAGTTGTGGTCCTACTGAGAAATCTACCATATACAGATCACCTCTTCGATAACCTTCGAAGACTAGAGATTTGTCAGAAGCCATAAACACACGGCAATGATATTTTCCAAATATCACAATCATGTCAAGATGACAAAGCATTGAGACAGACATTAAGTTGTATCCAAGGGATTCAACAAGCATCACTTTATCCATGTATTGATCCTTTGAGATAGCAACTCTACCTAGGACCAATACCTTGCTTTTACCAGTGTCAGCGAATGTGATATGGCTTTTAGTAGATGGACAAAGAGTTGAATCCATGAGAAGACTTTGATCACCAGTCATGTGATTAGTGCATCCGCTGTCCATGATCCATTCAGTAGCTTTTGGAGTTGTACCCTACAGTGCAGTTAGTAGGATAGGCTTCACCAAGAGTATTGTGAAGCATAAACATTTGGCGAACAAGCATACTATCAAAGTTAAGATTCTTGGATGGTAGGATGGGATGATCATCAAGAAATCCAGGGATGAAGTAAATGGTAAGACCATTTTGGCATTTTATCTTGCGTCCCACAAGATGTTTTAGGTCTCCAGCATTGTCTTCAGAAGTCAATGATTTCTGGCTGGAGACCTTTCCCTGCAAGAGAAGTTAATTCTTCTTAACCACCCACATCTGAAGGGGTGGCTTAGAAGCAATGAGTCTAAGTGCAGCATCTGAGAACTTTGGCTTTGGAGCCCTAGCAAATAGTTTTGCAGGAGGTGAATAATACTCAAAGGAATATGCAGAAAAATTCTTTGATTTGTGAACATAGCGGTTTGATGAAACCCACTCATATTCATGAGTCTGATGATAGTTTCCCTGCAAAACATTGGCGTTAGGTGAGCAAATGAGGTCCTCTGTCTGTATGAAGCCTTTGGGCCATATGAAGCCTTTGGTCTGGGGTTTTTCTTCTTCCTTGGTGGTGTCATGATGACATTCACAGGAAGATTTTCAAGACAACTTTTAGGAACCCATATCTTCTTCATGGGCGGCCCATTCCTGTAGTTAGTACCAATAAACCTGGCAAACACTTCACCGTTCTGATTCTTGAACAGTTTATAGTTTGAGTCAAATGACTCATCGATGATAATAGGATTAGCACAAGTGAAGCCAGATAAGGTGGAAGGATCCACAGAAGGACCCTTTGCAGCAACCCATGTGGTTTTGGGGTACTGCTCAGGCTTCTAGTAAGAACCATCATCATTCATTTTCCTTTCGAAACCAACACCCTCTTTCCTAGGGTTTCGGTTCAGAATCTATTCTTGAGGACATCACATAGTGTCTGATGCCCTTTGAGGCTTTTGTACATGCCTGTTTCAAGCAATGTCTTCAACCTGGCATTCTCATCAGCAATGGTAGTGGCATCCTCAGAAGAGGGGTTAGTTACCACATCAGCAGTTGAAGATATTGCAACATCAGAGGCAGTAGAGCATTCAGTAATAGAGATAGCATTGTCACGCTCAAGGCATTATAAACATGGTGGCACAAACTTCCTGAGCGGAACTGATCTGTTGAGCGAGTAGTGAATCGTTTTCCTTTTGAAGATCTTCATGAGACGCTCTCAGTTTCTCTAGATCTTGCTTCCTTTGAAGATAATCATAGGAAAGCTTCTCATGAGTAGCTGAGAGGGTTTCATGACGACTTTCAAGTTCCTCATACTTAACGTGAAGATTTTTTATGTCTTCGATTAAGGACTAGGTTCGATTCATTTCCTCGTCCAACAGGTCATCGCTTTTGTCTAGCAATTTTTGAATCTTTTCCATGGCTGTTTGTTGTTCGGTTGCAATTTTAGCAAGAGTCTTATAGCTGGGTTTGGATTCACATTCAGAGTCATCTTCACTAAAGGTCTGAAAGTAAGCATCGCATGAGTTTACCTTAGCACCTCTTGCCATGAAGCAATAGGTAGGAGCAGAGTCGTCGTCATCATCGGCATCGGCATCGTGACCATTGTCTTCAGGGTTGAAGATAGACTTGGTGACGAACACTGAAGCCAGAGCCAGGCTTGCCACGCCTGAATCAGACTCCTCCTCAAACTCCACCTCCGCCTCCTCAGAAGCAGACTCCTGCTCTGAATCCATCTCCTTGCCAATGAATGGATGAGCCTTGCCAGATGAGCTCTTCTTGTATGATGAAGACTTTGAAGAAGACTTTGAGGATTTCTTCTTTTTCTTGTCGTCGGAGTCATATTCCTTGCTCTTCTTCTTTTTCTTTGCTTCCTTGTCCCATTGAGGACACTCAGATATGTAGTGGCATGGCTTCTTGCATTTGTGGCATGTCTCTTCTTATAGTCACGAGTGGAAGCTTCATCATTCTTGGAACTGGATCTTGAAGACTTTCTGAAGCGATTCTTCTTGGAAAACTTCTGGAACTTTCTCACAAGCATGGCTAGCTCTTTGCCAATGTCTTCAGGATCTTCAGAACTGCAGTCAGATTCTTCTTCAGATGAGGAAACAACTTTTGCCTTCAAAGCACGGGATCGGCCATAATTGGGGCCATAGATATCTCTCTTCTCGGATAGCTGGAATTCATGTGTGTTGAGCCTCTCAAGTATGTCAGACGGATCGAGATCTTTGAAGTCAGGGCGTTCTTGGATCATCAATGCTAGAGTGTCAAATAAGCTATCAAGTGATCTGAGTAGCTTCTTCACGACTTCATGCTTGGTGATTTCAGTGGCGCCAAGAGCACGAAGTTCATTTGTGATATCAGTGAGGCGGTCGAAAGTGAGATGGACATTCTCATTGTCATTCCTCTTGAATCTGTTGAAGAGGTTGCGAAGCACATCGATTCTGGAATCTCTTTGAGTTGAGACACCTTCGTTGACCTTGGACAGCCAGTCCCAGACTAGCTTCGCAGATTCCAGAGCACTCACACGGCCATACTGCCCTTTGGTCAGATGACCACAGATGATATTCTTGGCAGTTGAGTCCAGTTATGCAAATCTCTTGACATCAGCAGCGGTGACACCTTCACCGACTTTGGGAACGCATGTTCTGACAACATACCAGAGGTCGTTGTCAATGGCTTCAAGATGCATGCGCATCTTATTCTTCCAGTAGGGGTAATCAGTGCCATCAAAGACGGGGCACGCAGCGGAGACCTTGATTATCCCTGCAGTCGACATAGCTAAAACTCCAGGTGGTTAAACCGAATCACACAGAACAAGGGAGCACCTTGCTCTGATACCAATTGAAAGTGCTAGTTATCGACTATGGGGGGGATAGGCGATTTTTATGAAAGTCTTTAAAAGATGCAAAATCTTCAAAGACAGACAGTCAAACAACACCTATACGATATGCAGCGGAGGATGAGCTACACTAGACATGCATTAGGCAAGCAAACAATACAATGAAAGCACGAAGACTAATAGCAGCTAGGTAGAACAGATCGGAATGGGAAGACAGTACGAAGCCAAATACAAGAAAGTCTTCACACTATGAAGTCAAACAGATCATGCAAGTAAGCAATGACTTCACGAAGACAAACTAAAATGTAAAGGTGGTAGGGGATAGAACCAGTCGCTTGGTGAAGACAAAGATTTGGTAGGCCAGTTCCAGTTGCTGTGACAACTGTACGTCTGGTTAGGGAGGCTGAGATTGAACTCAGAAGACCACGTCTTCACCTTATTCCCCTTGAGCTAAGGACACTTAGTCCTCGCCCAATCACTCAGGTAAGTCTTCAAGGTAGACTTCCAAACCTTCACAGACTTTGTTCACCGGCGATCCACAATGACTCTTGGATCCTCAGAACGTGACGCCTAACCGGCTGGAGGGTACACAGTCCTCAAGTGTAATAAGTCTTCAGATCACGCGGACAGAAAGACTTCAGTGATGCCTAACACTCTTTGGCTCTGGGTGTTTTGGGCTTTGTCCTTCCAAGGATTTCTCTCTCAAAAGCTTCGAAGGTGGGTTGCTCTCAAACGACAAAAGCCGTGCACTAACTTTGAGCAGCCACCAATTTATGGTGTAGTGGGGGGGGCTATTTATAGCCAGGAGGCAACCCGACATGATATGTTCGAAATGACCCTTGGTCACTAAGGAACCGACACGTGTCCAATGGTCGGATTTCAAACACACGTGGCAACTTGACTTGGGCTACAAGCAAGGCCGACTCATCCAACTCTGGATAAGATTTTCTCTTATTGTCTTCACTCGAAGACATAGGATTTTGGTTGAGCATCACGTCAGTCTTCTGACTTTGTTCACTGAGACCCCACTTAACAGTTTGGTGGTTCCTATGACCCAAGAAAGAAGAAAATTAAACTACGAAAGAAACTATGTCTTCGCACTCCATAGTCTTCAAGTAAATGTCTTCACACGTCATTATCTTCGACGTGAATGTCTTCACGAACCACCATTGTCTTCAATGTCTTCATATATTTTTAGGGGTCATCTCTGGTAGGAAAACCAAATCACTGAGGGACTTCTACCTGTGTTATACTGCAATTCTCACAAACACATTAGTCCCTCAACCATGTTTGTCGTCAATACTCCAAAACCAACTAGGGGTGGCACTAGATGCACTTACAAGTCTCCCCTTTGTTCTCATTCTATTTTTACAAACGAGAAGTAGAGGAGTTATGAAATTGGAGGTTGTTGACATATCAATATTTTTAATTATAACTTATGTTAACATATCTAGTTTATTCTCCAGTACTCAATCAAGCTTACTAAAGGGATGCTTGTACTACTAGATCGAAGAAGAGGAGAACTCATGAGGATCTTATGAAGATGAGGAATAAAGTGGGCCCAAGGATTGTTTAATAGAACTTCTATCTGAGGGCCTATTCCAACTGATGCTGATGATTTTGTAATGGGTAACTAACTTCCTTTTGCTCGTATTGTTGGTTGTCCTTCTAAAACTTTTTTGGCTTGGTTACTTTGGTTTAGCCCGAGACCTGTGCAGTCATTTTGTGTTTCGTTTGGCTCTCTTTTTTATCAAATAGGACGGGAAACATCTCTCGATCAAATATAATAATTTATTCTCCAATGTTTTTTCACATAAAAAGAGAATAATTCTCCTTTGATTTTTCACAGAAAAACATACCGCTAGCTACTAGACAATATTGAGGGTGAATTGTGAAATCACATATCTAGTCTCTACTCCAGCTCCTTTTACTTGAAATTGTATTCACTTGCTCCTATTAACACCAGACAAGTTGCCACATGCATGATATTCATTTTCCGTTGTGTGATGGTGGTCCAAATTTGTTCTTAAGGATCATCACAACCTTCGCATCATCGCCCACCGATAGATTTGATTCACTATCTAACATGAAAGTGGTTGCACATTTGTCAAAACTATGTGCGCTAAAACATTTACACTTTTCTACCACTAAAGTTATAAAAAAACATGTACATGTGATGAGTAAAGAAAGAAGATGAAGTAGGTGCCCTAGATGACGATAATATCCCCTCGTTTCATAAATAGAAAATGAGACAGTTTTTTCTAGACCATGGTGCACCTGAACTTACACTTCATTTGTGTTTTCTTAAGGATTTTGCGCCAAGTTAATATCGTGCAAACCCTATCTGCTCAAACATGAGCTATAGTGCTTTTTTAGCAGGGCTTGCTTGGGATCAATATTTCCACATTATATTAAGCTGACACACAACCGTAAGCTATAATGTCAGTCAAATCCACTAGAAGAACCCTAGGTTATAGTTTGTAGGTCATGGTTTTGCTAGCGCATAATTGTCTGGTTCTTCCGTAAATATCAGGAGATTGTGCAAAATCATTTGATCTGTATCATGATCTATGTGTTTCTACTCCCCCATTAGGTAGCACTTTGAGATTGTTAACGAGGTTAGAGTTGCGAGAGCAGAGTCGTTGGCCACGTGGGAGCAAGCAACACGGTGTCAGAATGACAAAGCAGAGCTTGTTATACTGATTACGGCCCCGCTGAGGCATATGGCGTATTGACGACGTGGGAGCATAGTCGAGGAAGGGGACTTTTCTTATGGTGGTTAGGTTAGGGTTTATGGTGTTCGTTGGAATGACTTTTGAGTTAGATTCGTCATTAGACATCCAAGCTTTGCGAACCTAGTCAGCTTGGAAAAAAAACTAGGAGTGAGTTTAGACTCTGCGAACAGTCGAGATTGATCGGCGAACATGTGATAGCGCGGCAAAAATGTAGTCACTTATTCTCTACTAGTAGAACGCCCGTGCGTTGCTACGGGCTACAATGCATTCAAATGAGTCAAAAATAATAATTAAGACTGTCTCCAAGGTTGAAGCGCATTTCTCTCTCATACGTCCGAACGTGTTCGGAGCTCGGACATCAAACGAGGGCCCAACTGGCTCCCCAAAATTCAATCGTCTGGACAGTCCAGGCACCCCATATCTCAACCATATGTGGGGGATAAACGTGTTTGTCTAGACTATCCGTCATGTTATCTCCAACACACGGGCCAACACAAAAACCTCACCCCGCGATGCACTTTTCCCATTTCCTACAAGATCCTCCCCTTCCTGCTCGGTTTTCCGCCACAACAGGAAATTTCTCGCTGGAGCCATTTCCTTCAAAACCGGATGATGCCCACCTCACATTCAGCATGGCGCCCACCGTGCTTCCGCACAGACCGCCAAGGAGGAGTCCCCTGGCAACCGCTCTAATCCCCTCCCCCGTGTTTATGCGGATCATCCAGCGGTATCAAGGGGGAGGAGGCGTGCACCGCCCGTGACATCCGCATGGCGACCAAATAAGATTCGATGTCTCCTGAGCCATTTGCCACATTGTAACATACACTTGAATGCCATGCATTACCATGAAACAAAAATACGATGTCCGTTGTTAGGCATGCAACTGATACGCCTCTGTGTCTGTTATCAACTCTTAAGCAACCAACCAATGCATCTACCCTACTATCCTAACCAAAAAATTGTATGACTTGATGAAAAAATATGAACTGCTCGCTCATGCAATTTGTTATAAGGCATCTCTAATGAAATGCAATTTGCCACATTTCTCTAAAGTAAGGAAATTATTCCGCTCAGACAGCCATAAGGAACAGGCCAACCCCAACCCCCATCCACACCCGCCACATAATATAAGTGGGAGGCCCACTTGTGTTGACATGACAAGTGAACGTCTCACATCCCACATAACCTCACGTCAATATAGACTCAGCTAAACTGTTGTACCGGAACAAAGTACTACTGCTGGACACTTCAAGTAACCTACTATTGATGTGTCGTAGTTCTTACTAAGCAATTAGATATGTAAATTTAAAACATTAATCTTAGTTTTACAATTTGTTGCTATGTCTAAAAATCTGTTCATCTCAATCCACACATGAAGTACAGTCCACTGTTTGATTCCTAACTGATTGAAAATATAAGGAAGGTCTAGCACATATACGATTAGTAATTTCCTTTCTGGCGATTAGTTAGCTTATTAAAGGATTTTTTTATAATAGCTCAAAGGAAACTTAAGGAGTAGCTATCAAAACTAACTCAAAGGAAATATGAACTCCGGTGAGTACAAAAACAAAAGAAAAAAAAACCTATGTTTTTAAGGATAAGTGCAAAATCGACATAAGTGGGACATAATTGTGCAGTAGCTATGATGGATGCACATAAGGCATTACACTACCAAAATAAAGTGGTCTATGTGTCCATTTGATTCTCGGATTAGTTTGCATTCTCATATGTACCCTTCATGAGAGGAAACCTGAGGGCTTCGATTATTAAGATTTAAAAACAAAACACCCATATTAATATTTATCGATTCAAATTTTTATTAGATTTCTTATTTACAAATAATGTAAGATGGACACAGTGCTATGTTTTTCTTGCCTTATTCCTTGGCCGCAACAAAAAAAAACACTTCAACTAATACAAACAGACCTTTGATTAACGAAAATGCCAAACTTCTCCTTAGGATCAAATTCAACTGTTGCACATTATTGTTTCAACCCATGTCCCATTGCTGGACCTTCACACGCTACTTCTTCCACTCTTCCCATGTCCACTCAAGGAATCCACCTCCGACCATGAAAACAGTATTGCCATCCTAATCTTAATAAGTGTTGAAAAGTATCTAAACACTAAGATTCATAGTTTTTCCCGTAAGAAAAAGATTCATAGTTTGACTGTACAATTTACATAATAAATGAACTCCATGTGAGCTAAAATATAATGTGAACCTGATCAAAACAAACATGGATTACACACCACTGGAGATGTCATCTCTTACTATTGTTTAGCATCTGTGTTAGAGCCTCTCTCCAGCGCTGACTGTTCCGTACATGCGCTACACGATAATAATAAGATAAATAGAAAGATATGCTAGCTTCTCCTCCCTCCAATGCGAAAATAAATCTCGTCTGGATCTGCTAGTTAGTTGAGGGAAAGCCTCGTAGGCCTATTTTTTTTTCCGGATGTCGTAGGCCGATTTTTTAGCGATCTCGTTAGCGTCAGACTCTAATCAAATCAGCTCATGCAGAAAAAAAAAGCAGAAGAAGCGCCGGTGATTATTTTTGCATACACAACACATCCTGGGCTTGGATGGGGAACTGGGAAAAACTAACTGGAAATCAATCAATCCAAGCATTAGTGTTGGCGCTTGCGTTGTGAGCCATAAGACTCTGTGAACAGACAATCTTCTTAAGCAAGAGACATGCCCGAGCAACGAGCTATCAATAATTAACAGTTTACGAAAGCCTATTGTTCAAATCTAAATAAGCAAGTTGCAAAGAATTGTATTAAAAAATGATTAAATTGCCGAACAAGTGTTTTCCATCCAATCCAGTTATTAAATAATTATTAGTTAAAGAAACTGCATTTTCTCTGCTATAACATTAAATTACACGAACTTAGTAGTAGTAGTGTTTTCTAGGTTAACTGGGTTTGTTTGTAGCTCCACTTTATCACCAGAACCAGCACAAAGAGCATTGTCCAAGGAAAGGTTGTCCAGAAAAATGTTTGACCATTGAAAACTAAAACTGATACTCTCAGATATGAGAGAGTTGACACATGCACCTAATCTAAAAAGTGAATTTCCATGCACCTTTTGGTTAACATCCTCGAATGTAAGATTTAAGATCCCACCTTGTGTTCCAAGTCATGTGGCTAAACCTCTACCTCTTCTCCTCCAGCCATCCTCCATTTCCTTCCTCATGCAGTCCCGCCAGACTTGCCGTCCACAAGCTACGTCTCCTCCGAGCACAGCTCCTCCTAGGCGCCTCTAGTGAGAGATGTTGTGGCTGCCGCTGCACCGGCGTCGAGACAACAACTACTCAACTTGATCGCCGAAAGTGGTTGCATGATCAGTTTGCAGTGGTATGTGCAGTTCTTCCCGGATAAGAAAATCTTCAATAAGTGATGGGAAGGTAGAAGTATATGCTGCTGAGATGTACATGCACGCGCATCTCCGTCCCCATGACAATGATCCAATGTCTGGAATCATGGATGCCTGGTTGGATGTATGGGGATAATATTCCAGTGTGGTGCCGACAGATGCACATAAAAGGAATATGAGGCGGGACGACGTGTTATTGCTATGATGCATGCGTGCGGCTCCATCCTGTGTACTACGTCGCGGTCGTCGGACTTGTACTCCCGAGGTCCGTTGTGCCACACGCGAAGTCCCTCGGCGCAAAACCCTTTCTCTTGCCGTGCCACCAGCGGGGTGACAAGGACGTGGCTGGCCCCGTCGGGCTGCTCCTCCTCAGGCCAGTGGGAGACCTGCAAGGTCATGATCTGCGCCGATGGCCCGACCGACGGTGACGTTGGCTGTGGTGGAGACGAGCAGGCCCAGTGGGAGTCGTAGATGATTGGCATCCGAGCGTGGTCCGTGCCGGCGGAAGTCGACAACGCGCGACGACATGGCATCAGCGGAGGCGGATCTTGGGAGGCATGAAGGGAGGCGATAGGTAAGGGAAAGCGAGGTGTGACGAGATCGATGACGACGCAGCGGCCAAGCGCTATGTTTTGATGTGATGAGACGGGAGAGTGATTGCATCTTCTTCTGTCAGGAGTTCTGCGTCCAGGGAAGAAAAGGATTGTGTCCCAATTTTAACAGGGGAGATGTGCGTGCGTTAACTAAAACTATGGTAGGAGCGATTGCATGCTGATTTCTTCTCTGCGTAATTAAAGGGAGACAACAAGGTAAGGAATACTCCCGCAAAAAAATAAGGTAAGGAATAAATCGGTGGGACTCGACCTATTCGATCGATGGGGTGGGCAATAACAAACGAAACGAACGAGTACTTAGTACTGAGACTTTAAGAGTAGAGATTATGAAAGGTAAGAATCGATGCGTTAAGAAAGTTAGGATTTTGAATTGATTTTCATGAAAATGAGGTTTTATTGTTTGGTAACGTGATATCAGTATCTGCCTATTTGTGACGTGCCTAGTTAGGAAAGTTTGCAAATGTTAAGAAGGTTTCTATTGGGAGGGTGAAAAAATCAACGTGAGGATATGAATATGGAAGGTGAGACGAAACTAAATCAGATAAAAAAAACCAGACGAAAAAAACCGTGGAGACTATTCTACCAACTGAGACATTAAGAGTAGATAGGTGGAGTGTCTTGGACATAATGACGAGTGAATATCATTTTAAACCCTTTTAAACTTGACTTGAATTTGAGAATCGCAAGCAACGGTTGGCCGGCCTAAAACCCATCACACCTATAATTTGGTCGTTTCCTTGAGCAAAGGTAATTTGGTCGTCAAATTACCACGGGGCATCGGATTGTCGTCGGCAAGAGGATCTCGCCGCCGTATCGCGTCCTCAATTTCAAACCCACGCGTCCGGTGGCGCCGCCCGCCGCCTAAAACCCCGCCCCCTCCACGTCGCCTCCGTCGGCCTTCGCCGCCCTAGCCAGGATTCCTCGGCCTCCACGCGCGCGGAGCCACCCCCTCCAACGGCATCCCATGCCCCGTGCGCCGGCGACCAGCGCCGCATCCCACCGCCGCCGCGGCAAGCGGCGCGTCGTCGGCGCCCACGGCGCCGAATCCCTTCCTCGCGACCGCAGCCACCTCCTCGCCTTCCGCTCCTTCACCCTCCGCTTCGCCCTCGCCGCCCCGCCCCACCGCCGCCGCAAGCGTCGCCTCGGCGGCGCCCGCCGCCCCGCCCCCAGTCCCCGCCGCCGCCGCGGCAGCGTCGTTTCCCCGAGCCACTTCCTCGCCCTCCGCCCGTTCGTCCTCCGCTACCTCCTCGCGGCCGGCGCATCGACCCCTTGCCGCCGTCGGAAGGCCTCCGTGATAGACATGGGCCACTACATTTCGCGGCTGCTGAGGGAGAGCACCGACGAAGGCGGCTCAAGGGTACGCAAGAGGCGTGACAAGGGATTGCGAGCGGTGATAGATCTCAGTGCGAATAGGGTTCAAGCGGACAAGGCCAATGCTGCCAGGTGGGGTATTGGCGATGTGAGCAGCATCACACTGGAGGAGGTGCCCGACGATAGTCTCAAAGAGGTAGCCATCTCAATCTCATGGGTCATGGTTTAAGAAGAATTTTACATAGAATGTCATTTGGATATGCATAGTATGACTCGTGGAAGTAGCTCTTTAGTTGGCTGTTTATGAACTTGTCAGCTAGAGCGAATTCACCCATAAAACTAGTAGATATTTCTTTTGGATGACAAAATTCACTATGACCTGTAGCAACTATGATTTAGAAATGCATATTTTTGGGTTCCTCACAAAGAGTGGATGTTTCACCCCTAAAGGGTTAACTCTGCTTTCGAAGTCTAGCTCTGTTAAATGGATTAATTAGTGCACTGTTGATCAGCCTGTTCGTTGTGACTCCTTTCAACAGTTCTTCAAATATAACTCCCATGTTTTGTATTTGTCTATTTCAGGATCTGTCTGAATTATTTGCACCTCTCACAAATGAAGAAGAAAGTGAAGTAAACAACTTATTGAATGGTAGTGCTCACAGGTACACTTGACAACAATGTCCAGTAAATTTTATTCAATACTTCTACTTTATCTTATTAGCACCATTAAATATTAACCATCCTCTTCTGTTTGCAGTAAAAAAATAATAGTGCTGCATAAGTCTTCAAACATTGAGATTACCAAAGAGAAACTATGGTGTTTGAGGCCTCGTGGTTGGTTAAATGATGAGGTAAATATTCATATGGAAGAACCTCTTTCATCAAAGAAAAAAAACCCTGAAGAATATGTTTAAATGATGTTCCATTCTTTCTTAGCTTGAGTTACAAGGCTTTATCTTCTATTTTATTTTCCCTCCTTTCAGGTCATCAATTTGTACCTTGAATTATTAAAGGAGAGAGCAGAAAGAGAACCCAAAAGATTTTTAAAATGCCACTTCTTTAACACATTCTTTTATAAGAAGGTTAGCTGATGCACATTCTTTGCTTTCTAGTACTTGTCTGATGGAATATTCTTCCAGTCTGTATTCTGCTACCTACATCAGTTATGATTTATATCTGCTAGCACTGTCCAGGTTATGTTTCTGCCTTGGTTGCTGGGATTTGATAATACTTTTGTCGTAATAGGGGCTACCAGCAAATTTGGTGTAGGAAACTGGCATGTCGTTAACTGGCTTGTTAACTCGGTTTGAAATTGCTTCAACTATTCGTGTTAAAACTGGAGTCGATTTTGAATTAAACTCGACTATGCTCTAGCTCGTCTTGTTAGCTCAATTTTAAAATTGCTTTGAAACTTCAAATAATATTATATTAAATCAAAATGAGCCAGTTCCGAACAAAGTTTGATAATTAGTCTACCCAGGCCTAGCTTGTTTTCCACCCCTACGTACATGACTTACTTGATCTGTTTACCCTCATGGTTACATAAATTCATGACTCTTTTGTTGAAGTACAATACATGTGTGATGCCTTTTCTTCTTATATCACTGTTGTATGTTGCCCATCCAGCACGAGTCTGCATTCCTTTTCTGATTGTCAGATCCCTTTGCTATTTGACTGTGTTAATATCCTTGCTTGTTAGATTTTTCCGTCATAAGTTTTGACATGTAGCTAGTATTAAACAGTGGACGCCTCATGACATTCTGTGTTCTTGTTCAGCTTGCTTGTGGAAAAACTGGTTATGACTATCAATCTGTTAGAAGATGGACAACCCCCAACAAGTTGGGTTATAGGCTTGCAGAGTGTGAGAAAGTAAGTTGCTACTGGATCCACTTTTCTTGTTACTAGCCTTTTTTTTACACGTTCATTTCTCATGTTACGCTTACCGTTAGAATTTGGTTTCAGATATTTATTCCAGTACACAGAGATGTACATTGGTGCTTGGCAATTATTGACATGAAGGAAGAAACTTTTAATTATCTTGATTCTCTTGGTGGCAAGGACAGTGCAGTACTGAGGATACTGGTAGACTTAACTGATGTCTTTGAAATAAAATACTATCTGCTTAACTGATGTCTACGAATAAAGTACCATCGATAACCTCCAATTACTTCTCTCATGAGTTTTGAAAAAATGGTTCCTTAACAATCCAACGATTATGTATACACTTTGAGGTGATTCTCTGAAATCATTCTGTGGTATGCATGTTTTGGTTTCTCTGTGTGGATGACAGCTAGTTCGCAGTAGTAGTAAAAAGCGGGCTATTATTTTACGACTGATCTATCCGTGTCATTCACATTATGACTGATCTATGTGTGTGATCAATTCTCTATGATATACATAAGGAAAATGTTTACATGTTTTTCATGATATTATTTTATTGTATAGACCTATGTAGTTCAGAGTTCTCTTTTATCTTTCATTATTTAAGATGTTTGCATGTTTAACTTACCAAGCAGCAAATTAACATTATTATTTGGAAATTTAAAATATATATCCATTGGTTTCAGTTGTAGTTTGTTTTGCTAATCATTTCTATATTTGTTAAACTGGATTTATGTTTTCCTGTTTCTGTCAGGCTAGATATATTATGGACGAATTGAAGGACAAGAATAACATAGAGATAGACACAAGTTCTTGGCGGGAAGTATCTGTTCATATTCCTTTGCAACATAATGGGTACACTTTCTTCCACTGCTTGTAGGCCTAAATTCAGCTGTCACTTAAGGAATAACAGTTTAGTTTGGTTGCCCCAAACAACTCATATGAAGTGTCAATTATCACCACTCAGTGCTTTACTGCATTTTCAGCAGCAATTATTGTTTACCTGAAAAATCTGTTTTGTATTCTTTATAGCAATAAGTACACATGGATTTGTTTGATGTGGAACTTCTTTTGTAACAGATGGGATTGTGGTATGTTTATGCTCAAGTTCATCGATTTCTACAGCAGAGGTCTCATACTATCTTTTAGTCAGGTGTGTATAATAGACATGTTCTGACTGTCAACTTCATAAATATTCTTGATTAGGGTTCTGTTGAGGTCCTTGAGTTTTTGTGAGCTCGAGGATTATCAGGATAGGCTGCCAAAAGGGCTTATGCAAAATCAAGTTCAAATTGAAGACACGAGGCTTAATCTCTCTTGCACACACATATACCATGGGATATGTGTTTACCTGGTATCCTGTAGTTTAATTTGGTTAAATCAATTACTCTTTGCAGGAATATATGGAATATTTTAGGAGGCGGACAGCAAAGGAGATCCTGAGATTAAGAGCTGATTAAGAATGACCCGTTTATGACCAACATTCAGACATTCTCCGAAGGTATTCTTCTTGCGTTCCGCTTGCCAAGATACGAGGAAGCATATCTCGGCTGTCAACAACTAGAGTTGTGGTGATTATAAGCTCTAGGAGTAATCACCATGCCGCCACAGTTTTGTAAGATCTTTAATTCTTATATTCATCTAGGATCTGATTTTGGTAGAATAGAGGGTTGGAAAAGAGATATATAGGGAAGACAGTAAGACAAGTTTAGAGGTAGGGTGCTCTGCTCACACCGATAGCATGTAGCAATAATTGCAATTTGGAGCTAAAGAGAGATTGACCTTGTACCTCTTATTCTATTAACTTAACATTGCATGTACTACTGTGGGAACTTAATCAGGCAGTGAGGTTCTGTCTTCTGCGATCACAACGTTTATCTTGGTCATTATTGCAAGTTTGCAACATCCACAAATGGTGTTCTATAGAGAAAAAGATGCATCAGTGTCAGTCAGAAGTTTCAACAGAGTGACAAATGTTGTCGTTGTAAGGATTTTGATCCTAATTTTGGAGTAACTTAACCCTAGTTTCTGAATTCCTTTTTTTTTGGTGATGCTAGTTTTTGAATTCCTCTGAGCACAGACCAAAATACCTTACATAAACCTTCAACGAGTATGAATTCACATTTAACCACTTCAGAACCCAAACCCAAACAGGCCCGAACGTTGCTGAAAAATCCCAAACCCAAACAGGCCGGATTAATTACAAATATACTTGCAATTTACATTCAGATAATAACTACAAGCTTACCCCTTTTTACATCTAGCGCACAAGTGACCTCCTAGTTACAGACCAATTCATTCAGCGGGATAGATCCAACTATTACAGTCATGCCTAGGGGTGGTAAGTGGCAGTGGATAATCCAAAATATCCGATATTCGTATCCGAAATAATGCCTATTCGTATTCGAAACATCCGCATCCGAACCAAAATGGAAATGGAAATTATCCGTATCCGAATTTATTTAACAAATAAAAAAAATATATGGTATGAGATTTTTGACACAAATATGGATATGGAAGTGGATATATCCGTATCCGAATAAGATTATGGGAGGTAATTTTCAGAATTCTAGCCCCAACATTCCAATTATCCAACATAAAAGCCAAATAAGTGGTCAAATTTTACTCTTTGTATTATTAAAATTAGAAATTATTATGCATTACAATATTATTTATTCAGAAATCTATTTATCATTGACTTATTGGATGTCACAAGTTGATTATTTCATGTCACATAGCTATTGACTAATTCACTTAAGCAATATTTCACTATTATTCGTATCTGTTCCGAATCGAGTAAACATCCGATACGTATCCATATCCGAATAACATCCGAGAAGCAGCCATATCCGACAACATCCGTATTCGCATTCATATTCGTTTTGAAAATATGAAAATGGAAGTTGTAGGAGCACTATCCGATCCGTTTCCACCCCTAGTCATGCCAAATCAAGATCTAACCAACAACAATGTGAAATCCCATTTTTGTACGAAGTCTACATGTTCCATCAGACGCCCAGGAATGCTCTGCACTGGGACTCCCAATGCTCCTTAGCCAGACGAACACGCTCAACTCGCTCCATCTGCATTCTCTTCTCCCAGTACTCCGGACAACTGTGGATAGTTCAACAATTCAACACTGAAACTAAATCGCGAGAGACAGAAACATGTTCTTTTATATGTCACATCTCTGCTCACTGAAAACTTGTTAGGGTGTGCACTTACCTATAGCTAAGTAGCATGTTCAGCTCATCCAAGTGCACAGCATTAGGAAAGACCCCAGCCTGAAATGGGAAATTAGGTCAGTCGCTGTGCATCCACAAATATCTATTCCACGGAACTGAATATTAATACCTGTCGGCACAAAGGGCACTTTGATTTGTGTTCTGCGGACTTCAACCCATCGACAATCGTCACCGATGCAGCAGAGCAGCAGCACAAGTAGCAAAATATGTGGCCACAGGAAAGAGAGACCGGATCAAACATTGTGTCCTGCAAAAACAAGTTATACAAAAGATTGAGAAGTTATTATGGCTGTAGATTGAAATAATATAACTAGTGTATGTTGGTGCGCCGAGGAAGAACATTCTCGATCCTAAATGATCTTGGCTTAGATGTCAGAAGTGCAAACTCACCAAGCAAACTGAACATGTCAAGCTAATGTCTACGTGCATAGAGTCAAAGAGGTTGCATGAGAGCGTTGGCTGGTCGTCGTCAAATGTGAGCGAGCAGTCACCAAAGAGCTCCATCGCAGTCTTGTTGTTCTTGCTTCTTCTCAGGTTCATGTAGAAAGCCATTAGCTCAGACAGCCATGGGGATTGAAGTATCTCAATGTGCAGGCTCTGGGCTTGAGCTTTGAACTCCTGTCCTTGCTTCGAATAATGTACCTGCAGAGTAGATGCTTTTGGTCATTCTTTTCAATCACTCATTGATGTCCAACTATTATCATTGTCTGAAATGCAACGAGAGCTAAGAAATCGATAGCTTTACTCTCATTTCAGGTTAAAGAACAAATTAGAAATATGATAGTACAGTCCGTGTGATTCCTCCTATATGCACTATCATATACTAGGACTTGCTGATTTCACTTGTTGAGGCCTAAAATGCATGAAACCAGTATACTTTCCCCAACTAATGTAGGAGCATCTAATTATTTTCCCCTTTTGTTAATATTGGATTGAGAACGTAAATGTGTTCTCACTTTCGACAAAGGCCATACCTTGTCATACTTCTTCAGGATCTTCCTCATCGCCACGGCGTTTATAATCGCATACGTGACCAAGTCTTTGCCTTGCTGTATTAACTGCCCATGGTTCTTGTGACACCTGTTGCTGAACCACATGACATATTTCTTGAACCCCGATGCCAGGTGCAGTTCAAGGAGCTTCTTGGCCTTCTCGTTGAAGCAGCCAACGACGGCTGACATCTCGTCGAGAAGGGACGGGAAGAAACTGCCATCACACACTGCATATTGTTTTTAATGAACTGTCAACTAACAACCACGAAAGGTAAAATATAATTCATCACTTGAGCTTGAATATTCTCGGCGCCATTTGGAACCATGCATGAAATATTCTTTGTTTGCCGGCACTTTGTGGTTTTTTATAAGAAAAAAAAGTTGCAAAAATCAGAATGAGCAACTTGATTATTGTAAATTGTAAAGCTGGAGTCAGAGGAACAGATGCACCAATGAGAGTAAGCTCTTTGCTGAACCTATGAGCACAGCACAGTTGACTCTACACTGGTTGGTTCCCCTTAAGTTATGCTAGAAATTTTTAAGCGACTTTGCTAATATATGCCATCGCGTTCAGTGCTCTGGCTCTTAGCAGCATTTTTAATCTGTTATTAGATGTGCCCACAGTAAGGTTTAGTGCGTGAAGAGTCGGTGGATGTCATTGCCCTCGCAGTCGTAGCGGTAGCGTAGTGGTGCCTCCATGCTGTGATGATCCGCGGGCAGAATTTATTGTTTCTTGTTGTTGATAAACCAATTTGAGATTGCTTGCGGTGTGGCTAGGGGTGAAACCGGATCGGATTCGGACGGATAATCCTTATATCATATCCTATTCCATATTTATTTTCGGATTCGCAAGCGGAACGGATGCGGATTCGAATAGCGGATTATGCGGATTCGGACACGGTACGGTAACGGAACGGCGTCGGATCGGAAACGGTCATTTACCATATTCATATACGAGGAAGATATGAATGCTTCAAACTAAAAGTAAACATAAACAATGAGCAAATTTTAATACTTATACATGTTAAGAACACATAAAGCACTAGATGGTATTAAAATAAGCCAAATAAATCACTAATAAACATATGTCTCGTCTCATAAGTAAAGATAACATTCATGTATTGCTATTTAATACTTACAAATTCACCCATAAATCGGATTCGGAAATTAAAAGGTCGGATTATCCGGCAAGAAAAAACGGATTATCCTAATGCATCGTATATTAGCAATACCATATCCTATACCGTATCCTATCAATCGGACTCGGATTCGGATCGGATTGTTGTCGAATGTGAAAAATCTCTTACCGTATCCTATAAAAACGGATTCGGAAACGGTTTCGGACGGAAATTATCCTTACCACTTTCACCCTGAGGCGTGGCCACACGGTTATTCCGTGGGCAGAATTTTAACCACTCTGGGTTTATATTTTTGGTAAAATCCCAACAAGCTGGTAATAAGATGAAATAGGTGGACGTGGTAAAATATGCACGTGGATCTTTTCTACTGTGGCAAGGATCTCCTTGCAGAGTAGAATACCAAAGCAACGGCGCAGGTTCCATGCAGAATCTGTCAAGCTGATCGCAGCGTGAAGCAACTGAAATGCCAAAAATATTGGCAGTTTGGCAGTGAGGAAGGCGACCTGTTCCGATTCTGGTCCAGGCTTGTCATTTTGCGAGAGGAGGAACCCACTACGGGCCTATTCAGAAAGAAGAGGAAAAAAAGCACCGGGAAAAGATTCCAGCTAATGCGAGTCAAAAATCTGCACACCGGGAAGGATTTTCCAGGTGGCGCGCGAGGCTCTAGAGCGCGGGTCAAAAGTGGCACAGGGAAGAAGAAATCACGAAGTAAAACAACGACACCGGAAAGTGAGTGAATAAATAAATAAATAAGTGGTCATGGTGTCTTACCGGGGCAATGACCGGAGCAATGGTCCGGGCCAGCGCCGGCGTCGTCGTCGGAGGAGAAGGAGGCGCCGGTTTTGTGGTGCGGGGTGTGGTGGGAGCGGCATTTGTTGAGCATCTTCTTGAGGCGCTTGAGCCCCACGGCGGGGAGCTCCTGCTCCGCCACCCTCATCCCCCGCATGTACGTCTCGTACCTCTTGGTGAACTTCATGGCCGCCCGCCCGTCCGGCCGATTCCGCCGCTCGATCGACGCACGAGAAAGAGCGAAGCAGAGAAAGGGAGTCACGCGCCGGCGCGGCTCACGGACGGACGTTTGGAGGCCAAGATGGCGTGAGCGTGGGGCGGCTCACGTGAAGAGGGAGGGAAGGGAGGTGGGCGGGAGGAAAAAAGCTTGAGGACGGGCGCGATTGGGAGCGGAGAGGAAACAGAGGCTTCTTTCCGACGGCAGCGGGGCGGTGTATATGGATATGGGCGGCCGAGGTGACGGCCGGGGGAGGGGGGAACTCGAGGGAAGGGAGAGAGGGACGGGATTGGCGACGACGGGGCCATTTCGCGCGGTCGCGGTCACGGTCGCGGTGCCCAAATCGTTCGCTTCGTGTCGTCTCCCCTGTTTTGCGACGCGTGTGCATCCGGTCGCTACCGCGATGAGGATATCAGGATAGGGCGGGCGGGGGCCTGCACGATCTCCCACTGCTGGGGAGCGCTCATCGCGCGTGGCGGAGGGCGGTCGGCGGCGGCGCTGCCTGGCTGCCCCCGCCGGTCAGCTGCGCCGGAATGGAGCTTACCCCGTGTCCGGTTGCAATCCTGTGCTGTGCAGCACACAGCGCAGTCGCAGGGCGCAAATAGTATAAATTAACCTGGATCGGATAGGCCACGACAACCACTGCATGTCTGCATCCATGATGTTACGTGCTGATTGATCGACCGCCTAACCGGATGACCGCCCGCGCAGTCCATCAAGTGTTGTGTTTGTCTAGTACTACTACTTCCTTTCCTTTTGTAGCAATGCACCACCGTCTTGTGTTTCCATGCACGACACGATCGGACATTTGTCATTTCTTTGAAGCCCATGGGAGCATCCACGGCTGGACTTGGCAAATGGGGCTCTATACGTCTACGGACACGTCCGCGGACGCATTCGGACGGCCCCTCATATTTCGTGCCCGACATCCACATATCTCAAATCCAGACTCTTAAATCCATGCACATACATGCCAATGTCGCTTGTAAATAGCAAATGTTGGCACCGAAAATACAGTGTTTACATAAAATTTATTTTAAATGCACAACTCAACCATCAGCTCTTTGGTTTTCATTGTGGGTTCACATATGCTCCACAAGATCACTGAGTAGCTGGGCATGTACATGATGATCTCGAAGATTCTGATGCATCTGCAGAAAGTTCATAAGCTGAGCTGCATCTTAATCTTCCGGGATTTGAACTTGTTCTTCACGCGCTTCAAAATCATTAGTTTGGTCAACACCATCCGGGAAAGTTGGGTTCGGAGTAAAGTAGTCCCTCTGCAGTAGCCGTGCTCCGGACATCCTATCCCGATTGGCCACTCTTCTCCCTTTGATTGAGCCCTTGAAGTTGAGAATATGCTCCACCTGCCAGTCCATTTCCTCTTGCATGCCCATGAGCATGATCATGTCCACTTCTTCGTCCGAATCTGACGAATCGAAGAACCCATCTTGAATCATTTGATCAAGCTCCGTCGTTCCATACTCCTCGTCTGACGAAACATCGGAATTCATCGTTACCCTAAAAAAATCACAAAAAACTAGGTCGGACAATGTGTCAAACACATAGAGCGCAAGGTGGAGCCAGAGAGTTGTCGGACATACCGTGATGGCGTACTGGCCGGCGACGGGGACATGAGAGAGGAGTGTTGTGCCGGTGCCGTCGGCGCAGAGGCTCGGAACGGCTACGGACAGCGCACGGCGGCGGAGCGGCGAGACGGTCGCCACGGAGGAGGAAGAAAGAGAAGATAGCAAATGGATCCGGTAGGGCGAGGGGTGGATTTGGTGTAATTTAAGGTGGGGTAGGGCTGTTGGGTCCCACGTGGCGGACGCGCCCGGACGCCCATATCTGTCCCATATTTGGGCTGGATATGAGGGGTGTCGGTCAGCACGGACGTTTGAGACCCGTTTTAGACGCCTGTCTGGGTCGTCTGCCCGGACGTTTGATGCGGGGTTGAGGTGCTCGGCTGTAGATGCTCTAAGTGGTTATATATTTTGAACGGAATTTTTGAAAGGACATGCGGTGCCCCCATATGTGGTTTTGGTAATTGATGACATTCTCTATGGACTAATGGTTGCATTGAGTTATATTTGAAGGATTTGTCCATAGGCATTTCTTGAAGTCCATGTGTTGGTTTCAAGGAGTTTATGAGTTGACCAAGGTGCTATTAAGAAATTATCCAAAGATTGGTCATGTGAGTGTTGAGCTTATTGCAAGCATGTCTTGAAGAAGAAGATTGTGTGATCATTCATGTTTACCTTCAAGACATCATCCAAATGAAGAGAGTTAGAAAGATTCAAGGTTGATCAAGACTAAGAACAGAGAGTGATTCAAGTTGATCAACACACAAAGCATAGAAGATGTACCGAGTGGGATCATGTGATCCCACGGTATGGTAAGTATTGTCCATTACGCTTTGTGTACTAACCCATGATCTACGTGAGAGTTCTATGTGGAGTTAGGTATGTTTCCATGGGCTTGCGTCAAGAGGAAGATATCATACAACCCATGGAGAGGATGACATCAAGTGGTGATCGTCATGAAGATTGCGAAGTGCAAGTTCAAGTGGAGCATCACGAAGAGATCAAGTGCTTGAAGCTTGCCGTCCATTGTGGTGACAATGGACTTGTGAAGATGTGCCCAAGAGTGGCTCACCCATAGTAGAGTATGGGGGAGCAATCAACTAGTCTTCATCGAGCCAACGCAATCAAGAAAGGTGGTCCAACTTGAGGGAGTCAAGATCGTCATCATCTAGCTCAAGTGGACTATGTGCAAGGCAAAGGTTTGCCCTTGATAGGTTTTCTATTTTATTGGTCTCATGGTGGTAGTTGGGAGACCGGGTTATAGGATCGATTGCCGTACTATCAAGGGGGGCTGAAAGATCGTGGATGTCTCCTAGAGAGAGGGGGGGGGGGGGGGGGAGGGAAGGAAGGGAGGGAAGAGGCGCTTTAAAATAATTATGGTTTAGGCTTGAACAAATGCGGAATAAACCTAGCGGTTAATTTGTCAAGCACAAAATCTACAACAACTAGGCTCACCTATGTGCACCAACAACTTATGCTAAGCAAGATAAACAACTATGTGATAGCAAGATATATAACATGAAACACTATGGCTATCACAAAGTAAAGTGTATAAGTAAAGGGCTTGGGTAAGAGATAACCGAGGCACGCGGAGACGACGATGTATCCCGAAGTTCACACCCTTGCGGATGCTAATCTCCGTTTGGAGCGGTGTGGAGGCACAATGCTCCCCAAGAAGCCACTAGGGCCACCGTAATCTCCTTACGCCATCGCACAATGCAAGATGTCGTGATTCCACTAAGGGACCCTTGAGGACGGTCACCGAACCCGTACAAATGGCAACCCTTGGGGGCGGTCACCGAACCCGTACACTTTGGCAACCCTTGGGGGCGGTCATCGGTACCCGTCAAATTGCTCGGGGTGATCTCCACAACCTAATTGGAGACCCCGACGCTTGCCCGGAGCTTTACACCACAATGATTGAGCTCCGAACACCAACAACCGTCTAGGGCGCCCAAGCACCCAAGAGGAATAAGCTCAAGGGTACCAAGCACCCAAGAGTAATAAGCTACTCAACTACACGGAGTGCCCAAGTCCTTCTCTACCAAATCCCATCAAAGCAACTAATGCTAGGGAGGAAAATGAGAGGAAGAATAAGAAGGAGAATACCAAGAACTCCAAGATCTAGATCCAAGGAGTTCCCCTCACATAGAGGAGAAAGTGATTGGTGGAAATGTGGATCTAGATCTGCTCTCTCTTTTTCCCCCAAAACTAGTAAGAATCCATGGAGGGATTGAGAGATAGCAAGCTCAAAGAAGGTCAACAATGGGGGAAGAACACGAGCTCAAGAGATAGGGCTCAATGGGGAAGAAGACCCCCTTTTATAGGTGGGGAAAAAATCCAACAGTTATCCCCATTCACAGCCCGCAGCGGGCGGTACTACTGCTCAAGGGAGCGGTACTGCCGCTCGGCCCAGCGGTACTACCGCTGGGACCTCGCACAGCGCCCAAGGGAGAAGGAACAGAGAGGAGGGCCGTTGAGCGGCACTAGTAGCGGTAGTAGGGGCGGTACTACCGCTTACAAGCGGTACTACCGCTGAACCCGACACGAGACACGCATGTCTCGAGTCGAGGCGGTACTAGCGCGGAACCGGAGCCGTACTACCGCCTGTGGCCGTGGGCGGTACTACCGCTTATGGCTTTCAGCGGTACTGCCGCTCCAGGCCCGCGTTACTACCACTGGCGCTTCCCTTATGCCACTTCCACGAAAACAAGTATACTCCAAGAAAAACCAGAACTGTCACAACTTCTGCAAATGAGCTCCGAATTGAGCAAACTCAAGCTTGTTGGATAGATGACGACGAGTAGCATCAAAACAGCGACTGGTTATAGTAAGAAGAGGCAGGGGAGGTATGCCTAACATATAGAGGAGTGAGCCCTCCAACAGAGAAGAACCGGCATAACCTCCAACATCGAAAACATCATAGAAGATGCATGTGAACTCCGTTTTCTATGAACTCGAGCTTGTTATGAAAATGACCATAAGCTCTAAAACTCACCAAGAGAAATACCAAATAAGAACCAAGAAAGATGATGCAATGGTTTGAGCTCTCTACGAACGATACGATCAAGCTACCAACTAGAACCTGCGTGTGCTAGTACCGCGCTCCGGTTCCGCGCTAGAACCTGCGTGTCTCGTGTCGGGTTCAACGGCAGTAGGAGCGGTAGTACCGTTTGTAAGCGGTAGTACCGCACCTACTACCGCTACTAGTGCCGCTCAGTGGCCCTCATCTCTGTTCCTTCTCCCTTAGGCGTTGTGCGAGGTCCCAACGGTAGTAGCGCTGGGCCGAGCGGCAGTACCGCTCCCTAGAGCGGTAGTACCGCTGCAGCCAGCGGTACTACCACTACTAGGGAAAACCTTATACACAGAATCTTAGCAGTAGCGCTGGACAAGAAGGGGCGCTACTGCTAATTAGCAGTAGCGCTGGCCCCAAACAGGCGCTACTGCTACCGACTTAGAAGTAGCGCGGCTCGGTAGAGCCACGCTACTACTAAAATTCCCCGACCGTTCCCGCCACGCTAGGTTTAGCAGTAGCGCGCCCACTTTAACCACGCTACTGTTAAGGAGCTAGTAGTAGCGCGTTTCTTTGGTACGACGCTACTGCTAAGTTTGAGCTTGTCCACCGGGCAGGCCCCATTTAGCAGTAGCGCCTTTCTGCTAACCGCGCTACTGTTAAGCCTTATCCTCAAGGCCCGTCGCTCTCCCTGGCCCTCACTCTCCCTCCCCCACTCTCTCTCATGAACCGCCGTCGCCCATTGCCGGCTCCGCCGTCGCCGCATTGCCGCCGCCGGTAAGCCTCCCCATCCTCCTCCTCTCCCTCCTCCCTCCTTCTCCCTCCTCCATCCGCCGCCCCTCCTCCCTCCTTCTCCCTCCTCCCTCCTACCACCTCCAGCCGCCACTCCTCCTCCCTCCTCCTCTGGCCGCCACTCCTCCTCCCTCCTTCCTCCTCCTCCTCCCACTTAGCAGTATTTTATTAAATTTTGTAAATTGAAGAAAACAAAATGCTTCAGAACATAAGTGATTAAAGACTGGAAAATTGATGGTTGAAAGTTTAAATATTGTTCCTCCCCAATTTTGTAGAAGTATATGCACTTGATAGCCACCAAATAAGTGATTAAATATTGTTCCGCCACATATGCACTTGATAGCCACCAACAAGATTATCAGCTAGAACAACAGAAGATACTTTTAAACACTAATAACATGAACAAATATCATGTTACTTGTTAATACTACTCAGATACATGTTGATAGAATATTTTGTTTATGCAGAAATCAAGTATTTGCCCCTGCCTCATCCCCGCAGTCATCCCCATCGCCGACCCCTTAAGACCTCTAGGTGAGAATAGCCAAATCCCCATGTTGTCGATATAGATGATAATGTGTTGTAAATGTCGATGATGAAAATGCTAGTGCTAGTCGCCATGTCATTGATGTCGATGATGATGCATTCTGAATATAGAGGATGTCTTGGTGTTCTTGTTTGCGATGCACCTCCGAGTGGCCTATGTTTTGCCGGAATATTGATTCGTTTCTGTTCCGGCAAATTTCAGGCGCTCGATATGTCCTGTCTTTAGCAAAGGTCCTGCCGAATTTTTTCATGAATTTTAGCATGACTTGTGCTCGACAGACCTAAAGTCAACCCGTTGCATATTGAGTAATAGTGATCTGTGTGTTGAGTTTCCTGGTAGTTGCCTTCGATCAATTTTCAATGTTTCAACTATGAACATAGGAAATGTCTGACGACGAAAGGGAATTCGTTATGTGCGAATACTGCGAAGACGAGCGCGGCCTGTGCGACAGGCCTCACCTAGTTGGTGGTAGGCGCTTCAGCATCATGCTGGATGAGACCTTCGAAATGGATACAGTAAGTCACAACGACAAGTCTTTTTTCGTAATTAAGCATGACTTCTGCTTCTTTTGCTTCAACTTATAATTTTAATTTTTTACAATTCTACTAGCGTATCCCCTGCCATGCAAGATTTTATGTCTTGGATAAGATTGGTTTCAGTACTATGGACAGTATGGAGGTAAAGAGAGTTCACTTGAGGACCGAGCATGGTTATACTTTTGCCGTAAAATTATACAATGTAGAGAACTACTCCTATTTTGAATGCTCAAATTGGAGAGCACTATGCAAGGCGTATGCATCTGAGCCTAATATGCTTATCACCTTTGATATTCGTCCGGAAGATGAAATTGAAGGTGATATCGACATCTGGGTCAATGTGCAGACGCCTCCAGTTCTACCTATATGTGAGTTTCTCAACCATATTTATTAAGTAATTTATATTGTTTATTTAAAAATAGTTGACAACTAATTTCTATTGACAGCTTATTTCCATTTAAGCAAACATGTCCGGCTCTTGGTAGACAGCACCTACTATTGTCCCGGGGCTGAACTAAACTGCGAGGAGATAAGTCATTATGTTTCATGGCTTGAGGATCTTGATACTGTCAAGATAGGTTATTTTCCTAGACTTCGAAATATTAGTACTCAATACGTGCGACCACTAGTGTGCGTATTGAACTACGGTCACATCTATTTAGGAAAGATGGTAAGATTTTTACTATTTGTCCTCAGTGCATCTTTTGCATATATTATTTTTTAAGCTAAACTTCATTGCTAAGTATGTTACTACGATGTTCTTCAATAGGGACTCCCGATGAATGTTGTGCCTCGTTGGATCGAGTCTAAAGGTCGCATGATAATGATTAGCTTACGGCCAAGACATCCTACATTGCACATGAGTGCATTCATAATTTCTCAAAGCAAGCAAGTCTTAATAGTCAAAGACTGGAGCAAAATTGTGAATGATCACATCAGAGAAGTACTAGGAGGCAGCAATCAGAAGCGCAGCCCACAATTAGGAGACAGGTTCATCTGCATTCTTCAATATGATGAAGCAGGAGTGCTACACATGTTTTATGCTATTTTACGTGCGAGAGAGCAGCAGGAGTGATTAGATAGCTAGAATGAGTTTGAAGATGATGATGTGCTACACTATGACTATGATGATTAAGTAGCTAGTGTTGATGGTAATGACTATAATGATTATTATTAGCTAGTGTTGGTGGTGATTAGATAGCTACACTATGACTATGCTGATTAAATAGTGTTGGTGGTAATGACTATGATGATTATTAGCTAGTGTTGTTGGTGATGATATGATGCAAGAGTTTTTATATTAATATGATGATGATGTTGATCATGATTATCATGATGATTTGTTATTATGATCATGATTAGTTATTATATCATTGGTGGAAGGAACGCGGATTAGATTCATGTGGATGGATCAAAAGTGACCAAAAGTTAAATTAGTAGGATCGTCGTCCTAATTCAACTTTTGATTCATCCAAATGAATCTAATCCATATTTCTTCCTCACAATGATATATTAATTCATCATGGACATAATGATATAACAACCTCTTAATTGGTACTGTATCAAAATTTGTATAACGGTGTATAAATACACTAAAAAAATGAAAAACAGAATACTAGTAGCGTTGGATTGGAAGTACGCTACTAATAGTTAGATTAGCAGTAGCGCTGGAAATTATACACGCTACGGCTATATGTCTTAGCAGTAGCGTGTGTTACCGGCGCTACTGCTAAGCAATAGTTGTAGTGCCTTACTAGTAGCGCGGTACCCAGCGCTACTAGTAGGCATCAAACCCGCGCTACTACTAGGCTTTTTCCTAGTAGTGTACCGCTCCCTAGAGCGGTAGTACCGCCCGTTGCGGGCTGAGAATGGGGATAACGGTTGGATTTTTTCCCACCTACAAAAGGGGGTCTTCTTCACCATTGAGTCTTATCCCTTGAGCTCGTGTTCTTCAATGACCTTCTTCGAGCTTGCTATCTCTCAATCCCTCCACGGATTCTTGCTAGTTTTTGGGGGAAAAGAGTTAGGAGATCTAGATCCACATTTTCACCAATCAAATTCTTCTCTATGTGAGGGGAACCCTTTGGATCTAGATTTTGGAGTTCTTGGTGTTCTCCTTCTTGTTCTTCCTCTCATTTTTCTCCATAGCTTTCGTTGCTTTGGTGGGATTTGGGAGTGAGGGACTTGGGCACTCCGTGTGCCCTTGCCATTGCATTTGGTGCATAGGTTTGAGTTCGCCACGGTGATACGTGGAAGTTACAAGTTGAGAAGCTTATTACTCTTGGGTGCTTGGTACCCTTGAGCTTGTTCCTCTTGGGTGCTTGGGCGCCCTAGACGGTTGGTGGTGTTTGGAGCTCAATCATTGTGGTGTAAAGCTCCGGGCAAGCGTCGGGGTCTCCAATTAGGTTGTGGAGATCGCCCCGAGCAATTTGACAGGTACCGGTGACCGCCCCCAAGGGTTGCCAAAGTGTACGGGTTCGGTGACCGCCCTCAAGGGTCCCTTAGTGGAATCACGACATCTTGCATTGTGCGAGGGCGTGAGGAGATTACGGTGGCCCTAGTGGTTTATTGGGGAGCATTGTGCCTCCACATCGCTCCAAACGGAGATTAGCATCCGCAAGGGTGTGAACTTCGGGATACATCGTCGTCTCCGCGTGTCTCGGTTATCTCTTACCCGAGCCTTTTACTTATGCACTTTACTTTGTGATAGCCATAGTGTTTCATGTTATATATCTTGCTATCACATAGTTGTTTATCTTGCTTAGCATAAGTTGTTGCTGCACATAGGTGAGCCTAACTGTTGTAGGTTTTGTGCTTGACAAATTAACCGCTAGGTTTATTCCGCATTTGTTCAAGCCTAAACCGTAATTATTTTAAAGCGCGTATTCACCCCCTCTCTAGGCGACATCCTCGATCTTTCAATTTTGTAGTCACAGAACACATAGTATACGCTATAGTTTCGCGCTTTTCTCTGATTTTTTTGTTATGATACACACAATCATGATTATTGAAACAGAGTATAGAACAATGACAATTATAATCAAACTATTACAAGATAAGAAATAAACACGTACTATCAATATTTTTGTTTTCTAACTTTTTGGGTACTTTGCCTGTTCTTTTAAAAGTACTACAGTGGATAAGGAGAGTTTTTTTTCCTTTCTTTCAAGGAAAGTACATAAGGAGTTTTTTTTTCCTGCGAATACATAAATCTTGCGTATCATTTCATTGATAGAAGAAATTAGAATGAGTAGGGAGGGTACAACGAAATATACAAACGCAAGAAGGCGTGGACATGATGCACTGAGCATAGAGAAAGGGGATGCTCGGTCCGAACAGAGGGTACAACACGGCTAAACCCAAGATGCCCCGAAGTAGAGGAGCAAGCCAAAACTAGCGTGACAACCAACATCACCAGAGCCAACCACGGGGACACCGCCAGTGAACAAGACAGTGCCTTCAAGAATGAGAACGACGCCGTGACGCCGTCGCCATTGATCCGAAGAATCGGACCAACGGTTTCCCCTAAGCTCGAAGAGGGGCGTAGATAAAGGCCATGGCAGCAAGAAGGAAAACGGCACCCGAGGGTGTTGCTGCTGCCAGCATCGGCAAGCCGAGCAGGGCTTTCGCCCTAACCTAAGTCTAAACAATCCCATAGCCGCCAGGTTGAAAGTCGAAGATGAGCAAGTCGGGCCGCCGGTCAGAACTGCCGCCTCGGGAAGGGGGTGTGGGGCCGTAGATAAGAAGTATTTTTATTTTTTTGCGAGAAAACATCCAATCTATTCATCTTTAATAATGGCAAGATAAGGAGTTCAGTTGGTCTCATGTAAATGCAAGGTATATGGTCTAGGGTGCCGTGGACATGCATGTATCTTGCCCCCCTTTTCCGGCAAAATTCAGGTGAACTATGTGTGCCATGTGGCTAAGTCCATGGAACGATGCTTATTAGCTGCACGTACTGATATTTAAATTGAGACAACGGCACGAGTTGACGAGCACGGTTAATTAAACAATGCATGGTTTGAGCGTATCGACCACGAAAGATCAAGTTGATTCAATAAAGTTAGCCCCTAGCTAACAAAGCCGACCGAAACCTTTTTCTCATCGTGGACTCTGGCCCTGGCCTATGCCCGGAGGCCAAAGACCGGCATGTCGTCCACGATAAAAGGGGGGAGGTGTGGATCGAGTCAAGACCTACTACTGTCCAGAAATGATACAGCGCTCCAGCTCACTAAAGAATGGGACGGCAGTGGTCCGCCGGCAAGCTCGCGATCTTTGGACAGGAATAAAGGATGTATCTTCTCTTGAAAGAAATGCAGGAAAAAGGTGCGATTCATACACATCGACATCTACACATGTCGTTCAATGGAACCCCGGCTCCACATATACACATTCGCGCGATCTCCCAAACTCAGCCCATGTCCGGAAATTTAGAGTGGTTCAAGCACGTCCACCACGTCGAACTAACTGTCCCAATTTGTGTGTTAGAAGCCCAGCCATGTCAGATCATCCAACTAGGGTTTTAGATCTTGTACTAACTTGTGTTAAAAGCCCTGCTCATGTCATCTTGAGTTTTGATTGGCCCCCAGAAAATCAAGTGAAACTAAATCATGTTTTGAGTCACCTTTTCCCCCCCTTTCCTTCAGGGTTTTGTGACTGGAACAAAAAAAAAAAATCAGGTACCTTATGCATAGGTGCCTCTTTTTTGTAAATGTATACTCCCTTCGTCCCAAAATTCTTGTCTTAAATTTGTCTAAATACGGATGTATCAAGTCATGTTTTAGTATTAGATACATCCGTATCTAGACGAATCTAAGACAAGAATTTTGAGACGGAGGGAGTATTTTCCAACTCGCCAAAGTTACAGTGGCATGAATCTAATTAACTCTTTATTCCAGCGATCGCCGTAGGAAATTCAACAGGTTCCAAAATTGCACCATACAGCAAAAAAGCAAGCAATTCAGGATGCATCCACACGACAATGGCCATCCGTTTTAACGACATAATACATCTGAATCATTTGGCAATGACTTCTTTCACGGTTCAGCTAACAACTACTACCTCCGATCCATAATAAGTGTCGCACTTTTGAACTGACCCCAGTTCAAAACCGTGACACTTATTTTGGATCGGAGGGAGTAGCTAGTAACCAACTGATGCTGCATCTGCATAAAACTCAACCAGGAGGAAGAATTTGTCACGCAGAAACTACTTCTCCGGCGGCGAGGTCAGCTGCCTTAGGTTGAACTTCGAAAGCTCTTTGTATCTCTCCACCACTCCAATCATGCATATAGTCTGCCCATGATTCAAACAATAGTTTATCAGAACCTCAACTATGAACATCTTACTGTAGCTATATACTAGCCAGATAGAGAGAAACAGCCACCAGATTAGATATTTCATATGGCCAATAGTAAATAAAGTAATAAAGCAACATGCTCCCGAGTGTCGCTTGGTGTAGCATTACTGAACAGACGAAGAGTCCATGTTGGACTTACTACAGGGTTCAAAGTAAAAAAAGGTGGGAAAAGGCATTTCGTAAAAGCATAAAACAAAATTTCCAAGTCCATTTTACCTCCAATCTGTAGAATGCAATCAGGATACTGAAATGGAAATTGGTTTAACATGGAAGTATGATACAAGCTGCTAGCGATTTATTATGTTCATTTCCTCCATCCCCGGATCCCAGTGCTACAATAAAATTTGCAGCACTGGAAGCTGCCTGGATAATGGATACTGATCAAGGACCATACATTTTTTTACTCCTGAACATTAAAAGAAACAACCCACGGTAGATAAATCAATGCAGATTTTGTACTAGCTCTGCACCAACAGGCAGGGACTTCCCCGAAAAAAGGGACAAGGCATATGCACACTGTAGATCAATTGCTTTACATCTCATCGATATGGACCTAGTCCTCGCTTTATGTCTTATCCATCCAGTCGAATTGAGACTTTTAAATTTTCAGATAGAAAGAAAACACAAGAGAACTATTTCTTCCGACTGAATTTTGTGTAGATCTCAAAGCAACTTTATGACAATGGACTGTGATGGTAGCTCATCGACAAATGTGTGCATGTGCAAATGCCTTTCCCGTAGAGAAATACCACAATGGCAATACTTAGTACTCTTGAATTTTACTACTCCAAAACCTCATTTAAAAATCATCCATACCTATGAATTTGAAAATAGATAAAGTAATAATAGTGTTGTGAGAACTGGGCATCAAATCATACGGATTTTTATGACAATTGTAGGATAAAAACTTGTGTTTTGTTGAGGCAGTTCCACAAAATATAACACTAGAGATTTAATAGCAATCCAATTGTATTAGAGAATTTACCTTGGCAATCTGGACAATAATAGTCTTGTCGGGGTTGCTGAGGTCAACTTTGTGAGGTTGAGGTATAGATTTTGCTACTGCATTTATAATTTTCATTCTATCGATTCCTGTGTTTGACCTTGCTTCGTATAACACAGCAAACTGCAAAGATTGAGACAAGCAAGTAAGGTAACGTGTAGAATTTTGGACAGGAAAACAATAAAGCAAACAGCACCTATTTGGATAACTGCATCATTCTATCTATTCTGTGGAAATAATAAATACAATAATAAACATTATAATGTACTGATGTTGGCTACTGAAACAATTGACTGCATTGGCTTGCTCATAAAGCGTGGCATATATGTGCTAAATTTTGTGGCATACTACTTCCAGCACTTTCTTTCGGATGACGAATGCACAGAAAATCATTACCAGGTCAATTCTATGGAAGATGGATGACATTTAGGAACCTATTCATGGAAATATGAAGGTATGAAGTATCTACCCTGGTAATGCTTCATACAGTCAGTGCCAATGGTCAGATAGGTAATTAATCTTGTTACGCTTCTAGCCAACTTTAGACCTTGCTACATGGGGTAGACTACATCCAGCAATACAATCCATCTTCCCCCCTACCCACTATCTCCTCAATTCCCGTTATACAGTGAAAATAACAATTGATGAATTATGATAGTGCATGATTATAATCTATGAACAGGGGCAAGTTTACTCTGAAATGGTTAGGACAATCTCTCTTATCTAAAAAATACGCAAGGTTCCATGTTTTGCCTCTCTGTTCCATCTCTGCTAGTTCTTTTTTACCCGCCATTTTTTTTTTGTCCCACTTCCCTCACCCCATCTTACTGCGAACAAAAACCCCCCCCCCCCCCCCCCAACCCAGCGCTAGAGGATTCTCATCTGCTGCCGCTCCCCTGCAGACACCCAATCTTCAACCCTGCCTCCTCCAGCGAGCCGCTCCCGGCGATGTTGCCCACCAGCCACGGCCTCCCCAAGTCTCCTCTCCAAGTGATCCCGTGATGGAAAATCTAAGATAATATATAAATCTGAAGCCAGCTGGCTACCATAGTCTCAGCGCTTTGCCCTACGTTCTTTAACCAGACCATCCAGCAATCAAGTAAAAAAGTTACCTTATGTCCTGAAGGAGATTCTTTTGGGAAGTACTTTTCAACAAGTGGAGTAATGGCTCTTGTTATTTCCTCTTCTGAAGCATAACATACCACCTCAGCAGGCAACACCCTCAGAATAAACCTAGAGTACATTCAAGATGAAAGTCTATAAGCAAGAAAATAACTGCACACTCCATATGAGCAATGATATCATATCTTGATATACGAGAGTTATGAAGAACAAAATAGAAAGATTGCAATAATATAAATTCTGAACCTGGACATATGTTTACGAGTTGAAGCAGCCGAAGACATCATGTTTTGTACAATCTCAACTGGACCAGGGTCTCCACTTCTTTTGTGCATTTGAATGAAGATGCAACCATTGCAACCGGAATCGACGCTTGCAAACAGCCTCTGTTTGAAGTATGATGGTTTTCATCATATCAGTTAGCATATAAACAGTGAGGCAAAGACAAAATATATGGACTAGTATGGTTGCATCATTTTCCCGTATCAGGGAATTGTTTCTAGAGGGAACAGAGATGCATTACGGAAGACTCTGATTCTCAATAAAGCCTCAGTGCCAAGTTACTAAAAGTAGTGGCTAAAATTTGAGGCATAATACATAACTCTCTCATCAATATGAATAAATAGTTAAATATTACAGGTAACCTTTTAAGCTGGTTATGGGCAGACAGAAATACTGAAATCTTTCTATCTACAGCATGATTTTCCAAATTTAGGGCCTGTGCAATATTTCAATATTCGAAAATGACTTAAAGTACATCATGTGTATGATATAAGGGGAAAAGGATGTGGAGGAAAAGTGGATTTTATGAGCATTCCTAAGTGAATACTTCTTTTTATCTAGGATCCAGCAAAACTTCTTAGGAGCTATGAATATGAGTTCCATGCTTCCATCTTACAAAAGAAAGGACATTTATGGATGAGTAAACTGCACCAAGATTTTTTTAGCACATCTGACAAATTCAATCCTCTGCGCAGGTTTTATATGGACTATTTTCGAGCAGAAATGAGCACCTCCTACGTATTTTAAACTGTAAATAAATTCAGAAAACAAACAGACCTTTTTCCTGTCCCCCAGTTGTTTCAGGTCCTCATCAATTAAATCATCAATAGGTATGTCATTGGACGCTTTTGGTTTACCAGTGAACTCTTTCGGTTTATCGTTGGACGCTTTTGGTTTATCAGTGGACTCTTTTGGTTTATCATCAGTAGTCTCTGCTGGTTTATCAGTGGACTCTTTTGGCTTATCATCAGTAGCGTCTGCTGGTTTATCAGTGGACTCTTTTGGCTTATCATCAGTAGTCTCTGTTGGTTCATCAGTGGGCGCTTTTGGTTCTGTCTGTTCAGAAACCAGAGGATCTTCTATACGTTGCTTCTTTGGCGCTGATTCGCCAGCAGTTTCCACTTGTTCTTCATCCTCCTTGCTGGCAATTTCCAAGGCACCAGGTACCTCTTGTTGCTGCTCAGATGACTTGGCTTCACCTTTTTCTGCATCATTTCCATTGTTAGCCTCCTCCACTGAATGACCTTCATCCTCATCATCAGAGGAATCAGAGTCGTCAAACTTTATTTTTTTGTTCAGCGGCTTGTCAGGGATGCTCTTGGGCTTCTCATCAAATACTTTCCCGTCAACCAGGTCCTCGTAAAACTGCAGACCCACAATGGAGTATCACATATCAGCAATCATTCTTGGGAAAAAACATATTGGAAAGAATGGAGTATTGCATTCCCATCAACACATGGCACAATGAGACATACAGCTCTTGCCGGAACACAAAGGAAAGCAAAATTGCATGATTTATTATGGTTACTACATGTCTTTTGCAGAGAAAGAGAGATATAGAGAGGGTACACTAGGAACTGTATATAACCTAGATAGTGGTAGGATTCAAAGTCCCAAGCACAAGTATATTACAAGCAATAGCTCAGCGAGCTGCAGTTGTGTTCCTAATTTCAATCATTCATCACATTTATGGGTGAATTGTGCATTGTGAGTCACAAAGGTGTAAGCTGTCCCGCCACAATAACAAGCAAACTACAGTGAACACAAGATAGCACAGCACTATCATCGAACTTGAAGCGGAAAGCATCCGTCCAAGATAGTGATTAGAACTGAACGAGTAATTAAGATCTCGCACGAAGTGGCGGTTGGTGCTGCTGCGGCCAGGCAATACGACGAACACCTGCTGCGCGGGGCGCCCAGGCAGGCAAGGGAACAACAGATCACTTGGGTGCAGGCAAGGGAAGTGGCTTACGGTGTCCAGGAGGGAGATCGCCTCACGGGTGGCCTGGTGCTCGCGGCCGCCGTCGCAGGTGATGAAGAAGCCCTGCACGCCGGGGCGCAGCGGGTACGCGCCCTTCCGCACCGGCTTGCCGTGGGGCAGGAACTTGCGCTTCCTCCCCTTGGTGTCGCCGCCGGTGTTGGCGTTGGGCTTGCCGCCGGCGGAGGCCATCTGGTGTTGTGCTTGGCTCGGGGTTTCTCTAGGGTTTGCTCTGGGCCTCGCCTCGGCGCGTCTATGCAGCAAGATCGTACGGTTGTCGTTGTTCGCCGGGCCTATTTCTCGCCTGCCGCGAGAGCTACGATAGACGCGCCTCTGGCGCAACCCTACTGGGCCGGCTTAGTACGCTAGCTTCCATTTTACATTTTTTTGTTTTTTTTCTTTGGGATTTCTTTTTTTCAATCTTGGTTTTTTTATTTTTCATTTTCATTTTTTAATAGGCTTTTGCAGATTTTTAAAAAAAAATCAACACATGTCTACTTTTTCAATACATATTGTACATTTTTATACACATGTAACATTATTTTATTCACATTAAACATATTGTAAATACATGTATTGAATTTTTTAATACATCTTAAATATTTTTAAATACAATTTAAGTTAATTTAATTGATAAATATATTTTTACATTATATAAACATTTTCAAAATGCCATGAAAATAGTTTTGAAAAACATGATTTAAAAAAAATGTCACATGCATTTTTTGAATCCTATGAAACTTTTTTTAATTACATGAGCATTTTTTACATTGACAAAAGAATTTTCAAAATTTCATGAATATTTTTTTGAAACATGTAATCATTTTCTTAAATGTCACGTGCAAATTCTTGAATGCCATGAATAATTTTTTCAATTATGCAAACATTGTTTCCTCTTTATATACAATTTTATAAAATGTGAGGAGCGTTTTTCTGAAACACGTGAACATTTTAAAATATCACATAATAGTGCGGACATTTTTACATTGTATACACATTTTTTGAACGCGTGATGAACACTTCTAAAAATTCATGGAATTTTTTATTCTATTTTAGAAATATAAGTAAATTAATAAAAGAAAAAAACATCAATTGGAGAGCCAACGCTCCTCCCACGTTGGGCCGGCCCATTTATGAGGGGGGTGGGGGGGGGGGGGGGGGCTATGATTCACCTCGCTACAAGCGATGTATAGCCTTCCCTTAAGAAAAGAGAGGTATAAACGGATCATGGAGTATTTGATCCCGAGCTCATATGCTCCCGCATGAACAGTAAAATCGAAAAAAATAGTAAAAAAACTCAAAAAAATCTGAATTTTTTTTCTGATGAACATTGACAAATTTTCTAGCTGCGTGCAAAATTTCAGTTCGAAATGACATTCGTGGAGGTCTGGGCGAAAAAAATAAAATCGATGGTCCAAAAAGACTATTGTTAGAAGCATTTTGGAGCATCAATTTTGTTATTTTTGCCCAGACTTCCATGAATGTCATTTCAATCTGAATTTTTGCACGCACTTAGAACATTCATCAATGTTCATCAGAAAAAAAATTCAGATTTTTTTGAATTTTTTTACTATTTTTTTCGATTTTACTGTTCATCCGGGAGCATATGAGCTCGGGATCAAAAGAGGACTTTCGGGTATAAACCTACCCATCATTTTTCACCTTTCGGATCATGAAATAATGCAAGGGCGTGTTTGGTTCCTCGCATCATTTTTAGGCTTCCTGGAAACATAGTCAGGTGGATCCTGTGCGGGAGAATACAAGCTTCGGGCCAAGTTGTGCAACTTGACTGGCTGCTCACGAAATCCTAGGGTACATGGGCATCAATATGCGAGTAGTGCTTGGTTGCCTCTGTTTCGTGAAATTAAACCCATTAAGCTACGCGTGAAGGGCGGCCAACCAGCTATGCCACGTGGCGCAAGCTCGTTGGCCGTGGTGAGAAATCTTTTGGAAAATTTTTAGATGAAGGTGTGGATTATTTTTTAAATGTATTTTTTTCTTTTTAGATGGAGGTGAGGACCTCTGGTATTTTTTAAATGGAGAGTTATGTAAAGTGGCACTCGCTAGTAGGCCGGAGTGTTAATTTTTTTTTCTTTTTTTATAGATGAACGTGAGGATTTTTTTTCTTCTGAGATGTTCTTTTAGACAGAGACGAGGACTCTATGTGTTTTTTTTAAATGAAACATGCGCACAACTTCCCTCAAGCGGCGTCACAGGGTGGCGCCCCAACCACTAGTCAATAGTTAATGGGCACCCTTTTGTAAAGGTTATGACATCTCCTTTGATGGTGGCAAGTGGTGTAGTGTATGTGCATCACATGTCGCAACCAAAGAGTTTTGGTGGTTTTCTCATCCACGCGTGCGGATGAGAGGTTGATTATTTGTGTTTTTTTTCTAGATTAGTTTTTTAAAATGATTTACCTCTTGAACCGTGCGTTCAAATCACAAATCATTCGACCAACTTTTCACGTTGAGATGTTCAAAAGTAGATTACATGTTGAATGTTTTGACCAACTTTTTATTTCGACCAAATATGTGTTTCTAGTGTGCACTAAATTGTGCTTCCCGGGGAAGTGCAACTATGCTTATAGCGGGGGATGAAGCACTAATGCGCTTCACCCGGAAGCACGCACGTGCCACTTGCAGGCGTATTGTGCTTCACGCGGAAGCACACTGGTGCTCCATGCTTTCAAAAACCAAAAAATTCAAATAAATAAAGGGGAAAAGTAAAAAAAAACTTGAAAAAATAAAGAAAAGTGAAAAATTGCCCTAGTGCGAAAAGCGTCCAACGCACGACACGTGGTGACGCGCTAGGGTGCACCACGTGGAGCGTTTGGAGTGCTTCTACGCCTAAGAAAGTGTCTGCTGGGACACCCAGCCAGAGGTTAACCTCAACTAGTCGCTCCCTGTGTTTCTGGATTTAAGTTGGCCGTTGCTATGTTTGATTGCACACTTTTGGTCCGATTTTGTTAACAATCACACGTGTACATGTTACAATAATCCACAATACAGTAGATATATGTAGATATATTTGTCTATGAGCGTCTAAATAGAAAACTTAAAACATAGAGTTGTGTGGAATAACAAGACGAAGCTGGTGGTCAAAGAAATTTTAAATGGTGGACCGTGCGCTATGAATTTGACAAAATGCATCTAAAAAGCTTCAAACATAAATGGAATTAAAGATTTAAATATTAAAAGTCAATGAAATTAGGAGCTCATCGCCGAAATGAAATCACAATATCGATGTGCATCTTTTTCTTGTAGAGCATACCTTATCTTGAATCAAAGTACCATTGTATAGATTAGAATAGATTAAGCGAAGGAGATTAATGAAGGTAAGCAAAACAAAATATGTGTAAACGCTCATATCCATCCCCACTATAGGAGCCACCACGTGCACTCGTTGAAGCTTTTTTACGCTCGCTCGGGCCTTGCTCACTTTTTCTCTCGAATACGCACGAGTGTGCGTATCATTCATTAAAAAAAAGGAAAGACTCCCCAAGATTCCATAGTTACAAATTATTTATATGCGGGATTTACCCGACACCACCAAGTTCTAAGTCGAACTACTCATGTTGTACGCGCGTTGTGTTCGCCGCTTCGAACCCTTGTATGTTGCCCTTGATGAGGCCCACTTTAATCCAGAGCGCTCCCTCCTCCTTGATGCGTTGCATTATCTGTGCTATTGATGTTGTCGCTCCATTGAACACGATATCATACTGTACCCTCTGTTTCACTTGGGGCTTGCTCACTTGTTGCTCTCAAAGAAGGCAGAGGCCGGCTGGTGACACCTCCACAAGCCTTTGGCCTTTCTTGCCCACTTGCATGCTTTAGGTATGTTTCCATTGACACATTGCAGCAAACCATCGAAAGTGAGGGAAATAATGAAAAGAGTGAATTCCGGTTTTTACCCCCTATCTTGACATTTTTGTCACTAATTACCCCATTTAATCAGATTTCATCCCTTTTACCCTATTTAGTAAAAGTGTTGCCACAATTTACCCTGTTTAAAATTTTGTATCCGTTCTGACTGGCAGGTCCCAATTGTCAGGTCTAGCTTAGTGGTACCTGAGCTATGTCGATTTGAAGCTGCGCTTGCCCCGGGGTGATGATCTACTAGCGCCTCGGAAGATACTATAGGTTAGAGTCCGGATGATACTATAGGTTTGTTCGTGTCCGTGTAGTCTTAGAAGAGGTCAAAGGGTCAGCTGCTGGCGCATATATATATGCACAGGGCTGGCGTGAGTTTTGTAACAACATGGGATATTGTGAAGAAAAAACAGAAAAAGAAATAAAGAGAGAAAAGGGAGGCACGACACGTGCCTTTGGCAAGAGTTATCGTGTGTTCGTCGTGATTTGATGCGATCGATCCTGGTGGCCGAGTTCCAACATAGCTGGCATTGCCACATCGACGGTTTTTTCCTGTCTATTTTTCTCCCTGTTGAACCGGTCCTCGTAGCTTCTCCCGACCGACCAGGCCTGATATGATTGCACCGTCGTCACAGACCCGCTATCAACTGAGCACAGTCTGATGGGTATTGGAATAAACCACGATGTCCATGTCCGACTAGGGCAGGAGGCAGTCCGCACGTAGGATACGTATAGGCTTAGTTTGGCTAGGGCTAGGTGCTATATATATCTTTGTAATTTGTACCCCATGTTCTGACATCACTAGATCAAAGATATAAAGAAATGTCACGCTTGAGACTAGCCTGTTGCAATCTATCGATCAGAGTTTCTTCCATCGATCGCCAAGTTACGCAGGTGTTCTGCCGACGGCATCGTGATTGACCGATCCGATGTAGCGCTAGTGCAAAGCCCAGGTTCACGTACGCGTGCATGTGCATGTGGCACTGTTCATCAATCCACCTGGGCTAGCTTCCTTGTCTAGCTAGCTTGCACCTTTGGTCCTGGTGAATCGATCTAGCGTTTCAAAACCAACAATGGGGTCCCTGCTATGTCGCCAAAGTAAAGAACTCAGTATAGCAGGTCACGTACATGGACGTGCCCAGCCCGATGTCAGCGAGCTTGATGGAGCCATCGGAATCCACGGGGTCGTTTCCTACCTTGATGTCACAGCCCATACGCCCTGCTCGTGGAGGTATGAAATCGCATGGCCAGCCCCTCAACACCCAGCGTTGCCGCCGTCGGTGTCACCGTCGCAGATGCCTGACAATACCTAACCCTAGGTTCGAGCGAGCCTGACAGGTGCGTTCGGTCGGAAGCCTGGATAGGCGATGCAATCGATTGGGGGCAGGCAACACAAGCTGGAAGTGACTGGAGGCGAGCGTGGCATGCGGCCGACTCGGGTGTTGCGCGTTGGACGTGATGTGAGCGACCTCCATCGTGCCGAGCTGGTCCTGGTTCATCAGTGAGAAAAATAAGTAGGAAAAACCACCGACGTAGCATGCCAGCTGGACTTGACAATTATGATCCACCGGTCAGAATGCTCACAAAATTTTACACAGGGTAAATTGTGGCAACACTTTTGCTAAACGGGGTAAAATGGATGAAATCTCGCTAAATGGGGTAATTAGTGTCAAAAATGTCAAAATAAAGGGTAAAAACCGGAATTCACTCTAATGAAAACAACTATACACATACTACATACTGCACCCTCTATTCCTGATTCTTTTCCCAATTATCGATGAGAGCCATGCAAATTATGTTTGCTTTCTCAAAAGTGATATTTTTCTGTCTCAGGCTTTGAGTGTTACTAGGATGCCGCCACATCTATGCCCCTATCGGCCCATGGGTCAAGCAGCCATGCCATGGCCCATGGATATGGGCTAGTTATTTTTTAATGTGTTTTACTTTGTTTAGCTAATCAATTAATGCCCGCGTCGTCGTCGTCATCTGAGAAATTTAGGTCCCCTCGCCTCCGGCTGCCATGTTGGCGCTAAGAGGTGGGGGGACCTCGGAACTTCAAGATCTCTATGTTCTTCGTTAACGTTTAGTGATCATCATAGTTTTGCGACAATAAATTCTCTCTCATCATTTTGGCGGTGCCATGAGATTAGAGAGTTTTCTGTCCTCGCTGATCCAATTATTCGGATCCGATGAGTTTATGTTGCTGTGTCAAGCTTTTTTTATTGATCTGATTCTTTGTGGAGGTGAAATCTTGCATCGACACCATGGTGAAGATATAGTGATTCGACAACTTGCACTTCTAGGGGATCATCCCTAGCCCAAGTACGTTCATCGATCAAGGCTTCCCATCCTTTTGGATGAGCGACTCAAGACGCTTTCAAAAATCATTATTGGGAATGTTCGTGCGGGTGAAAGAGCGACAACATCGTTGCTTCAGTCCAATTGCAGCCTCTTTACCGAAGTTTTCGGAGTATTTCTTCGAGCAAGGATTGATACCGCGGAGAAGGTGTTTTCAAGAGATTTCGCTGTAGTTCTTAGTCATAGGAGTTATTTTGTATTTTTTTTTGGATCTTAGGCCCAAATCAGTGTATCTATAATTGTTATGAGTATAAATAAAGTTACATGTGTTTCTAAAAAAAATAATCAATTAATTGATTACCTTTTTTCTAGAATCTCATAAAGCTTTATTACGGCGACTGAATGTATTCATCCTGAGAGCCAAAGCAGTCCTCCCAGAAATCTCCAAAAAAGTAAGCTTAATGCTACTGCTATCCTAGAACTCAGCTACAGTAGCACAACGATGATGGCATATAGAGCAGAGGGGCAAGAATTGAACAAACAAGAGAGATGTACGAAGCCAGGTATCCTCCAAAAATCTAACTTTTTCCCCATTACCAACTACCCATTTATACCCAAGTTTGAGAGCTTTATCGACCCATAAAACACCATGCCAGAATTTTGACGGGTTTGAGCATCTATTGGCAAAGATATTTGGGATAGATTTAAGGTATTTTTCATCTACGATTCTCTTCCAAATCTAGCCCTCATCAGCAATGCATGTATCTTTTGACTCAGTTGCCTAACAAGCATAAATTGACATCCCTGAGATTAGGAATCTCTAGTCCACCATGGCTCTCTTAGCCATACAGACCGGGTGCTAAACACAATTTTCTATTACCCTCATAGTCACTCCAGAGACAATGAGCTAGTTGGGTATGGATCATGTCTAATGCCCATTTAGGAAACTTAAAGAAAGAGAGGAGATAAACAGGTATACTAGCAAGACAAGATTTAGTGAAGGTAAGCCTAGTTGAATAAGACATGAGCTTCCCTCTCTAACCAGCCATGCTTTTAAGAATCTTATCTATAATGGGTTGAATATCCTCCCTTCCAAGCTTATCAAAGTGTATGGGACCTCCTAAATATTTAATGGGAAGCACATTTAGAGAGCACCCAAAAATCTTGGTGTGGAGAGCTATTCTCTCTTCACTAATACCAAGAGTAATGAGCTCATCGTACCAGAAACTTTCTCAAAACAAACTAGGGTAGTCTTCATATTCTTGGCTGTGTCTAGATCATCTTCTACAAAAAAGGATAGTAATTCTGCGTACTGAATGCAGGTGACAACTCAAGAAATTAAACTAGAGCACAACCCTCTAAACAAATTATGTTGGGAAGCGTTAATAACCATTTTAGAGAGAACATCAACTACCAGGTTGAAGAACATGGAGAAATTGGCTTTCAATCTCGTTGGCGCCAACAAATTTGTGAAACATGGCTCGAGAGAAACGAGTGAGGCTATTTGGTCTGCTAATATATACATGTCCTTTGGGATACCTAACAAAGTAGTTTTTTTCCTTAAAACAGCAAAGAGTACAATAAAATTACACTTTTGTGCACAAGACTAAAGAGCATCTCCAGTAGATGATGTAGATGCAAAAAAAACCAACTTTTACATCTCCGAGGCCCAAAACGCCCTCTCCAATAGATGATGTAGATGCAAAAAAAAATTACATCTTCGCCTTCCGAAGATATAAAATACAACACCTCAAGATGCAAATTTACATCTCCACCTCCAGGAGATGTAAAACCGACGGTCACGTGCCAACTGCCCAACCATTTTTATTTTCCTTCTGCCCACCTCACATGCTATGGCCGACCCCGTCGCAGCTGCCCACCCCGCCCGGGCCTTCGCCAGCGCGACCACTGTCCCCAATCCCGCCTCCGCCGCCATACCGCCGCTGCCATGCCGCCGCCCTGGTTTTGCCCCACCCCGGCCAGTCGCCGTCGCGGCTGCCGCCCCACTGTCAGATCCGGCCGCTCCATCGCCCCCACCTTCGGTTCCGCCGCTGCTCCCCTGATGTCCGCCTCCAAATCAGCTGAATTGGCCGCTTCTCCGCCGCCGAATCGCCGCCGCGCCGCCATATGATTTGAGCTCACCCCGCCGCCCCGCCGTCGCCGGATTCGAGCCGCACACCCGCCGCCACGCCGCTGCAGCTTTTTCGTCGCCAGACTCGACCTTCTCGCGCCGCACGGCCGTCACCACACCATCCCGTCGTGATCAATTTGCCGCTCGATTCACAACCGCGTCGCCGACCATTCGAGTTCCCGCCGCCGCATTCGACCTCCCGGCTCTCTTTGCTCGGCCGCCGGCGCACCTGTTGCCGCCTCTTGCTCCACCGGCGCTGCTCCCGGCTCTCGGCGCTCGGCCGCCGGCGCTCATGCCGACTAGTTTTACATCTTCATTTGCATCATTTATTGGAGTTGCACTTTTACATTACCAATTTACATCATCAGTTGGAGTTGTCATTTTTTTGGAGATGTAAAATGCGCTTTTTGGAGATGTATTTTTCATCTCCTGTTTTACATCTTGCATCATCCATTGGAGATGCTCTAAACATAAAACAATGCTTAGATTATGGAAAATGATAACTGGGGAACGTTGAGGACTTGAGGTCCCAGGGAACGTCCCCATAACCATTGGATCTGGATCACGCGGATGACATTAAAAAAAATACTGGCATTTTTTTACGTTACATGTGGCAAATCTCATAAAAGTTGTCATGACGATTCGAGCGTTTGCTGAGAAAACATTTCCAGGAAAGATATTGCGGTCCTAGATTATCTTCTTCTGAAAAGACGAAGGCGCCGCTCTCGGATTATCTTCCACCTCAACATGCATCTCGAGTGCATCACAAATCAGCACGCACCAACGAAAAAGAAACGACCACCATGCCCCGAACCGTCGCTGCGGTCGCCGTCACCATCCAGCGGGCAATAACGAGAAGTGAAAAGCAACAAAGCTGAACGGAAACTGGGGCAGCCCTGGCAGCTCTGTCTCGCCGGTAACCGGCCACACCAGCGTACGTGCCACTCTCACACCCACAATGCCGACTGACAAGTATGCTATATATAGGCCTGCCCGCAGACTTGAGCTACAACTGCAAATCACTTCAAACCAAGAAATCTCCTCTAGTCAGTTTTAATGCTCGCAACGTTCGATTGTCATATGATGGCGGAGACCAAGGCGGTGGCTGCTGTGGTGGAGGCGAGTCCGGTGGAGGTGGAGGAGGGGAGGAGCAAGACGGTGGTGCTGGTCGCCGTGGACGACAGCGACCCAAGCTACCGCGCGCTCGAGTGGGCCGTGCGGCACGTGGCGGCGACGGCCGGCATGGCCGGCGCCGGAGCGGTGGAGCTCGTTGTCGTCCACGCCAAGCCGCCCACTTCCCTCGCCGTCAACATGGGCGGCCCCGGTGCGTTAGCCTCCTCTTTAATGCTTCATCGTTTCGTCCTTTGGTCTGGACTGGAGAGCAAGCTCTGACTGAATTCTGGCGATTCGTTTCAGGCGTGTCCGGCGACGTGGTGGGGTTAGTGGAGGAGGACCTGCGCAAGAAGGCCGAGGGCGTCGTCGACAAGGCGCGCAGCCTCTGCGTCGCCAACTCGGTAACATAACATCCACCACCAACTCTCCGCTCGCCGCATTGCTCATGGACAGATTACACATTGCATGCATGGCTGTACGTAACTTGTGCTGCCTGCTTATACGAAACCGCAGGTGGAGGGTGTGGTGGATGTGATCAACGGGGAGCCGAAGCACGTCCTGTGCGACGCCGTCGAGAAGCACGACGCCGATCTGCTCGTCGTCGGCAGCCATGGCTACGGCGCCATCAAGAGGTCCTTGATTTTCCGCAGCGAGACTGAAACTAATGGTGACGGGCTTTTTGTCTGAACCCCTCTTTCTTGCAGGGCATTTCTTGGGAGCGTGAGCGACTACTGCGCCCACCATGCCAACTGCTCTGTGGTGATTGTCAAGCAGCCCGGGTCCAAGAACTGATCGCCATTTCCGGTGTTGGATCGATCGTGCCCAGTTCCAGTCTTGGGATTGTGCCATCACTTGCGTGCCTACACAATGTATCCCTACTTAATTATTTCTACTCCAACTATTGTACTCTCTTTTTTATTTGCTCTTCATATTAGCGGTCAAGCTTTGTATAACTTTGATCGAATTTATATAAAATAATAGTTAACATCCACAATACCCAATCAGTGCATTAAATTCATCATTGAAATATATTTTCACATTAAATATACTTGCTTTTGTAAACATTTGTATTGTTTTTTATAAATTTAATATATTGTTTGACTTACGACAGAGATAATATGCAGACTAAATAAAAACAAAAAGAATACTATCAGTGCCATGCATGCGTGATGCTTTGGGTGTTCCTCCTGCAATACCATCATCAATTTGCCATTTTTCGAGAGACTCAACATTCAATGATCTCTTTCTTTTGTTGCATTTTATTACGTCATTTTTAAGTTTCTAGTGGATCTGCTTTTGTGCGTTAAATGCGTTGTCAGCTAGCGCAGTCGCTCGTGGGCACTACGTTGAATAATTGCTTCAACGTCTATTCGTTATCTCTCCTATTATTTATACTTAAAATATATGATACGAAAGTTCGGTCCTACAGTTTGTCGAAGAATATAGTAGTATCAGTTTAGAAATGAAATATTTTTATTAATGTTTACTTGCATAAGTCCTACAGTCATATTAGTTCAAAAATGAAATAGACACATTCCAACAATGCAAGAGAGCGGGACACCTGAAAGGCGCCACCGTAGACCAAGGCGGTGGCTGCTGTGGTGTCATCGAAATTACCTCTAAAATTAAAGTAAATTATTCACATCGTCACCCGTAAAAGTTAAAAAAAGCATTCCTCCGAATTATTCGTACATCATAGGCCCCTCCAGTTTTATCAATCGTGAGATTGACCTTTTCTTTTCCTTCTCGTACACGCATCGAGGTTGTACTAAAAAAAAAACACGCATCATGAATCAAGTCCAACATCGATCCACTGTGAGCATGTTAGGATGCACGTGTCTTACATCCGCATGCGTGCCAATTGGTGCACAAATATTCAAATACATGTATATACATGTAGTGTGAATATTTGGAACTTGATTTGAATACCACAATTTTATTATCCCGTTGCAACGCACGAGTATACAAATAATTTTGCTATGGTTAAGATAAAAAAGCTACATAACATAAAATTTGCTATGTTCCATGTAAAAAATTTAAGAAAGAAAAATCTGTTCACTAAACATCATGGCAATAAAAAGACAAATATATTGCAAGTGACATGGCAAAAAATTGTATTGGTTACACGGCAAAAAAATTATTGGTGACATGGAAAACATTTTTCGACATGGAAGGTTTGTATTGGTGATGTGGCAAAATTTAGATTGATGACATTGCAAAAGTTTTCAGATTTTTACCATGTCGAAGCTTTAACGAATTATTAACCTTGCCACGCAAACATAATGGATTTTCTCTAAACTTGCCACGTGAACATTACAAAAAATAATAAAATTTGCATGATTTTTATAAATTTGCCATAAGACAAGTAGATTTTTTTGGGAACAATTCCAATGATTTATCTAAATTTTCCCTGTGACTAAGATGTTACAGTTCCAAAATTGCCATGTTTTAGATGAACAAGAAGGCCTAAATTTTCCATGAGAACAAAATAAAATAATTATCTAGAATTACCATGTTACAGACCAAAAAATTATCATTCCAAAAACATTTATACAATTTTCCATATTAATAACCACACACCATCTGAGCCAATGCATGCAATCAATTGAATCGAGTATACCTGGAAAACCTCTTGCCTCTTCAATAGCCAGCAACTTTTCTGTATCCTCACATTTGGTTCTCTCAGATACTCTGCTTCAAACACCTCCACCATGACGCGGGCAAACCTCGCAATAGTCTTTAGGCATCCTCATAGCAATCGTGCATTTCTGCTTAGAAGAGAACGAGAGTTCTCCGCAAAAATCCTTGGTGAGCTTGAAGTAGGGACCGTGTGTCTCCACTCCCTCCACAACGTGTAAGAACAAGGGTTTGCACATATGGAAGCGTCGGCAAAATCATCCATTATAGAATGTTGGTATGAGATCAAGTAGTCCTTGTAGAGCAGCTGTGCTCCAGAGACCCTATCCTGATTGAGAACTCTTCTTCCTTTGATAGAACCCATGAAGTTCAGAATGCGCTCCACCTCCCGGTCCATTTCTTGTTGGATGCTCATGATCATCATCATCATCTCCGCTTCTTCATTCGAACCTGACGAATCAAGTAACTCCTTTAGAATTAATTCATCAATCTCCATGGGTCCATACTCCTCATCCGATGAACCATCTGAATCCATCATTTTGCCTACAAAACAATCACAAAAAACTGGTCGAATAATGTGTCAAACACATAGTGGGCAACGGGTAGTCCGAGAGTAGCCAGACGTACCGCGACAACATCCAGGCCAGCAAGACTGGAGGGAAGGAGTTATGTGGCGGCGCTGAGTGCTCAGTACGGCTGCGGAGCTAGGGGTGGGCCGGCGCGGATGGGTGACAAGAGAGGAGAGAAAAAGACCTGGGCCGGGAAGGTATGGGGACTTGGTGCAATTTGCGGTCGGTTTGACGTGGCGGACGCGCTCGGGCCTTCCCATATCCGTCACAGATTTGGTTTGGATATGACGGGTGCTGGTCAGCACGAACGTTTATGGCCGGTATGAGGAGCATGTCTAGATCGAACTTTTTGATCGGTCATTGACCGGACCGTATAGGGGGGGGGGGGGGGGGGGGGCGCAGAACCCAGTTGTAGATGCTCTTAGGATTGAGGAACACGCGAACAACCTTTGCTGATCAAGCAGCAGAAGAGACATCGGAGCGATCGATCAAAAAAGGAGTCAGTGCACGAGACACGGTCGATGCAATCACGCACGCGGATTGGGCCCAGGCCTGAGTAGGGAAGTGCTAGACCTAGGAGTCGAGAGACACGGTCGATGCAATCACGCACGCGGATTGGGCCCAGGCCTGAGTAGGGAAGTGCTAGACCTAGGAGTCGAACTCTAGACTTCGCAGTTATACGCCTGCTGTGCTAGCCGCTCCAACCGACAAGCTTCTCTGCCATATATGCAACGCAAATTTTAAATAAACAAACTACAGTGGCAAAATCTAAACGTTCAGAATCGAACCAAGGATTTTTTGAGAAAAATCAAACCAAGGACCTGCTGCCAGTGAACCAAAATCGCTAGCCACTGTAACTCCTAGAAATCTGTAACTAAAATAGCAACCCGGTGCATATGAACTATAAGTCGCAACATATTTCTACTTTTTAGAAATTCTAAAATTTATTTTCTTTTTGAAAAATTAAATATTTTTTGAAACACGGACATTTTCAAATTTATGATTTTTTTTAAAACACATACATTTCATGAAAACGTGAACATTTTTTGACTTTCTGTTCTTGAAAAAAAGATAACTAAATTGAAAATGAGAACAGTTTATGAAATTACGAACAATCTTTTAAAAAATAAAAACATTTTCTGAAAAACAGGAACAACATTTGAAAACACGCATTTTTCAAAATTATGAACAACTTATTCAAAATGCAAACATTTTCCAAAAATCCTTGAACATTGTTTGAATTTGGGATCAAAATTTGAAAACATGATTTGTTTTTGAATAGCTGAGCAAATTTGAAAAGGCTGGAATATTTTTTGATATTCACGAACATTGGTTAAAGTTTTGAATTCATTTTAGAAAACTCAATTTTTTTTCAGAATTACGAACAATTTTTTTCAAAACATGAACATATTTTGTAATTACGAGCAATTTTTCGAAAAGAAGACTATTTTAGGAAATTCCCCGAACATTCTTCGGATTTGCGAACAAAATTTGGAGACACGAACATTTTTATAATTGGTGAACAAATTTGGAAATGCTAGAACATCTTTTAAAATTTCAGATCATTTTTCTAATTAATGAAAATTTAAAAAATGCCATTTTTCTAAATTCTCCGGAAATTTTCTGAATTTGACAACAAGTTTTGAAAAACTTGAACAGTTTATGAAATTGGTGAACAAATATCGGAAGTGGGAACATTTTTTGAAATTTCCAAATATTTTCTGAATGTGTGAACAAAAATGTAAAATGAAAATATTTTTAAAATTTGAAATTATAACTTTTTATAATTTTGAACTTTTTGTAAAAGAAGTGAACAATATTTAAAATTCGATTTTTTGGGAATTTCTAAACTAAGTTTCAAACCAGGATCATTTCTTAAAAAATGAAGAAAATTTTAAAAAATGCAAACATTTGATGAGAAAGAAAAAAACTTGAAAAGGAACAAAAAGGAAAGAAAAAAAGAAACAGAAAAAACAAAAAAGGAAGGAAAAAGAAAAAGGAGAAAAAAAGAAAAAAATAACAGAAAAAAAACAAAAAACAAAAAAACCATTAAGGAACCTTCTAGAAGGTTCCAAAAATCGGCAAACCGGTTGGGTAGAAAGGTCCCAAAACTGGGATCGGAGGAGCCCGTCTCACTACTAAATGGTCGGCCCGTGTCGATTTTGAAATAATTCGAGCATTTAAGGTTCCCAAAATGGGCCGGCCCGTGTCGGTTTTTTCGCGGGCTGAATGCGAAGTAGCGACAATTTGACGCAGAATGCGTCAAATAGGAAATCGCGGCGCTTTATGCCCCAGTTCAGGCGGAATTTCCTAGATGATGCTCTTGGCGTCAAAGTGTCGAGGTAATGCATACAACGATAACACCTAAGCGTACGACCGGGCCGGCCGGTCAACGATAGCTGACGTGTAGATTGCATCCGGTTTTGGGATCGTCGAGGAGTGTGTGGGCGTTGTCTGATGATGATCTAACACATAAATTCATAGCGAAAACGGAGCCGAACGCCAAACAGTGGCTGTTCATATTAATGAATTTGATACCGCATGACAAATTTGTCCTCATGGCTGTTACACTATGGTCTATATGGCATGCTCGACGCAAGGCCATCCATGAGGCATTTTTTCAAAGCCCTCAAGCGACACATATGTTTATCAAGAGGTTCATCGATGATCTTGGCATCATTAGAGACAATCACCATCGCTCCAGCCAAAACGTTGCCATACCACACGTGCCGCAGCCGAAGCCAAAGAAACCACCTACAGGATATTGTAAAACCATGTCGACGCAGGGGTTCTAGCTGGCAGAGGAGGTTCAACAGCGGCCGTGTGCAGGGACGAAGCGGGTAACTATATGGGGAGTTCGGCTTTAGTACTCGAAGGAGTCCTTGATCCAGCCACATTAGAAGTTGTACCGTGTCGTGAGGCCCTTTCTCTTGCTGAAGATTTGAATATCCAGAACATGATCATTGCTTCAGATTGTCAACAAGTTGTTTCAGGTATCAATAGAAGTGCAAGCGGGAGATACAGAGCAATCATACGTGAGATCAACCTTAAAGCTTCTATCTTTAAATGTAATTTTACTTTTGAGAGTCGTGCTGCTAATTATGAAGCACATAGGTTAGCTAAGTTTTCCTTTCTAGAGGTCCCGGTCGTCATGTTTGGTTTAATGAGCCACATGATCAGAGTTGTATCCCACATTATGTGGACTTTGATGAATAAACTTGGCTTTCACCCCTAAAAAAAAGATTGCATCCGGTTTTGGGAACCTTCTGGATGGTTCCAGCCCTGGTCTTTATTGGTTTTGGGAACCTTCTAGAAGGTTCCTGAACCGTTTTATTGTTTTTGACTGGTTTTCAGTTTCTTTTTCTTTTTTTTTTGTTTCTGTATTTATTCTTTTTTTTTGTTTTCATTCCTTTTTTCATTATGTGCTTGTTCAAAATTTCACAACTTCTCGAAAATTATTTTGGGATTCAAAAAAATGTTCGCATTTTTAAAATTGTTTGCAAATTTTGAAAAAATGTTCGTGTTCTCTTGGGAGTTTCAAAAAATGTTCCAGTTTCAAAATTTGTTCTGAAATTTCAAAAAATGTTCATATTTTCAAGTTTTGTTTGAGAGTTTCGAAAAATGTTCCGTTTCAAAAGTTGTTTGCAAATTTCAAGAAATGTTTGTGTTTTCAAATTTTGCTCTGGAGTTTCAAAAAATGTTCTCGTGGAAAACTTGTTTGTGTTTCCAAATTTTGTTTTGGAATTTGAAAAAGTGCCTGTCTTTGAAAAATTGTTCCTGTTTAGTTTTTTGGGTATTTTAAAAAATGTTCCCGCTTTAAAAAAACATGTTTGCTTCTCCAAAATTCATTTGTGTGTTTAAAAAATGTTTGAGTTTTCTCAAAAAATTTAACAAATTTTAAAATTTTTCCTGTTTGATAAAACATTCACGTTTTGTTTTTATTTTTATTTTTGCGTTTGAATTTTTGAAAACATTCGGATCAGTGTTTGAGTTTCTTAAGGCTTTGCGTTGTACTGTAACCAAGAAAGCTCACTAGCTCAACTGTAGCTTCCGTGAGAAATCGACCTCGCGTCGTCCAGCTCCAGTGTTGGTTGCCTAAGAACTAGAGCAGCTAGGCGCTAGTGAATCATTCCAGCGCTAACTTTTTAAGAATAAGTGTAGCCGCCCCATTTATTCCACATAAAGTTAAGTTTAGTGTTTTTCAAAAGAATTTAATAGTTTTTCAATAAAAGTTCACAAATTAAAAAAAAGTGCATAAATTTTGAAAAAAAAGTTTATCTTTTTTCCAAAAATGTTCACAATTTTTTTTAAAAAGTTCATCAATTTGGAAAAAAAATGTTCATGGATTTTTGAAATTTTTTCGTCAATTTTGAAGAAAAAGTTCATCGATTTAAAATCGAGCATTTAATAAAAATAAATAAATAGAAAATAAAAAAAGAACAGAAAAAAAGTGAACTGGGGAAAGAATAAAAGAACAAAAGAAGTTGCTATGCACGAGTGTGTGATGTCACTAGTGGTTAGCCCGACGCGCCGTGATCGTAGAGGTCTCCAGTTTGTTCTGTAGCCCACGACCTTTTTGCCCTTTAAACAGATAAAAGAAAAGCCCAAAATGGGCCGGCCCAGCTCACAACTGTGGGTGTGTGCTTCAGGCTCCTGCTTGTAAAATGACGCGTGAAGCGCCAAATAGGAACCGCCACAGGAGGTGGGGCATGCGGGGTAGCCAACTTGGGCCCTCATGCACTGCCATAGGCCCAACCTGATGCTGAGATCATTTTTAGATGATAAGCACTGCTAAATTCTTGGTTGGACCCGTATTCATGTGCATCGGATCGGCCCATCGGGCTCTACCCTTGTCTTCGCGCCTCTTTCCAATTCCGGTACCTTGAGCTAGCCTTTCGTACCTGGCCGTCGCCACCACCAGCCTACTTACATCCGTCGCCTCTAGTTCCATGGCCGACGTCGCGCATCAACGAGAGAAAAATTGAGCTTGGAGGTAAACTGCTGGAAGAAAAACGTTTCGATGAGCCTGTCGCACGAAACGAAAGTGGCTGCCAAAATGGGAATATTCTCGAATAAAGGCTATCCATATCCCTCTCATCCATAGAACCAAATGCCGGGCAACCACCTAAAAAGTGGCTATCCCTATCCCATGAAGGGATAGCCACTGAACCAAACGCACCCTAAATGACTTAGGAGAGGTCACCGGCTCAAGATGAACTTCCACAAGTCTCTTGTGGCTCCTATCCGTTGCCATGACATTAACCTCGACATGGTTCTCCATAGCTTGCCGGCTAAGAGGCCAAATTTTCCAATGACTTACCTGGGCTTACGTCTCTTGGTGCGGTGCCTTAAAAGGATTCATTTCCAGCCCCTTGAAGATAAGGTCGTCGGGAAGCTACCGCCTTGGGAAGTCAAGCACTTTAACTTGGCTGGCTGGACTTCTCTGGTCAAGGCGGTTCTTACCTCCAACGCGATCTACTATATTACTTCACTTGACGTCCCGATTGAGGTCCTTCAATTCATAGACAAGACCTACATAGCTTTCCTATTCACTGATACAACGAGGTGCTACACAAACGGTTTTTAACCCCTTTCCGCGACGGGATTTTGAACCGTCGCCAAGTGAGTGACTACGATAGGGGTGGTCCTTCCCACACGACTCAGAAACCGTCGGGGATAGGGAGCCTTGATGCATACAGTTGTCCCTATAAAACTGTTTCTGATATCTCGAATATCCCAAATGCTTCATCCTTGCTACTCGTTTGTGCTCGCATTCCCATTGCAGTCGGAGTTATGTGGTTTTACCTAAAACCAGGCGCAATTTAGGCACATTCCAAGCACGTACCAAACTGGCTCTACGTTTACGATGCCTGACACATCACAAACAGTTTATGATTGTAAACCGTGTACGATAGGTCGACAATCACACACATTTAGTTTTCCCGCACCGTTTGTGATATTGTCTGACATCACACACGCTTTGCAAACGGCAACTGTGTGCATGGTTACACACGTTTCCTCTCCGTGAACCGTGTCGGATTATGATGTATATCACACACGCTGTGCTTTATAGACCATGTGCGCCGTAATGACCTGCAGAGCGTAATTTCACCCTAATTTAATTACTGCTATTTAAAATTGTACCTAATTTGAATTTGAAAGTAGGCTATAGCTTTATTCATATCCATCAGGTTCAAACCACGTCCCCCACTGCCGCTGCCGGACCCCGAGGTAGGACCTCGTCGGCGGCCGGGCCCGAGGAAGGACGGGGAAGTCCTCCAACCGGCGTAGGGGCGCGGCGGCGGGCGGATCGGGCGACCGGCGACGGCGGATCGATAAAGAGCCCGCGGAGGACGATGGGGACATCTCGGCGGCCACCTCGCCGGCGTTGGGCGAAGAGGCCGCGATAAACCTCTTTTGGGCCATTGGCTCCTCGAGCTCCCCGGCACACATGCAGAGGTTGAGGATGGAGGCGGTGGCGGCGATGGTTTCGAGCGAGGGAGGGGTGGTGTGTGTCTGTGTGAGCGGAGGTTTTGGGGTGTGTGTGGAGGGGGGGAGGGCAAGGTGGTGTTTGAGGAAATACCGCGACAAGTGAAAATTTTACTAGGTGGGAGTAAAATGCCAGGCTACTGAAAATTTGGATCAAGGGCGGGCAGATATTTTTGAGATTGCGAGGCATGCAGAGGCGGGAGTAAAATCCCGGGGCTACTAAAAATTTGGATCAAGGGCGGGCGGATATTTTTGAGATTGCGAGGGATGCAGAGGTGGGAGTAACAAGGCGGGACTACTGAAAATTTGAATCAAGGGATTGAAGCAGAGTGGGAGTAACAGACTTCGCACACGGTCGACACATAATAATCGTGTGCTATCAAACATAAAAACCTTTCAGACGGTAGATATTTTCAAGATTACGAGGCAGTAGATATTTTCGAGAGCGGGAGGTAAGCCTCATGGAGCCCAATCTACTGTGCTGATGTGAGTGACTGCAGGGGCACGAGCGTGGCACACAGGTAGTCTGGACGAACCGTGTCCGTTGCGTCCCCAATCGCAGACGGTTTCTGCATCCAGCTCGTGTGCTGTTTATAAATTTGGCAAAAAGAATAACACGGGAAAGGGTCAGAACACGAACACACTTGCATGTGGACCAAATATATGTATGAAAAGGGTGGTTTGATATTCGAATACCCAATGCACAACTTTGATGTGGCACCTGTCGCACAAAAGCACAGTATTGCTAGTCAGCCACCCCCTACGAACCCCACTTCGTGTAGGCGGTAAGGGAATCCTAGCCACGAATGCATGCCCCCAAATAGCTAGGTCTGAAATCTCACCCTACCGTAACACAAAACGTCAAAACCTATAGGAGTCCATCATATATATGGTCAAACTTCCCCTTTCGCTTCCTGACAAAGGTGGACCGTGTGCCGACCCACAAATGTGTGCTTGTGGCGCGAGATGGGTGAGACCACATATGAACCACCTGCGGGTGGCCCTACTATATGTATGAAAAGGGTGTGGTGTGATATTTAACTACCATTCACAACTTTGATGTGGCATGTGTGCCTCGCAAATTAACCTTACTTCCCCGACCCCACGGAGGTTGCAGGTAGTGCGAAGTAGCCCCCCACCCCCCACAAACACGTCGGGGGGAGGGCATCTCACCAAGACATACTGTAACACGGACCAAGCAGAATCCAACTTGGTCGTACAATCTCTCCCGCTCGTTGTTGGTCAAAGTGATGGACGTCCACACGGCCCCGCAAAATGGGCTAGCTTGTCACTGATAACCTCGCGAGGGAGTACTGTATGAAGACAAACCCACTCTACGCATGTGGCCCAAGTATGTATATGGAAGTGGTGTGTGTGGTGTTTGAATACCCAATGCACAAATTTGATGTGGCACCATGCTTTGGAACCGTAAAATCCCCACACTGAGCGAGGTTCACGACGCGTAGCATGCGCTCAAACTTAATTAGGCTTGGAATGATCGACCTACTATACGGTAACTCGAAGCAAAGAAGAAGAATCCACCCTGGTAACCTTTCTCGTCGTTTTGGTCGAAATGATGGACGTCCACGTGGGCCCATGAATATATATAGGCTTGCCGCCCATAACCAAGCGAGTGAGAGTGTGTCCAAAGACAACCATTGCATGCGTGTGTCCTGAACATATTTATGGAGGTGTGTGATGCATGCATATGTGTTGAATACCCGGCCCAATGCACAACATTGATGTGGTGCATGCGTTGAAAATCGCAGAGGTCCCCACACAGAGCAAGAGGTTCATGAAGTGTTGTGTGCTCGCCCCCCCTTTGATCCAGCGGGATGAATTCACGTGTACACATGCACTATTATATATATGTAATCTCACATCATGATCTATATCGTGAGACAAACAAAAAAATCCCCTCCTAAGTCAAATTAATTAACCTCTCTCATTGTCGGTGAAAGTGATGGACCAAGCGGGCTGACAGATGGAAGCATCGCCGATAACCGCGTGAGTGAGTGCCATCGGACAACAACCATCGCTTGCATGTGTGCCAGAACATATATATGGACAGGTGTGTGGTTGTGATGTTTTGAATACCTAATGCACAACTTGGATGTGGCATTTGCCTCAAAAACCGCAAAGTACCCACATAGAGTGAGGTTCATGTGACACCTAATATATATATGCTGGTCACTCTAACACCCCATGTAATTAACCACAGTGATCACCCTTAGTTAATGCCATGTCAACAAGTTTAACATTGCCTATTCATCATTTGCATCATATTGCATTTCAAACTCATAATTCAAACCTCCAAATTAATTTAAAGTAAAAATAAAAGTTGTTGAAATCCAGAAACTAAAATGTTCATAATATTGTAAATAATCCAGAGGCAATTCTAAAATTGCAATCGACATTTACTAAATTAGTTAAGTGACTCAAACAGTAAGAAACAGCAGCAAAACAGAAGTATTTAATCCATTTTTAATTAAATAAAATCCAAATGAAATTACTGTGGCATCAAACCATTTTCTAGCAGTGACTAATATTGCACTGTAAATATTGGGCTAAGCCACATATTTTACAAAACTTAATTGGTGGCTAAACATTTTGCAAAACTGAAAAACAAAAGAAAAACACAAAGCAAAATAGAAGAAAAGGAAAAAAGGGGCCCATGTGCCTGGGCCTAAGTGGCTACAGGGAGGCCCAGCCCGCCTGGCGCCGTCCCCTACCTCCGCAGTTCACCGCGCGCGCTGTCGCCGCGCCCGCACGCCGCGCCCTGGCCCCCCTGCTCGCCTGCTCGACAGCGCGCGCCTGCGCTCGCCTTGGTGGATAAGGGCGAGGCCCCGCGACCCCCTGGCGGCCCCCTTGCCACTCTCTCTCCCTCTCTCCCCTTTTCCCCTTCGTAGCCGAACGCCACCGCCGCCATGGCTCCGGCCTAGCCACGGCCACCGAGCCCTCCTCGCCGCCCTGACGTGTCCATGAGCTCCGCGGCTGTCTGCTGCTTCGTCTGCTCCGACGATCTCAAGGCGAGAGCCGCTCCAGCGCCGGATCTCCTTCGTCTTCAACATTCGGCCGCCGCGGCCCCGGCGTCGATTCCGGCGACGTCGAGCTACCCCGAGCCCACTTGTGCACACCTGCAGGGCCCGGTGAGCAGCCGCTACGACCTCCCCTCTCCTCGGCCTCTCCCCGTAGCTGTAACCACTGCGCCTGCCATGGCCGTGCCTCTGCTCCGCCGTGCTGCTCATAGCCGTCGCTGCATCGTCCGTCTCGTTCCACCGAGCGCGCCACCGTGCTTATGGCGTAGTGTAGGTGCTGTAGGAGTAGTGCGCCGCTCGTTTTTGTCCTCATTTTGACGCGCGCGAGTTCGCCGTAGTTCGGCCTCCGCCAAACCTCGCCGTCCGGCCATCCCCGAGTCGTCGTGCTAGCCCAGTTGGATGCGGCTCGTTCCCAGCTTTCGAACGCGCCCAAGCGCGCTGCGAATGATGCCCCGTAGCTCGATTCCGAGCAACTCCGGCGTTCGGCCGCCGCAAATTTGGTCGCCGGAGTGATCTCCGGCGCCAACGCCGGCGGCATCCGACGTGGACTGATCGGTGGGGCCCACCGTGCCACTGATGCGTGGGCCCGCTGACCCGTTGACCAGGTCAGCCACTGACGTGGCCGACCCCATGTCAATGACATATGGGCCCCACTTCATTAAACGAATTTAGATAAATAAATAATCATTTAATTAATTAATTAGTTAATTAAAATGCTAATCACCCACTGACCAGGAGGGCCTACCATCTAATTAATTTAATTAGTTTAAGTTAACCCTGTTAATTAGTTACGGAGGCTGACATGTGGGTCCCAGTGGGACCCACCTGTCAGGTTTGACTCCGGTCAGCCCCTGTTGACTGCTGATGTCACCAATATGTCATGCTGACATCATCAGACACTGTTCTGGATAATGTTGAATTAAATTAATTAAATAAATCCAGAAAATAATTTAAACTTTAGAAATTCATATAAATTAAACCGTAGCTCGGATCGAAAAACTTTGTACATGAAAGTTGATCAGAACGACGAAACGAATTCGACCGTGCCATCTGTTTCCGTGTCGGGACCCTCTACGGAGGTGAACCCGCAACTTTTAGCCTGTTTCCGGTAGATGAATAGTGCTTATGCACCGGTAAATAATTCCAACTTAAATCCTAAAATAACTAATATGATTTAGACATGTCTTTAGGCAACCCTGCACTGCACGTTAGCATAGCCTGCTCTATGTTGCTTGTGACTGCCGTGTATTTATCTGTTTCCTCCCCCTCTTCTCTCTCGGTAGACCCCGCTACAGACGCAGTTCCCAAGACCGACGCAGCTCAGGAGCCCGACGACACCGTTGACGACCGTGCCTTTGCCGCCGAGCAACCAGGCAAGCACCCCCCCTTTTGAGCATACCGATATCGCCTATTCTTTCTCTCTCATGCTTGCATTAGAAATTGCTGCTGCTACTGTTTAACCTATTCTGATGCATAGCCTGTTTATTGTAACCTGCTATTGAAACCTTACCTGCTTATCCTAAACTGTCTAGTATAGGCTGGGTAGAGACCTACCAGAGACCCCACTTCGTCCCTAGTTGCCCCGCTGGATTATCAAATGACTCGATCAACGGGATCGACAGCCAGACCCCGGCACTGCACAACATCCCCCTTAGTTGTACGACACTGCAGTGTCACCATCGAGTGCCGAGGGTGATACCTCGTGTAGCACTCCTGATGTTAACTCTATAGAGTAGCTATTTGGTCGTGGTCATCGAGGGTGATTCCTCCTTCTCCACTTCCGATACGACCCTGTCGCGCAACACTTCAAGTGTGAACCTCGAGGGTGATTCCTCCTAAGTTCAACTTGACGGTTACATCGAGGGGCATCCGTCGAGGGTGATACCTCGGATTCCCCTGATGTTATGGACATACGGTTAATGTGACTTTACCCCTGAACTTTGTTAGAAACAGGTCGGCCCCGAGGGGGACCCGAGGGAATTACTTTTACTGCAGGACTGGAGGGACAGGCGGTACCGCCCAGTAGAGGTGGACCTGAGTTCCCGACAGTCTTTTGCGAGACGGGTTGACCTGGACGGTACCCGAGAGATGAATACAAGGCGTGGCCGGCCATTCTTAGCCCTTGCCGCAAGTCCTCGAGACGGGGCGACGGGGTCACATCGATCGTGAGTCTCTGCTTGTTACCGCACTACCAACACACTACAATTTGGATACTTGATTCGAGTGGGCCTTTGGCCCGATAGCACTAACCATCACGTGGGAAAAGTTATAGGCACTCTGCATCATATGCATCAGCCGAAAGCTCTGTCAGACGTCCAGTTCAGCATGGCGGCACGGACAGACCGGCGCCATCCTGTAGTGGTGGTGCCTGGCTTCACCGTGTGCGCAACAACCCGGAGTGCACAAGGTGATGGCCCAAGACCCCTGAGTGCTTAGGATATAGACCGACGGGGACCTCTCTGCTGAGCTATAGGTAGGGCTGCGGTGTGTCATTTGGCCGAGGCCGGGCATGACCCAGAATAGTGTGTCCGGCCGGAGTTAAGCGAGCGTGGTGGGTAAGTTGGTGCACCCCTGCAGGGAAGAACTAATCTATGGATAGACGGATCCTCGGTAACGGACGCTCGGAGTTGTATCCCGATCGATACAACTTGAACTGGATACTTGTGATGAGAAATGGATAATATGGCTCTGGGATTGCTTTCTCGCAGGGAGTCGAGAAAGGATCTCTGGGCGAGGTTGATGACAGTATGGCTCTGAGATTGCTTTCTCGCAGGGAGTCGAGGAAGGATCTCTGGGTGAGGTTGATAACATTACTACTACTTTATACTATACTAGTCTACACTCTTCTAATGCTGCAAGACCTCTGAAGATACTAGTCTTTGATAGGACTAGGCCTTCTCTCTATTCTGGCATTTCTGCAGCCCAGTCCACATATACAGCCTCCCTTTGATAATGTTGCATATGTAGTGTAGATCCTTGCTTGCTGAGTACTTCGGATGAGTACTCACGGTTGCTTTCCTTTCTTTTTCCCCCATATCTGTTTGATGCAACCAGATGACGGAGCCCCGGAGCCAGCTGCCCCCGCCGACGATCGTTACTACTACCCCGAGGGTGGCTACTACTACGAGTTGGCTGATGACCAGGAGTAGGTTCGGAGGGTCCCAGGCAGGAGGCCTGCGCCTTTCGATCGTAGTGTTTTCTTTTGCCCCGCCCTTTAAGGGCCTATCTGTGTTTCCTTTTATATATGTACTCAGATATCTGATGCTTCCACTGACGCTTGTATGTGAGCTTATGTATTCGAGCCCTCGAGGCCCCTGGCTTGTAATATAAAGCTTGTATGACTTTATTTATGTTTTAGAGTTGTGTTGTGATATCTTCCCGTGAGTCCTTAGGCTTGATCGTGTGCATTTACGTGTATGATTAGTGCACGATTGAGCCGGGGGCGTCACAAGTTGGTATCAGAGCCGACTGCCTGTAGGAACCCCCCTTTCCAACTTCTTGGCCGAAGTTGAGTCTAGTCGTCCGAAACTGTTTTACTAACTTGGCTGTGTGGCTTACGGGCCCACGTCGCCATTGGGTGGTATTATGATCTTTTATGCCTCGTCTTTACTTTGGGACTCTGATCTCTCTTCTATTCGGGTTAAATGAATTTTACTACCGCCGACACTTAGGATCTCATAAATCTCGTCTACCCGGAGAGCTGGATATCTGTGCTTAATTCCTTACCATTGATCTGATTAGTCTGATAATCATTTTCCTTTCCATTGTTTTGTTTAACCTTTCTCTCCGAGTTGAATTATACTTCTCGTTGTCATTTGACAATCCTGAATTTCCTCTATTTCAGATGGATCGTTTGTTTCCACCACACCCTACGATGCAGCCTGTGCTTCACACTTGGGCTCGTGATGCCCCTGGTTTTCCAGCTGTCCTGATCGCCCTCCTGACCAGACTGGGCTACCGCTGGTACCCTGAGTACATGGTCTACGAGGATTACCGCGAGTTCAACCAGGAGCAGTACCATGCTGATGTTCGTATCTATGATCAGCGCGATGACTCAGACACTGAGCTGCACCTTTTCCACGGTATCGGTGTGACGATTGAGATGGCAGTCCATGATGCCGCCTACTCTGCTGTCGCACGTCTCCGAGGAGAGTTCAGCAATAGCTTGGATGCCTCTGAGTTCCGAGACATTCCGTATGCCCCTACTGGAGATACTACTGGATACTACACAGCTATTTGTGCCCCGTATGAGCGTCGTCGATACGACCCGCATGTTCTGATTCAGTGCACTCAGGCTTTGGATCACACTGTTCGGGCTCTTGCCGTCGAGTTGGTTGCCACTCGAGCACGCCTCTACGATGCTATGACGCAGTTTCTACCAGCTGTTCATGCAGGGATACATCCAGAGTACATCCTTTAACTGAGCAGGACTCAGATGTATGCTGGTATTGATTGGCCTGCTGTTGGAGGTCACACACCTGCACGTGGACCTCTTCTTTCAGCTTGAGACCGGGTTCTGCATCAGAGTGCACATGGAGCGCAGGATCCTTCTGCGACGAACATTCGTCGTCCGCACGTGCAGCTACCCCGTTTCAGTGGATCTTCCCGACGTTGATGTAGCCTTTGCTATGTCTCGTGGTGTACTTCCTTACCGCCTGCCTGCGCGCCGCCTAGCATGTCTAGCTTTTAAATTGAATACTTATGCTATCCGCATGTACCCGACTCTGTGTATGGATCTGTATGTCTTAATTGACTATTGTTAAGTATCTAGTACACTGCTTAATTATTGTTGTGTTACATCATGCTTGTCTCTAAACACCCGCAAATGCTTTTACTGAACTACCCCTGTTGAAACTTAGCAGGATGGTTAGACCAGGTGGTCGTGGTCGTGGTCGAGCCCCTGAACGCCCACCACCGCCAGATTATATGGCAGCTATGATGCAACAATTCGAGCTCAACCGCCAGTTCATGACTGGGATTATGACTCAGTTCCCGCATCTGAACAACCAGAACCAGAACCCTCCTTCAATAACTCTGCTAGAATTTATGCTTCTTAACCCCACCCAGTTCCGCAACTCTGAGAAACCACTGGATACTGATGACTGGATTCGCGATATCACTCACGAGATGGAGTCTGCAAATGTCTCCCCTGCCAACTTTGTCGCATACGCATCCTTTTTCTTAAAGGGTCCCGCTGCTCAATGGTGGGACACCCACAAACGTACACTGCCAGTTGGAACAGCCGTTACTTAGCCTGAGTTCCAGGCTGCTTTCCGTGCCCGATATATTCCTCAAGGAATCATGGACCGGATGAAAACCCAGTTCCGCAACCTCACTCAGGGCAATAAGACTGTCGAAGCTTATCAGCGGGAATTCCTTGACCTGTCCCGCTATGCTGAAGAAGACATCGCCACTGATGTCCGTAGACAAGAGAAGTTTCGTAATGGACTCCACCCAGACATCGAGCTTGCACTTGCTGCTCAAGATTTCACCGACTTTACTACTCTTGTGAACAAGGCTATTCTGCTTGAGACTGCTCAAATGAAGCATAAGGAGTCGCAGAAGCGCCATCGTGATGTTGGCTCATCTTCGGGCTCAGCACAGAAGCGTAGAGTCTGGATTCCCAACAATGTGTTCCGTCCAGCTGCCCCTGCGCTAGGGAACAACTATACTACACCACGTATCCCACCCAATGCTCCTCTTCGTCCTGAAGATGGTCTGTGCTTCAAGTGTCGCAAACCAGGCCACCTTGCTAAGGACTGCTGCCAGACTCAGAATCAGTTGGCTTTCCCTCGTACTGGCCGTGGCAATGGTCGTGGCAACAATCAGGCCCGCAACTATAATACTGGGTCTGTTTCTCATGGTCGTGGACACGCTTACAACATTGATATTGAAGAAGTCCAGGATCAACCTGCCACTGTGATGGGTACCCTTCTCGTTAACTCAGTACCTGCTTCTGTTTTATTTGATTCAGGAGCATCACATTCATTTCATCTCTGGAAAAATTTGCATTCATGAATGCCATTCATTATGGGAAGATGCATACTCCGTTAGTCATTAAAACTTCCGGAGGTCACTGTCATGCTGACGTGGTAGCACCTAACATTACCGTCAAAATTAAAGGATTGGAATTCCTTACCTCACCCATCATCTTCAAATCTCCCACCATAGACCTCATCTTCGGAATGGATTGGTTGAAGGCCCACTATGCCTCGATCAATTGTGCCACTAAAGTTGTACATCTCCTGCACCCAACCGCTGGGCTAGTGAATTACCGAGCCCAGATAACTCAAAATGCTGAGGCTAAAATATACACCTTGAATGCGTTGAACGCTTCTCCGCTTGAGGGGATCGAAAACATTCCAGTCGTTCGAGATTTTCCGAACGTTTCTTCGGAAGAACTTCCAAGAATACCCCGCTTTCTTTCAGTCTTCCTCTTAATTCTCGGGACGAGAATTCTTGTTAGTGGAGGAGAATTGTAACACCCCATGTAATTAACCACAGTGATCACCCTTAGTTAATGCCATGTCAGCAAGTTTAACAGTGCCTATTCATCATTTGCATCATATTGCATTTCAAACTCACAATTCAAACTTCCAAATTAATTTAAAGTGAAAATAAAAGTTGTTCAAATCCAGAAACTAAAATGTTCATAATATTGTAAATAACAGAGGCAATTCTAAAATTGTAATTGAAATTTACTAAATTAGTTAAGTGACTCAAACAGTAAGAAACAACAGCAAAACAGAAGTATTTAGTCCATTTTTAATTAAATAAAATCCAAATGAAATTACTGTGGCATCAAACCATTTTCTAGCAGTGACTAATATTGCACTGTAAATATTGGGCTAAGCCACATATTTTACAAAACTTAATTGGTGGCTAAACATTTTGCAAAACTGAAAAACAAAAGAAAAACAGAAAGCAAAATAGAAGAAAAGGAAAAAATGGGCCCATGTGCCTGGGCCTAAGTGGCTACAGGGAGGCCTAGCCCGCCTGGCGCCGTCCCCTACCTCCTCTGTTCACCGCGCGCGCGTTGTCGCCGCGCCCTGGCCCCCCTGCTTGCCTGCTCGACAGCGCGCGCCTACGCTCGCCGTGGTGGATAAGGGCGAGGCCCCACGACCCCCTGGCGGCCCCCTCGCCACTCTCTCTCCCTCTCTCCCCTTTTCCCCATCGCAGCCGAACGCCACCGCCGCCATGGCTCCAGCCTAGCCACGGCCACCGAGCCCTCCTCGCCACCCTGACGTGTTCCCGAGCTCTGCGACTGTCTGCTGCTTCATCTGCTCCGACGATCTCAAGGCGGGAGCTGCTCCAGCGCTGGATCTTCTTCGTCTTCAACCTTCGGCCGCCGCGGCCCCGGCGTCGATTCCGGCGATGTCGAGCTACCCCGAGCCCACTTGTGCACACGTGCAGGGCCCGGTGAGCAGCCGCTACGACCTCCCCCTCTCCTCGGCCTATCCCCGTAGCTGTAACCACTGCGCCTGCCATGGCCGTGCCTCTGCTCCGCCGTGCTGCTCGTAGCCATTGCTGCATCATCCGTCTCGTTCCACCGAGCGCGCCACCGTGCTTGTGGCGTAGTGTAGGTGCTGTAGGAGTAGGGCGCCGCTCATTTTTGTCCTCATTTCGACGCACGCGAGTTCGCCGTAGTTCGCCCTCCGCCAAACCTCGCCGTCCGGCCATCTCCGGCCATCCCCGAGTTGTCGTGCTTGCCCAGTTGGATGCAGCTCGTTCCCAGCTTTCGAACGCGCCCAAGCGCGCTGCGAATGATGCCCCGTAGCTCGATTCCGAGCAACTCCGGCGTTCGGTCGCCCCAAATTTGGTGGCCGGAGTGATCTCCGGCAACGACGTCGGCTGAATCCGACATGGACTGACTGGTGGGGCCTGCCGTGCCACTGACGCGTGGGCCCGCTAACCCGTTGACCTGGTCAGCCGCTGACGTGGCCGGCCCCGTGTCAATGACATGTGGGCCCCACTTCGTTAAATGAATTTAGATTAATATAAAATCATTTAATTAATTAATTAGTTAATTAAAATGCTAATCACCCACTGACCAGTAGGGCCCACCATCTAATTAAGTTAATTAGTTTAAGTTAACCCTGTTAATTAGTTACAGAGGCTGACATGTGGGTCCCAGTGGGACCCACCTGTCAGGTTTGACTCCGGTCAGCCCCTGTTGACTGCTGACGTCACCAATATGTCATGCTGACGTCATCAGACACTGTTCTAGATAATGTTGAATTAAATTAATTAAATAAATCCAAAAAATGATTTAAACTTTAGAAATTCATATAAATTAAACCGTAGCTCGGATCGAAAAACTTTGTACATGAAAGTTGATCAGAACGACGAGACGAATTCGATCGTTCCATCTGTTTCCGTGTCGGGACCCTCTACGGAGGTGAACCTGCAACTTTTAGTCTATTTCCGATAGACGAATAGTGCTTATGCACCTGTAAATAATTCCAACTTAAATCCTAAAATAACTAATATGATTTAGACATGTCTTTAGGCAACCCTGCACTGCACGTTAGCATAGCCTGCTCTGTGTTGCTTGTGACTGCCGTGTATTTATCTGTTTCCTCCCCCTCTTCTCTCTCGGTAGACCCCGCTACAGACGCAGTTCCCGAGACCGACGCAGCTCAGGAGCCCGACGACACCGTTGACGACCGAGCCTTTGCAGCCGAGCAACCAGGCAAGCACCCCCCTTTTGAGCATACCGATATCGCCTATTCTTTCTCTCTCATGCTTGCATTAGAAATTGCTGCTGCTACTGTTTAACCTATTCTGATGCATAGCCTGTTTATTGTAACCTGCTATTGAAACCTTACCTGCTTATCCTAAACTGTCTAGTATAGGCTGGGTAGAGACCTACCAGAGACCCCACTTTGTCCCCAGTTGCCCCGCTGGATTATCAGATGACTCGATCAACGGGATCGACAGCCAGACCCCGGCACTGCACAACACCCCCCTTAGTTGTATGACACTGCAGTGTCACCATCGAGTGCCGAGGGTGATACCTCGTATAGCACTCCTGATGTTAACTCTGTAGAGTAGCTATTTGGTCGTGGTCATCGAGGGTGATTCCTCCTTCTCCACTTCTGATACGACCCTATCGCGCAACACTTCAAGTGTGAACCTCGAGGGTGATTCCTCCTAAGTTCAACTTGACGGTTACATCGAGGGCCATCCGTCGAGGGTGATACCTCGGATTCCCCTGATGTTATGGACACACGGTTACTGTGACTTTACCCCTGAACCTTGTTAGAAACGGGTCGGCCCCGAGGGGGACCCGAGGGAGTTACTTTTTCTGCAGGACTGGAGGGACAGGTGGTACCGCCCAGTAGAGGTGGACCTGAGTTCCCCACAGTCTTTTGCGAGACGGGTTGACCTGGACGGTACCCGAGAGATGAATACAAGGCGTGGTCAGGCATTCTTAGCCCTTGCCGCAAGTCCTCGAGACGGGGCGACGTGGTCAAATCGATCGTGAGTCTCTGCTCATTACCGCACTGCCAACACACAATGATTTGGATATTTGATTCGAGTGGGCCTTTGGCCCGATAGCACTAACCATCACGTGGGAAAATTATGGGCACTTTGCATCGTATGCATCAGCCGAAAGCTCTGTCAGACGTCCAGTTTAGCATGGCGGCACGGACGAACCGGCGCCATCCTGTAGTGGTGGTGCCTAGCTTCACCATGTGCGCAACGACTCAGAGTGCACAAGGCGATGGCCCAAGACCCCTGAGTGCTTAGGATATAGACCGACGGGGACCTCTCTGCTGAGCTCTAGGTAGGGCTGCGGTGTGTCGTTTGGCCGAGGTCGGGCATGACCCAGAATAGTGTGTCCGACCGGAGTTAAGCGAGCGTGGTGGGTAAGTTGGTGCACCCCTGCAGGGAAGAACTAATCTATGCATAGCCAGATCCTCGGTAACGGACGCTCGGAGTTGTATCCCGATCGATACAACTAGAACTGGATACTTGCGATGAGAAATGGATAGTATGGCTCTGGGATTGCTTTCTCGCAGGGAGTCGAGAAAGGATCTCTGGGCGAGGTTGATGACAGTATGGCTCTGAGATTGCTTTCTCGCAGGGAGTCGAGGAAGGATCTCTGGGTGAGGTTGATAACATTACTACTACTTTATACTGTACTAGTCTACACTCTTCTAATGCTGCAAGACCTCTGAAGATGCTAGTCTTTGATAGGACTAGGCCTTCTCTCTATTCTGGCATTTCTGCAGCCCAGTCCACATATACAACCTCCCTTTGATAATGTTGCATATGTAGTGTAGATCCTTGCTTGCTGAGTACTTCAGATGAGTACTCACGGTTGCTTTGCTTTCTTTTCCCCCATATCCGTTTGATGCGACCAGATGACGGAGCCCCGGAGCCAGCTGCCCCCGCCGACGATCGTTACTACTACCCCGAGGGTGGCTACTACTACGAGTTGGCTGACGACCAGGAGTAGGTTCGAAGGGTCCCAGGGAGGAGGCATGCGCCTTTTGATCGTAGTGTTTTCTTTTGCCCCGCCTTTTAAGGGCCTATCTATGTTTTCTTTTATATCTGTACTCAGATATCTGATGCTTCCGCTGACGCTTGTATGCGAGCTTATGTATTCGAGCCCTCGAGGCCCCTGGCTTGTAATATAAAGCTTGTATGACTTTATTTATGTTTTAGAGTTATGTTGTGATATCTTCCCGTGAGTCCTTAGGCTTGATCGTGTGCATTTGCGTGTATGATTAGTGCACGATTGAGCCGGGGGCGTCACAGTCACCCCCCCTTTGACACGTACTATACACCTAGTAACACAGCCCTAAAAGAATTAATCCTCCTTGTTCGTCAAACATACCTCTCTCTCGTTGGGTCAAAGTGATGGACTACGAACTCGCGGGCTGATACGTCCATTTTGCATCATGTTTTATATTGATATTTCTTGCATTATGGGCTATTATTACACATCATGGTATAATACTTATGCCTTTTCTCTCTTATTTTACAAGGTTTACATGAAGAGGGAGAATGCCGGCAGCTGGAATTCTGGACCGGAAAGGATGTAAATTTGAGACACCTATTCTGCACAACTCCAAAAGTCCTGAAAATTTACGGAGAATTATTTTGGAATATATAAAAAATATTGGGCGAAGAAAATACCAGAGGGGACCCACCAGGTGGCCACAAGGGTGGGGGCGCGCCCTACCCCCCGGGCGTGCCCCCTGGCAGGCCGCCGGTGCCCCTCTTCTGCTATATGATGTCTTTTGAACTGGAAAAAATCATAAGAGGGCTTTCGGGACGAAGCGCCGTCTCGAGGCGGAACTTGGGCAGAACCAATCTAGGGCTCCGGCGGAGCTGTTCTGCCAGGGAAACTTCCCTCCGGGAGTGGGAAATCGAAGCCGTCGTCATCACCAACGATCCTCTCATCGAGAGGGGGTCAATCTCCATCAACATCTTCACTAGCACCACCTCCTCTCCAAACCCTAGTTCATCTCTTGTATCCGATCTTTGTCTCAAAACCTCAGATTGGTACCTGTGGGTTGCTAGTAGTGTTGATTACTCCTTGTAGTTGATGCTAGTTGGTTTATTTGGTGGAAGATCATATGTTCAGATCCTTAATGATAATTAATACTCCTCTGATTATGAACATGAATATGCTTTGTGAGTAGTTACGTTTGTTCCTGAGGACATGGGAGAAGTCTTGTTATAAGTAATCATGTGAATTTGGTATTCGTTCGATATTTTGATGAGATGTATGTTGTCTTTCCTCTAGTGGTGTTATGTGAACGTTGACTACATGACACTTCACCATTGTTTGGGCCTAGGGGAAGGCATTGGGAAGTAATAAGTAGATGATGGGTTGCTAGAGTGACAAAAGCTTAAACCCTAGTTTATGCGTTGCTTCGTAAGGGGCTGATTTGGATCCATATGTTTCATGATATGGTTAGATTTATCTTAATTCTTCTTTTGTAGTTGCGGATGCTTGCGAGAGTGGTTAATCATAAGTGGGAGGCTTGTCCAAGTAAGGACAGCACCCAAGCACCGGTCCACCCACATATCAAATTATCAAAGTAACGAACGCGAATCATATGAGCATGATGAAAACTAACTTGACAGTAATTCCCATGTGTCCTCGGGAGCGCTTTGCTTTATATAAGAGTTCGTCCAGGCTGGTCCTTTGCTAAAAAAGGATTGGGCCACCTTGCTGCACCTTTGTTACACTTGTTACTTGTTACCCATTACGAATTATCTTATCACAAAACTATCTGTTACCGATAATTTCAGTGCTTGCAGAGAATACCTTACTGAAAACCGTTTGTCATTTCCTTCTGCTCCTCGTTGGGTTTGACACTCTTACTTATCGAAAGGACTACGATAGATCCCCTATACTTGTGGGTCATCAAGACTCTTTTCTGGCGCTGTTGCCGGGGAGTGAAGAGCCTTTGGTAAGGAAAAATTTATATAGTGTGCTGAAATTTACTGTCACTTGTTGCTATGGAAAATAATCCTTTGAGGGGTTTGTTCGTGGTATCTTCACCCTGTCCGGAAGAGCAAAGAATTACCCCTCAACCTACTGAACCTACTGAAAATGTTTATTATGAAATTCCTTCGGGTATGATAGAGAAACTGCTAGCTAATCCTTATGCAGGAGATGGAACATTACATCCTGATATGCATCTAATCTATGTGGATGAAGTTTGTGGATTATTTAAGCTTGCAGGTTTACCCGAGGAAGAAGTCAAGAAGAAGGTCTTCCCTTTATCTTTGAAGGAGAAGGCATTGACATGGTATAGGCTATGCGATGATATTGGGACTTGGAACTACAACCGATTGAAATTGGAATTTCATTAGAAGTTTTATCCTATGCATCTAGTTCATCGTGATCGGAATTATATTTATAATTTTTGGCCTCGTGAAGGAGAAAGTATCGCTCAAGCTTGGGGGAGGCTTAAGTCAATGTTATATTCATGCCCCAATCATGAGCACTCAAGAGAAATTATTATTCAGAATTTTTATGCTCGGCTTTCTCGTAATGATCAATCCATGCTCGATACTTCTTGTACTGGTTCTTTTATGAAGAAGACTATTGAATTCAAATGGGATTTATTGGAAAGAATTAAACACAACTTTGAAGATTGGGAACTCGACGAAGGTAAGGTGTCAGGTATAAACCTTAAGTTTGATTGTGTTAAATCTTTTATGGATACCGATGCTTTTCGTGAATTTAGCACTAAATATGGACTTGACTCTTAGATAGTAGCTTCTTTCTGTGAATTGTTCACTACTCATGTTGATCTCCCTAAGGAGAAGTGGTTTAAATATCATCCTCCCATTGAAGTGAAAGTAGTGGAACCAATTAAAGCTGAAGAAGAAACTATTACTTATAATGTTGACCCTGTTGTTCCTATTGCTTACATCGAGAAACCACCTTTCCCTGTTAGAATAAAGGAACATGCTAAAGCTTCAGCTGTGGTTCGAAAGAGTTATACTAGGACACCTACACCCCCTGAACAAATTAAAGTTGAACCTAGTATTGCTATGGTTAAAGATCTTTTGGTCGATAATATTGATGGGCATGTTATTTACTTTTGTGATGAAGCTGCTAGAATTGCTAGACCTGATGATAAAGATAAACATAGACCTGTTGTCGGCATGCCTGTTGTCTCTGTTAAAATAGGAGATCACTGTTATAATGGCTTATGTGATTTGGGTGCTAGTGTGAGTGCAATTCCCTTTACCTTATATCAATAAATTATGAATGATATTGCACCTGCTGAGATAGAAGAAATTGATGTTACTATTAAACTTGCTAATAGAGATACTATATCACCAATTGGGATTGTTAGAGATGTTGAAGTCTTGTGTTGGAAAATAAAATACCCCACTGATTTTCTTGTTCTTGGTTCCCCACAAGATGATTGTTGTCCCATTATATTTGGTAGACCTTTCTTGAACACTGTTAATGCTAAGATAGATTGTGAGAAAGAAACTGTTACTGTAAGTTTTGGGGATGTGTCTCATGAGTTTGATTTCTCCAAATTTCGTAGACAACCCCATGACAAAGAATTACCTAGTAAAGATTAAATTATTGGTCTTGCTTCTATTGTTGTGCCTCCTACCGATCCTTTAGAACAATATTTGCTAGACCATGAAAATGATATGTTCATAATGAAAGGAAGGAATTAGATGAAATATTCTTTAACCAAATGCCTGTTTTGAAACACAACTTGCCTGTTGTGATTCTTGGGGATCCTCCTCCACCCAAGGGTGATCCCGTGTTTGAGCTTAAACAATTACCCGATACTCTGAAATATGCTTATCTTGATGAAAAGAAGATATATCCTGTTATTATTAGTGCTAACCTTTCAGAGCATGAAGAAAAGAAATTATTGAAAACTCTGTGGAAGCACCGTGCCGCTATTGGATATACTCTTGATGATCTTAAGGTCATTAGTCCCACTCTATGTCAGCACAAAATTAATATGGAGCCTGATGCTAAACCTGTTGTTGATCACCAACAACGGTTGAATCCTAAGATGAAGGAAGTGGTAAGAAATGAAATATTAAAGCTTCTGGAGGTAGGTATAATTTATCCTATTGCTGATAGTAGATGGGTAAGTCCTGTTCATTGTGTCCCTAAGAAGGGAGGTATTACTGTTGTTCCTAATGATAAGAATGAATTGATTCCACAAAGAATTGTTACAGGTTATAGGATGGTAATTGATTTTAGAAAATTAAATAAAGTTACTAGGAAAGATCATTATCCTCTACCTTTTATTGATCAAATGCTAGAAAGACTATCAAAACATACACACCTTTGCTTTCTAGATGGTTATTCTGGTTTCTCTCAAATACCTGTGTCAAAAGAGGATCAAGAAAAGACCACTTTTACTTGCCCTTTCGGTACCTTTGCTTATATACGTATGCCTTTTGGTTTATGCAATGCACCTGCCACCTTTCAAAGATGTATGACTGCTATATTCTCTGACTTTTGTGAAAAGATTGTTGAGGTTTTCATGGATGATTTCTCCATTTACGGAACTTCTTTTGATGATTGCTTAAGCAACCTTGATCGAGTTTTGCAGAGATGTGAAGAAACTAATCTTGTCTTGAACTGGGAGAAGTGCCACTTTATGGTTAATGAAGGTATTGTCTTGGGGCATAAAATCTCCGAAAAAGGTATCGAAGTTGATAAAGCTAAAGTAGATGCTATTGAAAAAATGCCGTGTCCTAAAGATATCAAAGGTATAAGAAGTTTCCTTGGTCATGCTGGTTTCTATAGGAGATTTATCAAAGACTTCTCTAAAATTTCTAGGCCTCTTACTAATCTCTTGCAAAAAGATGTTCCATTTGTTTTTGATGATGATTGCGTAGAAGCATTTGAAATACATAAGAAAGCCTTGATTTCTACACCAATTGTTCAACCACCTGATTGGAACCTACCCTTTGAAATTATGTGTGATGCTAGTGATTATGCTGTTGGTGCTGTTCTAGGATAAAGAGTTGATAAGAAATTAAATGTTATCCATTATGCTAGTAAAACTCTAGACAGTGCTCAAAGAAATTATGCTACTACTGAAAAAGAATTTTTAGCAGTTGTGTTTGCTTGTGATAAGTTCAGATCTTATATGGTTGATTCCAAAGTTACTGTTCACACTGATCATGCTGCTATCAAATACCTTATGGAAAAGAAAGATGCTAAACCTAGACTTATTAGATGGGTTCTCTTGCTGCAAGAATTTGATTTGCATATTATTGATAGAAAGGGTGTCGAGAACCCCGTAGCAGATAACTTGTCTAGGTTAGAGAATGTTCTTGATGACCCACTACCTATTAATGATAGCTTTCCTGATGAACAATTAGCTGTCATATATGCTTCATGTAATGCTCCATGGTATGCTGATTATGCTAATTATATTGTTGCTAAATTTATACCACCTAGCTTCACATACCAACAAAAGAAAAAGTTTTTCTATGATTTAAGACATTACTTCTGGGATGACCCACATCTTTATAAAGAAGGAGTAGATGGTGTTATTAGACGTTGTGTACCTGAGCATGAACATGAACAGATCCTACGCAAGTGTCACTCCGAGGCCTACGGAGGACACCATGCTGGAGATAGAACTGCACACAAGGTATTACAATCTGGTTTTTATTGGTCTACTCTTTTCAAGGATACTCATAAGTTTGTCTTGTCTTGTGATGAATGCCAAAGAATTGGTAATATTAGTAGACGTTAGGAAATGCCTATGAATTATTCACTTGTTATTGAACCATTTGATGTTTGGGGTTTTGATTATATGGGACCTTTTCCTTCCTCCAATTGGTATATACATATTTTGGTTGATGTTGATTATGTTACTAAGTGGGTAAATGTTGGGAAACATAGCATGCAATTTCAAAAAAATTCCTACGCTCACGCAAGATCTATCTAGATGAAGCATAGCAACGAGAGGGGGAGAGTGTGTCCACATACCCTCGTAGACCGAAAGTGGAAGCGTTTGTTAACGCGGTTGATGTAGTCGAACTTCTTCTCGTTCCGACCGATCAAGTACCAAACGTACGGCACCTCCGAGTTCTGCACACGTTCAGCTCGATGACATCCCTCGAACTCTTGATCCAGCAAAGTGTCAAGGGAGAGTTTCATCAGCACGACGGCGTGGTGACGGTGATGGTGAAGTGATCTGCGTAGGGCTTCCCCTTACGTGAATATGACCGGAGGCGTAAACTGTGGAGGGGGGCACCGCACACGGCTAACAATTGTTGGTGTGTGTTCTAGGCGCCCCCTACCCACATATATATAGGTGGGAGGGGGAGGGGGACAGCCATGGGGCGCCCCAAGTAGGAGGATCCTACTTGGGGGCCAGTCCAATTCGGCCCCCCCTTACCATATTTTCCGGAGGGGAAAGGAAGGAGGAGGGAGGAGAGAAGGAAGGGGGAGGCCGAATCCCTCCCCTTCCTTTCTCTCTTCCCCTCTTTCCTTCCCCTTCCTATTCGGCCTACATGGGGGGCGCAGCAGCCCATGCTGGCTGCTGCGTTTCCCCTCTTGGCTACATAATCGTCATCAAACGTTAAGCGTGCGGACCCTATGGGTTCGAGAACTATGTAGACATGACCGAGACACCTCTCCGGTCAATAACCAACAGCGGAACCTGGATGCTCATATTGGTTCCCACATATTCTACAAAGATCTTTATCGGTCGTACCGTAATGACAACATACGTTATTCCCTTTGTCATCGGTATGTTACTTGCCCGAGATTCGATCGTCGGTATCTTCATACCTAGTTCAATCTCGTTACCGGAAAGTCTCTTTACTCATTCCGTAATGCATCATCCCGCAACTAACTCATTAGTCACATTGCTTGCAAGGCTTCTTATGATGTGCATTACCGAGAGGGCCCAGAGATACCTCTCCGATACTCGGAGTGACAAATCCTAATCTCAATCTATGCCAACCCAACAAACACCTTCGGAGATACCTGTAGAGCATCTTTATGATCACCCAGTTACGTTGTGACGTTTGATAGCACACAAGGTATTCCTCCAGTATCCGGGAGTTGCATAATCTCATAGTCAAAGGAATATGTATATGTCATGACTATAGCAATAAAACTGAACGATCAATATGCTAAGCTAACGGATGGGTCATGTCCATCACATCATTCTCCTAATGATGTGATCCTGTTCAGCAAATGACAACACATGTCTATGGTTAGGAAACTTAACCATCTTTGATTAATGAGCTAGTCTAGTAGAGGCTTACTAGGGACTTGGTGTTTTGTCTATGTATCCACACATGTATCAAGTTTCCGGTTAATACAATTCTAGCATGAATAATAAACATTTATCATGATATAAGGAAATATAAATAACAAATTTATTATTGCCTCTAGGGCATATTTCCTTCAGTCTCCCACTTGCACTAGAGTCAATAATCTAGATTACATTGTAATGATTCTAACACCCATGGAGTCTTGGTGCTGATCATGTTTTGCTCGTGGAAGAGGCTTAGTCAACGGGTCTGCCACATTCAGATCCGTATGTATTTTGCAAATTTCTATGTCTCCCTCCTTGACTTGATCATGGATGGAGTTGAAGCGTCTCTTGATGTGTTTGGTTCTTTTGTGAAATCTGGATTCCTTTGCCAAGGCAATTGCTCCAGTATTGTCACAAACGATTTTCATTGGACCCGATGCACTAGGTATTACACCTAGATCGGATATGAACTCCTTCATCCAGACTCCTTCATTCGCTGCTTCCGAAGCAGCTATGTACTCCGCTTCACACGTAGATCCTGCCACGACGCTTTGCTTGGAACTACACCAACTGACAGCTCCACCATTCAATATAAATACATATCCGATTTTTGTGGCTTAGAGTCATCCGGATCAGTGTCAAAGCTAGCATCGACGTAACCATTTACGACGAGCTCTTTGTCACATCCATAAATGAGAAACATATCCTTAGTCCCTTTTAGGTACTTCAGGATGTTCTTGACCGCTGTCCAGTGATCCAATCCTGGATTACTTTGGTACCTCCCTGCTAGACTTATAGCAAGGCACACATCAGGTCTGGTACACAGCATTGCATACATGATAGAACCTATGGCTGAGGCATAGGGAATGACTTTTATTTTCTCGCTATCTTCTGCAGTGGTCGGGCATTGAGTCTGACTCAACTTCACACCTTGTAACACAGGCAAGAACACTTTCTTTGACTGATCCATTTTGAACTTCTTCAAAACTTTATCAAGGTATGTGCTTTGTGAAAGTCCAATTAAGCGTCTTGATCTATCCCTATAGATCTTGATGCCCAATATATAAGCAGCTTCACCGAGGTCTTTCATTGAAAAACTCTTATTCAAGTATCCTTTTATGCTATCCAGAAATTCTATATCATTTCCAATCAACAATATGTCATCCACATATAATATTAGAAATGCTACAGAGCTCCCACTCACTTTCTTGTAAATACAGGCTTCTCCAAAAGTCTGTATAAAACCATATGCTTTGATCACCTCATCAAAGCGTATATTCCAACTCCGAGATGCTTGCACCAGTCCATAAATGGATCGCTGGAGCTTGCACACTTTGTTAGCACCTTTAGGATCGACAAAACCTTCTGGTTGCATCATATACAACTCTTCTTTAAGAAATCCATTAAGGAATGCAGTTTTGACGTCCATTTGCCAGATTTCATAATCATAAAATGTGGCAATTGCTAACATGATTCGGACAGACTTAAGCATCACTACGGGTGAGAAGGTCTCATCGTAGTCAACTCCTTGAACTTGTCGAAAACCATTTGCGACAAGTCGAGCTTTGTAGACAGTAACATTACCATCAGCGTCAGTCTTCTTCTTGAAGATCCATTTATTCTCTATGGCTCGCCGATCATCGGGCAAGTCAACCAAAGTCCACACTTTGTTCTCATACATGGATCCTATCTCAGATTTCATGGCCTCAAGCCATTTATCGGAATCTGGGCTCATCATGGCTTCTTCATAGTTCGTAGGTTCGTCATGGTCTAGTAACATGACTTCCAGAACAGGATTACCATACCACTCTGGTGCGGAACATGCTCTGGTTGACCTACGAGGTTCGGTAGTAACTTGATCTGAAGTTTCATGATCATTATCATTAGCTTCCTCTCTAGTTGGTGTAGGCATCACGGGAATAGATTTCTCTGATGAGCTACTTTCCAAATTGAGAGAAGGTACAATTACCTCATCAAGTTCTACTTTCCTCCCACTCACTTCTTTCGAGAGAAACTCCTTCTCTAGAAAGGATCCATTCTTAGCAACAAAGATCTTGCCTTCGGATCTGTGATAGAAGGTGTACCCAACAGTTTCTTTTGGGTATCCTATGAAGACGCACTTCTCTAATTTGGGTTCGAGCTTATCAGGCTGAAGCTTTTTCAGATAAGCATCGCAACCCCAAACTTTAAGAAACGACAGCTTAGGTTTCTTGCCAAACCACAGTTCATACGGTGTCGTCTCAACGGATTTAGATGGTGCCCTATTTAACGTGAATGCAGCTGTCTCTAATGCATAACCCCAAAACGATAGTGGTAAATCGGTAAGAGACATCATAGATCGCACCATATCCAATAAAGTACGGTTACGACGTTCGGACACACCATTACGCTGTGGTGTTCCAGGTGGCGTGAGTTGTGAAACTATTGCACATTGTTTTAAATGAAGGCCAAACTCGTAACTCAAATATTCGCCTCCACGATCAGTTCGTAGAAACTTTATTTTCTTGTTACGATGATTCTCCACTTCACTCTGAAATTCTTTGAACTTTTCAAATGTTTCAGACTTGTGTTTCATTAAGTAGATATACCCATATCTTCTCAAATCATCTGTGAAGGTCAGAAAATAACGATACCCGCCGCGAGCATCAACACTCATTGGACCGCATACATCGGTATGTATTATTTACAATAAGTCATTAGCTCGCTCCATTGTTCCGGAGAACGGAGTCTTAGTCATCTTGCCCATGAGGCATGGTTCGCAAGCATCAAATGATTCATAATCAAGTGATTCCAAAAGTCCATCCGAATGGAGTTTCTTCATGCGCTTTACACCAATATGACCTAAACGGCAGTGCCACAAATATGTTGCACTATCATTATCAACTTTGCATCTTTTGGCATCAATATTATGAATATGTGTATCACCACGATCGAGATTCAACAAAAATAGACCACTCTTCAAGGGTGCATGACCATAAAAGATATTACTCATATAAATAGAACAACCATTATTCTCTGATTTAAATGAATAACCGTCTCGCATTAAACAAGATCCAGATATAATGTTCATACTCAACGCTGGCACCAAATAACAATTATTCAGGTCTAAAACTAATCCCGAAGGTAGATGTAGAGGTAGCATGCCGACGGCGATCACATCGACCTTGGAACCATTCCCGATGCACATCATCACCTCGTCCTTAGCCAATCTTCATTTAATCCGTAGCCCCTGTTTCGAGTTACAAATATGAGCAACCGAACCGGTATCAAATACCCAGGCACTACTACGAGCATTAGTAAGGTACACATCAATAACATGTATATCAAATATACCTTTGTTCACTTTGCCATCCTTCTTATCCGCCAAATACTTGGGGCAGTTCCGCTTCCAGTGACCAATCCCTTTGCAGTAGAAGCACTCAGTTTCAGGCTTAGGTCCATACTTGGGTTTCTTCCTGGGAGTGGCAACTTGCTTGCCATTCTTCTTGAAGTTCCCCTTCTTTCCTTTACCCTTTTTCTTGAAACTAGTGGTCTTGTTAACCATCAACACTTGATGCTCCTTCTTGATTTCTACCGCCGCGGCTTTGAGCATAGCGAAGAGCTCGGGAATTGTCTTATCCATCCCTTGCATATTATAGTTCATCACGAACCTTTATAGCTTGGTGGCAGTGATTGGAGAACTCTGTCAATAACACTATCAACTGGAAGATTAACTCCCAGCTGAGTCAAGTGGTTATGATACCCAGACATTATGAGTATGTGTTCACTGACAGAGCTATTCTCCTCCATCTTGCAGCTATAGAACTTGTTGGAGACTTCATACCTCTCAACTCGGGCATTTGCTTGAAATATTAACTTCAACTCCTGGAACATCTCATATGGTCCATGACATTCAAAACATCTTTGAAGTCCCGATTCTAAGCCGTAAAGCATGGCACACTGAACTATCGAGTAGTCATCAGATCGAGCTTGCCAGACGTTCATAACATCAGCATCTGCTCCTGCAGCAGGCCTTTCACCTAGCGGTGCATCAAGGACATAATTCTTCTATGCAGCAATGAAGATAATCCTCAAGTTACGGACCCAGTCCGTGTAGTTGCTACCATCATCTTTCAACTTAGCTTTCTCTACGAACGCATTAAAATTCAAGGGAAAGGTAGCACGGGCCATTGATCTACAACATAGATATGCAAAAACTATAAGGACTAAGTTCATGATAATTTAAGTTCAATTAATCATATTACTTAAGAACTCCCACTTAGATAGACATCCCTTGAGTCATCTAAATGATCACGTGACCCAAATCAACTAAACCATGTCCGATCATCATGTGAGATGGAGTAGTTTTCAATGGTGAACATCTCTATGTTGATCATATCTACTATATGATTCACGTTCGACCTTTCGGTCTCCAGTGTTCCGAGGCCATGTCTGTACATGCTAGGCTCGTCAAGTTTAACCCGAGTATTCCGCATGTGCAAAACGGTCTTGCACCCATTGTATGTGAACGTAGAGCCTATCACCCATTGTATGTGAACGTAGAGCCTATCACACCCGATCATCACGTGGTGTCTCAGCATGACGAACTGTCGCAATGGTGCATACTCAGGGAGAACACTTATACCTTGAAATTTTAGAAAGGGATCATCTTATAATGCTACTGCCGTACTAAGCAAAATAAGATGCATATAAAAGATAAACATCACATGCAATCAAAATATGTGACATGATATGGCCATCATCATCTTGTGCCTTTGATCTCCATCTGCAAAGCACCGTCATGATCTCCATCGTCACCGGCTTGACACCTTGATCTCCATCGTAGCGTCGTGGTCGTCTCGTCAACTATTGTTTCTACAACTATCGCTAACGCATAGTGATGAAGTAAAGCAATTACATGGCGTTTGCATTTCATACAATAAAGCGACAACCATAAGGCTCCTGCCAGTTGCCGATAACTTTTACAAAACATGATCATCTCATACAACAACATATATCACATCATGTCTTGACCATATCACATCACAACATGCCCTGCAAAAACAAGTTAGACATCCTCTACTTTGTTGTTGCAAATTTTACGTGGCTGCTACGGGCATCTAGTAAGAACCGTTCTTACCTATGCATCAAAACCACAACGGTGTTTTGTCAAGTTTGCTATTTTAACCTTCAACAAGGACCGGCCGTAGTCAAATTCGATTCAACTAAAGTTGGAGAAACAGACACCCGCCAGCCACCTTTATGCAAAACTAGTTGCATGTCTGTCGGTGGAACCGGTCTCATGAACGTGGTCATGTAAGGTTGGTCCGGGCCGCTTCATCCAACAATACCGCTGAATCAAAATAAGACGTTGGTGGTAAGCAGTATGACTATCACCGCCCAAAACTCTTTGTGTTCTACTCGTGCATATCATCTACGCATAGACCTGGCTCAGATGCCACTGTTGGGAAACGTAGCATGCAATTTCAAAAAATTTCCTACGCTCATGCAAGATCTATCTAGGAGAAGCATATCAACGAGAGGGGGAGAGTGTGTCCACGTACCCTCGTAGACCGAAAGCGGAAACGTTTGTTAACGCGGTTGATGTAGTCGAACTTCTTCTCGTTCCGACCGATCAAGTACCGAACGTACGGCACCTCCGAGTTCTGCACACGTTCAGCTCGATGACGTCCCTCAAACTCTTGATCCAGCAAAGTTTCGAGGGAGAGTTCCGTCAGCACGACGGCGTGGTGATGGTGATGGTGAAGTGATCCGCGCAGGGCTTCGCCTAAGCACTACGTGAATATGACCGGAGGCGTAAACTGTGGAGGGGGACGCCGCACACGGCTAACAATTGTTGGTGTGTGTTCTAGGCGCCCCCTACCCACATATATATAGGTGGGAGGGGGAGGGGGACAGCCATGGGGCGCCCCAAGTAGGAGGAATCCTACTTGGGGGCCAGTCCAATTCGCCCCCCCTCTTACCATATTTTCCGGAGGGGAAAGGAAGGAGGAGGGAGGAGAGAAGGAAGGGGGAGGCCGAATCCCTCCCCTTCCTTTCTCTCTTCCCCTCTTTCCTTCCCCTTCCTATTTGGCCTACATGGGGGGCTCAGCAGCCCATGCTGGCTGCTGCGTTTCCCCTCCTGGCCCATTAGGCCCATATAGTTGCCGGGGGGTGCCCGGAACCCCTTCCGGTGACCCGATATGTACCCGGTACCCCCGGAACACTTCCGGTGTCCGAATACTATCATCCTATATATGAATCTTTACCTCTCGACCATTTCGAGACTCCTCGTCATGTCCGTGATCTCATCCGGAACTCCAAACAACATTCGGTCACCAATCACATAACTCATATAATACAAAATCGTCATCAAACGTTAAGCGTGCGGAACCTACGGGTTCGAGAACTATGTAGACATGACCGAGACACCTCTCCGGTCAATAACCAACAACGAAACCTGGATGCTCATATTGGTTCCCACATATTCTATGAAGATCTTTATCGGTCGTACCGTAATGACAACATACGTTATTCCCTTTGTCATCGGTATGTTACTTGCCCGAGATTCGATCGTCGGTATCTTCATACCTAGTTCAATCTCTTTACTCGTTCTGTAATGCATCATCCCGCAACTAACTCATTAGTCACATTTCTTGCAAGGCTTCTTGTGATGTGCATTACCGAGAGGGCCCAGAGATACCTCTCCGATACTCGGAGTGACAAATCCTAATCTCGATCTATGCCAACCCAACAAACACCTTCGGAGATACCTGTGGAGCATCTTTATGATCACCCAGTTACGTTGTGACGTTTGATAGCACACAAGGTATTCCACCGGTATCCGGGAGTTGCATAATCTCATAGTCAAAGGAATATGTATATGTCATGACTATAGCAATAAAACTGAACGATCAATATGCTAAGCTAACGGATGGGTCATGTCCATCACATCATTATCCTAATGATGTGATCCTGTTCAGCAAATGACAACACATGTCTATGGTTAGGAAACTTAACCATGTTTGATTAACGAGCTAGTCTAGTAGAGGCTTACTAGGGACTCGGTGTTTTGTCTATGTATGCACACATGTATCAAGTTTTCGGTTAATACAATTCTAGCATGAATAATAAACATTTATCATGATATAAGGAAATATAAATAACAACTTTATTATTGCCTCTAGGGCATATTTCCTTCAGTAGAAGCTATTCCAACTACTAGTGCTGATCATAACACCTCCATTAAAATGCTTAAAGAATTTATTTTCTCGAGGTTTGGAGTCCCTAGATATTTGATGACGGATGGTGGTTCAAACTTTATTCATGGTGCTTTCCGTAAATTGCTTGCTAAATATGATGTCAACCATAGAATTGCATCTCCTTATCATCCTCAGTCTAGTGGCCAAGTAGAATTGAGAAATAGAGAAATTAAATTGATCTTGCAAAAGACTGTTAATAGATCTAGAAAGAATTGGTCTAAGAAACTTGATGATGCATTATGGGCTTATAGAACTGCTTATAAAAACCCTATGGGTATGTCTCCGTATAAAATGGTTTATGGAAAAGCATGTCACTTACCTCTAGAACTAGAACATAAGGCGTATTGGGCAATTAAAGAGCTCAACTACGATTTCAAACTTGCCGATGAAAAGAGGTTATTTGACATTAGCTCACTTGATGAATGGAGAACCCAGGCCTATGAGAATGCCAAGTTGTTTAAAGAAAAGTTAAAAGATGGCATGACAAAAGGATACAAAAGCGTGAATTTAATGTAGGTGACCTTGTCTTGCTATACAACTCTCGTTTAAGATTTTTTGCAGGAAAGCTTCTCTCTAAATGGGAAGGTCCTTATATTATCGAGGAAGTGTATCGTTCCAGTGCCATCAAGATCAACAACGCCGAAGGCAATAATCCGAAGTTGGTAAATGGGCAAAGAATCAAACATTATATCTCAGGTACTCCCATAAATGTTGAGACCAATATTATTAATACCATAACCCCGGAGGAGTACATAAAGGGGACCTACCAGAATGTTTCAGACTTCGAAAAGGAATAGGTATGTGATACGGTAAGTAAACCGACTCCAAAACTTTTCCAGAACCAATTTTACTCCGTTTTGGAATATTTAAAAAATTAGGAAAATTAAAAGTAGTCCAAAAAGTGCACGAGGAGGCGACAAGGCCTGGGGGCGCACCCTACCCCCCTGGGCGCGCCTCCCTACCTTGTGGCCACCTCGTGTGCCATCCAGACTCCGTTTTCTTGTGGAACACTTCTTTTGATCGGTAAAAAATCATTATATAATCTCCCGAAGGTTTTTACCACCATACCACGGCAATATCTCCTGTTTTTGTTTTGAGCTGTTTCTGCCGCAGATTTAGAGTAAGATGTCTTCGCAAGAGTCGGTCGGGGAGGGTCGTGTCTCTCATCCGACACCAGGCCCAAGAGCATATAGCGAAGCTGACCACTTTGGGCAGTCAACGGAGGAAGAGATGGAGGCCGACTTGAAAAGGGTGGATGCCATGGAGGAGGATCAAGAAGCTACTTCTCGCCTTCAACCTGGAGCCATTCTGGAGGAACTTCAGAGCTCAGCAATACCGAATTCGGTCATCCCTGCCAATGCTAGATTTCTCTCTTATGAAAACATGAAAAAGACTGTTTCCTTTTCCCCTGCAGCTAGGAAACATCCATGGGTGATTGGAGCTCTAGCCGTCACGGGTAAACTTTGCAAGGAAATAATGGATCTTAAGCAGCAAAATAATAAGCTTGAGGAGGAGATTCGCATCCTAAGGGGCATCATCGCCAAGAATATCACATCAACACCTTCGAAGAAAGAGATCTAATATATGGGTATAGGCACTCCCCTTGGCAACTGCCAAGCTTGGGGGAGGTGCCCCGGGATCGTATCACCATCACACCTTTACCTTTATCGTTTTTCTTAGTTCGATCCTTTTGGTTATATCTTGGTTTAGTAGAATAAGTTTTTAGTATGATATAGCTTTGAGTTTTGCTCTATGTTCTCTCTATGTAATCGAGTCCGAGAGTTATATAATAAAGATTAGTTTTGAGTTGAGGGCTTTGCTTTCTTGCTATGATCATGAGAAAAAGAAATAAAGAATAAAAGAAATAAAATATTATATAAAGATCTTATGGGAAGTGACGAGTTCACTTATAAGAAGTATGTCACATGAAACTTGTTGTTAGTTGACAAACAAAGTTTTGGTCATTGTTGCAATTAATAGGAAGTAATAAAGAAAGAGAGGTCTCACATATAAATATACTATCTTGGACATCCTTTGTGATTGTGAGCACTCATTAAAATATTATATGCTAAAGAGTTGATGTTGGACAAGGAAGACAACGTAATAGGTTATGTTTCTTTATATCCGAATATAAGTTATATTATTATGGATCCTCCAACATATTGAGCTTGCTTCTCACCCCTTGCTAGCCAAATCTTTCGCACCAAGTAGAGATACTACTTGTGCATCCAAACATCCCTTAACCCAGTTTTGCCATGAGAGTCCACCATACCTACCTATGGATTGAGTAAGATCCTTCAAGTAAATTATCATCGGTGCAAGCAATAAAAATTGCTCTTTAAATATGTATGATCTATTAGTGTGAGGAAAATAAGCTTTATACGAACTTGTGATATAGAAGAAATAAACGCGATAGACTGCATAATAAAGTTTTGTATCACAAGCGGCAATATAAAGTGACGTTCTTTCGTGCTAAGATTTTGTGCATCCAACCATAAAAGCGCATGACAACCTCTGCTTCCCTCTGCGAAGGGCCTATCTTTTATTTACCCTCTACTTTAATATAAGAGTCCTGGTGATCACCACCTATTCCTTTTTACACTTTTTCTTTTTGGCAAGCACTTTATGTTGGGGGGGAGATCCAAATATATATATCAACTCGGATGTAGATATTCATAAGCTATTATTGTTAACATTACCCTTGCGGTAAAAGGTTGGGAGGCGAAACCATAAGCCCCTATCTTTCTCTGTGTCCGACTGAGGCTTTGAACTCATAAGTATCGCATGAGTGTTAGCAATTATGAAAGACTAAGAGATGGTTGAGTATGTGGACTTGCTATACAAAAGCTCTTACATTGACTCTTTCCTATGTTATGATAAATTGCAATTACTTCAATGACTGAGATCATAGTTTGTTAGTTTTCAATAAAGTTCTTGTTTCATACTTTAGCTTGTGAACGAATTGTTACTTTAACATAAGAAATTATATGACAATATATGTTGCTACTCTAAAGATGATCATGATGCCTTCATGTCCGTATTTTATTTTTTTGACACCTCTATCTCTAAACATGTGGGCATGATATTATCGATCTCGGCTTTCGCTTGAGGACAAGCGAGGTCTAAGCTTGGGGGAGTTGATACGTCCATTTTGCATCATATTTTTATATTGATATTTATTGCATTATGGGCTGTTATTACACATCATGGTATAATACTTATGCCTTTTCTCTCTTATTTTACAAGGTTTACATGAAGAGGGAGAATGCCGGCAGCTGGAATTCTAGACCAGAAAGGGTGTAAATTTGAGAGACCTATTCTGCACAACTCCAAAAGTCCTGAAATTTTACAGAGAATTATTTTGGAATATATAAAAAAATATTGGGCGAATAAAATACCAGAGGGGACCCACCAGGTGGCCACAAGGGTGGGGGGCGCGCCCCCCTGGCTTGTGGGCCCCCTGGCAGGCCTTCGGTGCCCCTCTTCTGCTATATGATGTCTTTTGACCTGAAAAAAATCATAAGAGAGCTTTCGGGACGAAGCGCCGCCGTCTCAAGGCGGAACTTGGGCAGAACCAATCTAGGGCTCCGGCGGAGCTGTTCTGCTGGGGAAACTTCCCTCTGGGAGGGGGAAATCGAAGCCATCGTCATCACCAACGATCCTCTCATCGAGAGGGGGTCAATCTCCATCAACATCTTCACCAGCACCACCTCCTCTCCAAACCCTAGTTCATCGCTTGTATCCGATCTTTGTCTCAAAACCTTAGATTGGTACCTGTGGGTTGCTAGTAGTGTTGATTACTCCTTGTAGTTGATGCTAGTTGGTTTATTTGGTGGAAGATCATATGTTCAGATCCTTAATGATAATTAATACTCCTATGATTATGAACATGAATATGCTTTGTGAGTAGTTACGTTTGTTCCTGAGGACATGGGAGAAGTCTTGTTATAAGTAATCATGTGAATTTGGTATTCGTTTGATATTTTGATGAGATGTATGTTGTCTTTCCTCTAGTGGTGTTATGTGAACGTCGACTACATGACACTTCACCATTGTTTGGGCCTAGGGGAAGGAATTGGGAAGTAATAAGTAGATGATGGGTTGCTAGAGTGACAGAAGCTTAAACCCTAGTTTATGCGTTGCTTCGTAAGGGGCTGATTTGGATCCATATGTTTCATGCTATGGTTAGATTTATCTTAATTCTTCTTTCATAGTTGCGGATGCTTGCGAGAGTGGTTAATCATAAGTGGGAGGCTTATCCAAGTAAGGACAACACCCAAGCACTGGTCCACCGACATATCAAATTATCAAAGTAACGAACGCGAATCATATGAGCATGATGAAAACTAACTTGACAGTAATTCCCATGTGTCCTCGGGAGCGCTTTGCTTTATATAAGAGTTCGTCCAGGCTTTTCCTTTGCTAAAAAAAGGATTGGGCCACCTTGCTACACCTTTGTTACACTTGTTACTTGTTACCCGTTACGAATTATCTTATCACAAAACTATCTATTACCGATAATTTCAGTGCTTGCAGAGAATACCTTATTGAAAACCGCTTCTAATTTCCTTATGCTCCTCGTTGGGTTCGACACTCTTACTTATCGAAAGGACTACAATAGATCCCCTATACTTGTGGGTCATCACGGGCCCACAGAAAGCAAAGCGTACGTCGCACACGAGTAAGCATCCTATATAGGACTATGTACCACCGTCTGCATGTGGCCCAAAGAGGTGTTGTGTGATGTTTGAATACGCAATGCACAACTTTGATGTGGCACCACATATATAGGAAACCAAAAACTCCCCACAGAGAGCGAGGTTCATGATGCGTGGTATGTGCTATATGTACGCCCCCATTCGACGGGTGGTATATATGTACTTCTACTGTATAGCACAAACCAAAAAAGAATCATTCCTTGATGGTTAAATTAACCTCTCTCTCGTTGGATCAAAGTGATGGAGGACAACCTCGCATGCCCACAGATGGAAGCGCCACACGCGAATGAGTTCCTATAGGGCAACCACCGCCTCCATGGTATTGCGTGATGTTTGAATACCAATGTACAACTTTGATGTGGCACCTGCCTCGGGAACCGGAAAGTCCCTGATACGTCTCCAACGTATCTATAATTTATGAAGTATTCATGCTGTTATATTATCATTCTTGGATGTTTTACAATCATTTTATAGCAACTTTATATCATTTTTTGGGACTAACCTATTGACCCAGTGCCCAGTGCCAGTTGCTGTTTTTTGCTTGTTTTTTACATCGCAGGAAATCAATATCAAATGGAGTCCAAACACCGCGAAACTTTTTGTGGATTTTTTATGGACCAGAAGACATCCAATGGGCCAGAGCAGCACCTCGGGGGTTCCTCAAGGGGGGCACAACCCACTAGGGCGTGCCTGGGCCCCCAGGCATGCCCCGGTGGGTTGTGCCCACCTCGATGGTCTCTCGCACCGCCTCTTCGCCCTATAAATTGCCAAATATTCCAAAAACCCTCGGGGTAACCCTAGATCAGAAGTTCCGCCACCGCAAGGCCTCTATATCCACGAGATCCAATCTAGACCCCGTTCCGGCACCCAGCCGGAGGGGGAGATCATCACCGATGGCCATCTTCATCATCCCGGCGGCCACCATGATGAGGAGGGAGTAGTCCACCCTCGGGGCTGAGGGTTTGTACCAGTAGCTATGTGTTTAATCTCTCTCTCTCTCTCTCTAATGTTCTTGAGATGTCACGATCTTGATGTATCGCGGGCTTTGTTAATATAGTCGGATCATATGGTGTTTTCCCCTCTCTATCTTGTTGTGATGAATTGAGTTTTCCCTTTGAGATTTCGTTTTATCGGACTGAATACTTTTATGGATTTGAGAGCACTTTATGTATGTCTTGCATATGAATACTCGTGGTGACAATGGGGTATCGTATTGATTCACTTGATATATGTTTTGGCATTCAACTCGCAGATTCCCGAGGTGACATTGGGGTAATCTATGCATAGGGGTTGATGCAGGTTCTTGTCTTTGTTTCTCCGGTAGAAATCTTGGGGCACTCTTTGAGGTTCTTTGTGTTGGATTGAGTATTATGAATCTGAAATTATTTGGTGTTATTTTAGTACGAACTCTTGGATAGATCGATCAGAAAGAATAGCTTCGAGGTGGTTTCGTACCCTACAAATAATTTCTTCTTATGTTCTCCGCTAGATAGAAACTTTGGAGTGATTCTTCATCGCACGTTGAGGGTTGGTTATATGATCCAATTATATTAGCATTGTTGAGAGATTGCACTAGCGAAAGTACGGACCCTAGGCCTTGTTTTCAAGCATTGCAATACCATTTGTGCTCACTTTTGTCACTTGCTACCTTGCTGTTTTTATTTATTCAGATTATAAAAATATATTTCTACCATCCATATTACACTTTTATCACCATCTCTTCGCCGAACTAGTGCACCTATACAATTTGCCATTGTATTGGGTGTGTTGGGGACACAAGAGATTTCTTGTATTTGGTTGCAGGGTTGTTTGAGAGAGACCATCTTCATCCTATGCCTCCCACGGATTGATAAACCTTAGGTCATCCACTTGAGGGAAAATTGCTACTGTCCTACAAAACTTTGCGCTTGGAGGCCCAACACGAGTCTACAAGAATAAAGTTGTGTAGTAAACATCAAGCTCTTTTCTGGCGCCGTTGCCGGGGAGGTGAGTACTTGAAGGTATATCTTTAGATCTTGCAATTGAATCTTTTAGTTTCTTGTTTTATCACTAGTTTGGTTTTATAAAAGAAAACTACAAAAAAATGGAATTGAGGTGGCCTCATATTATTCGTCTTCATCATGTATTTCTTGAAAATGACGGAAAGGAAAATTGTGCTCAATTGATAGAAGAAGAATTCAATAAAATGTTTGTCATAAATGATGAGCATGATTGCAATGTTGTTGGTATGAATTCTTTGAATATTCATGATGCTAATCATATGCAAAGCCATAAGCTTGGGGATGCTATATTTGATGAAGATGATATTTTTAGTCCCCCAAGATTTGATGTGCAAGTTTGTTATAATGATTGCATGCATCCTATTTATGACGATTATATTGATGAAAGTGGGTTTGGAAGAGTGTCAACTTTATGTAATGATGATCCCACTATTTTGGAGGGTGTTGAATCTTATTGTAATAATTATGAAAGTGGATTTGGAGAGGTCATGACTTTATTTAGTGATGAATCCACTATTTTGGAAGAGGTTTCAATTGACTTTGATAAAAAAGCTCCTATCTATGATGATTATGGTGATGACATGTATGCTATAAAGAATAATGATAACCATGATACTTGTCATCATGATTTTAATTTTCAATCTCATGATAGTTATTTTGTTGAGTTTGCTCCCACTACTATTCATGAGAATAAGTTTGCTTATGTGGAAAGTAATAAAATTTCTATGCTTGTGGATCATGAAAAGAATGCTTTATGTGATGGCTATATTGTTGAATTCATTCATGATGCTACTGAAAATTATTATGAGAGAGGAATATATGCTGCTACATATTTCAATAATATCAAGTTTCCTCTCTTTATGTTGAAAGTTTTGAAGTTGCATTTGTTTTGCCTTCCTATGCTAGTTGATTATTGTTCCCATAACTTGTTTGCTCACAAAATACCTATGCATAGGAAGTGGGTTAGGCTTAAATGTTCTTGTCATGTGATTCATGATGCTCTTGTTATGTTTCAATTCTTATCTTTTATGCGAGCATCATTGAAATCATCATGCCTAGCTAAAAGGCATTAAAGAAAAGCGCTTGTTGGGAGACAACCCAACACTTTTACCTACTGTTTTTGTGTGTTCACATGGTTAGGCTACTTTAGTGATCTTGTTTTATAGCTTTTGTTTCAATAAAGTGCCAAGTAAAGCCTTTGGGATAGTATGGATGATAGTTGACTTGAGTCTGTGCAAAAACAGAAACTTTTGCGCCCAGTAACAGAATTGTTTAAATTTCCTGGAGCGTCTAAAAACTCTGAATTTTTTACAGTTGATGGGTATACAACTTTTCTACGTTTTCCTAATTTTTCATAATTTTTAGAGTTACATAAGTATGACCTTAATTTAGATCTTTATGTACTGTTCTGTTTTTGACAGATTCTGTTTTCAATGCATAGTTTGCTTGTTTTATGGTTTCTATGGCTTATATTGCTTAATATAAGTTGTGGAAATTTTAGAGTACAGTAGGCATTGTGTGAGAACAATTATGAATCTTGTCTTTGACAGTACCAAAGTAAATGGTTTGCTCTTTATCATACTAACCTATCTCACGAAGTTCTGTTAAGTTTTGTGTGATTGAAGTTTTCAAGTTTTGGGTGAGACATCGATATGAGGAGAATAAGGAGTGACAATACCCTAATCTTGGGGATGCCCAAGGCACCCCAAGTTAATATCCAAGGAAGATTCAAGCAACTAAGCTTGCGGATGCCCCGGAAGGCATCCCCTCTTTCGTCTCCAACATTATCGGTAACCTTACTTGAGGCTATATTTTTATTCGTCACATGATATGTGTTTTGCCTGGAGCATCATTTTATTTTGTTAGTATTTGCTTTATGTTATTTAGAATAATGTTTTGCATCTTTATTTTCAATAAAAATGTCAAGAATAGCCTTTACCATGCTTATTTTGGAAGTCTACATGTTGCTGTTTCAAAACAGAAAGTTTATCGCTGTTGCAAAAATTCCCGAGAAAAGTCAGAATGTGATAAAATGTTGAAACTTTTTGCACAATAAGCTCTGATAAATTTTCAACAGTGTGTTAAATTTTCAGAAATTTTTAAGTTGAATAAGTATGGATCCTCTTGCATTCTTTACAGACTGTACTTTTTTGGCAGATTGCTGTTATGTTTGCATTGTTTGCATATGTTTGCTTGTTTAATGATTCTATTTGAGGATAGGAGTATTAAATATGCATAGGCATTTAGTATGCAATGTTGAATAATAATTTTTGTGATTTGCTACAGTAGAGAATGATAAGGTTTTTGCATTGGTTTATACTAACTTATCTCACGAGTTCTTGTTGAGTTTCGTGTGTATGAAGTTTTTAAGATTTAGGGAAACCGTGATATAAAAGGAATTAAGGAGACGCAAAAGCTCAAGCTTGGGGATGCCCAAGGCATCCCAACATAGTATTTCAAGAAGTCTCAAGCATCTAAGCTTGGGGATGCCCCGGTAGGCATCCCACCTTTCTTCATCAACAATTATCGGTTGGTATCGGTTGAGCCTAAGTTTTTGCTTCTTCACTTGAGATGTGCTATTATTGAAATGTCATTTTATTTTGTTTTCCTTGCTGTTTGAATAAAATACTTAGATCTGAAAGTTTTTAATAGAGTCTTCACATAGCTACCTATTTACTTAACTACTCGCTTGATCTTCACTTATATCTTTTTGGAGTAGCATGTCATTTACTCTTGTGCTTCACTTATATCCTATGAGTAAATTGTTGAATGAACTGAATATCATGAAGTTGAAATTATATGTTCATATCATGCCTAGTGGTAGCTTCACATTGGGTTTAGAAAGTGAAATCTTTTGAGGCTTGACAATCACAATATTGGTCATACAAGCAATTCATGAATGATTAGTAGAAGGAAGAGAACTTTCACATGCAAATACACTATCTTGGAAATCTTTTGTGATTGTGAGCCCCCATCAAAATATTATATGCCAAAATTGTTGACGTTGGACAAGGAAGACAACGTAATGATTTATGTTTGTTCATATTCACCTAGAAGTTATATTGTCATAGATCCTTCAACATGTGGTGCTTGGCCCCCATCTTTGCTAGCTAAAAATTCCGCACTAAGTAGAGATACTACTTGTGCATCCAAAAACCCTTAAACCCAAATATTATTTTCAAGAGTCCACCATACCTACCTATGGATTGAGTAAGATCCTTCAAGTAAGTTGTCATCGGTGCAATAAGGCAATAAAAATTGCTTCTAAAAGTGTAAGATCATTTAGTGTAAGAGAAAATTGAGCGTTGTACGAACTTGTGATGGTAAAGAAATAAAAGCGACAGACTGCATAATAAAGGTTGCCATCACAAGGGGCAATATAAGGTGACATTCTTTTGCACTAAGGGGTTGAGCATACAAACAAATAAGCGCATGGCAACCTCTGCTTCCCTCTGCGAAGGGCCTATCTTTTACTTTTATGTATTTACTTTTATGCAAGAGTCAAAGTTTTTCTCTCTATTCCTTTTTATTTTTCTCCTTTGGCAAGCATCATGTGGTGAGGAAAGATCTAGGCACATATGTCCAGTTGGATATGGGTGGCATGAGTTATTATTGTTGACATCACCCTTGAGGTGAATACGTTGGGTGGCGAAATTATAAGCCCCTATCTTTCTATGTGTCCAGTTGAAACGTTTTGCTCATGTGTATGCGGTGAGTGTTAGCAATCATAGAAGACTATATGATGGTTGAGTATGTGGAGCTCTTACTTAGACTCTGTTGAATAAGTTGAATTGCAATTGTTTGGTGACTGAGAACATAGGTTGTTGAGTTTCAAGAGAATTCATTGTTTGAACCTTAACATGTGAATTGGTTGCTACTTTAACATGAGAAGTTTTATAAGAAAGAATTGCTGTTATGATGCTAGGAAAAGTGATTGAAATTGTCATTGATCAAACTTGTGCACTTTGCTAGCATTCACACTTCATAAATTATTTCTTTTATCATTTACCTACTCGAGGACGAGTAGGAATTAAGCTTGGGGATGCTGATACATCTCCAACGTATCTATAATTTATGAAGTATTCATGCTGTTATATTATCATTCTTGGATGTTTTACAATCATTTTATAGCAACTTTATATCATTTTTTGGGACTAACCTATTGACCCAGTGCCCAGTGCCAGTTGCTGTTTTTTGCTTGTTTTTTACATCGCAGGAAATCAATATCAAACGGAGTCCAAACACCGCTAAACTTTTTGTGGATTTTTTATGGACCAGAAGACATCCAATGGGCCAGAGCAGCACCTAGGGGGGGGGGTGCCCCGAGGGGGGCACAACCCACCAGGGCGCGCCTGGGCCCCCAGGTGCGCCCTGGTGGGTTGTGCCCACCTCGGTGGCCTCCCGCACCGCCTCTTCGCCCTATAAATTGCCAAATATTCCAAAAACCCTCGGGGTAACCCTAGATCAGAAGTTCCGCCACCGCAAGGCCTCTATATCCACGAGATCCAATCTAGACCCCGTTCCGGCACCCTGCCGGAGGGGGAGATCATCACCGATGGCCATCTTCATCATCCCGGCGGCCACCATGATGAGGAGGGAGTAGTCCACCCTCGGGGCTGAGGGTTTGTACCAGTAGCTATGTGTTTAATCTCTCTCTCCCTCTCTCTAATGTTCTTGAGATGTCACGATCTTGATGTATCGCGGGCTTTGTTAATATAGTCGGATCATATGGTGTTTTCCCCTCTCTATCTTGTTGTGATGAATTGAGTTTTCCCTTTGAGATTTCGTTTTATCGGATTGAATACTTTTATGGATTTGAGAACACTTTATGTATGTCTTGCATATGAATACTCGTGGTGACAATGGGGTATTGTATTGATTCACTTGATATATGTTTTGGCATTCAACTCACGGATTCCCGAGGTGACATTGGGGTAATCTATGCATAGGGGTTGATGCAGGTTCTTGTCTTTGTTTCTCCGGTAGAAATCTTGGGGCACTCTTTGAGGTTCTTTGTGTTGGATTGAGTATTATGAATCTGAAATTATTTGGTGTTATTTTAGTACGAACTCTTGGATAGATCGATCGGAAAGAATAGCTTCGAGGTGGTTTCGTACCCTACAAATAATTTCTTCTTATGTTCTCCGCTAGATAGGAACTTTGGAGTGATTCTTCATCGCACGTTGAGGGTTGGTTATATGATCCAATTATATTAGCATTGTTGAGAGATTGCACTAGCAAAAGTACGGACCCTAGGCCTTGTTTTCAAGCATTGCAATACCGTTTGTGCTCACTTTTGTCACTTGCTACCTTGCTGTTTTTATTTATTCAGATTATAAAAATATACTTCTACCATCCATATTACACTTTTATCACCATCTCTTCGTCGAAGTAGTGCACCTATACAATTTGCCATTGTATTGGGTGTGTTGGGGACACAAGAGATTTCTTGTATTTGGTTGCAGGGTGGTTTGAGAGAGACCATCTTCATCCTACGCCTCCCACGGATTGATAAACCTTAGGTCATCCACTTGAGGGAAAATTGCTACTGTCCTACAAAACTCTGCGCTTGGAGGCCCAACACGAGTCTACAAGAATAAAGTTGCATAGTAGACATCAGTCCCCACATGGAGCGAGGTTATGACGTACGCATATATATAGAGTATTCATATTGCCCCTCTTTGACATGTACTACATACTCCTACTGTGCATATACGTAACACAAACCAAAAAAGAACCATCCTTGTTGGTCAAATTAACCTCTCTCTCGTTGTACGTTCAACTGATCGACAACGACCTCGCGGGCCCAGAGAGAGTCACACGTGAGTGAGTGTCATAGGACAAAACCATCACGTGCATGTGCCCGTGTGTTATGTGATGTTTGAATACCCAATGCACAACTTTGACGTGGCACATGCTTCGCAAACCGGAAATGCACTACACCATGATGCGTAGCCCCCTCACTTCAAGCCGGTGGGAGGGACTCATGTGTACGCACGTGCTCGAACTTTGATATGGAATCTCACCATGATCCACACCACACACATGCCAAGATGAATCCACCTTTTGGTCAAATGCCTCTCGTTGTCGGTGGAAACTGAAAACCTTTGCGGGCTAACGAATGGCACGTCACTGATAACCGCACGAGGGAGTGTCCGAGAGGACCACCAATGCATGCATGTGGCCCGAACATGTATGTATGAAAGGGTTGTGTAATGCTTTAATATCACGCTCAATATGCGATCCTATCCGAGAGGAACTTGAAGGCCCCACCAAGGATAGAGCCGCATATTGAATACGCTTTTGCAAGGTAGATATCATTACATCGTACCATATACAACACACTTGGGGATACATACAAAGGTATACAAACGCCACATGAATAAATCAAACATCATACAGAAGAACAACATCTGACTACGGATGAAATCAAACGGAAAACACAAACGACATCCACCCTACTAGCCTAGGCTGCCGACCAGGAACCTATCCCCTGATCGAAGAAGAAGAAGCAGAAGAAGAACTCCAAAACAAGCAAGCATCGCTCTCACGTCATATCATCGCATTACCTGTACCTACATCTGTTGTGGTAGTAATCTGTGAGCCACGAGGACTCAGCAATCCCATTACCATAGGCATCAAGACTAGCAAAGCTTAATGTGTGTGGAATGGATAAGTGGTGAGGTTGCAGCAACACTAAGCATTGTATGGTGGCTAACTTACGAGTACAGGAGTAAGAAGAGAAACTACACATAATGGTCGCAAACTAGTAATGATCAATAAGTGATCCTGAACTACTTACGAGTCAATCATAACCCCGCCGTGTTCTCTTCCCGAACTCCCTCGAAAAGAGACGGTCACGATTACGCACGTGGTTGGTGTATTTTATTTCGGGTTTAGTGTCAAGTTCTCTACAACCGGATATTACAAATTTCCAATCTGCCACATAACCGCGGGCATGGCTTCGCGTAAGATTTAACCCTGGAGGGGTGTTCCAACCTGGCCCATCACAAGCCAACACAAGCTGCGGTGGAAATACCTCAACCTCAAGAAAACCCGATCAACCTCGAGTCAGCCTGAAGTATCCTCGGAATCCCGGTGCACAAGACATTTCGACAATGGTAACACAAGTCCAGCAAGACCTCCCGACGTGTCGACAATCCCGATAGGAGCCGTGTATCTCGTTCTCAGGACACGGTGGATGAGCGAACCGTACATTAACTGATGTCCCGAGTTGCGCTAGGTAGCTCGCACTATGCTCTAGTTTGGACCAGCACCAGCAGCACTAGGCCCCTTGTATTATGTGGAATAACGAACCTCGGGTAGCGCTAACTCCCTATGCGTCAAATTTATTATCATGTTTATTATGTTGGGCAAATGTTAAAACCAATGTTGGGCCTTGCTGGAAGCAGTTATTCAAAGCGAACTGTCAAGAGGGTCCCATTCCCCTGAGCATGTTAGGAACACAAATCAAGGAACATAACACTGGTATGATGGAAACTAGGGTGGTAAGAGTGGAACAAAACACCAGGCAAAAGGCCGAGCCTTCCACCCTTTACCAAGTATATAGATGCATTAATGAAATAAGATATATTGTGATATCCCATGATATCCATGTCCCAAACATGGAACAACCTGCAACTGCACCTGCAACTAGCAACGCTATAAGAGGGGCTGAGCAAAGCGGTAACATAGCCAAACAATGGTTTGCTGGGATGGTGGAAAAGGTTAGAGGCTTATCATGGCAATTTGGGAGGCTTGACAAACAAGTGGTAGGTAGCGCGACATAGCGATAGCATCGAGAGAACTAGCAAAGCAAAGATAGTAGTGATATCCAGGGTAATGGTCATCTTGCCTGAAATCCTGCTCGGAAGAAGATCGAGTCCATGAAGTAGACGAACCAACGTAGTCGAACGAATCCTCACAATCGCAACGAAACCGGAACTATCGAGAAGAAGCACAACTGGAAAGAAACAACCAACTCAGTAAACAAGCAACACATGAACAAGGCATGATGCACAACCAAGTATGATGCATGACAAGATTAAATGTTGTTACTCATGACAATAGGTGATGCATGAAAGAACCCCTCATCAAAGCAAGTTTAAATGAGGCCGGAAACAACACATAACGATTCCGGAAAGTCCCCATATGCAAATTTCGAATTTAGTACTATTTTGAACAAAACATTATGTTAAAGTTGTTAAACAACAAGTTAAAGTGCACCAAGATTATCTACACATTTTTCTAATTAAGTTACATATAAAGTTCATTTAATTCTGAGCTACGGTCTAAAAGATATGAGCTAAACAAGTTATTGATGCAAAATGCATGTAAACATCAACCACAAGCACTCAAATCATGGATGCAACAAGATAATATGAAACTACATGCAATTCTAAGCAAGTTTCATATAGAACATGATGAAAACGGAGCAACGGTTCAACAAATACACTCGAAGCAAGTTTGAATAACAATCTGCCCAAAACAGCAACTAGGCATATTGCAAGCATCAAAACAATATGCTACAGGACCCAAATGGGCACAAACTTGATATGAACTGGAAGTAGAGATAACATAATCCAATTCGTCTTTACTAATCAGGTTCATAAGCATCATGGTTAATTTACTATGATCAATGCAAAATGCAAAGTTCTGCTACAGATTCATGATTTGGTGAAAAACTGGGCATATACGTGAGCAGAGTTAAAATAATGACATGTTGGAGGCAAGAAATAATTATGCTACAGTGCTAGATCATGGCATCAAAAGGCATAGCATGCTAGTACATATCATGTAGCTCAAATATACAACATGGCATAATCATAGGAGCAACAGGTCCATGGCATTCATCAAGACAAGATGCAACCGTGAAACATGCTAATTCTTGGACTTGGTAAAATCTGTGAATGCAAAACAGTAACATTATGATGCTGATTTTGGAGGCACATAACAGCAAGCATATCAATTTTAATATTTATGCAAAGGGCATGAGCATACAGTAGATATGGCATACTTCCAATTAATCCATTGACACAATTATAAGATGCATAGATTAATTACTATGAGCTTTGTAAAATGGAACATGCTGTTAACAGGTTGACAGCTTTATCATGATGGCATATTTAGAGCAAGAAAGAGACAAGCTACAACAAATTTATATGGCAACCAAGTTCATGGCATCAAAGTAGACATCACATAGACCAAAACACACGAAGGAACCATATGCATGTGAGCAATGAATTAGTGACAAACATCATGCAAAGTTGACAAGTTCTATAACAGGCAATTTCAGACGGTGAAATTAACGTCTGAAATCAGCAACATTGACTAGGCATGTTTGCAAGCTTGTAGTACTCATCACATTACATATCATGGCATGAATTAAATACTACAAGTAAGAGGACATGAAAATGCTCCAAACTCATGTTGACAAGATGCTCATATGACATATGCATTAAATCACACAAAAATAACAAAAGGGCAAGCTATATCAGTTTTAGCACTCAACATCAGGATGCACTTTTGCAATGGAGTTTATGACATGAAGATGAACCCTAACATGAATACAACAATAACCATCATGAAGAGCATGAAGAGTAGAGCAATTCACATATATAGATCATCATCATAGGATCAACATACACCAAGTTACAGCCACTCAAACATGCACATATGATATTCAGAAAACAGGGACTTGGACGAATCTGGCCAGGTCCTGGCTGAGCGCAGGATAGTTAAATGACACACGGGCGAGGTTTAATGGGCGCAAACTAGCATGGCCTTGGGCTGGATCTGGAAGCAGAGGAGGCCAATTGGGCTGGGCCTTGGGGAGGCAGCGGTTGGGGCAGCGCGTCCTCCTCCTCGAGCGCTCCCACTCGAGCATGGAGGACATGGCGGCGGCGCGGCTTGGGGAGGGGCTCCGGCGAGGCGGCCATGGCGGGGACCGGCCGGAATGGGTAGATCCAAGGTAGGGGAGGCTGGATCCGGCGGCTATACGTCGGGGTCGAGGTGGAGCTCGAGCTCGGCGGCCATGGTGGCCTCCTGCGAACGCAACAGAGAGATGAGAGTGTTAGAGGGAAGGAGAGAGGAAGGAGGCGGGGAAGAGAAGGGCGTCAGGGTCGGCCTGGTGGTCGCTGGCGAGGCCGGGGTCGGGCGGCGGCCGTGGCGGGGAGAGGCGCGGGCGCGAGGCAGCGGGGACGGCGGCGCTCGGGGCTCGAGAGTCGTACAGGCGGCGGCGCGCGCGCGGGCTCGGGTGGGCCTGGCGGGCCGCGCGGGGAGAGGTGGGAGGTGGCGGCTGTGGAGTGGAGGAGGCTCGCGGCGGTGCGGATTTCGAGGTGAGGCTAGGGTTTCCAATTATGGAGGGGCTAGGCCTTCCTTTTATAGCAGGTAGGCTAGGGTTAGGGGTTTTTTACTCCGTTTCGGAGCCGTTCGATTGCCATCGGACGGTCCGAAGCGGAGGGGGTAGGTAGGGGTGATAGGTGGGTTGCAGGTGGGCTGTGTAGATGGGTTGGGCTAAGAGGAGAGAAGAGAAGAGCGGCCCGACACAGGTTTCCGGATACCGAAAACGTCTGACGAATATACTGGCTATAGTGCCGCTATAGTTTAATGTTGGGCTATCAAACGGACTCCGAATGCGATGAAATTTGGCAGGCGGTCTACCTATAATATAACAAGACCGCATGCCAACTTTCAACCCATTCCGAGAACATTTTTATCCCACTTATAAAATAATATTTCGGAGGTGCCGCGGGCGCGTGTGAGTGTGGTTGGGCTCCGAACGGACAACAGAGAGAACTGGGAGACCCGGCAACTACGGACGGATGCAAGTTTGGAAAATAATGATGTCATGAGTGCCGATGCAATCTGAATGATGTGATGATGAATGCAACAAGCAAATGCAACACACGGCAACAACAAAAATAAATGGAAGGGAACTGGAGCATCGGTCTCGGGGCGTCACATTTAAATAACCAATTCATGACTTTGATGTGGCATATATGACTCACAAAATGATCAATAATCCCACACGGAGGCTCATGACTCGTAGTGTACTGCCGGACCCCCCCACACACATCCCGCACCACCACAGCCACTCTGAGGCATGTCAAACTTTTTCTGCAGTGAACATGTGACAAAAGGAGTGTCGTGTTAAAATTTATAAAAAAACAGAGATCATTCGACCGTTTTTATACATTGATTGATTTCCTAGGGATTTAATGTGCAAATATCAAATTTGAGCTACATGTGCACCAAAATGGATTGTAAAATCATATGTGTGTCCCTGGGTGCATGTTTCCCCATGCAAGAGATTTCAAAACATTGAGAATATAGATTTTTAAAATTCAGTAAATCCAAAACTTAGTTGAAATTCATGAAACTTATCGTGGTGTCATATATGGACACCAGTAGACTGTGATATTGTATTTTTTTTGTCAAATTTGAGACATGTTTTGATATAATCTTCTTACAAACGGGAGATTGTTAATAACTGGCAACCAATATCTCATACAGATTATTTATTCGGACCGTGTGCGTTAGACCGTGCCATGCTTCGGTTAAGTAGTAAAACGGTAGAATGAATCATCAAAAAACAAAAAAAATACGTGCTGCCATGCGCCCCATGTGCCGTGCAAGCAGGCGTGAGTTGACGGGACGCATGTGAGCAGTCCGCCTCGCAGGCAGACCAGGAGGCGTGCGTGCAGGTGTGTGAATTGATGGGAGGCATTTTTGCTGCGCAGTGTCACCGGGAGGCGTGCGAGTAGCTGTGTGAAATGATGGTAGGAATGCCAGAAGCCCGCCGCGCAGGCTCACCGGGAGGCGAGACAACCTTTGACCGCCGCCTGCCTTGCTCCCACTGGTCCGTATTAATTGCGCGCTCGAGCCGCCGGCCATAATAGGCGACCGCACCCCCGGTCCATAGTGGTCACCAACGTCTAGACTCTGGTGTGTATGAGGATGCCGCCGAAGCGCACCATCAAAGGGAGTGGCGACGCTGGGGCTGGTTAAGCACCCGCGTAACGCGTGAAGCTGGGCACAGAGGTTGCCGTCGCCGCCGCCGAGGTCTCGCGCGGGCAGCAGCACGACCTTGACTTCATCGGCGCCGTCGTGCCCCCTAGCCGGAGACAGAGGTCAACAACAACTCCGGCAACGACTGCGACTCCGACGGAAAACCGGTTAGTCATCTATATACCCATTTGTGCGGCAAACATATCATGTGTTTTCTATGGTTACTCCCCCCCTCTCTAATTTTTTTGAATACAAATCCTATGGTTATGTTCTCTCAGTCCGTGAAATCAGAGTAATTAAGATCCGTTAGATGCACATAGTGTATTGATTGTTTGAATGGTATCCGTATAGGGTTAGTGATTAATTGTTTGTTCTGTACAAATGATTTTTGCTAATAATCCGACTAGGGTTAGCGTGCGTGCTAATAATTCGTGGCCAGATTTTGAGAATTGATTTTGAATGTTGTACATATATGTTTGTGCCTTTTTTTCTTCCAGATCTTGAGAATTGATTTTACATGTATGTTTCTGCCATTTTTTTCTTTCATATTGGCATGTACACAGATGAGGCTCTGGCCATCGCCGCCGCCGGAGGTAGATCTTGGACCCGGCTGCGCGGCCAGAAGCGGCCACGCCCCCCTGGACCTGAGGAACCAGTAGAATCTCCGGCGGACCGCATCAGCGATCTCCCGGACGCCATTCTTGGGGAGATCATCTACCTTCTCCCCACCAAGGATGGCTGCCGCACACAAGTCCTCGCATCTCGGTGGCGCACTCAGTGGCGCGTCGCGCCTCTTAATCTCGACTGTTGTCAGCTATCTGTCGATGATAATTCTGAACTCCCCGGATCCATCATCTCCTCCCACCAGGGCTCCGTTCAACGCATCTGCATCCCGGCATGCTACCTGCTGGACATAACCTACACGGTGGCCGCCTAGCTGACATCCCGTCAATTCAAGAAACTCCAGCAGCTTGAGTTATACCATTACTACAGCGATAGGTTACCACCAAGAGCTGCATATGTGCCCTCACCACCGATGCCCATCTCATGATTTTCCTCCTCTCTCCACACCGCCACCTTGACCCGGTGCCATCTAGCAAACAATCTGGTACAAATGCTTCGACTCCCACAGCTGAAAAAACTTGCGCTTGTGTTGGTTGATCTGTCGGTGGCCTCACTGCACAGCATGATCCACTCTAGCTGCCCTGCACTAGAGCATTTGGTGCATGTTTTTGGACTAGGAATCCATATCCCTTGTCTCAAAATAAAGTCGTCTCACCTTGTAAGCATTGGAATTCATTTTGAAGGACAGGAGCTCATCATCGAAGATGCCCCTTCACTTCAAAGGTTGCTCCTTGGTTGTTGTTATAAACCTTCACAAATAACTGTGGTCTCTGTGCCTAAACTGGAGACCTTGGGTGTATTTCTTCATCCGTTTGAAGGTTACAAGTTGGTGGTTGGCTCCACACTTATTCAGGTACTGTATGTTATCCATGTACACTTTAGTAATATGCATTTTTCATTTGTGCGCATAAGTTAAATATCATCTTGGAGTACACTTCGGTGCTAATATTATGTTCTATGCTGAATGAAGAGCTTGTCCAGGGATGGCGTATCAGGGGTGCTGGATTCTGTCAAGACCTTATATATTTATATAAGGTGTCTTGATCTGAACACCACTATTGGCTTGCTGCGATGCTTTCCATGTCTGGAGAATTTGTATATAAAGGTGATGATTTCACACACATTGAAAGCCCATATATAATGTACTAGAATTAACCGTTCAGTTGTCGCTCCTTCGACATACTCTATTTTAGACATTAACTGTTTTCAATCTTCATTTCTATTTAGGTACTAGGACTTCGAGAAAAAGGTCTAACCAATCGATGGCAGAGGAAGCACAAGGATTTTCTCAGATCTCATGACATTTGTTTGAAGACAATAACGGTGGAAGGATATGCATCCAACCATGTAAACACTAGCTTTGTCACATTCTTCATGAGGAATGCGAGGGCACTATTGTCCGTGAGGATTAAGTTTTTCAACAAGAAAATTCTCACAAAACTATATGTTGAACAACATAAAAAGAAGTTTCAGGTGGACCTAAGGGCTTCTGATCATGCTCGGCTTATATTTACAACAACTTGTCGTCATCATGGACCAGTAGATCTTTTGTACCGGGATCTTGATTTTATGGATTGTGACTGCCAAAAAGTTTGGTTGAGTTAGATGTTATTGCCCTGTTCAATTCGGGTTATGTGTAAACCTGATGAACAATTAATCCTCATGCTTTTGTACCTTTTGTAAGCTGGAGTTTGCCCTTTTCAACTAGGGGTCGACCCATATTTTTTTTCATATCGGGCTTTGATCTTTGTTCATTACAGAACCCGCAAGTTCTTAGCGCCCGCCAGAACCCACCAAACTTATTTTCAGCTAGCACACCAAATGGGATGTAATTCTTAATAGTAAAAGCTGCATGTTAGTGGTAGATTTGGATTCTGACATTTGGGACCCACGAGGAAAAAGCCTATCCAGGGCGGTGCTGACTCGACAGTAAACGTTGAGAAACCTGGTTTTAAAATTACTGTAAATCCAAAACTCGCCTCAAAATCATGAAACATCGCATGGTGTTATGACATGGCACCAACATGCTGTGGTAAAAAAATAGTCCAATTTGGGACAAGTTTTGGTATAAACTTCTTACAAACCGGAGCTTCTCTCAAGAAGCCTCATGGTTTCGAGAGGGAACTTGTCACCTATATGTGTGCGAAACGACATACACTGTCTCTTCCTGCCTTGATTTATTTTCAGAGGCAACATGCAACTATAGGAGTGTCATCCTAAAAAATATGAAATTATTCAGCGTTCGTTTTGCTTTTTTATACATTATTTGAGTTTTCTAGGCATTTTTGAACATACTTTGGTGTGTGAAAAGGTCATGTGTCTACTAGCCACCTATGTAATTGGATGTTCAATTTGGTTATGGAATCAAGTCCTTATAAGTACATATATTGTTGTTTTGTATGCAATGACAACGCACACGGACCACACTAGGAAACTCGTCGGTGATGAATTCATCAATCGCTGACAATCATATACCAGCAAGCGTTTACCCACAATAGACACGGCTTATTAGCAGAAATTGTCTATGTTATTATGGGTCTTCGCGCACATTTCTGATTAGGAACCTGTTTGGCGTATATCGCACAGACCTTGATCTGGCTGACCGTTTTTGTTGTGTTGCCTAATCATAAATAGTTCATCCGAGTGAACTGTATGCCATATATCGCACACACCTTCATCTGGCTGCCCATTTCTGTTGTTCCGCCTCATCACAAACAGTTAATCCGACTGAACTGTAAGTCATATATCGCACACGCCTGCATCTGGCTGCCCATTTATGTTCTTCTGCCTCATCGCAAATAGTTCATTGAACGGAACTGTATGCCCCGCATCGCACACGCAACTAAAATCTGAACCGTGTTCGATGTATCTGCCATCGCAAACATTTTGCATCTTTTTTGATGGTTTTTTTACATCATCGTTTGCGATTAATGCATCGCACACAATTTCGTCAAAGGGTCTCTGTCGTGGATTTAACACGGCAGATGCCCTTGTGAAAGGACTTAGGTGTGGAGCCATCGCAACGTAGGTTAGCTCGAAGGGGTTGAACAGGACAAAGGACACAAAGGTTTACCCAGGTTCGGCCCCTCACAACGAGGTAAAAGCCTACGTCCTGCTTCTAGTTGTATTGCTTGAGTATCGATTACAAGGGAGCAATCACGCTTGACCTAGCTATCGATTCGTTGTTTCTTGAGTCTAACCCACAGCCGGTCTCGCCTTTATATACACAGGTCGAGGCTCCGGGGCTTACAAGAGTCCGGCCCGGATCACACAACGTGACCAGCTCGGTTTCCAAGTCGCCTTGCCTTACCGGGCAAGTCACTATCGTGGCGGCTCACACCTTCTGGGTTTTGGTAAACCACTGGGTCTCGGGCCTTCAACAAGCCCACCTTGTAAGCCGCCACCAATCTTCACGTCCCATCTTGGTTCTACCTGGGCCTTCAGCGCATTGAGTCGCCAACGGTGTGACCCAGCCCCTTCTGGGCGGGTCATACCTCGGGGTTATATCCCCAACATTAGGCCCCAGATTGATTTGAACTTGTTCATGTCAATCTTCACTGCTCCAAGTTGGCGATCCTTCCTTTCAAAGTTTAATACTGAACAAATCGTATAATCCGCCGTGACATCATGCAAAGTAAATATAGAAAAAACCCATGACATCACAACGGATCTTTTCACATTAATTAGTCGTCTGAGAATCGAGGCGCCTTTAGTGTTTAGATAATCATGACATCTCCTCGATTCCCGCACCTGCCATTTCATTGTTTCACTTTTTTCCTTATAAATAGGCCCGAGGGGGGGTTTCTTTTTCACTTTTACCCCGCTTTCACTTCCACTTCTTCCTCCTCGCAACCTCCGCTGCTAGAGCTCTGCCACTCCGGCCGACCTTCACCGGTGACTCCAACAAGGGCCGCTGCATCAATCTGAACGAACCAGAAAAACTGCGGCGCACTCCCGCTCTTCATCAACTCCATCAGGTATTATCCTATCTTCTTCTCAGATCCACACTATAATGCCCTAGTTCATCGATTTCATCATCATTCCGTTAAGCTCCTCCAAGTTCATCCAATGTTACTTAGAAAACATAGTTCAATCCGTACCCCAGGGGAAATAGAAGCGGTATTCGCCTTAGTTGTTATTTCAATCTCAGGTAGATCCCTTTTCTTTCACAATCAACATACAATTCCTCAGTTCTTCCGTGGCCATACGTTTAGATTTAAATTTCTTGTTTTTTCCTGAACTGCGGTAAATCTACCATTTGTGAAATCTGTTTTATCCACAGTTAGCGAAATTTTCAATAACCTTGCAACCTTTAGACAAATGATCCGCCATCCTTTGCCCAGGCGACTTATAGCAGCAATTTTGCACTCTGCCAATACTTATCTGATTTTAATCATGAATCAGTAACCCACCGTGATCTTTCCGGCTTATCCATGTATTTTATAACCTTTTTCATAACCCGCCATAATGATTGTCCCTTATAACCAGGACTTGTAACACGCCAGTATATAGCTGGCTTATTTGGGCGGTTTATTCTTACTCATCATTGTGATGGATTTTGCATCTTATAACTAGTCATTAATCATTGGGCGGCTTAATGTCATAATATTAACCCGCCAATTCTTTATTCTCAGGCATCCACTGCCAAAAATGACTAAGACCACCACCTCTTGCGATTGGGTTGCTTCCACTGTCACTGAACAATCTCTCAATGAGTATGTTGAGATGGGTGTTTTGCCAGCAAAAAATGTCATCCACTGGTGAGTTCCAGGGGTCGAAACTAAGCTTCAACCTAAAGAGGGCGAAGTTATAGTCTTTTCAGATCACCTCCTCCGTGGATTCTCACCACCCGGGTCCAAATTCTTTCAGGATGTTCTGAACTTCTACAAGCTGCACCCCCAAGATATTGGCTCCAACTCTGTTTCCAATATATGCAACTTTCAAGTCTTCTGTGAGGTGTACCTTTAAGAGGAGCCCAGCGTTGACTTATTCGGAGAGTACTATTACCTGAACCGCCAGACCAAGATGACAGACGGGCCTAGCCTTGAACTCAGCGGGATTTCTATCCAGAGGTAGAGAGATGCCGTTTTCCTTGTAGCTGCACTACCCAGTCACCCCAAGGACTGGAATCAGACTTGGTTCTACTGCCAAGATACCTCTCCAGCTGATGAAAATCCTCTGCCGGGTTTCTGCCCCTTCCGGCTTAGCCCTAGGCATGAACTCCCTGACCAGATCACTACTGCAGAACGGGCCAAGTACGCGCCTACCTTTTCAAAAATAAGGGCTTTATTAGCTAACGGCTTAACTGGAGTTGACCTGGTCCGTTGCTGGGTCGCCTGGAGGATTTTGCCTTTGAGCCGCCGCACTGGCTTAATGTACCAGAAGTGCTAGTCTTGGTGAAAATGTGCTGATGAAGCTCAAGGCAGTATATTCATTGACTGAGCAGCTATACGCTGGAACAACGAAGCCTTGTGGCCTTATTAGGTGGGAAGAGACCTCCAACACTTCTCAAGACCATGCCAGAGCAGTTCTCAACAGCACCGACTCAAATCGAAGAGTGCCGTCTGTCAGTTGCCCGAGCTGGAGCCATTGTCGCTCTAGGTCGAGCCAAAGCATGGCAAGCAAAACTTGACCCGGAAAAGATAGCCACCGGATGCCCCGAATATAAAGATGACGGGTCATGTTTTGAAGAACAAGATTTTAACAAGTGCGTTAGGGAGATGCGGCCCGTGGCGTGCAAACTTATTGAAGTACTGAATCTGAAGCGCTACACTCTGGCTTATGATGATCAGAACAACAAAATTAAGCCGCCCACCCATGAAGTGATGAATCTTGTTCCCACAGGCGTAAGCACCTCTTTGCCCCTGACCTTGACTCTGCTCCAATTATAAATGATGAAGCCATATTCGAGGCCTTAACTGGGATCGACTGGACGTCACCTGACCTTCAGATGGCCGAAGAAGAAGAAGAGCTGGCGCGGGATGACCCGGAGTCATCAACTCGCCAAGAAGGAAACTGATTCATAGTAATGATGGTCTAGGCGGCTTTCAGGCCAGGGTGTAAGACTGCAGCTTCAGAAAACACTTTGTTTCAACCTTGTGGGCTCGTGAAAGCCTTGTAATAGGCTAGTTTAAAACAATGATCTACCATGTCATGCCTTCGTGCATGTTAACCTTTGAATTTTGAGCCACCGATTTAATCTTTATGACCTGCCTGATGTAATCGCACATACGGGGCATACCAATACTCGTATTTGCATTTAAACTTTTGCATGTCCTGCAGAAAGGTTAAACAACATATGCCCTGGCGACTTAACATCAACAGCTAGGGCGGGTGACAACCCAAACATAATATACACTACTGGAATCAGAGATTTTGCCGTCTGTCAGCTCTTTGCCGTCTGCTAGCGGACGGCAAAGAAGGTCTTTGCCATCTGCTTACAAAAAACAGACGGCAAAGAACTGACAGACGGCAAAGAACCTGGTTGCCATCAGCCAATTCTTTGCCATCTGCCAGCAGATGGCAAAGAATCTTTGCCATCTGCTGGCAGACGGCAAAGAGGTGGGAGGGTCCAGTGGACACCAGCGCTGTAACGGCCCACCAGCCCCACCTCTTTGCCGTCTGCCAGCAGACGGCAAAGATTCTTTGCCATCTGCGGGCAGACGGCAAAGAGGTGGGGCTGTCTTTTTTTTTGCGGGTAGGACCCTAACACACAAATCACGCACGTACACTGGCTGGGCTAGACCAGAACCAACGCACGCGCCATCTCTCTCGCTCGCTTTGCTCTTTTCCTGTCTGGTCCCCTCGATCCCCTTGCGCCGCCACCACAGACGCTGGCCGATTCCGGCCGCTCCGGTGAGCTCTGGCGCCGCCCAGCACACCTACGGCTGCTCCTCGATGAGCTCTATCTATTCCTCCGCATCGATTTGTTTTCCTCTGCTCCCTGTGGTCGCCCCCTTCGGTTATGCCCTGCTAGGTTTTCGGTGTTGGTCGTGCTCCTCCTGCTCGCCGGGGGCTCCGCGGGCGCGGCCAAGCCACCGCCGCTACCATGCAGCCGGTCGTGCGCGACGCTCAACTGTGACTGTGAGCCTCCTTTCCTCGTCCTCCCCTGATCCGGTCGATTTCTTTCTGATCTGAGCATGCTCTGACCATGGATGGGTGGCAGCGGTGGGGATTCGGTACGGCAAGTTCTGCGGCATGGGGTGGAGCGGGTGCGAGGGGGGGGACCCCTGCGACAGCTGCGTAAAAAAAGGTACATCGTCACTCATCCCCTAGCTTCAGAAACCAAAAAAAATGGCATCTGGATCAATGGCCGCCATGAACAACCATACCATATCACTCTGCATTATTTGGACCTGGGAATTCAAATGGTACTGAATATTTGATAAGATGAGCCAGCTCTACTCTACTATGCTGTTAGAGAGTTTCAGAATTCAGATTTTTCAGTTGCTGAAAGCTCTACTCTGCTTTCATTTGGTAATGGCAATGCAGCGGCAGTTTGGTTCACGAAGATGTCTTTCCTGCACCGAAGATGTCTAATGGCTGATAACCTAGAGCGTCCGGGATGACCCTCTAATGGCTCATGTCCGCTCGGCAATAGGGAGCCTGAGGACTGCAGGCATCTATTCGTCCATTGCCACTAGACATAGGCACCCACATATCCGCTCTAACTATGCTTCCGGCGTTCACAACTACCAACAATTGGTGGCTGCAGGAAAGGAAATTCCCTCCCAAACATATGCATCCGAATTGTACATGGCGGGTTTGGAAGGAGAGTAATGCCGGACCATTCGACTAGACGGCCAGTGGGATCAAGCGAGTCTTTTATTTAATCAGGGAGGAAAACTAGGCATGGCGGCCGGCTGGATGCATCACCACCCATGGGGCTTAATTGTGCATGGTTTTTGATCTGACAGTTGGTGCGTACGTGTATCCTGAGCAGAGCTATCCCTCTGTGTGTTCTTTAGTCCATCAGAGTTTGGGTTGTGAACTGCCTGTATTTGTTTATCTGATCTAAAGTACGTCTATAGCCCTTGAAGACATTCTGTTACAGTCTGAGCAGTTGAGTCCACGGAAACGGAAGTAAGCATTACTTAATTCTGATTTGCCAAGCTAATCTTCATGTAGTTGTGTTAAGAACATCAAAATCATGACATGTGCCGTTGTATCTTCCTTGGGTAATGGTAGCTAGATAATTTTTTTCTTACTAATATGTATTTCCATATAGTTATTCACATTGTTTATCAGGAACTAAGGAAACGTATGGTCTTGCAGGGAAAGCTGGGACCTCAACCGTAAGCCTCGCCTCCAAGCACAGAAGCCACGCTGCTGCATGGGCCGTGCCATTACCACCAGCCCCATTAAGCTAATGCAGCTCACCACAACTTTTTGTGCCTACCTGCGTGCGTATCATCTTCTTAGTTTGTCCTGATCAGGTTCTTTGATTATTCAATCTACATAGCCGCCTGATCAGTTTTGTGACAGGGTTAGATCCATTGCTTCTGGATTGCTAATTCACGGCTTCATTGTTCTCTCACTTCGCTACATGAGTTTATAGGCATTCTGGACATGCTTTACAATCGACACAATTTGAGGGGAGTTGATGCATGAGCCTCAAATTTCTTGCACATCTTTAGTTGATAAGAGCAGCCTATTACTTCACAGTAAACACATTTATCTGATTATGAGGTTTTAGATGTGTTTTACATGTTCGTCAAATTACTGCGCTTACTGTTAGAACACTCAATACTGCACCCAAAAAAACAACATACTGATAGTTGGTGTCTTGACACACGGTAGCTAATTCATACATAATTTCTACTGATCCATCTAGACTTCTCCTATGTTATGTTTTTTTGTTATTTCCTAGATACACATTCTGTAATCTTAAGGACCGGTGATGCATGAGGGAGATCCCAATTCTTTCATCACTACTAATTTTACCATCTCCAGTGATATATCAACATGACATAGTGGGGTTTCTCAATTTCCCTTGGAGAGTTTGTGCTTAGTATCAATCTTATGTCAGACTAGCAACATTATGTAATAACATGTATAGGTACATGAGAAGTTGTGATTTTTATATTAATATATGCTATGGGAACCCGCCACTGCCAATTCTAGGATACATAGAATATTCAAAACATTCACGAAAGAATTAATTAGATAAATTAGATTTGTATCTTATGGTGATATTTCCATTGATTTCTTGCTGTAACCTGAAATGCTGAGTAGACAATTTTTCATGATGTGCAACTATTTTCATTTGAAAAATGCGTACTCACTTTCTATATATATGTTGCATATGCCTGGTTGGACAATGGAATATTGAACTTATTTGTGTGAGGTGAAAGTTCAAGTAAAGCTAATAGACAGTAAACTGGAAATTTAAAGTTAGAGTGCAACCTATTTTGATCCGCGTGCATGTGATTCTGTTTATAATAAGGGTTGATATATATGTATATTTAACATTTATTTCCTAAATACACGTACTAAAATTTTGTAGAAAAATACCGATAATGATGGTGGTGTCTGATTTCCTTGCTATATCGCCCCTCCCAGTAATTTGTTGCATGTTTGACTGATACAGTTATCGTAGACAAATTATGAAGACTTATACTGACTTTTAATTAGTAATAATGTTTCTGAAATGAAATTTTCTCCAAGTGAAATGCTACATTTCTACTCCTAACCCATTCTCTCTTTCTTAGTGTTTTTGTTATGCAGGTTGGAAGAAAAGAAGAAGATCCAGAGAAGATCTTAGTAATAAGATAGTTTTTAGGAAAGTAGATATTTAGTTTTAGGTCATTTCTTGTAATTTCAGATATGGAGTGCTTGTCTTTAGTTTTTGTTTTGACTTTGTGAAACTTGGTACCTATGGATGAAACTGTGTAATATTGATGAAACTATGTATATGTATGGATGAAACTTGCTACTATTGGTAACATGTGTTGGATATGCTATATTGATCATATATATATATCTGTGTTCGATTTTCTGTGAAAATGAATTGATATAAGAAGAAACATAATTAATGCCTATTTGGTCTCTTTGCCATCTGCCAGCAGATGGCAAAGAGCCTGCAGCCTTTGTCGTCTGCCAGCTGATGGCAAAGAGCCATGCCCTTTGCCGTCTATTGGCTGACGGCAAAGGCCTTTGCATCTTTGCCGTCCGCCAGCAGACGGCAAAGTGCCCTTTACCGTAGCTCGTTCAGCCGGACGTGATGCCGCACTTTGCCGTCTGCTGGCTGACGGCAAAGGCCTTTGCCGTCCGCCAGGCATGCCTTTGCCGTCAGCCATGGCAGACGGCAAACTGCCTGATTCCTGTAGTGATAGTCTTATACAATTACTGAAAAGACTATAATCAAGGCCATTCAAGCTGAAACATACTAGCGACTTAAAGTCGAAAACCAGGGCGTGTTACCAAACCTCGAATATTCATAATTGAAAACATACATGTAGATTTGGACCATACTGATGTCTTAAACATCAATATCCAGAGCGGGTGACAACCCAAAGTCGTGTAATCACATGACCTCAGTTGTTCAAACCAAAGCCTACTCGCGACTTAAAGGCCATAGCCAGGGTGGGTTAACAAACCCAAAATACTCAAATATGAGGCATACCATCGGAGCTTTATTATCCGGATTGTCAAAATTCTCTTAACAGAAAAAATCTTTAGAAAAAACAAATTCAAAGGACTCGAAAAGAAAAAATTCAAAAATTCTCAAATAATTGCCTGGCCGGCTTACCAAAGCACGACCAAACAAGTTGGCTCACAGGGCCATGTGCTTTCAAGGGCCGCACAACCTTTGAGTTAATCCTAGGTCATTGTAAGCCGGCTCTCACGTGACACAAGCCGCTGTTTTAACCTTAACTAGTTCAGGGTCTTGAAAAGGATTGACTGTTAAGAGTTCGGCGGGTCACCTGGCGGAGTAGCAAGTTGCAAACAGGCAGGATAACTCATAATTTGGCGTCCACGCCTGGTCAAGAGGGTATGAAAGCTAAACCCGGTGGGTTGGAAGCCCCCAAGTGACCTTATGACCAAATAATAAAGACTAAGATACACAGAAATGAAACGACAGAGGCCCTGAATTTTTCAGGGATGTCGTCTTTATTATATTGATCATAATATATATATATATATATATATATATATATATATATATATACATTGACAAATGTATGTACAAAGATGAGAGCCGGTGGCTCAGGTGTAATAAGGCCGAAGATGAGCAATATTCCAGGGCCGGCGGGTCTCCTCCGACTTGCGTGAATCCTTGTGTTCTCGTATATCAATGAGGTAATAAGACCCGTTATTTAGGTTTTTGCTGACCACAAAGGGTCCTTCCCAAGGTGGGGATAACTTGTGCATATCTGTTTGATCTTGGATCAGCCAGAGCACCAAGTCACGTTCTTGAAATGCCCGGGTTTTAACTCTATGGCTATGATAGCAACGCAGGTCTTGTTGATATATTGCCGAACGAGCCGCCGCAAGGTCACGCTCCTCATCCAAAGCATCGAGTGCATTTTGACGTGCTATCTCATTATTAGCTTCAACATAAGCCGCCACGCGGGGCGAGTCATGACGGATATCACTTGGAAGAACCGCCTCTGCGCCGTAGACCATAAAGAAAGGCGTATAGCCTGTTGACCTGTTAGGGGTGGTATTGATACTCCAGAGTACTGAAGGTAACTCCTCAACCCAACAACCTGGCATTCGCTTCAAAGGAACCATAAGCCGGGGTTTTATGCCTCTCAAAATTTCTTGGTTAGCCCTCTCAGCTTGACCATTAGACTGCGGATGAGCCACAGAAGAAACATCAAGACGAATATGCTCTCTTTGACATAACTCCTTCATAGCACCCTTAGAAAAATTAGTGCCATTATCAGTGATGATACTATGAGGGTAACCAAAATGGAAGATCGGTTTTTTAACAAACTGGACTGCAGTCGCCGCATCACACTTGCTGACCGGCTCTGCTTCAACCCACTTGGTAAATTTGTCAACCGCCACCAAGAGGTGGGTTTTGTTACCCTTAGACCTCTTGAAGGGTCCAACCATATCAAGCCCCCAGACTGGAAACAGCCAAGTAATTGGAATCATCCTCAACTCTTGAGCCGGCACATGAGCCCGTCGAGAAAATTTCTGACATCCATCACACTTGCTGACGATATCCTCTGCATCAGCGTGAGCCGTCAACCAATAAAACCCATGACGAAAAGCTTTATCCACTAAGGACTTAGAGCCGGCATGATGCCCACAATCACCTTCATGGATTTCTCGTAAAATCTCACGGCCCTCTTCAGGAGAAACACAACGTTGGAACACGCCTGTCACACTGCATCGGTGTAACTCGCCATTAACAATAGTCATAGATTTAGATCGCCTGGTGATTTGCCTTGCCAAAGTTTCATCCTCAGGTAACTCACCCCGGGTCATATAAGCCAAGTAAGGAAGTGTCCAATCAGGAATAGTATGGAGAGTCGCCACTAATTGCGCCTCTGGGTCAGGAATGGCAAGATCCTCTTTTGATGGTAACTTGACTGAGGGATTATGCAATACATCAAGAAACACATTAGGAGGCACCGGCTTACGTTGAGACCCAAGCCGGCTCAAGGCATCGGTCGCCTCATTCTTCCTTCGATCAAGGTGCTCCACTTGATAACCCTTGAAGTGACCAGCAATATTATCAACCGCCCGACGATAAGCCGCCATGAGTGGGTCTTTGGAATCCCATGTACCTAAAACTTGCTGAGCCACAAGGTCTGAGTCGCCAAAACCCCTGACCCGGCTCAAATTCATTTCCTTGGCCATACGAAGGCCGTGGAGTAAAGCCTCATATTCAGCTGCATTGTTAGTACAAGGAAACATCAACCTTAACACATAACAAAATTTGTCACCTCGTGGGGAAGTCAAAATAACTCCAGCCCCTGAGCCTTCCAGCTGCCTGGACCCATCAAAGTGGATCGTCCAATATGTGTTATCAGGCTTCTCCTTAGGCATCTGTAATTCTGTCCAGTCATTGATGAAATCCACCAGAGCCTGAGACTTGATAGCTGTTCTTGGCACATATTTCAAACCATGAGGTCCAAGTTCCATTGCCCACTTAGCAACCCGGCATGTGGCTTCCCTGTTTTGAATAATATCTCCTAAGGGAGCAGAGCTGACCATCGTAACAGGATGACCAAGAAAATAATGTTTCAGCTTGCGACTCGCCATGAACACTCCATATACCAATTTCTGCCAATGTGGATATCGTTGCTTGGACTCAATCAACACCTCACTGACATAATAAGCCGGCCTCTGGACTGGGTACTCCTTACCCGTCTCCTTGCGCTCCACCACAATCGCCACACTGACAGCCTTACTATTAGCTGCCACATACAGAAGCAAAGGTTCTTTCTCAATGGGAGCCACAAGGATGGGCGGCTCAGCTAACTGCTTTTTAAGCGCCTTAAACGCCTTATCAGCAGCGTCACTCCAGACAAAATGATCTGTTTTCTTCATCATCTGGTATAAGGGAATAGACTTCTCTCCCAAGTGGCTTATGAACCAGCTTAGAGCCGCGATACGACCCGCTAGGTGCTGGACTTCATTAACACACGCCGGCTTAGCGAATGAAGTAATAGCCTTAATCTTCTCTGGGTTAGCTTCAATACCTCTCTCTGAAACCAAAAAAACCCAAGAGCTTGCCTACAGGCACACCAAAAACACATTTGGCCGGGTTAAGCATCATCTTATAGACCCAGAGATTATCAAAAGTCTCTCTTAGATCATCCAAGAGCGTCTCCTTTTTCCTAGATTTAACCACAATATCATCCACATAAGCATGCACATTGCGCCCAATTTGACTGTGAAAGCAATTCTGAACACAACGTTGATAAGTCGCTTGGGCACTCTTAAGCCCAAAAGGCATAGAGACATAGCAAAAAGCTCCAAAAGGGGTGATAAAAGACGTCTTCTCTTGGTGTTTAACTGCCATCTTGATCTGATGATAACCAGAATAAGCATCCAGGAAAAATAAACTCTCACAACCCGCCGTGGCATCAATAATCTGGTCAATATGGGGAAGAGCAAAAGGATTAGCTGGACAAGCTTTGTTAAGATCTGTGTAGTCAACACACATACGCCAAGTGCCATTCTTCTTAAGCACCAGCACCGGGTTAGCCAACCACACCGGATGAAAAACCTCCATGATAAACCGAGCCGCCAAGAGCCGGGCCACCTCTTCTCCAATGGCCTTACATCATTCTTCATTGAAACGACGAAGAAACTGCTTGACCAGCTTAAATTTAGGATCCACATTAAGAGTGTGCTCAGCGGATTCTCTCGGTACACTCGACATGTTAGAAGGTTTCCATGTAAAGATGTCCTGATTCTCACGAATGAACTTGATGAGCGCGCTTTCCTATTTAGGATCCATATTAGCCCCCACTGTGAACTGCTGAGATGAGTCGCCAGGGACAAAGTTGATTTGCTTAGTATCGTCGGCCGACTTAAACTTCAACAAAGGGTCTTGCTCAGTGGTGGGTTTCTTCAAAGGGGTCATATCCGCCGGGTCAACATTATCCTTATAAAATTTAAGCTCCTCAGTTGCACAAGCTGACTCAGCATAGGCAGCATCTCCTTCTTCACATTCCAAAGCAATCTTTCGATCACCATGGATTGTAATAGTACCCTTGTGCCCTGGCATCTTAAGCTGTAAATAAACATAACAAGGCCGTGCCATAAATTTGGCGTAAGCCGGCCGTCCGAACAAGGCATGATAAGGGCTCTTGATTTTGACCACTTCAAACCATAACGTCTTTTCTCTGTAGTCATAGTCATCGCCAAAAGCCACCTCCAAGGCAATCTTACCAACTAGATATGCCGACTTACCAGGTACCACACCATTAAAAACTGTAGAAGACGGCTTAAGCTCCTTATCAGTTAAATTCATCTGACGAAGGGTATCATAGTAAAGGATATTAATACTGCTGCCACCATCCATGAGCACTTTAGTGAATTTATAACCCCCAACCTGAGGGGCTACCACCAATGCTAGTTGACCCAGATTGTCAACCCGGGGCAGGTGATCCTCTCGACTCCATGTGATTGGCTGCTCTGACCACCACAAGTATTGAGGTGCTGCCGGCTCAATAGTACTGACCGCGCGTTTATGAACCTTCTGATCTCGCTTGCAAAGACTTGTGGTGAAAACATGATATTGGCCACTGTTAAGCTGCTTTGGATTACTCTGGTATCCTGACTGATGCTGCTGGTTACCCTGACCAGACTGTTGGTTATAACCACCCTGGTTGCCCTGTCCTTGATACCCAGAAGTTGAGCCGCCACCACCAAAGCCGGGCCCCTGTGAGCCGAATCCTGACCCGTCAGGCATGCCGTTATTGTTGCCATGATTCTGACTGAAGTTGGAATTCCTATATTCTTTCATGATGAAACAGTCCTTCCAAGCATGAGCCGCCAGTTTATTGGGCAGACTGTGTTTCGGGCAAGGTTCATTCATCATCACCTCAATATTAAATTTTGTCCCTCCAAAGGCCTGCTTACCATTGCCATTATGGCACTGGTTTTTATACCTAGTGTTGGTGTTAGCTGAAGGAAATATGCCCTAGAGGCAATAATAAAGTTGTTATTTTATATTTCTTTATTAATGATAAAGGTTTATTATTCATGCTAGAATTGTATTGATCGGAATCTTAAATACATGTGTGAATACATAAACAAATACCGTGTCCCTAGTAAGCCTCTACTAGACTAGCTCGTTGATCAAAGATGATTAAGGTTTCCTAACCATAGACATGTGTTGTCATTTGATAACGGGATCACATCATTAGAAGAATGATGTGATGGACAAGACCCATCCGTTAGCTTAGCATAATGATCATTCAGTTTATTGCTATCACTTTCTTCATGTCAAATACATATTCCTTCGACTATGAGATTATGCAACTCCCGTATACCGGAGGAATACATTGTGTGCTATCAAACATCACAACATAACTGGGTGATCATAAAGATGCTCTACAAGTATCTTCGAAGGTGTTTGTTGAGTTGGCATAGATTGAGATTAGGATTTGTCACTCCGAGTATCGGAGAGGTATCTCTGGGCCCTCTCGGTAATACAAATCACAAGCTTGCAAGCAAACGACTAAGGAGTTAGTCACGAGGTGATGTATTACAGAACGAGTAAAGATACTTACCGGTAACGAGATTGAACTAGGTATAGAGATACCGACGATCGAATCTCGGGCAAGTAACATACCGATAGACAAAGGGAATTACGTATGTTGTCATAACGGTTCAACCGATAAAGATCTTCATAGAATATGTAGGAGCCAATATGGGCATCTAGGTTCCTCTATTGGTTATTGACCGGAGAGTTGTCTTGGTCATGTCTACATAGTTCTTGAACCCGTAGGATCCGCACGCTTAACGTTCGATGACGATATAGTATTATATGAGTTATGTGATTTGGTGACCGAATGTTGTTCGGAGTCCCGGATGAGATCACGGACATGACGAGGAGTCTCGAAATGGTCTAGAGGTAAAGATTGATATATAGGACGATAGTATTCAGACACCGGAAATGTTTCGGGGGGTACCGGGTACTTATCGGGTCACCCGTGGCAAAAGTTATGGGCCTTATGGGCCAAGAGAGGAAACACACCAACCACAAGGGGCTGGTGTGCCCCCATAGCAGGCCGGCCTAGGTGGAGAAGGAAAGATGGGAGGGAAAGGAAAGTGTGGAGTAGGACTCCTGCTTCCTTCCCTCTCCCCCCCTCTTTCCTTCCCCCTTGTTCATACAAGGAAAGGGGGGAGGCACGGCCATGGCAGGAGCCCTAGGGCAGGCCGGCCACCTATGTGGTGCGCCAGGCTTCCTCCCCTTCCCCTCCCACCTATATATATGTGGGAGGGGGGCGCCTAGCACACACCAAATCAATTGTTAGCCGTGTGCGGCGCCCCCCTCCACCGTTTACACCCCCGGTCATATTTTCGTAGTGCTTAGGCGAAGCCCTGCGGAGATCACTTCACCATCACAGTCACCATGCCGTCATGCTGACGAAACTCATCTACTACCTCGCCATCTTGCTGGATCAAGAAGGCGGAGGATGTCACCGAGCTGAACGTGTGCTGAACGCAGAGGTGCCGTACGTTCGGTACTAGATCGGTTGGATCATGAAGAAAGTTCGACTACATCAACCGCGTTGTGAAACGCTTCCGCTTACGGTCTACGAGGGGTATGTAGACACACTCTTCCCTCTCGTTGCTATGCATCTCCTTGATAGATCTTGCGTGTGCGTAGAATTTTTTTGTTTTCCATGCAACATTTCCCAACAGTGGCATCCGAGCCAGGTCTATGCGTAGATGATATGCACGAGTAGAACACAAAGAAGTTGTGGGTGGTGATGTTCATACTGCTTACCACCAACGTCTTATTTTGATTTGGCGGCATTGTGGGATGAAGCGGCCCGGACCAACCTTACATGTCCACGTACATGAGACCGGTTCCACCGACTGACATGCAACTAGTTTTGCATAAAGGTGGCTGGCGGGTGTCTGTTTCTCCTACTTTAGTTGAATCGAATTTGACTGCGGCCGGTCCTTGAAGAAGGTTAAAACAACAAACTTGATGAATCACCGTTGTGGTTTTTGCCGTAGGTAAGAACGGTTCTTGCTAGAAGCCCGTAGCAGCCACGTAAAACTTGCAAGAACAAAGTAGAGGACGTCTAACTTGTTTTTGCAGGGCATGTTGTGATGTGATATGGTCAAGACATGATGTGATATTGGTTATTGTATGAGATGATCATGTTTTGTAAGTTATCGGCAACTGGCAGGAGCCTTATGGTTGTCTCTTTATTGTATGAAATGCAAATGCCATGTAATTGCTTTACTTTATCACTATGCATTAGCGATAGTTGTAGAAGCAATAGTTGGCGAGACGACCACGACGCAACGATGAAGATCAAGGTGTCAAGCCAGTGGCGATGGAGATCAGGACGATGCTTTGGAGATGGAGATCAAAAGCACAAGATGATGATGGCCATATCATTTCACATATTTTGATTGCATGTGATGTTTATCCTTTATGCATCTTATTTTGCTTAGACCGGCGGTAGCATTATAAGATGATCCCTTCACTAAATTTCAAGATAAAAGTGTTCTCCCCGAGTATGCACCATTGCTAAAGTTCGTCGTTTCGAAGCACCTCGTGATGATCGGGTGTGATAGACTCTACGTTCACATACAACGGGCGTAAGACAGTTTTGCACATGCAGAATACTTGGGTTAAACTTGACAAGCCGAGCATGTACAAACATGGTCTCGGAACACTGGAGACCGAAAGGTCGAACATGAGTCATATAGTAGATATGATCAACATAGAGATGTTCACCATTGATGACTACCCCATCTCACGTGATGATCGGATTTGGGTTAGTTGATTTGGATCACGTATCACTTAGATAACTTGAGGGATGTTTATTTAAGTGGGAGTTCTTTAGTAATTTGATTAATTGAACTTAATTTATCATGAACTTAGTCTTATAGTTTTGCATATCTATGTTGTAGATCAATGGCCCGAGCTACCATTCCCCTGAATTTTAATGCATTCCTAGAGAAAGCTAAGTTGAAAGATGATGGTAGCAACTACACAGACTGGGTCCGTAACTTGAGGATTATCCTCATTGCTGCACAGAAGAATTATGTCCTTGATGCACCGCTAGGTGAAAGGCCTGCTACAGGAGCTGAAGCTGATGTTATGAACATCTGGCAAGCTTGATCTGATGACTACTCAATAGTTCAGTGTGCCATGCTTTACGGCTTAGAACCGGGATTCAAAGACATTTTGAATGTCATGGAGCATATGAGATGTTCCAGGAGTTGAAGTTGATATTTCAAGCAAATGCCCGGGTTGAGAGATATGAAGTCTCCAACAAGTTCTATAGCTGCAAGATGGAGGAGAACAGTTCTGTCAGTGAACACATACTCAGAATGTCTGGGTATTATAATCACTTGACTCAGCTGGGAGTTGATCTTCCAGTTGATTGTGTTATTGACAGAGTTCTTCAATCACTGCCACCAAGCTACAAAGGCTTCGTGATGAACTATAATATGCAAGGGATGAACAAAACAATTCCCGAGCTCTTCGCAATGCTTAAGGCCGCGGAGGTAGAAATCAAGAAGGAGCATCAAGTGTTGATGGTTAACAAGACCACTAGTTTCAAGAAAAAGGGCAAGGGAAAGAAAGGGAACTTCAAGAAGAATGGCAAGCAAGTTGCCACTCCCCGGAAGAAACCCAAAGCTGGACCCAAGCCTGAAACTGAGTGCTTCTACTGCAAAGGGAGTGGTCACTGGAAGTAGAACTGCCCCAAGTATTTGGCGGATAAGAAGGATGGCAAAGTGAACAAAGGTATATTTGATATACATGTAATTGATGTGTTCCTTACTAATGCTCGTAGTAGCGCCTGGGTATTTGATACTGGTTCGGTTGCTCATATTTGTAACTCGAAACAGGGGCTGCGGAATAAACAAAGATTGGCTAAGGACGAGGTGATGATGCGCGTCGGAAATGGTCCGGAGGTCGATGTGATCGCCGTCGGCACTCTACCACTACATCTACCTTCGGGATTAGTTTTAGACCTCAATAATTGTTATTTGGTGCCCGCGTTGAGCATGAACACTATATCTGGATCTTGTTTATTGCGAGACGGTTATTCATTTAAGTCAGAGAATAATGGTTGGTCTATTTATATGAATAATATCTTTTATGGTCATGCACCCTTGAAGAGTGGTCTATTCTTATTGAATCTCGATTGTAGTACACATAATCATAATATTGATGCCAAAAGATGCAAAGTTGATAATGATAGTGCAACATATTTGTGGCACTGCCGTTTAGGTCATATTGGTGTAAAGTGCATGAAGAAACTCCATGCAGATGGGCTTTTGGAATCACTTGATTATGAATCATTTGATACTTGCGAACCATGCCTTATGGGCAAGATGACTAAAACTCCGTTCTCCGGAACAATGGAGCGAGCTAACGACTTATTGGAAATAATACATACCGATGTATGCGCTCCAATGAGTGTTGAAGCACATGGCGGGTATCGTTATTTTCTGACCTTCACAGATGATTTGAGTAGATATGGGTATATCTACTTAATGAAACACAAGTCTGAAACATTTGAAAAGTTCAAAGAATTTCAGAGTGAAGTGGAGAATCATCGTAACAAGAAAATAAAGTTTCTACGATCTGATCGCGGAGGCGAATATTTGAGTTACGAGTTTGGCCTTCATTTAAAACAATGTGGAATTGTTTCACAACTCACGCCACCTGGAACACCACAACGTAATGGTGTGTCCGAACGTCGTAACCATACTTTATTATATATGGTGCGATCTATGATGTCTCTTACCGATTTACCACTATCATTTTGGGGTTATGCATTAGAGACAGCCGCATTGTGGCACCCTGGCTCATAGAACCGGAATGCCAGTGTTCCCAGCCCAGAGATCATTGTCTTCTGGAAACACTCAACATCTTGGCAACAGAAACATAGCTGACTTTTATTGATAATAAAGAGTACAGGCTTACAAGAGCCTCGAGGCCAGAGCACAACAAGTGCTATACAGTATGTACATTATTTATCAAACATGATGGGCCTCGGCATAACTTAGCGATACTACAGCGGAAAGCTAAAGCGTAGCGGAATATGGCAGCAACTCCATCCACAGGGACACTGCTGTGGACACATCCTAGGCATTATAACACGAACCTCCAAGACCTGCGTCTTAGTCTTCTCCTGCATCTGGCATGATACGCCAGGTGAGTACTTTGAATGTACTCGCAAGCACATGACAACCAAATAATGCAGCAAGTAATAGCATGGCAATAAACATGTTGAGTCTTAAATGCTGAGATCACGGTCATCAACTTACTCATATCCGGGTTGCTTCACAACCCACGGAGTACTCCACCTCACTGAGTACTTCCGCACATAAGGCAAGTTCTTTCATCAGTATCATTATTACGGTTGATCTCCTACAGAGGTCTGGACGGGCTATCCAATTCCTTGGACACGGCTATTCGAATAGATTTAACACTCTGCAGAGGTTGTACACTTTACCAACACCACGGAACTCATGGCCTCGTACTCCCATTCGGGTGGACAAACGACGTTCCGACGAAACCTGTCTGACCCGTGACTCTTCCATCGTACCACCGGCCATCACACTCCTTCTTGGAGTCAAGCCCTGGGTGGCCCCGTGTCCTCAAGACACCTGCCACCGTCGTGGCCAAACTAACTGTCCCAAACGGGGACGCCGGCAAATAACTCAACTGGGCTCACAGAGTTATCGTCGTCTACCTGATCAGGGTAGCATGCACGCATAACCCTCCCTCTTTGGAGGTACCGGTGAAAGAGCACGCAGCCAGCCCAAGTCAAGGCCGTCCCATACCGGCAAATGTGGCTGCACGTTTTAACCCAGATAGGTGACTCTCGATCAACCAACTAAGTTTCGTTAAACATTCAGCAGGTTATCAACTCGTGTGAACTTAGTTGGTCATCTTAGCCATCTATTAATTTACTTGGAATTAGTTGGGGTTAAATTTAATATGCAAAATGCATATGAAAATGCAATGCTATGACATGCTTCAAAACATGGTTATCCTGGCTTGCCTTGGTCTGCTGAGTTGTTCAAAAACTCTGGTTCTTCAACTCCAAGGTTTTCACCTTCTGAAAATAATCAAAAACAGCAAAGAAAAATATCAAGCAACACTGTTTAATGTTCCAGAAATTCTGTGAGTAAAATAAAAATGTGAAACTTGGTGGAAAAATAGAGCATTGAGGTGTGGACCCAATGCAAAAAGAATCATTTGAATTGGACCTTTCTGTTAAAAGTTATTAACAGTCAAAGGTCTCTGTTAAATCAGTTTTGTTTAAAAAATCAAATAAAACAAACGGAGTAACTGGGCCGGCCCACGTCGACAATGCACTGGCCCAGGGCCACTTACCCCTTCGTTTCAAACGAAACAGAGGAGGAAGAGGAGGCCGAGGGGGAGGCGGCACTCCGGCGAGCAGCGCCGGCGATCTGGTCAGCGGGAGGGGCTGGCGATGGGCGGGATGGAGGGAGCTCGGAGAGGCGGTTCGCCTCGTACCCGTGGCGTGGCCGGGGATGCAGCGACGGCGTCGCCCCCTTCTTCTCCGGCGGCCAGCACTTTCGGGCGTCAGCGAACTCATCTATTCCGGCGAGGATTGGCCACGGCGATGGGTCGGGGAGCTCCACGGGACCTCACTGAGCTCACTGGTGGCCGTGGGGGAGGCGGAGGTGGATCAGAGAGGGTAGGAGGAAGAGAGGGCGGGCGGCGGAGCTCCGGTCGAGCTCGAGGCCAGGGGCCTCTATGCTTCGATTGGGGCTGCCAGGAGGAGCTTGGGTGGAGGAGGAGAGGAGTGAGGAACTCTGGGAGGCCGGGGAGGGGCTTTTATAGGCGAGGGAGCCGAGCGGCGATCTCTCCCGAACAATGGCGATGCGGGCCATGGCGACGGTGCTCATACGCCTCGCTGGCTGGACACGAGCGGCGACGAGACCGGAGAGGGCAGAGGGAGCATTCAATGCGGAGAGGACGAGGCGGGGAGAAGAGGACGCGCCGCACATACAGTGTGGTCACGGGCCGAACATGGCGGCGGTGATGCGGCGGTCGGCGAGGGCCTCTTCGGCACAGGTGAGGTGACCTGAGGGGCTACGCGGCAGCCAGGGACCTAGTCGGTATGCGTGGACAAGCCATAGTGGCGAGGCAGCAGAGGGACGCGATGGCTCGGGCACGGGTGCTGCGCAGCGCACGGCGACAGCCATGCCAGGCCCGTGCTCACCACGCCATCTTGCGCTTCACAGCCACGTTGCCCTGGCGACCTTGTCTGACGTGTCGACCATGGTCCATTCACATCACCCGAGGCTCTGGTTTGGCTTGAAGTGGTCTGTGCTGAGAGGTTTCATCAATAACAGTTTCTGACAGAAACATGAAGGGGCTTCTAGAGCTTAGGAGAAGATGAGGGGGAGTCAATGAGCTTGTCTGGTGTGATTCTGGTTGAATGAACGACAAGCTGACCAAGTTTGAGCTCATTTGGTTGAAGTTTGAGGGTAGCTCATGTGAAATGCACAAAACTGGCCTGAATCTGCAAATGGAAGTACTGATCAAAAGATAATTCTTGGAGGGCTGAAAATTTGTGGAGAGTGCTCATTTGGTGTTGTCTCATTGCTGTAAAAATTTGGTAGCAATTGGACAAACCAAAAATGCACTTCCTTCACAATGGCTGGTTCTGGACAGAGAGGAAAATGGATTTTTAAGCAAAATATTTGAACATGACCAAGGAATGTTTTTGAAGATTTGGTGGAGATATGGTCCAAGGGATTTTTAGGAATTAATTGAGAAGTTTAGGAGCATCAAAACTATAGGTTGCTTCACAACCCATGCCAATGCCCTAATTTCCCAATTAAAAGAAAAGCTTTTGAAAATGATTTGAATGGAAATTTGAGTACTTGAGGTTCCTGGCAGAACATTTGCAAGATGATGAGGCTAGGAACCACTTGGCAAAGATTCAAAAATGACCAAGTCCATGTGAAAGAATTTGAAATCCATTCAAATTCAAATAAAGTCAAGTCAAATTTTGAAAAGAAAAAGTTGGCAAAAATCAGGGTGTCACACGCATTCACGTTAAATAGGGCACCATGTAAATCCGTTGAGACAACAACCGTATGAACTGTGGTTTGGTAAGAAACCTAAGCTGTCATTTCTTAAAGTTTGGGGTTGAGACACTGTGTCAAAAGGCTTCAGCCTGATAAGCTCGAACCCAAATCGGAGAAGTGCGTCTTCATAGGATACCCTAAGGAAACAATTGGGTACACCTTCTACCACAGATCCGAAGGCAAGATCTTTGTTGCTAAGAATGGATCCTTTTTAGAGAAGGAGTTTCTCTAGAAAGAAGTGAGTGGGAGGAAAGTCGAACTTGATGAGGTAATTGTACCTTCTCTTGAATTGGAGAGTAGCACATCATAGAAAACTGTTCCAGTGATGCCTACACCAACTAGAGAGGAAGCAAATGATGTTGATCATGAAACTTTAGATCAAGTTACTACTGAACCTCGTAGGTCAACCAGAGCATGATCCGCACCAGAGTGGTATGGTAATCCTGTTCTGGAAGTCATGTTACTAGACCAAGGCGAACCTATGGACTATGAAGAAGCTATGATGAGCCCAGATTCCGATAAATGGCTTGAGGCCATGAAATCTGAGATAGGATCCATGTATGAGAACAAAGTGTGGACTTTGGTGGACTTGCCCGATGATCGGCAAGCCATAGAGAATAAATGGATCTTCAAGAAGAAGACTGACGGTGATGGTAATGTTACTGTCTACAAAGCTCGACTTGTCGCGAAAGGTTTTTGACAAGTTCAAGGAGTTGACTACGATGAGACTTTCTCACCCGTAGCGATGCTTAAGTCTGTGTGAATCATGTTAGCAATTGCCGCATTTTATAATTATGAGATCTGTCAAATGGATGTCAAAACTGCATTCCTTAATGGATTTCTTAAAGAAGAGTTGTATATGATTCAACCAAAAGGTTTTGTCGATCCTATAGGTGCTAACAAAGTGTGCAAGCTCCATCAATCCATCTATGGACTGGTGCAAGCATCTCAGAGTTGGAATATACGCTTTGATGAGGTGATCAAAGCATATGGTTTTATACAGACTTACGGTGAAGCCTGTATTTACAGGAAAGTGAGTGGGAGCTCTGTAGCATTTCTGATATTATATGTGGATGACATATTGTTGATTGGAAATGATATAGAATTTCTGGATAGCATAAAAGGTGACTTGAATAAGAATTTTTCAATGAAAGACCTCGGTGAAGCTGCTTATATATTGGCATCAAGATCTATAGAGATAGATCGAGACGCTTAATAGGACTTTCACAAAGCACATACCTTGATAAAGTTTTGAAGAAGTTCAAAATGGATCAGTCAAAGAAAGGGTGCTTGCCTGTGTTACAAGGTGTGAAGTTGAGTCAGACTCAAAGCCCGACCACTGCAGAAGATAGAGAGAAAATGAAAGTCATTCCCTATGCCTCAGCCATAGGTTCTATCATGTATGCTATGCTATGTACCAGACCTGATGTGTGCCTTGCCATAAGTTTGGCAGGGAGGTACCAAAGTAATCCAGGAGTGGATCACTGGATAGCGGTCAAGAACATCCTGAAATACCTGAAAAGGACCAAGGATACATTTCTCATTTATGGAGGTGATGAAGAGCTCGTCGTAAATGGTTACGTCGATGCAAGCTTCGACACTGATCCGGATGACTCTAAGTCACAAACCATATACGTATTTATATTGAATGGTGGAGCTGTCAGTTGGTGCAGTTCCAAGAAGAGCGTCGTGGTGGGATCTACATGTGAAGCAGAGTACATAGCTGCTTCGGAAGCAGCACATGAAGGAGTCTGGATGAAGGAGTTCATATCTGATCTGGGTGTAATACCCAGTGCATCAGGTCCAATGAAAATCTTTTGTGACAACACTAGAGCAATAGCCTTGGCGAAGGAATCCAGGTTTCACAAGAGAACCAAACACATCAATAGATGCTTCAACTCCATTCGTGAAAAGGTCAAGGATGGAGACATAGAAATTTGCAAAGTACATACGGATTTGAATGTGCAGACCCGTTGACTAAGCCTCTTCCGCGAGCAAACCATGATCAGCACCAAGGCTCCATGGGTGTTAGATTCATTACAATGTAATCTAGATTATTGACTCTAGTGCAAGTGGGAGACTAAAGGAAATATGCCGTAGAGGCAATAATAAAGTTGTTATTTTATATTTCCTTATTCATGATAAAGGTTTATTATTCATGCTACAATTGTATTGATCAGAATCTTAAATACATGTGTGAATACATAAACAAATAACGTGTCCCTAGTAAGCCTCTACTAGACTAGCTCATTGATTAAAGATGGTTAAGGTTTCCTAACCATAGACTTGTGTTGTCATTTGATAACGGGATCACATCATTAGGAGAATGATGTGATGGACAAGACCCATCCGTTAGCTTAGCATAATGATCGTTCAGTTTATTGCTATCGCTTTCTTCATGTCAAATACATATTCCTTTGACTATGAGATTATGCAACTCCCAGATACCGGAGGAATACCTTGTGTGCTATCAAACGTCACAACGTAACTGGGTGATCATAGAGATGCTCTATAGGTATCTCTGAAGGTGTTTGTTGAGTTGGCATAGATCGAGATTAGGATTTGTCACTCCGAGTATCGGAGAGGTATCTCTGGGCCCTCTCGGTAATACACATCATAAGCTCGCAAGCAAACGACTAAGGAGTTAGTCACGAGGTGATGTATTATGGAATGAGTAAAGAGACTTGCCGGTAACGAGATTGTACTAGGTATAGAGATACCGACGATCGAATCTCGGGCAAGTAACATACCGATGGACAAAGGGAATTACTTATGTTGTCATAACGGTTCAACCGATAAAAATCTTCATAGAATATGTAGGAGCCAATATGGGCATCTAGGTTCCGCTATTGGTTATTGACCGGAGAGGTGTCTCGGTCATGTCTATATAGTTCTCGAACCCGTAGGGTCCGCACGCTTAACGTTCAATGACGATATAGTATTATATGAGTTCTGTGATTTGGTGATTGAATGTTGTTCAGAGTCCTGGATGAGATCACAGACATGACGAGGAGTCTCAAAATGGTCGAGAGGTAAAGATTGATATATATAACGATAGTATTCGGACACCGGAAGTGTTTCGGGGGGTACCGGGTAGTTATCGGGTCACCGGAAGGGGTTCCGGGCACCCCCGGCAAAAGTTTTTTTTACCTTGAAGACTGCAGGGCTTACACCCCACAGCATTTTATTAAACTTGAGAGAACAAAGTACAAATGAGTCCTCAAGATTAGGAACAAAAGAAAAGAAACACTATACAAAACTAATAGAAACAAAGAGCTATACCTAAACGCTAAAAGCAAGAGCCTCATCAAGAAGGCAGGAAGTCAATCCATTTAAGAAGTACATCTCTGTATCTCCTTTTGATCCTGTGAGTGAGGAGGGTAATGTCATGGATGAAGCCATTCCTCCATTGCCTGAAAGGTTGTCTGATATGTCTAAAAGCCCTATCATTCCTGACTTTCCAAATATTCCACCATGCAAGAAAAACCACTTCAGTGAAGAATGGCTTATTGAAATCCTTCCTGGCATGCAAAGCAATTTGAACACTCTCATTGCTATCCATCCATACAACCTGAAGATAATTCCATACACGCACACTAAAGTTACTTTGGAAGAAAAGATGGTTCCTGTCCTCAAGAGCTCCAGTGGGGCAAAGGACACATTCAGGCCCATCATTAATTCTCCAGTGCCTTCTCTGTATCATGTCTTTAGTGTTAACCCTATCCATTATGACTAGCCAGGCAAACATTTTGATCGACATGGTGCAACAACTCTTCCAGACCCATCTCAGAATGGGATTTGCCAAAACTGGTTGATGCACAAAGTCATAAAATTTCTTGGTAGAGTACTCTGACCTCTTACCATGCCTCCAGACCCAAGTATCCGAATTCCCACTATCCAGATTGACATTTGTCATCAAGGAAGTCAACTGATTGAACTCTTGGAAAGCTAATTCGGAGAGGGGCAAAGAGAACATTTGCTGAAAATTCTCACTCTGAAAAACTTCCAGGACAGAGAGGTTTTTATGAAGGCAAAAAGAAAATAGCCTTGGAAATCTGTCCTGAAGAGGAGTGCAATTGTTGCCCATCTACCAAAGATCAGACCAAAAGAGCACAGTGTCACCTTTGCTGACAGTAACAGATGTGACTGCCCTAAATTTATCCATGAGCTTGCAAATCTCTCTCCACCAGAAAGATCCACAAATGCTTGTGTCATGAGGAACTCGTTGAAAATAATATGATTCCCAAACCAAATGAACCCATGGCACATCCACTCTGTTATAAAATTTATTGAGATGCTTTAGGAGCAGAGCTTCATTTTGTAGACCAAGGATGAGAACTCCAAGACCACCCTTGTGTTGGGCCTGCAAACCAAAGGCCAAGCAGCCAAGGAATGAACTTTCTCCCGACCATATTTTCTCCATAAACACTGTCTCTGAATTCTTTCCAATTGCTTCAGGATACCTCGAGGGATTGACAGGCTACAAAGAAAATAAATAGGCAGAAAATATATGACTGAATTAACCATTGCAACCTGCTTCCTTGGGGCAAAAGCCAAGAGCTAGCAGTGAGTCTCCTCTCCATACAATCCATCAGAGGTAAAAGATCATGGATTCTAGGTCTGGTAGTGCCCACTGGTAGACCCAAATAGGTAAAGGGCATTGAACCGAACCGACAACCAAATTGGACAGCTAAGCTAGTAGCAACAACAACATTTACATTGATAGGATACATGGAGGACTTGTGATAATTTATCTGAAGACCAGTTGCCATTGAGAAAGAATTTAGCACTGTTTTAAGAGCCTACAATTGAGAGCTTTCAGCAGTCAAGAATAACAAAGTGTCATTAGCATATTCAACCACTGGGTAATCAGGATCATGAGTTAGCAAAGGCAGACTAATCAAACCCTGGTGCAGCAGATTATTAATCATAGTTTGCAAAAGATCTGCAGCAATAACAAAAAGCAAAGAAGAAATAGGGTCTCCTTGTTTGACACCACACTTACATTTAAAGTGGTTTCCAGGCACACCATTTAATAGAACTGAAGAAGTTCTAGAGGACAGAAGTTGCTGAATCCATGTGATCCATCTATTGTCAAAACCCTTTGCTATTAGAACTTTTATAATTGCCTCATGCTGAATTGAATCAAAAGCCTTTTCAAAATCTAGCTTAACCAAAAGAATGGGTTTCTTTGATTGATTGCACTGATGGATATACTCAAAAGTCCAAGCAAGACAGTCCTAGATTGTTCTTGACTTGATGAAACCATATTGGTTCTTATGCACACATTTTGTGATTTCCTCCTGAAACCTATTAGCAGCTAGTTTAGTGAGGAACTTCAGACCAACACTGGTGAGAGAGATTGGCCTAAAATCACCAACAGACTCAGGGGACTGCTTTTTTGGAATAAGGGTAATAAAGGCATCATTGAGATTTTCCAAATGAGCCGTTCCAGCTTGAAAGTCATGAACCAATCTGATAAAATCTCCAGAGATGATGTGCCATCATTTCTTTAAGAAAAGGCCATTAAAACCATCTGGCCCAGGTGCCTTATCAATGGGCAACTCCTTGATCACCATTTCAATTTCCTTGACCTCAAAAGGCTTGGTGAGGACCTCTAGCCCCTGTACCTTTGGTATTAAAGAAAGGATGTCCCTCTCTAATTTTATTGCCTTAATAGTACCCATTCTGCTTTTGAAGGAATGTAAGAATTCCTTGGCCATTATCTCATGATCTGAAGTAACAGTGCCATCATATAACTGCAAACTTGCAATAGCATTCTTCCTATATCTTTCAGTGACCATTGCTTGAAAAAACTTGGAGTTTTCCTCTCCCACTTTGATATACCTAATGGTACACCTCTTTTTCCAATAGAGGTACTGCAAATGCAAAAGGTGTTCATGGTGTGATTTGGCAATCTTTCTGAAATTAGCCTCTGGCCTGGATAAAGGTCTCAAATCCTCTAAATTATCCAACCAAAGAATCACCCAATTGCATTTCTCAATCAACCTCTTGATGTGGGACAGCCCCTTCTGCCATTTCTTCAAAGCAAACCTCAGAGCTTTTAGTTTATCCACAATGATTGCAGAAATATGAGATTTGTGAGAGCTCCTAGCCCAAACCTCTTGCACACATTCCATGAAACCTGGCTGGTGAACCCAACAATTTTCAAACCTAAACAGGTGAGCTTTTGGAATAGTAGTGCTAATAGATATTAGGCAGGGTACATGATCTGAAGCAGTTTTTACAAGAGGGGTAACTTGTGTCATAGGATATAGATTGATCCAACTAGCAGAAGTAAAAACCCAGTCAAGTTGTTCCATAAGAGGTATATCCTACATGTTAGACCAAGTGAATCTTCTCCCCTTTAATGGAAGTTCCAAAAGACCCAAGTGCCCTATGATCTCATTAAAAATGAAGATGTCATTCACATCTCCTCCAGGAAGATTTTGATTATCAAGAAATAAAGTTAAAATCACCCATCAAAATCCACTTTTGTTCTGGTTCAACCTCCAAATTATACAACCATCTAACAAAGTCATCCCTCATTTCACCCTGGCAAGGCCCATAAACATTCACCATAAACCATTGTTCCTTATTATGCACTGAGGTGAAACTGATCACAATGCCAAACGGTTTCACTTCCACCAAGTTACCATGAGAAACGTCTGAACGCCACACAGTTAAAATACCACCAGAAGCTCCTCTTGAGGGAGACTCGATGAACTGATCAAAACCAGTTGGACAAATACTTTTAATAAGAGCACGATTGCATAGAGAAAGCTTGGTTTCTTGCAAACAAACAATAGCACATTGACTCTCAAGCACTTTCTCTCTAACAGAGCATTGTCGTGCGTCAGAATTCAGACCTCTGACATTCCAGCAGAGGATTTTCCAGTTATGCGTGGACACTTGATTCATTAAAAACTAAACATGATCCAACCAAAAGCAGTACGACATACAATGATATACATCCCAGAGTATTACAAACGACAATAAAGCAGTCTGCACCATTTAAAGCATAATCCAGCGTGATCATAATAATAGTAGCAGACTTAACAGGCTCGCTACACCTATTTAGAGAGGATAACATAAACATTTAAACCGCAGAAGAAGAGGAGTCCTCCTTGGGATCAGCCATAAGCTTATCCGTACAAAGGAGAGAGACCTCAATTTCCAGTTCAGCTCCCACCGCCTACAGGACCTTGATCGGTGTATGAGGAGGAACATCATCTTGCTTCTCCTGGTTGTGAGCATCTTCAGAGTTGGGCTGGGCCTTGACATCCATGGGCTTGGAGCGAGGTCACTTCTTCGTGGGCTGTAGAGGGAGCTGCTCAAAAACCACATGTTTAAAACCATCAAGCTTTGTTGTGCTTTTGGTGCAACGCCTCAAGGAAGTGTCCACAAGAGGGGCAGGCGTCTTCTTCCTAACTCTCTCTTTTTTCTCCTTAACTTGCTTTTCTGTAGAAAAAACCACAGATGAGGACTGGGACATCTCACTAGGTCCATTAGGCATAACTTCATCAGAGATAGGAGTAGGAGCAATAGGTAGTTCCTCAAATAAAACTCTGGCAACTGGGCGCTTAACCACAATAGCCCTCCTCGGAGGAGTAAAACTGGGCAAACTAGCCACCAACAAAGACATCTTCCTGGTTTCATCAAACGCAATAGACCAAGTGCGCTTGAAGTAGGTAACTGTACCCAAAGGTTTGAAGAAAATCGACCTTGGCACCTCTTTGACAGTAAAGTCAAACATCAAATTCTCAAAAGACCTCTTCCATATCATCTCAGGAGGAAGAGGTGGTCCAGCCACAATGCGAGCCATGCCAATGAAGATCTCATGGTGCTGAATCACAGGAGGTTGATAAGGCACAATTGCCAGTGGATTCTCAAGTGGCACAGCCTGCTGTTCAACCTGCACTTGCTGTTCAACCTGTATTTTGTTGGGAAACGTAGCATGCAATTTCAAAAAAATTCCTACGCTCATGCAAGATCTATCTAGGAGATGCATAGCAACGAGAGGGGGAGAGTGTGTCTACGTACCCTTGTAGACCGAAAGCGGAAGCGTTTGACAACGCGGTTTATGTAGTCGAACTTCTTCTTGTTCCGACCGATCAAGCACCGAACGTACGGCACCTCCGAGTTCTGCACACGTTCAGCTCGATGATGTCCCTCAAACTCTTCATCTAGCAAAGTGTCGAGGAAGTAGATGAGTTCCGTCAGCACAATGGCATGGTGACGGTGATGGTGAAGTGATCCATGCAGGGCTTTGCCTAAGCACTGCGAGAATATGACCGAGGGTGTAATCTGTGGAGGGGGGCGCCGCACACGGCTAACAGTTATTGGTGTGTGTTCTAGGCACCCCCTCCCCATGTATATATAGGTGGGAGGGGGAGGGGAGAAGCCATGGGGCGCCCCAAGTAGGAGGAATCCTACTTGGTGTCCTATCCCAATTCGGCCCCCTCTTCCTTATTTACCGGAGTGGGAAGGAAAGAGGAGGGAGGAGGGAAGAAAGGGGGAGGCCGAATCCCTGCCCTTCCTTCTCTCTTCCCCTCTTTCCTTCTCCTATGGTGCGGCCCATATGGGGGGCACAGCAGCCCCTGCTGGCTGCTGCGTTTCCCCTCTTGGCCCATTAGGCCCATATCTTTTGTCGGGGGTGCCCGGAACCCCTTCCGGTGACCCGATATGTACCCGGTACCCTCCGGAACACTTCCGGTGTCCGAATACCATCGTCCTATATATCAATCTTTACCTCTCGACCATTTCAAGCCTCCTCGTTATGTCCGTGATCTCATCCGGGACTCCGAACAACATTTGGTCACCAAATCACATAACTCATATAATACTAAATCGTCATCGAACGTTAAGCGTGCGGACCCTATGGGTTCGAGAACTATGTAGACATGACCGAGACACTTCTTCGGTCAATAACCAATAGCGGAACCTGGATGCTCATATTGGCTCCCACATATTCTACGAAGATCTTTATTGGTCGAACCATTATGACAACATACGTTATTCCCTTTGTCCATCGGTATGATACTTGCCCGAGATTCGATCGTCGGTATCTTTATACCTAGTTCAATCTCATTACCGGCAAGTCTCTTTACTCATTCCATAATACATGATCCTATGACTAAGTCACTTTGCTTACAAGGCTTCTTATGATGTGCATTACCGAGAGGGCCCAGAGATACCTCTCCGATACTCGGAGTGACAAATCCTAATCTCGATCTATGCCAACCCAACAAACACCTTCGGAGATACCTATAGAGCATCTTTATAATCACCCAGTTATGTTGTGACATTTGATAGCACACAAGGCATTCCTCCGGTATCCGGGAGTTGCATAATCTCATAGTCGAAGGAATATGTATTTGACATGAAGAAAGCAATAGCAATAAAACTGAACGATCAATATGCTAAGCTAATGGATGGGTCTTGTCCATCACATCATTCTCCTAATGATGTGATCCTGTTAATCAAATGACAACACATGTCTATGGTTAGGAAACTTAACCATCTTTGATTAACGAGCTATTCTAGTAGAGGCTTACTAGGGACACGGTGTTTTGTCTATGTATTCACACATGTATCAAGTTTCCGGTTAATACAATTCTAGCATGAATAATAAACATTTATCATGATATAAGGAAATATAAAATAACAACTTTATTATTGCCTCTAGGGCATATTTCCTTCGGTCTCCCACTTGCACTAGAGTCAATAATCTAGTTCACATCGCCATGTGATTTAACACTAATAGTTCACATCTTTATGTGATTAACACCCATAGTTCACATCGCCATGTGACCAACACCCAAAGGGATTACTAGAGTCAATAATCTAGTTCACATCGCTATGTGATTAACACCCAAAGAGTACTAAAGTGTGATCATGTTTTGCTTGTGAGAGAAGTTTAGTCAACGGGTCTGCCACATTCAGATCTGTATGTATTTTGCAAATTTCTATGTCTACAATGCTCTGCATGGAGCTACTCTAGATAATTGCTCCCATGTTCAATACGTATCTAGATTGAGACTTAGAGTCATCTAGATCAGTGTCAAAGATTGCATCGACGTAACTCTTTACGACGAACTCTTTATCACCTCCATAATCGAGAAACATTTCCTTAGTCCTCTAAGGATAATTTTTGACTGCTGTCTAGTGATCTACTCTTGGATCACTATTGTACCCCCTTGACAAACTCATGGCAAGGTACACAACAGGTTTGGTACACAGCATGGCATACTTTATAGAACCTATGGCTGAGGCATAGGGAATGACTTTCATTCTCTCTCTCTATCTTCTGCCGTGGTCGGGTTTTGAGTCTTTACTCAACTTCACACCTTGTAATACAGGCAAGAACCCCTTCTTGGACCGAACCATTTTGAACTTCTTCAAATCTTATCAAGGTATGTGTTTTGTGAAAGTTCTATTAAGCGTCTTGATATATCCCTATAGATCTTGATGCTCAATATGTAAGCAGCTTCATTGAGGTCTTTCATTGAAAAACTCTTATTCAAGTATCCTTTTATGCTATCCAGAAATTCTACATCATTTTCAATCAATAATATGTCATCCACATATAATATCAGAAATGCTACAGAGCTCCCACTCACTTTCTTGTAAATATAGGCTTCTCTGAAAGTCTGTATAAAACCATATGCTTTGTGCACCTCATCAAAGCGTATATTCCAACTCCGAGATGCTTGCACCAGTCCATAGATGGATCGCTGGAGCTTGCACACTTTGTTAGCACCTTTAGGATCGACAAAAACTTTTGGTTGTATCATATACAACTCTTCTTTAAGAAATCCATTAAGGAATGCAGTTTTGACGTCCATTTGCCAGATTTCATAATCATAAAATGCGGCAATTTCTAACATGATTCAGATGGACTTAAGCATCACTACGGGTGAGAAAGTCTCATCGTAGTTGTGACGCCCCCGGCCCGATCGTGCACTAATCATACACGCACATGCACACGATCAAGCCTAAGGACTCACGGGAAGATATCACAACACAACTCTAAAACATAAATAAGTCATACAAGCTTTATATTACAAGCCAGGGGCCTCGAGGGCTCGAATTCATAAGCTTGCGAACAAGCGTCAGCGGAAGCATCAGATATCTGAGTACAGATATAAAAGAAAATACAGAAAGGCCTTTAGAAAGGCGGGGCAAAAGAAAACACTACGATCGAAAGGCACAAGGCCTCCTGCCTGGGACCCTCCGATCCTACTCCTGGTCGTCAGTCAACTCGTAGTAGTATCCATCCTCTGGGTAGTAGTAGTAACGATCGTCGGGGCATCTGTCTCAGGGGGCTCCGTCCTCTGGTCACGTCAAACTGATATGGGGAGAAAAGGGAAAACAAAAACAACCGTGAGTACTCAGAAGTACTCAGCAAGCAAAGATCTACACTACATATGCAACATTTTTTCAAGGGGAGGCTGTATATGTGGACTGGGCTGCAGAAATGCCAGAATAGAGAGAAGGCCTAGTCCTATCGAAGACTAGCATCTTCAGCGGTCTTGCAGCAGTAGAAGAGAGTAGAACAATACGATATAATGTAGCAGTAATAATATCAACCTCATCCTGAGATCCCTTCTCGACTCCCTGCGAGAAAGCAATCCCAGAGCCATACATTCATCAACCTCGTCCTGAGATCCCTTCTCGACTCCCTGCGAGAAGCAATCCCAGAGCCATATATACAGGTCTCATCACAGGTATCCAGTTCTAAATTGTATCAATCAGGATATAACTCCGAGTGTCCTTTACCGTAGGACCGGCTATCGATAGAAATGTTCTTCCCTGCAGGGGCGCACCAAATTACCCAACACGCTCGATTAACTCCGGCCGGACACACTTTCCTGGGTCATGCCCGGCCTCGGCCAAACGACACATCGCAACCCTACCTACAACTCCGCAGAGAGGTCCCCGCCGGTCTACATCCTAAGCGCAAGGGGGTCTTGGCCATCGCCCCTCGCCCTCCGGGTCGTTGCGTGCCGGGCGAACCAGGCTCCACCCCTCAGGATGGTGCCGGCCCAGCCCGGCCGCAGTGCTGAACTGGACGTCTGACAGAGTTTTCGGCTGATGCATACGATGCAGAACGCCCATACTATGCCCACGTGATGGTTAGTGCTATCAGACCAGAGGCCTGCTCGGATCAAATATCCAAATCGCTAGGACTAGGGGCTTGCGGTAACGAGCAGAGACTCACGAAAGATGTGACCCCGTCGCCCCGTCTCGAGGACTTGCGGCAAGGGTTAAGAATGCCCGGCCGCGCCTCGTATTCACCACTCGGGCACCGCACTGGCAACCCGCCTCCACATCACACGCGGGTACCCCTCAGGGTCGACCCGCCTTTCCAAGTAACATTGTAAAGTCCAAGTATCCGTGTGTCCATAACATCAGGGAATCCGAGGTATCACCCTCATTGAATTCCCACTCGATGTATCCGTCAAGGTGAACTAGGAGGAATCACCCTCACTGGGTCCACACTTGAGGTGTTGTACGACAGCGTCGTTATCGGAAGCGGTGAAGGAGGAATCACCCTCGATGACCACGACCGAATAACTACTCTACAGAGTTAACATCAGAAGTGCTACATGAGGTTTCACCCTCGACACTCGATAGTAACACTGCAGTGTCGTTACAACTAAGGGGGGTGATGTGCGGTGTCGGGTCCTGGTCTTCAATCCCATTGATCGGGTCTTCTGACGATCCAGCGCGGCAGTCGGGATAAGTGGGGTCACTGATAGGTCTCTACCCAGCCTAGACTAAACAGTTTAGGATATGTAGGTAATTATCAACAGCAGGTTACAATGAACAGGCTATGCATCAGAATAGGTAAAGCAGCAGCAGCAGTAATTCTAATGCAAGCATGAGAAATTAGAATGGCGATATCGGTATGCTCAAGGGAGGGGCTTGCCTGGTTGCTCTGGCAAGAGAGAGGGATCGTCAACGGTGGCGTCGGGCTCCTGAGTTGCGTCGGTCTCGGGGACGACGTCGGTGTCAGGGTCTACCGAGAGAGAAGAGGGGGAGGAAACAGTATAAATATAGAGCAAACTTGAGCAACACAAGGTACGACATGATAATACGCAGTGCCGGGTGTATCCTAACGTATGGTTGCACGTCACCGAGGAAGGAGGAATCCATCCGGGAATGTTTTCCCGGTTCCGGACATTTGTCAGACAGATGACCGGAGAGGGACGGTTGCATGTTCTGATAGTTAGGGACGTGTGACGGACGAACGGACCGTGTATTCGGATTCGTCTCGTCGTTCTGAGCGACTTTCATGTACAAAGTTTTTCGATCGGAGTTACGGATTATTTAAAATGATTTTCTAAAGTTTTTATTTAAATTGAAAAAGGATTGAATAGTGCTATGTTGCTGCTGTTTCTAGTTGTTCGAGTCCTTTTACAATTTCAACTAATGTTGCAATCATTTTTACAAATGCTATGGGAATATTTGCAACATGAGGCACATTTTGGTTTTCCAGTTTGAACAACTTTTATTTCCCACTTTAGTTTAAATCTGAATTTTGACATAGGAGTTGAAATGCAATATGATGCTACTGATGATCATGCACTGTTAAGCTTGCTGACATGTCATTATCAAAAGTGATTACTGTAGTTAACCACCAGGGGTGTTACAAATCTCCTCTACTAACAAGAATTCTCGTCCCGAGAATTAAGAAGTAGCAGGAAAAAGTTCGGGGTATTCCGCACGAAGATTATCCTCGCGTTCCCAAGTGGCTTCATTTTCAGTATGATTTGACCACTGCACTTTGAGGAACTTGGTAACCTTCTGACGGGTTCGACGTTCAGCTTCATCGAGAATGCGGATCGGATGCTCCTTATAAGATAGATCATCTTGCAATTCAAGCATCTCGTGATCCACAGATCGGTGCGGAGATTCCTTGAAGCATTTACGGAGTTGCGACACATGAAAGACGTCGTGGATATGAGAGAATTGCGGCGGCAATTCCAATTTATATGCCACTTGACCACGTCTTGCAACAATGCGGAAAGGACCAATGTAGCGGGGAGCTAACTTGCCCTTGATTCCAAAACGGTGAGTGCCCTTCATAGGAGTGACACGAAGATAAGCTTGATCACCAGGTTGATAAGTCAAACCCCATCGTTTGCGATCATAGTTGCTCTTCTGGCGGTCCTGAGCCGCCTTGAGATTTTCCCGGACAATTCGGACTTGTTCTTCGGCGTGTTGAATAATATCTGGACCCACGAGCGGTCGTTCCCCAGTTTCTGACCAATTCAGAGGGGTTCGACACTTACGTCCATAGAGAACTTCAAAGGGGGCCATTTTCAAGCTGGCTTGATAGCTGTTGTTATAGGAGAACTCGGCATATGGAAGAGATTCTTCCCACTTCTTGCCGAAAGAAACAACACAAGCTCATAGCATGTCTTCAAGCACTTGATTAACTCGTTCAACTTGGCCTTGGGATTGAGGATGATAAGCTGAACTCCAGGTAATATGAGTTCCCATAGCCTTTTGGAAACTTTCCCAGAAATGACCAGTGAATATGCTGCCACGGTCTGAACTGATCTCTTTCGGAATACCGTGGAGTGAAACAATTCTGGAGATATATAACTCTGCTAACTGACTAGCAGTGATCGTCTCCTTGACAGGCAGAAAGTGTGCAACTTTGGAGAGTTGGTCGACGACGACAAGAATAGCATCGTGACCCTTCTGTGACCTGGGAAGTCCTGTAACGAAATCCATCTGAACCTTGTCCCATTTCCATAAAGGAATAGGAAGTGGTTGCAGAATTCCAGCAGGCTTCTGATGTTCTGCTTTAACGCGACGACAAACATCACATTCAGCAACATATCGAGCAATGTCCTGCTTCATTTTAGACCACCAGTACCTTTGACGGAGATCACGATACATCTTGGTGCTACCCGGATGAATAGACAATGGTGTGTCATGTGCCTCCTTCATTACTTTGTCAGTCATGAGTTCGAAACGAGGTACCACAATGCGGTTTCTGAAATACAAGGTTCCATCTTCAGACAGCGAGAAATCCCTGTACTTTACAAGGTGAAGGTCTTTCTTCATCAGATCAACTTCGGCATCTTTAGCTTGCGCATTCTTAACAGCTTTCTCAAGGTCTGGTTCAACAACCAAGGTTTTTAGGTATCCTTGGGGAACTATCTCGAGATTTAGCTTTCGAAGCTCTTCATACAGAAGGGGTTGCTGTAGCTGAACCTCAAGTTCGCAGCAATAGGATTTGCGGCTCAACGCATCAGCCATTACATTAGCCTTGCCAGGGGTATAAGAAATACCCAAATCATAGTCCGCAATGGTCTCCATCCATCTTTGCTGACGGAGATTCAGAGATGGCTGAGTGAACAAGTACTTCAAACTTTTATGATCCGTGTATATCTCGCAACGATTACCGAGAAGGTAATGTCGCCACAACTGCAATGCATAGATCACAGCAGCTAGTTCTAGATCATGTACCGGATAATTCTCTTCATGTGGGCGCAACTGACGAGAGCCATAGGCAATCACTTTACGCTCTTGCATTAGGACACAACCTAATCCTTCACGGGATGCGTCACAATAAATCACGAAGTCTTTGCGGGTATCTGGAGGAGAAAGTACTGGGGTATTGTAACGGATTGACATCTGCCCCAGTGGATAAAGAATGTACTCTGGATGTATCCCTGCTCGAACAGCTGGTAGCTGCGTCGCAGGGTGTGGTGGAAACAAACGATCCATCTGAAACAGAGGAAACTCATGATTGTCAAAAGACAAGGAGAAGTATAACCGATCTCGGAGAGAAAGGTTAAACAAAACAATGGAAAGGAAAATGATTATCAGACTAATCAGATCAACGACAGGGAAATCGCACAGATATCCAGCTCTCCGGGTAGACGGGATTTACGAGATCCTAAGTGTCGGCGTTAGTAAAATTTATTTAACCCGAATAGAAGAGAGATTAGAGTCCCAGAGTATAGACGAGGAATAAAAGATCCTAATACCACCCAGTTGGCGACGTGGGCCCGTAAGCCACACTGCCAAGTTAGTAAATTAGTTTTTCGGTTTCTAGACTCAACTTCGGCCAAGGAGTTGGAAAGGGGGTTCCTACAGGCAGTCGGCTCTGATACCAACTTGTGACGCCCCCGGCCCGATCGTGCACTAATCATACACGCACATGCACACGATCAAGCCTAAGGACTCACGGGAAGATATCACAACACAACTCTAAAACATAAATAAGTCATACAAGCTTTATATTACAAGCCAGGGGCCTCGAGGGCTCGAATTCATAAGCTTGCGAACAAGCGTCAGCGGAAGCATCAGATATCTGAGTACAGATATAAAAGAAAATACAGAAAGGCCTTTAGAAAGGCGGGGCAAAAGAAAACACTACGATCGAAAGGCACAAGGCCTCCTGCCTGGGACCCTCCGATCCTACTCCTGGTCGTCAGTCAACTCGTAGTAGTATCCATCCTCTGGGTAGTAGTAGTAACGATCGTCGGGGCATCTGTCTCAGGGGGCTCCGTCCTCTGGTCACGTCAAACTGATATGGGGAGAAAAGGGAAAACAAAAACAACCGTGAGTACTCAGAAGTACTCAGCAAGCAAAGATCTACACTACATATGCAACATTTTTTCAAGGGGAGGCTGTATATGTGGACTGGGCTGCAGAAATGCCAGAATAGAGAGAAGGCCTAGTCCTATCGAAGACTAGCATCTTCAGCGGTCTTGCAGCAGTAGAAGAGAGTAGAACAATACGATATAATGTAGCAGTAATAATATCAACCTCATCCTGAGATCCCTTCTCGACTCCCTGCGAGAAAGCAATCCCAGAGCCATACATTCATCAACCTCGTCCTGAGATCCCTTCTCGACTCCCTGCGAGAAGCAATCCCAGAGCCATATATACAGGTCTCATCACAGGTATCCAGTTCTAAATTGTATCAATCAGGATACAACTCCGAGTGTCCTTTACCGTAGGACCGGCTATCGATAGAAATGTTCTTCCCTGCAGGGGTGCACCAAATTACCCAACACGCTCGATTAACTCCAGCCGGACACACTTTCCTGGGTCATGCCCGGCCTCAGCCAAACGACACATCGCAACCCTACCTACAACTCCGCAGAGAGGTCCCCGCCGGTCTACATCCTAAGCGCAAGGGGGTCTTGGCCATCGCCCCTCGCCCTCCGGGTCGTTGCGTGCCGGGCGAACCAGGCTCCACCCCTCAGGATGGTGCCGGCCCAGCCCGGCCGCAGTGCTGAACTGGACGTCTGACAGAGTTTCCGGCTGATGCATATGATGCAGAACGCCCATACTATGCCCACGTGATGGTTAGTGCTATCAGACCAGAGGCCTGCTCGGATCAAATATCCAAATCGCTAGGACTAGGGGCTTGCGGTAACGAGCAGAGACTCACGAAAGATGTGACCCCGTCGCCCCGTCTCGAGGACTTGCGGCAAGGGTTAAGAATGCCCGGCCGCGCCTCGTATTCACCACTCGGGCACCACACTGGCAACCCGCCTCCACATCACACGCGGGTACCCCTCAGGGTCGACCAGCCTTTCCAAGTAACATTGTAAAGTCCAAGTATCCGTGTGTCCATAACATCAGGGAATCCGAGGTATCACCCTCATTGAATTCCCACTCGATGTATCCGTCAAGGTGAACTAGGAGGAATCACCCTCACTGGGTCCACACTTGAGGTGTTGTACGACAGCGTCGTTATCGGAAGCGGTGAAGAAGGAATCACCCTCGATGACCACGACCGAATAACTACTCTACAGAGTTAACATCAGAAGTGCTACATGAGGTTTCACCCTCGACACTCGATAGTAACGCTGCAGTGTCGTTACAACTAAAGGGGGGGGGGGGTGATGTGCGGTGTCGGGGGCCTGGTCTTCAATCCCGTTGATCGGGTCTTCTGACGATCCACGCGGCAGTCGGGATAATGGGTCACTGAAGGTCTCTACCCAGCCTAGACTAAATAGTTTAGGATATGCAGGTAATTATCACAGCAGGTTCAATGAACAGGCTATGCATCAGAATAGGTAAAGCAGCAGCAGCACAGCATTCTAATGCAAGCATGAAAATATGAATGGGCGATTCGGGATGATCAATGGGGGCTTGCCTGGTTGCTCTCGCGGCAAGGGCAAGGTCGTCTATGGTGTCCTTCGGGATCCGAGCTGCGTCGGTCTCGGGGACGACGTCGGGGTCGGGGGCTATCGAGAGAGAAGAGGGGGAGGAACAGTATAAATATATAGCAAAACTGAGCATGACAAATACGATACACGGTGCTAGGGGTAGTCTAAACGCAGCATCACACGTAACAGACGGAGCGGAGAATATCTGACATATTTCCCGGGTCTTTGGAATTATCGGACAGAGGATAAGAGGGGAACGGTTGCAAGTTGGATAGTTAGGGACGCGTGACGGGCGAACGGACCGCGTATTCAGATTCGTCTCGTCGTTCTGAGCAACTTTCATGTCAAAGTATTTTCATGCGCTAACGGATTATTTTATATGATGTTTCTAAAGTTTTTATTAATTTTCTGGAATTTATTTAAATAGGTTGACTAAGTCAATGTCCAGTCAGCAGATCCAGTCAGCGTTGACTGGGTCAAGGTTGACCAGTCAACAGGGTCAAGGGGGACCCACATGTCATAGTTTACTAACACTAATTAAACGATTAATTAGACTAACTATTTAATTAGTTTAATTAAACGATTAATTAAGTAATTAATTCATTTAATTAACTAATTAATTAAACTTATTTATTTTAATTCCGTTTTAAAACGGGGCTGGGCCCCGTCGGTCATAGGGCCGGGGCGACATGTCCGGCCGTGTCTGTTCGGGCACCGGACCGTCGGCCAGCGCGCGCCGCGTGCACCAAGGCGAGGCCAAGGCCGGAGCGCGGCGCGGCGAGGCGGCCGGCGGGCGCGAGTGGAGGCACAGCGAGCGCGGCGACCGGGCAGCCGGGCGCGTGCGGCGTCGGTGACCGGAGGCGCGCGCGTGCGCGGTGGCGCTCTCGCGGCGAGCGGGCCCGGACGCTTCGTCCGAAGCTCCGTCTCTGGTGGGCGAGCGGTCGCGTTGCCTGAATACGCGTGGCGCGAAGCTCGGAACAAAGACGTGTAGGCCTGGCGGCGGCCGGTAGGCGGGGAGGCAAGGAAGAGGGGGAGGAGTGCCCTCCCGCGTCCTCGCGGACGGCAGCGTGCTCGGTGAGGGTGGCCGGAGGAGGCGGCGCCGGCGGCGGGGTCCGGGCGGCGGCGGAGGCGGCGGCGGGGCGCGGGGAGCGCGGGGCAACGCGGGATCGGGCCTGCGCCCGATCTGGATCGGGGGGGGGGGAGTGAGCGAGGGGTGGGTGGGGGATATGGGGGAGGGGAGTGGGCGCCGGCTGGGCCGGCCTGGCTAGCCCAGCGGCCAGCTGGGCCGAGGCCCAGCGAGGGGGGGGGGCTTTATTTTCTTTTGTTCTTTTTCTTTTTATAAATTCATATACCTCTGTTTAGTAAATAGTTAGGCCCCAAACCGAATTTTGTAAAAAGGGAGACCTAGTCCATAAATACCAGTGCTTTATTTCCTAACACCTAAAATTAGTTTGGGCAAAACATCATTTCATACTTAAATTAGATTTAATAAATGGTTATTAAATATTGTTTTTAGTCGCTGTTTGAAGATGTTTGAGTCACTTACCCAACTCCAATGATGTTGGTTTCAATTTTAGAATTGTCTCTGATTTATTTGCTATTTAATGAACAATTTAGTTTCTATGTTGGACAACTTTTATTTTCCACTTTCATTTAAATTTGAATTTGAGGTTAGGAGTTGAAATGCAATATGATGTTAATGATGATCATGCACTGATAATCATGCTGACTTGGCATTATCAAAATGGGATTACTGTGGCTAACCACCGGGGGTGTTACAGTAGTCAACTCCTTGAACTTGTCGAAAACCTTTCACAACAAGTCGAGCTTCATAGACAGTAACATTACCATCAGCGTCAGTCTTCTTCTTGAAGATCCATTTATTTTTCATGGCTTGCCGATCATCGGGCAAATCCACCAAAGTCCACACTTTGTTCTCATACATGGATCCTATCTCAGATTTCATGGCCTCAAGCCATCTGTCAGAATCTGGGCTCATCATAGCTTCTTCATAGTTCGTAGGTTCGCCTTGGTCTAGTAACATGACTTCCAGTACAGGATTCCCGTTCCACTCTGGTGCGGATCGTGTTCTGGTTGACCTACGAAGTTGTGTAGTAACTTTATCTGAAGTTTCATGGTCATCATCATTAGCTTCCTCTATAGTTGGTGTAGGCATCACGGGAACGGTTTTCTGTGATGAGCTACTTTCCAATTCGAGAGAAGGTGCAATTACCTCATCAAGTTCTACTTTCCTCCCACTCACTTCTTTCAAGAGAAACTCCTTCTCTAGAAAGGTTCCATTCTTGGCAACAAAGATCTTGCCTTAGGATCTATGGTAGAAGGTGTACCCAATTGTTTTCTTAGGGTATCCTATGAAGATGCACTTCTCTGATTTGGGTTCGAGCTTATCAGGCTGAAGCCTTTTGACATAAGTGTCGCAACCCCAAACTTTAAGAAACGACAGCTTAGGTTTCTTGCCAAACCATAGTTCATACGGTGTCGTCTCAACGGATTTAGATGGTGCCAATTTAACGTGAATGCAGCTGTCTCTAATGCATAACCCCAAAACGATAGTGGTAAATTGGTAAGAGACATCATAGATCCCACCATATCTAATAAAGTACGGTTACGATGTTCGGACACACCATTACGCTTTGGTGTTCCAGGTGGCGTGAGTTGTGAAACTATTCCACATTGTTTTAAATGAAGGCCAAACTCGTAACTCAAATATTTGCCTCCGCGATCAGAACGTAGAAACTTTATTTTCTTGTTACGATGATTCTCTGCTTCACTCTGAAATTCTTTGAACTTTTCAAATGTTTCAGACTTGTGTTTCATCAAGTAGATATACCCATATCTGCTCAAATCATCTGTGAAGGTCAAAAAATAACGATACCCGCCGCGTGCCTCAACACTCATCGGACCGCATACATCGGTATGTATTATTTCCAATAAGTCATTTGCTCGCTCCATTGTTCTGGAGAACGGAGTTTCATTCATATTGCCCATGAGGCATGGTTCGCAAGTATCAAATGATTCATAATCAAGTGATTCCAAAAGCCCATCTGCATGGAGTTTCTTCATGCGCTTTACACCAATATGACCTAAACGGCAGTGCCACAAATATGTTGCACTATCATTATCAACTTTGCATCTTTTGGCATCAATATTATGAATATGTGTATCACTATGATCGAGATTCAATAAACCATTTACATTGAGTGTATGACCATAGAAGGTTTTATTCATGTAAATAGAACAACAATTATTCTCTGACTTAAATGAATAACCGTATCGCAATAAACATGATCCAATCATATTCATGCTCAACGCAAACACCAAATAACATTTATTTATTTAGGTCCAACACTAATCCCGAAGGTAGAGGGAGTGTGCGATGGTGATCTTATCAACCTTGGAATCACTTCCAACACACATCGTCACCTCGTCATTAACTAGTCTCTGTTCATTTTGCAACTCCTGTTTCGAGTTACTAATGTTAGCAACTGAACCGGTATCAAATATCCAGGGGCTACTATGAACACTAGTAAAATACACATCAATAACATGTATATCAAATATACCTTTGTTCACTTTGCCATCCTTCTTATCCGCCAAATACTTGGGGCAGTTCCGCTTCCAGTGACCAGTCCCTTTGCAGTAGAAGCACTCAGTTTCAGGCTTGGGTCCAGCTTTGGGCTTCTTCACGGGAGCGGCAACTTGCTTGCCATTCTTCTTGAAGTTCCCCTTTCTTTCCCTTGCCCTTTTTCTTGAAACTAGTGGTCTTGTTAACCATCAACACTTGATGCTCTTTCTTGATTTCTACCTTCGCCAATTTTAGCATCGCGAAGAGCTTGGGAATCATTTTCGTCATCCCTTGCATATTATAGTTCATCACGAAGTTCTAGTAGCTTGGTGATAGTGACTAGAGAACTTTGTCAATCACTATCTTATCTGGAAGATTAACTCCAACTTGATTCAAGCGATTGTAGTACCCAGACATTTTGAGCACATGCTCACTAGCTGAGCTATTCTCCTCCATCTTGTAGGCAAAGTACTTGTCAGAGGTCTCATACCTCTCGACACGGGCATGAGTCTGAAATACCAATTTCATCTCGTTGGAACATCTCATATGCTCTGTGGCGTTCAAAATGTTTTTGAATTCCCGGTTCTAAGCCGTAAAGCATGGCGCACTAAACTATCAAGTAGTCATCATATCGAGCTTGCCAAACGTTCATAACATCTGCATCTGCTCTTGCAATAGGTCTGTCACCTAGCGGTGCATCAAGGACATAATTCTTGTATGCAGGAATGAGGATAATCCTCAGATCACGGACCCAGTCCGCATCATTGCTACTATCATCTTTCAACTTAGTTTTCTCTAGGAACATATCAAAATAAAATAGGGGAGCTATATGCGAGCTATTGATCTACAACATAGATATGCAAATACTATCAGGACTAAGTTCATGATAAATTAAGTTCAATTAATCAAATTACTTAAGAACTCCCACTTAAATAGACATCCCTCAAGTCATCTAAGTGATACATGATCAAAATCAACTAAACCATGTCCGATCATCACGTGAGATGGAGTAGTCATCAATGGTGAACATCTCTATGTTGATCATATCTACTATATGATTCACGTTCGACCTTTCGGTCTCCAGTGTTCCGAGGCCATGTCTGTACATGCTAGGCTCGTCAAGTTTAACCTGAGTATTCCGCATGTGCAAAACTGTCTTGCACCCGTTGTATGTGAACGTAGAGCCTATCACACCCGATCATCACGTGGTGTCTCAGCACGACAAACTGTCGCAACGGTGCATACTCAGGGAGAACACTTATACCTTGAAATTTTAGTAAGGGATCATCTTATAATGCTACCGCCGTACTAAGCAAAATAAGATGCATATAAAAGATAAACATCACATGCAATCAAAATATGTGACATGATATGGCCATCATCATCTTGTGCCTTTGATCTCCATCTCCAACGCACCGTCATGATCTCCATCATCACTGGCTTGACACCTTGATCTCCATCGTAGCGTCGTGGTCGTCTCGCCAACTATTGCTTCTACAACTATCGCTAACGCATAGTGATAAAGTAAAGCAATTACATGGCGTTTGCATTTAATACAATAAAGCGACAACCATAAGGCTCCTGCCAGTTGCCGATAACTTTTACAAAACATGATCATCTCATACAACAACATATATCACATCATGTCTTGACCATATCACATCACAACATGCCCTGCAAAAACAAGTTAGACGACCTCTACTTTGTTGTTGCAAGTTTTACGTGGCTACTACGGGCTTCTAGCAAGAACCGTTCTTACCTACGCATCAAAACCACAACGGTGATTTATCAAGTTTGTTGTTTTAACCTTCAACAAGGACCGGCCGCAGTCAAATTCGATTCAACTAAAATAGGAGAAACAGACACCCGCCAGCCACCTTTATGCAAAACTAGTTGCATGTCTGTCGGTGGAACCGGTCTCATGAACGTGGTCATGTAAGGTTGGTCCGGGCAGCTTCATCCAACAATACCGCCGAATCAAAATAAGACATTGGTGGTAAGCAGTATGACGATCACCGCCCATAGCTCTTTGTGTTCTACTCGTGCATATCACCTATGCATAGACCTGGCTCGGATGCCACTATTGGGAAATGTAGCATGCAATTTCAAAAAAATTCCTATGCTCACGCAAGATCTGTCTAGGAGATGCATAGCAACGAGAGGGGGAGAGTGTGTCTATGTCTCCTTGTAGACCGAAAGCGGAAGCGTTTGACAACGCGGTTGATGTAGTCGAACTTCTTCTCGTTCCGACCGATCAAGCACCGAACATACGGCACCTCCGAGTTCTGCACACATTCAGCTCGATGATGTCCCTCCAACTCTTGATCCAGCAAAGTGTCAAGGAAGTAGATGAGTTTCGTTAGCACAACGGCGTGGTGACGGTGATGGTGAAGTGATCCACGCAGGGCTTCACCTAAGCACTACGAGAATATGACCGAGGGTGTAATCTGTGGAGGGGGGCGCCGCACATGGCTAACAGTTATTGGTGTGTGTTCTAGGCGCCCCCTCCTTATGTATATATAGGTGGGAGGGGGAGGGGAGCAGCCATGGGGTGCCCCAAGTAGGAGGAATCCTACTTGGGGTCCTATCCCAATTCGCCCCCCCTTCCTTATTTACCGGAGTGGGACGGAAAGAGGAGGGAGGAGGGAAGGAAGGGGGAGGCCGAATCCCTCCCCTTCCTTCTCTCTTCCCCTCTTTCCTTCTCCTATGGTGCGGCCCATATGGCGGGTGCAGCAGCCCCTGCTGGCTGCTGCGTTTCCCCTCTTGGCCCATTAGGCCCATATCTTTTGCCGGGGGTGCCCGGAACCCCTTCCGGTGACCCGATATGTACCCGGAACACTTCCGGTGTCCGAATACCATCGTCCTATATATCAATCTTTACCTCTCGACCATTTCGAGACTCCTCGTGATGTCCATGATCTCATCCAGGACTCCGAACAACATTCGGTCACCAAATCACATAACTCATATAATACTAAATCGTCATCGAACGTTAATCGTGCGGACCCTATGGGTTCGAGAACTATGTAGACATGACCGAGACACTTCTCCGGTCAATAACCAATAGCGGAACCTGGATGCTCATATTGGCTCCCACATATTCTATGAAGATCTTTATCGGTCGAATCATTATGACAACATACGTTATTCCCTTTGTCCATCGGTATGTTACTTGCCCGAGATTCAATCGTCGGTATCTTTATACCTAGTTCAATCTCGTTACCGGCAAGTCTCTTTACTCGTTCCGTAATACATCATCCTGTGACTAAGTCACTTTGCTTGCAAGGCTTCTTATGATGTGCATTATCGAGAGGGCCCAGAGATACCTCTCCGATACTCGGAGTGACAAATCCTAATCTTGATCTATGCCAACCCAACAAACACCTTCGGAGATACCTGTAGAGCATCTTTATAATCACCCAGTTACGTTGTGACATTTGATAGCACACAAGGCATTCCTCCGGTATCCGGGAGTTGCATAATCTCATAGTCGAAGGAATATGTATTTGACATGAAGAAAGCAATAGCAATAAAACTGAATGATCAATATGCTAAGCTAACGGATGGGTCTTGTCCATCACATCATTCTCCTAATGATGTGATCCTGTTAATCAAATGACAACACATGTCTATGGTTAGGAAACTTAACCATCTTTGATTAATGAGCTAGTCTAGTAGAGGCTTACTAGGGACACGGTGTTTTGTCTATGTATTCACACATGTATCAAGTTTCCGGTTAATACAATTCTAGCATGAATAATAACATTTATCATGATATAAGGAAATATAAAATAACAACTTTATTATTGCCTCTAGGGCATATTTCCTTCATATTTGCTGTTCAACAGGCACTAAACCCTCTGGCTGATCAATGACAATGGAAACCTGGTCTTGTTCTGGCACAACAGGTTGTGAAGGCTGTTCCAACTCAACCTCATTCTCTCCCCATAGGGCATGTGCCCAACCAGCATCAGCATTGTTCTCGGGTGGAGGAGGGGCAACATCAGGAGCATCATTCCAACCCAACATAGGATAAGGAGGTAACACAAATGGCAGATTGTCAGGTACTAAATTTCTAGGTAATGGGTGAGGATTACCATCAAGTGGCATTGGATCCTCATCATTTGGCATCTGATCAGCAAAATCTGCACCAAGAACATAGCAAGCTGCCGTCCAGGAAACACGCGTGCCACCCCACTCAGCATAATCTCCAAATACCACATCTCGTGGAACCAGAGGAGTGTCAGGAAAACTAGCCTCAACCAAGGTGCACACCAAGTATGGATCTTCACTGTCCCAAGATATAAACTTCCCAAAAGTTCCTACTGCTTGAGAGATGAACTCGGTGGTGCGATAATCTAGAGGAATGCCAATAAACATTATCCAGCCAGTGCGGAAACCATGAACTCCCTTAAAACTTTCTCCCTCATCATGCTTCATAAATCTAACAAATCGATCATTGCCAATCGGAAAAGGAGCATGCTGAACTAGAGAATATCTAACAGTTCGATCTCTAACTTGGAAAAGACCGACCCCATGAAACCATGGCTGAGTAGAGCGAACCAAGATACCTCTGTTCTGCAGAAACTGAACAATCTCCTCGCAAACTGGCCCGAGCGGCCCCTCCGGGGCGGGCATCACCTCAACCACTATGTAATCCTCATGGCGGCGACGCGGACGTGCTGCCGGCGTGAAGAAGGTGTGAGGAAGACGATGGTCACCGCCATCAATGATGTGATGCCCTACGGGCACAAAACGCTGAGGGTCGAGCTCCTAATTCGCCATGGATGGAGATGGAAAAGCTGGCCTGGGGTTTTCTTTGGAAGGAGGAGAGGGAGTTTGCAGCAAGACGGGCGGTGATGATGTGACTGGAGAGTCTATCCCAATAACTCTGGCTCCCCTCCCATGACAGGCAGAGGATTCCGAAATACGCGAATTTCGTTGCTGAGAAATTGGCTTCCAAACCAATCCATTGGAGCGCGCGAAATCATGGCAGTCCTTCCTAGAGTGACCCGGGCGAGAGTAAGCCATGCAGACTGCTCGAATTCCACAAGCAGATGACAGGTGGCCCCTCTGAGAACAAATAGTACAAGTAACAATGCGGTCCACCATGTCATCGACCATTTCTTCAAATTGCCGAGTAGCCTCTTGAGAGGAAGGAATCTCCTGAGCAATGGGCAATGGGCTCGGACCAGAGGAACTAGAAGGCCCAGCAGAAATTGGGCTATTCTGCAGTGATGGGCCACCGCTCGGCTGGATATCACATTGCATTGGGCCAATAACTAATTGATCATTTTGAATAGATAGCAATCCTGCCTCCGTGATCCGCGTGGATGGATCACCCTCATGCACGAAAATCTGTTCCAAAGATCCCGGAGAGCTCGCCAGCGTGGGGATCGCCGGCCGGCCCAATTCCGGCAATGGAGCAACCGTACCAAAAACTATAGGTGGTCTAGCCACCGTCCAATGCAAGTCCATGGGAGGAGACTGCTGAATAACAACACGCTCATGAGCAGAGACCTCATATCCTGCATCTATCACCGTATCGATGCAATCCTGGGTGGCAGGATATCTGTAACCTTTGCATGCTGAGTATTGCTCAAAAGTGGCAAAAGAAAGTTTCTTCTTAGCAGAGTCTGCCGATTTGATGGAAGATCTAATAGGGGGTTTATGCATGGCCAAGAGACCCAAGGATGATCGACGCTTAGTTGGACTAACCAAGATCCATTCAGCATCACATTCTTTCCGCCAGATCTTAAGCTCTTTAACCCAATTTGGCCCCCCATTGCCCCAGAGATTAAAGTAACATTTAAACAGATCGCAAGCAAAAGAGTGAAGATCCATGATAAGAAAACCAACTTGCTTGCAAGAAATTTGAAAGGAATAAACCTTATCTTTGATGTGACCCACCCGGAGATCAATCGCAGAGCCACCAATTGCAGCTTCCAATGCCGCCGCCACAGAATCTTCTGACAAACGGAAAGCATGGCGAATAAAAGAAACAACCAATGTGAATGCCCTCCTTCACCCCATCGGATGAACCGTATGACCCGTAGATTTGAAAACCTCATCTGAAAAAACCCTAGCCTTGGAGAAATCCAAGCCAAGAGTAGATCCACCAGAGGAACCCATAGAAGATGGGTATTGCCTTGATCCAGTGAACACGCCGGGGAGGATCGCCGGAGAGGATCCACAGATTAGTGGAGGGAGAAGGAGGTCGCCGGTGGGGAGGTCAGCGCCGTGGTGGGAGGTGGGAGCGCCATCTTTTCAAAGGCTATTATTACATCAACTGCCAAACTAAGATGTCCGACGGGCTTAGTCTTAAACTCGGAGGCGTTTCAATTCAAAGGCGGAGAGATGTGACCACCCCCGGCAAAAGTTATGGGCCTTATGGGCCAAGAGAGGAAACACACCAGCCACAAGGGGCTGGTGCGCCCCCATAGCAGGCCGGCCTAGGTGGAGAAGGAAAGAGGGGAGGGAAATTAAAGTGTGGAGTAGGACTCCCGCTTCCTTCCCTCTCCCCCCTCTTTCCTTCCCCCTTGTTCATACAAGGAAAGGGGGGGCGCGGCCAGGGAGGAGCCCTAGGGCCGGACGGCCACCTATGTGGTGCACCAGGCTGCCTCCCCTTCCCCTCCCATCTATATATATGTGGGAGGGGGCGCCTAGCACACACCAGATCAATTGTTAGCCGTGTGCGGCGCCCCCCTCCACCGTTTACACCCCTGGTCATATTTTCGTAGTGCTTAGGCGAAGCCCTGCGGAGATCACTTCACCATCACCGTCACCACGCCGTCGTGCTGACGGAACTCATCTACTACCTCGCCGTCTTGCTGGATCAAGAAGACGGAGGACGTCATCGAGCTGAACGTGTGCTGAACGCGGAGGTGCCGTACGTTTGGTACTAGATCGGTTGGATCGCGAAGAAAGTTCGACTACATCAACCGCATTGTGAAACGCTTCCGCTTACGGTCTACGAGGGTATGTAGCCACACTCTCCCCTCTCGTTGCTATGCATCTCCTTGATAGATCTTGCGTGTGCGTATAATTTTTTTTGTTTTTCATGCAACGTTTCCCAACATTAGCTACAAGATCTAACCCGCCATCGGGGTGCCTGCGCTTACCACCGTTACCATGGTTGTGACCATTATGCCCTGTCACATTCTGCTGCTGACCCTTACCATTACCACTCTTCTTTCCCTTGCTGGATTTTTCATCATCAGATCCAGGATCTTTAGTGGTGTCTGAGTCGTCATACTTGATGAGAGCCACCATGAGCTCCCCCATATCGTTGCAATGACGCTTAAGCCGCCCAAGCTTCTGCTTAAGAGGGGTAAAATGACAATTCTTCTCCAAGACCAGAACAACTGAACCTGCCGTGATGCTATCTGATGAATGGATAATAGCTGAGACCCGGCGAACCCAATGGTGGGCCGACTCATCCTCCCGCTGCACACAGTTATCTGGATCAATAATCGTAAGAGGCTGTTTACATGTTCCCTTGAAGTTCTGAATGAAGCACGCCTTCAACTCAGCCCATGAATTGATGGAATTGGCGGGTAATCCTTTCAACCAGGTTCGAGCCGGTCCATCCAACATCATGGTGAAGTACTTGGCACATTAAGCATCATTAACATCTAGCATCTCCATAGCTAGCTCATAGCTCTCGATCCAAGCCTCAGGTGGAAGATCAGCTGTGTAATTAGGCACCTTACGAGGGCCCTTAAAATCCTTGGGAAAATGTTCATTGCATAGAGCCGGCACTAGACAAGGCACACCAACTGTCCTGGAAGTCATCCCAGCTGTAATAGTTGCCGAAGGGTGTACTAGAGACTGCTGATGAGCCCCCAATTGAGCCGCCAATTCCACCTCCCGACGGGCTCTAGCCTGATCCACAAGGTCCTGAGCATTATTATCATCACGGGGCGGGTTATGTCCACGGGGCGGGTCATTGATGCGGCTTGAACTACGTCGGTATTTCCCCAAAGAGGAAGGGATGATGCAGCACAACCACGGTAGGTATTTCCCTCAGTGATGAGACCAAGGTTATTGAACCAGTAGGAGAACCACGCAACACTACGTGAATGGCACCTGCACACAAAGAACAAATACTTGCAACCCGACGTATAAGAGGGGTTGTCAATCCCTCCCGAGTAAAGAGATAGATAAATTTGTAGTAGATCGGATAAATAGATCTCACGGGAACGCGAGATAAAATAAATAACAATAAATTGCAGCAAGATATTTTTGGGTTTTTGGATTAATAGATCTGAAAATAAAAGATGCAAATAAGTAAAAAGGCAAATAGCAATATAGATCTGAAAGTATATGATGGAGAAATAGACCCGGGGGCTGTAGATTTCACTAGTGGCTTCTCTCGAGAAAAATAGTGTACGGTGGGTAAACAAATTACTGTTGGGCAATTGATAGAACTTCAAATAATTATGACGATATCCAGGCAATGATCATTATATAGGCATCACGTCCAAGATTAGTAGACCGACTCCTGCCTGCATCTACTACTATTACTCCACACATCGACCGCTATCCAGCATGCATCTAGTGTATTAAGTTCATGGAGAAACAGAGTAATGCAATAAGAACGATGACATGATATAGACAAGATCTATTCATGTAGGAATAGACCCCATCTTGTTATCCTTAATAGCAATGATACATACGTGTCATTTCCCCTTCTGTCACTGGGATTGAGCACCGTAAGATCGAACCCATCACAAAGCACCTCTTCCCATGGCAAGAAAAATTGATCTAGTCGGCCTAACTAAACCAAAGATTCGAAAAAGAAATGAGAGGCTATAAGTAAGCATGCATATAAGAGATCAAAAGACTCAAATAACTTTCATGGATAAAAACATAGATCTGATCATAAACTCAAAGTTCATCGGATCCCAACAAACACACCGCAAAAAGAGTTACATCAAATAGATCTCCAAGAGACCATTGTATTGAGAATCAAAAGTTAGAGAGGAAGCCATCTAGCTACTAACTATGGACCCGTAGGTCTACAATGAACTACTCACGCATCATCGAAGAGGCACCAATGAGGATGATGAACCCCTCCGTGTTGGTGTCTACATTAGATCTGTGGTTTCTGGAACTTGCAGTGGCTGGAATTGTTTTCGTCGACTCCCCTAGGGTTTTTGGATGTCCAGGGTATTTATAGAGCAAAGAGGCGGTGCGCGAGGCGGCCGAGGTGAGCACAACCCACCTAGGCGCGCCTGGGCCCCCAGGCGCGCCCTGGTGGGTTGTGCTCCCCTCGGAGCCCCCTCTGGTACTTCTTTGGCCCAACATGTGTCTTCTGGTCCAGAAAAAATCACCAAAAAGTTTCGCTGTGTTTGGACTCCATTTGGTATTGATTTTCTGCGAAGTAAAAAACAAGCAAAAAAACAGCAACTAGCACTGGGCACTATGTCAATAGGTTAGTGCCAAAAAATGATATAAAGTTGCTATAAAATGATTATAAAACATCCAAGAATGATAATATAACAACATGGAACAATAAAAAATTATAGATACGTTGGAGACGTATCAGCATCCCCAAGCTTAATTCCTGCTCGTTCTCGAGTAGGTAAATGATAAAAATAGAATTTTTGATGTGGAATGCTGCCTAACATGTTCATCACATAATCTTTTCTTTGTAGCATGGACATTTGGACTTTTATATGATTCAAAGCAATAGTCTAGTTTTGACATGAAGCTTTCAATACTCAAGCATATCAACAAGCAACCATGTCTTTCAAAATATCAACACTAAAGCAAGTTATCCCTAGCCCATTATGCTCAATCATTGATCCATTCATGAAACACACTCGCATATTAGCTACACCCAATGCTCAAGTACGATCATAGTGCCCCTTAGTTGGTTCTTTATAAGAGAAGATGGAGACTCAAAAATAAAAATTGCATAAAGTAAATAGAAAAGCCCTTCGCAGAGGGAAGTAGGGATTTGTAGACGTGCCAGAGCTCAAAGCGAAAAAGATAGAGATAAAAATATTTTGGGTGGCATGCTTTTCCTGTCAACCAAAATGATCAAGTAGTTCCCAATACTTTCCATGCTAGATATATCATAGGCGGTTCCCAAACAGAAAATAAGGTTTATTCCTTTTTCCACCATACTTTCACATTCCACGGCTAACAGAATCCACGGGTGCTGTCCATACCAACACTTTCCAAGGAATTTATTATTTGACAACATAAAGTAAATTCATTTTTCATTTCGGGACTGGGCATCCCTAATACCTTTGCCGTACTCTCGTGCAATGACAAGTGAATAAACACTCATCTTGAGAATAACACATCTAGCATGGAAAAATATCAGCCACCCCCTACCGTTTCATGAGCGGTACGAGCACACAAAAGAGAAATTTATTTTGAAAATTAGAGATGGCACATATAAATTTGCTTAGAACGGCATGGAAATACCGCATATAGGTAGGTATAGTGGTCTCATATGGCAAAACTAGTTTAAGGATTTTGGATGAACAAGTAGTGATCATACTTAGTGCAAATGAAGGCTAGCAAAAGATTGGGAAGCATCCAACCAAGAAACGAAAAATCTCATAAGCAAGCATTAAGCATAACTAACACCGAATAATGCACCACAAGTAGGATATAATTTCGTTGCATAACTATTGACTTTCATGCTTGCATAGGGAATCACAAACCTTAACACCAATATTCTTACTAAACCATAATTACTCACCAACATGACTCACATATTATATCTTCATATCACAAAACTATTACAAGGAATCAAGTTTATTTTGTCCAATGATCTTCATGAAAGTTTTTATTATATCCCTCTTGAATATCTATCACTTTGGGACTAGTTTAATGTGTTGCTTTTGATAGCTCAAACAAATCTAAGTGAAGAACATGAGCATAAAATTTTTCTTCTCTCAAAATAATATAAGTGAAGCATGAGAGAATCTCTTCAAAATTACTACTCTCAAATAAATATAAGTGAAGCATGAGAGCATTTCTTCAAAAATATTAAAGCACACCATGCTCAAAAAGATATAAGTGAAGCACTAGAGCAGTTTCCATAGCTCATAAAAATTTAAGTGAAGCATAGAGAGCAATTCTAACAAATCATAGCATAATTTTGGCTCTCTCAAATAGGTGTGTCCAGCAAGGATACTTGACTAAAAATAAAAAGTAAAACAAGCAAAGACTCAAATCATACAAGACGCTCCAAGCAAAACTCATGATATGTGACGAATAAAAATATAGCTCCAAGTAAAATACCGATGGTCGTTAGAAGAAAGAGGGGATGCCACTCGGGCATCCCCAAGCTTAGTTGCTTGCTTCTCTTTTAGATAATAGCTTGGGATGCCATGGGCATCCCCAAGCTTAGGCTCTTCTTACTCCTTATTTCTTCATCCATCGTGATCTCACCCAAAACTTGGAAACTTCAATCACACAAAACTCAACAAAACCTTCGTGAGATCTGTTAGTATAAGAAAACTAATCTTTACTTTAAGTACTGTAGAATACCCATTCAAATTTTGTTATTGCATTATATCTACTGTATTCTAACTTTACCAAGGCTTATAACCTCCAATACAAACCATAGATTCATCAAACTAAGCACACAATGTAAAGAAAACAGAATCTGTCAAAAAACAGAACAGTCTGCAAAGGTACGAATTGTTCTCATACTTATGTAATTCCAAAAATTCTTAAACATAGGAAAACGTAGGAAATTTGTATATAAATCTTGTGTAAAAAATTCAGAATTTTTTGTCGCCTCTGTGAATTTTAGAAAATAATTTACTGGACGCAAAAGTTTCTATTTTCCAACAAGATCAAATCAACTATCACCCAACATGATCCCAAAGGCTTTGCTTGGCACTAACACTAATTAAAACATAAAAACACAATAATAACAGTAGCATAATTGTGCAAACACTTAAGAACAAAAATAAAAAGACAAAAATAAATTTTATTCATTGGGTTGCCTCCCAACAAGCGCTATCGTTTTATGCCCCTAGCTAGGCATAATGCAAAGATCTAAGTGTTGTCATCTTTAGTTCCCAATTATTCAATCAAACACTTGGAATTCTTCAAAGATTTAGCATACAAATTTTCAATAACAATACTTCTAGGAACAAGATTGAAAAATTCATTCTTGCAAGTAGGATCTCTTATTACTTCAATAACATCGGGGTGAATACTAATCATCTTAAGATCCTCTTTATTATTATTACTAGAAATTGCACCCTTGTTCTTAGTGATTTGAGAAATCTTGCTAACCTTAACAAGAGTTTTTTCAATAGTTTTAGCAAAAGCAAAAGTCGAGCTTAAATTGCTGAAAATTTCTTCCAACTTATCGATCCGAGAAGGACTTTCTTCAATTCTTTTGTGAATTACGGTTCCCTTTTCTTTTAACAACTTAAAAACCTCTCCTGCTTTTGACCCAATCTTACTAACAAGATTATGCATCTTTTTATCCAAGTTCTCAAGATGTTCTTCAGTAAGCATTTTCTTTTCAATAGCCTCTAGCATTTCCATAACATGCTCAAGAGTCAAAGTTGTTTCATTAATCATAAGAGGTGGTGATCCCACTAAATTTCCCATAGCATTAAAAACATCTAGAGATGGACACATCAAGAAATTTCCACTGGTAATCGTATCATGGATGAATCTATACCAGGTAGTGATGCCCACATAGAAACAGCGAAGAAGAACAATGGTAGATTGCTTACGAATAGATCTATTACGAGCATTGCAAATTCTATACCAAGCATCCTTTAAATTCTCCCCTCCCCTTTGTTTGAAATTAAGAACCTCGTTCTCGGGGGTGCACGCAATAGAGAAAGAACTATCCATAACGGCAAAAGTGATGAACAAAATTGCACACAAAAACAGATCTGACGAAAAAAACAGCGAACAAAAAAGAGGGCGAATAAAATGGCAGATTTTTGTGAAGTGGGGGAGATGAAAATGAGAGGCAAATGGCAAATAATGTAAACTGCAAGGAGATGAGATTTGTGCTTAGGAACCTGGTAGATGTTGATGACATCTCCCCGGCAACGGCGCTAGAAATTCCTTTTGATGCGGCTTGAACTACGTCGGTATTTTCCCAAAGAGGAAGTGATAATGCAGCACAACTACGGTAGGTATTTCCCTTAGTGATGAGACCAAGGTTATCGAACTAGTAGGAGAACCACGCAACACTACGTGAATGGCACCTGCACACAAAGAACAAATACTTGCAACCCAACGTAAACGAGGGGTTGCCAATTCCTCCCGGGTAAAGAGATAGATAAATTTGTAGTAGATCGGATAAATAGATCTCACGGGAACGCGAGATAAAATAAATAACAATAAATTGCAGCAAGATATTTTTGGGTTTTTGGATTAATAGATCTGAAAATAAAAGATGCAAATAAGTAAAAAGGCAAATAGCAATATAGATCTGAAAGTATATGATGGAGAAATAGACCCGGGGGCCGTAGATTTCACTAGTGGCTTCTCTCGAGAAAAATAGCATACGGTGGGTAAACAAATTACTGTTGGGCAATTGATAGAGCTTCAAATAATTATGACAATATCCAGGCAATGATCATTATATAGGCATCACGTCCAAGATTAGTAGATTGACTCCTGCCTGCATCTACTACTATTACTCCACACATCGACCGCTATCCAGCATGCATCTAGTGTATTAAGTTCATGGAGAAATAGAGTAACGCAATAAGAACGATGACATGATGTAGACAAGATCTATTCATGTAGGAATAGACCCCATCTTGTTATCCTTAATAGCAACGATACATACGTGTCATTTCCCCTTCTGTCACTGGGATTGAGCACTGTAAGATTGAACCCATCACAAAGCACCTCTTCGCATGGCAAGAAAAATCGATCTAGTCAGCCTAACTAAACCAAAGATTCGAAGAAGAAATATGAGGCTATAAGTAATCATGCATATAAGAGATCAAAAGACTCAAATAACTTTCATGGATAAAAACATAGATCTGATCATAAACTCAAAGTTCATCGGATCCCAACAAACACACCGCAAAAAGAGTTACATCAAATAGATCTCCAAGAGACCATTGTATTGAGAATCAAAAGAGAGAGAGAGGAAGCCATCTAGCTACTAACTATGGACCCGTAGGTCTACAATGAACTACTCACGCATCATCGGAGAGGCACCAATGAGGATGATGAACCCCTCCGTGATGGTGTCTAGATTAGATCTGTGGTTTCTGGAACTTGCGGCGGCTGGAATTGTTTTTTGTCGACTCCCCTAGGGTTTTTGGATGTCCAGGGTATTTATAGAGCAAAGAGGCGGTGCGGGAGTCAGCCGAGGTGGGCACAACCCACCTGGGTGCGCCTGGGCCCCCAGGCGCTCCCTGGTGGGTTGTGCTCCCCTCGGAGCCCCCCTCTGGTACTTCTTTGGCCCAACAGGTGTCTTCTGGTCCAGAAAAAATCACCAAAAAGTTTTGCTGCGTTTGGACTTTGTTTGGTATTGATTTTCTGTGAAGTAAAAAACAAGCAAAAAAATAGCAACTGGCACTGGGCACTATGTCAATAGGTTAGTCCCAAAAAATGATATAAAGTTGCTATAAAATGATTGTAAAACATCCAAGAATGATAATATAACAGCATGGAACAATCAAAAACTATAGATACGTTGGAGACGTATCAGTCATCAATGCGGGGCAGGTTACGACACTTTTCGCTATTGGAAACCGCCAGCGACTCAATGCGCCGGCTGTAACTTCGACTTGGGCGGGGAGTTGAATGAACACGCTCACGACTGTACGAATAAGCCGCCTACTGTGCCACAGCCATCTGAAGAAGTTCCACAGCATTCCGGGTCTCTATCGCCGCTGGAGACTCGCCTTCGATCGGTATAGCCGCCAGCCGTGTAGCCGCTGCTATCATGTTATCCACCGGGTTAGAATAATGGCCAGAGTGTGTTGGAACCCGTTGAGGTGGGGTCAGATCCCTACGAAGTGGGTCTGACACATGAGGCTCGGCCGCCGCCCCTGTCCCTGGCGCCTCAGCAGCCCGGGTTACAATGGGCGGGTTACTCGTCCATGCCCCGGGTGTGTTAAAAAGATTTCGCCCCTCAAACTGCGAAGGAAGGCGGCTCTGGTGCCTTCTTCGAAGAACAACGTTGGACGCATTTTGACTAGACTTAGGCAGAAAGCTTCTGCCCTTATCCGCTGTGACTCGGCGTCCATCGAAGCTCGCTCTATTTCCATCCTGGCGTTCTCTACGTTAAGATCCTCTTGGGCCTTGGCCACCTCATCTCGCACCTTTGCAACTTCTGCATTATGCTGTACTCGATTCGCTGGAGTCACCTCCGTAGCTAACAGAGTAGTTAGGGTGCCCAAGAGCTCAGATAAAACCTGAGCCAGCGACCGAACTGAGCCGCTCACCCCAGCTGTCGCAGCAGCCGTTGACCCGGATGTCATGGCAGCAGCTGTTGATGAGTTTACCACTGGTTGTGTACCAGCCATAAAAATAGCAGCCCTGCTCGGCGGCTCATAGGGGTCCAGAATATTGTCACCATCGGAATAGCCCCCAAGCCCGCCATCCTGAAGCTGATAGATTGATTCGGTTTCTCCGGTCAATGACTCATCACCTGAATAGATGGCCATCTCACCACCAGATACAGAACCTTCCTCAAGATCCGCCCCATGAACAAAGCCAACAAAGACGTGCCTCCGACGGGGTTGAACCCTGGCGGGCCGCCCGCGCTGAGCCGTTTCAACGATGTCGGTGCAGGTATCCGGCTCAGGCTCTGACTCGCCGATCTTGCCAATGAAGACGTGAATTCCGCCAAAGGGGACCCGGTACCCGTACTCGATTGAGTCGGCCTCGGGGCCCCAGCCAGCGTCGTCGATGTAGATCTTGCCGAGGCGACTCTTAGTCATCCAGCCTACGGCGTATCCTTCGATCCCTGAGCAGTTGCCCTTCAAGATCTTGAAACCACCGTGCTCTGGCCCCACGGTGGGCGCCAACTATTGTGGATTTAACACGGCAGATGCCCTTGTGAAAGTACTTAGGTGTGGAGCCATTGCAACATAGGTTAGCTCAAAGGGGTTGAACGAGACAAAGGACACAGAGGTTTACCCAGGTTCGGCCCCTCACAATGAGGTAAAAGCCTACGTCCTGCTTCTAGTTGTATTACTTGAGTATCGATTACAAGGGAGCAATCACGCTTGACCTAGCTATCGATTCGTTGTTTCTTGAGTCTAACCCATCGCCGGGTCTCGCCTTTATATACACAGGTCGAGGCTCCGGGGCTTACAAGAGTCCGGGCCGGATCACACAACGTGACCAGCTCGGTTTCCAAGTCGCCTTGCCTTACTGGGCAAGTCACTATCGTGGCGGCTCACACCTTCCGGGTTTTGGTAAACCACCGGGTCTTGGGCCTTCAACAAGCCCACCTTGTAAGCCGCCACCAATCTTCACGTCCCATCTTGGTTCTACCTGGGCCTTCGGTGCATTGAGTCGCCAACGGTGTGACCCGACCCCTCCTGGGCGGGTCATACCTCGGGGTTATATCCCCAATAGTCTCTGATCGTAGTGTCGCGTTAGCAGCATCCTGCAGTAGTGATTGGCCAAGAGCGATAAAGTCTCTAGTGGGAAATGCAAAGTTAATTGGGAGGTGGTTTGTCCTTTGATCGTCCTAGGCGGCTTAGGGGTGCTCCATTTGGGCAAGTTCGCTCACGCAGTTTGCCTGATATGGCCATGGCTCACATGGTCCTCCCTTGAGAAAGTATGAGTTGGCACTGGCAATCCATGTGATGTCGAGGATATAGACTTTTTTCATGCTCTCACTCGTGTTACTCGACAATGGTCGGAAAGCGAGCCTTTGGACTCCCCTTGGGTGGATGGGCTGAGACCGAAACACATGAGGCCCTCACTTTTTGATATTTCCTAGAAGAAGATTTGGTGCATTCAGGAGGCGCTGGACAACAACAATTGTGTCGTCCGTACGATGATCTATGGGATCAGCAAAGGCCCCTTTGCGGATCGACTGTGGGGATCCACGAGCACAAAGAGCACAATCAGCAGAACACACAAGTTTTTACCCAGGTTCGGCCCACTGTTAAGTGTAAAACCCTACTCCTGCTTTTGTATATTGGATGTGTTTGAGCTCAAGTACAAGGAGCGCAGCTTGCCAGCAAGGTGCGCAGGAAGTGCGGCTACTCGTGCAAATGAGCAAAGTGTTGACTTGCGAGGGTCCCCTCCCCTACTAAGCTTGCCATGGTCCTCCTTTTATAGCTCAAAGGGGTTACATAGTAGCAAAAATGGTAAATACAGATGGTGATCTATGCGCTTGACACATATTAGGATAGGTGTCGAAAAAGGTGATCTTCAGGCAGTTGTTCGCCACGTGCTGCGACAAGCTCTACCTAACCGCCTGCACGCTCGCCACCTGTCGGCAAATCTCTAACTAGTCGCCAAGGTGGAGCGGTGAAGGGGTCTTGCCTATCTGGACTTTGTCGGTCTGGAACTTGTCGCCCTGGAGTTTGCCGGTGCTAGACACCATTGGGCTTGCCGGATCTGGCCTTGCCGGCAAGATGGAATGTGCCTTGCCGGGAAGGTGCCTTGCCGGCATCTTGAATCTTGCTTGTTGATGCAGCATTTTGCCGGATGTAGCGCTTGCCGGCGAAGATTGATTCTTTGGCGGTGTAGCTATGCACTGTCCATAACCCATGCTCGAAGGTTAGTGTAACCATGGTTTTTACTACACCGACAATTGGGTGGATCAAATTGACTTTTCCGGGGTATTTCTTTACAACACCTTCTGGAATTCATGTTACTTTGGAACTTCACCTCCCAATTTCTTTTGCATGAACAACAACTGGACACCATTGTATGGAAGATGTCAGATTCTCGTTGCTACTCGGCATACAAAGCTAAATTCCTCACGATGGTGTCCGTTGACATGAAGAAAATAATTTGGAAAATTTGGGCGCCCCCTAAGTGCAAGGTTTTAACATGGCTCATCACCCAAAATAGGATTTGGACAGTGGACAGACTTACCAAGATCATATGGCCCAACTGTTGTCAATGCCACCTGTGCAACCACGTCGAGGAGATGACGCACATTTGAATTTCCAACATCGCTTTTCCACCCAGATTTAGAACATTATTAAGGATTGGCTTGGCCTTCTCCTTTTGGGTACCTCCCTTTGGAATGATTTCAACCATGTCTTATCCTTATGGAATCACCTTATCCACCATTACAGTCCCCCACCCCGCGTCGCCTCTGGTGACTCGGGGGCAACCTAGTTGCGCCGCCGCCGGCACCTCCTCCCACCCCACCCCTCCCCTGCTTTGCCACCGCCGAAGGGGACACAGGCTAAGCCGCGCGTGCCCCAGGGATGGTGGCAGCGGGACTTGTCATGGTTTTGTCACAACAGATGTCCTCGTGAAAGGACTTAGTCGTGAGGCCATCGCAACTAAGTGGCGACTTGAACGAGGTTGGTCGGAATCGAGAGACGCGTATATTACCCAGTTTCGGCCCCTCGCGGTGGAGGTAAAAGCCTACATCCTGCTTGATTGATATTGATGATGATGATGATCTTGATTACAAAGGGCGGTCTTTCGCTACCTCTATCTCGAGAGCTATTGACTTGTCTATCTCTCTAAAACTTGTCCCCCTTGGGGTGCCCATGAAGGACATATGCCCTAGAGGCAATAATAAAGTTGTTATTTTATATTTCCTTATTCATGATAAAGGTTTATTATTCATACTATAATTGTATTGACCGGAAACTTAAATAAATGTGTGAATACATAAACAAATATTGTGTCCCTAGTAAGCCTCTACTAGACTAGCTCGTTGATCAAAGATGGTTAAGGTTTCCAAACCATGGACATGTGTTGTCATTTGATAACGAGATCACATCATTAGGAGAATGATGTGATGGACAAGACCCATCCGTTAGCTTAGCATATGATCGTTTAGTTTGTGCTATTGATTTCTTCATGTCAAATACATATTCCTTCGACTATGAGATTATGCAACTCCCGAATACCGGAGGAATACCTTATGTGCTATCAAATGTCACAACGTAACTGGGTGATCATAAAGATGCTCTACAGGTATCTCCGAAGGTGTTTGTTGAGTTGGCATAGATCAAGATTAGGATTTGTCACTCCGAGTATCGGAGAGGTATCTCTGGGCCCTCTCGGTAATACACATCATAAGAAGCCTTGCAAGCAAATGACTAATGAGTTAGTTACGAGATGATGTATTACGGAATGAGTAAAGAGACTTGCCGGTAACGAGATTGAACTAGGTATGGAGATACCGACGATCGAATCTCGGGCAAGTAACATACCGACAAACAAAGGGAATTACGTATGATTGCTTTGATAGTATGCTTGAAGTATTATTATTTTTATGTCAATATTAAACTTTTGTCTTGAATCTTTCGGATCTGAACATTCATGCCATAATAAAGAAAATTACATTGATAATTATGTTAGGTAGCATTCCACATCAAAAATTCTATTTTTATCATTTACCTACTCGAGGACGAGCAGGAATTAAGCTTGGGGATACTTGATACGTCTCCAACGTATCTATAATTTTTTATTGTTCCATGCTATTATATTATCTGTTTTGGATGTTTAATGGGCTTTAATATGCTCTTTTATATTATTTTTGGGACTAACCTATTAACCGGAGGCCCAGTGCCAGTTTCTGTTTTTTTTGCCTATTTTAGAGTTTCGCAGAAAAGGAATACCAAACGGAATGAAACCTTCGCGATGATATTTCTTGGACCGAAAGCAATCCAGAAGACTTGGAGTTGAAGTCTGGAACTCCTCGAGGAGGCCACGAGGCAGGAGGGCGCGCCCAGGGGGGTAGGCGCGCCCCCACCCTCGTGGGCCCCTCGTAGCTCCACCGACGTACTTCTTTCGCCTATATATACTCTTATACCCTAGAAACATCAGGGGGAGCCACGAAACCACTTTTCCACCGCCGCAACCTTCTGTACCCGTGAGATCCCATCTTGGGGCCTTTTCCGGCAATCTGCCGGAGGGGGAATCGATCACGGAGGGCTTCTACATCAACACCATTGCCTCTCCGATGAAGCGTGAGTAGTTTACCACAGACCTTCGGGTCCATAGTTATTAGCTAGATGGCTTCTTCTCTCTCTTTGATTCTCAATACAAAGTTCTCCTCGATGATCTTGGAGATCTATTCGATGTAATACTCTTTTGCGGTGTGTTTGCCGAGATCCGATGAATTGTGAATTTATGAACAAGATTATCTATGAATATTATTTGGTTCTTCTCTGAATTCTTATATGCATGATTTGATATCTTTGCAAGTCTCTTTGAATTATCGGTTTAGTTTGGCCTACTAGATTGATCTTTCTTGCAATGGGAGAAGTGCTTAGCTTTGGGTTCAATCTTACGGTGTCCTTTCCCAATGACAGTAGGGGCAGCAAGGCACGTATTGTATTATTGCCATCGAGGATAAAAAGATGGGGTTTGTATCATATTGCTTGAGTTTATCCCTCTACATCATGTCATCTTGCTTAATGCGTTACTCCGTTCTTATGAACTTAATACTCTAGATGCATGCTGGATAGCGGTCGATGTGTGGAGTAATAGTAGTAGATGCAGAATCGTTTCGGTCTACTTGACACGGACGTGATGCCTATATTCATGATCATTGCCTCAGATATCTTCATAACTATGCGCTTTTCTATCAATTGCTCGGCAGTAATTTGTTCACCCACCGTAATACATGCTATCTTCAGAGAAGCCACTAGTGAAACCTATGGCCCCCGGGTCTCTTTTCTATTATATTGCATCTCTTTTATTTACATCACATCTCGTTTACTATTTTGCAATCTTTACTTTCCAATCTATACAACAAAAATACCAAAAATATTTACTTTACTATCTTTATTAGATCTCACTTTTGCGAGTGACCGTGAAGGGATTGACAACCCCTTTATCGCGCTGGTTGCAAGGTTCTTGATTGTTTGTGCAGGTACTAGGTGACTTGTGCGTTGTCTCCTACTGGATTGATACCTTGGTTCTCAAAAACTGAGGGAAATACTTACGCTACTTTCCTGCATCACCCTTTCCTCTTCAAGGGAAAACCAACGCATGCTCAAGAGGTAGCAAGAAGGATTTCTGGCGCCGTTGCCGGGGAGATCTACGCCAAGTCAAGACATACCAAGTACCCATCATAAACTCTTCACCCTCGCATTACATTATTTGCCATTCGCCTCTCGTTTTCCTCTCCCCCACTTCTAAAACGATTTTCAAAAACTTTTGCCTTTTCTTTGCCCCTCTTCCATTCATCTCTTTTCGCTTGCTTCTTGTGTGCTTGTGTGTTGGATTGCTTGTTTGTCACGATGGCTCAAGATAATACTAAATTGTGTTACTTTTCCAATACCAACAACAATGATTTTATTAGCACTCCGATTGCTCCTACTACCGATGCTGAATCTTGTGAAATTAATACCGCTTTGTTGAATCTTGTTATGAAAGATCAATTTTCTGGCCTTCCTAGTGAAGATGCTGCTACCCATCTAAACAACTTTGTTGATTTGTGTGATATGCAAAAGAAGAAAGATGTGGATAATGATATTGTTAAATTGAAGCTATTTCCGTTTTCGCTTAGAGATCGTGCTAAAACTTGGTTCTCTTCTTTGCCTAAAATAGTATTGATTCATGGAATAAGTGCAAAGATGCTTTTATCTCTAAGTATTTTCCTCCCGCTAAGATCATCTCTCTGAGGAACGATATTATGAATTTTAAGCAACTTGATCATGAACATGTTGCACAAGCTTGGGAGAGGATGAAATTAGTGATACGTAATTGCCCTACACATGGTTTGAATTTGTGGATGATTATACAAAAAAATTATGCCGGACTGAATTTTGCTTCTAGAAATCTTTTAGATTCGGCCGCGGGAGGCACTTTTATGGAAATCACTTTAGGAGAAGCTACTATAGTCCTAGACAATATTATGGTTAATTATTCTCAATGGCACATCGAAAGATCCACTAGTAAAAAAGTTCATGCGATTGAAGAGATTAATGTTTTGAGTGGAAAGATGGATGAACTTATGAAATTGTTTGCTAATAAAAGTGTTTCTTCTGATCCTAATGATATTCCTTTGTCCACTTTGATTGAGAATAATAATGAATCTATGGATGTGAATTTTGTTGGTAGGAACAATTTTGGTAACAACGCTTATAGAGGAAACTTTAATTCTAGGCCGTTTCCTAGTAATTCCTCTAATAATTATGGTAATTCCTACAACAACTCTTATGAAAATTTTAATAAGATGCCCTCTGATTTTGAGACTAGTGTTAAAGAATTTATGAGTTCGCAAAAGAATTTCAATGCTTTGGTTGAAGAAAAATTGCTTAAGATTGATGAGTTGGCTAGGAACGTGGATAGAATTTCTCTTGATGTTGATTCTTTGAAACTTAGATCTATTCCACCTAAGCATGACCTTAATGAGTCTCTCAAAGCCATGAGAATTTCCATTGATGAGTACAAAGAAAGAACCGCTAGGATGCGTGCTAAAAAAGATTGCTTTGTGAAAGCATGTTCTTCTAGTTTTCATGATAATAATGATGAAGATCTAAAAGTGATTGATGTGACGCCTATTAAATCTTTGTTTTCCAATATGAATCTTGATAAAGATGGGACTGGAGATGAGTCAACTTTAGTTAAAAGGCGTCCCAATGATTCGGAGTTTTTAGATCTTGATGCAAAAATTAATAAAAGTGGGATTAAAGAGGTCAAAACTTTACATAGCAATGAACCCACTATTTTGGATTTCAAGGAATTTAATTATGATAATTGCTCTTTAATAGATTGTATTTCCTTGTCGCAATCTATGTTAAATTCTCCTCATGTTTCTAATCAAAATAAAGCTTTTACTAAACATATCGTTGATGCTTTAATGCAATCCTATGAAGAAAAAGCTTGAACTAGAAGCTTCTATCCCTAGAAAACTTTATGATGAGTGGGAACCTACTATTAAAATTAAGATTAAAGATTATGAATGCTATGCTTTGTGTGATTTGGGTGCCAGTGTTTCCATGATTCCAAAAACCTTGTGTGATGTGCTAGGTTTCCGTGAATTTGATGATTGTTCTTTAAATTTGCATCTTGCGGATTCCACCATTAAGAAACCTATGGGAAGGATTAATGATGTTCTTATTGTTGCAAATAGGAATTATGTGCCCGTAGATTTCATTGTTCTTGATATAGATTGCAATCCTACATGTCCTATTATTCTTGGTAGACCTTTCCTTAGAACGATAGGTGCAATTATTGACATGAAAGAAGGAAATATTAGATTCCAATTTCCGTTAAGGAAAGGCATGGAACACTTTCCTAGGAAGAAAATTAAATTGCCTTATGAATCTATTATGAGAGCCACTTATGGATTGCATACCAAAGATGGCAATACCTAGATCTATTCTTGTTTTTATGCCTAGCTAGGGGCGTTAAACGATAGCGCTTGTTGGGAGGCAACCCAATTTTATTTTTGTTCTTTACTTTTTGCTCCTGTTTAGTAATAAATAATTCATCTAGCTTCTGTTTAGATGTGGTTTTATGCTTTAATTAGTGTTTTATGTTTTAATTAGTCTTTGTGATCTTGCTGTAAAAAACAGAAACTTTTGCGCTCACGAGATTAGCTGTAATTTTTTTACTGAAGAGTGATTTTAGGTTGATTCTTTTTGCAGATGATTAATAGAAAAATTCCTCACGTTCACCAGTTTATTTCAGAATTTTTGGAGTTACAGAAGTATTCGAAAGATACAGATTTCTACAGACTGTTCTGTTTTTGACAGATTCTGTTTTTCGTGTGTTGTTTGCTTATTTTGATGAATCCATGAGTAGTATCGGGGGGTATGAACCATAGAGAAGTTGGAATACAGTAGGTTTAACACCAATATAAATAAAGAATGAGTTCATTACAGCACCTTAAAGTGGTGGTTTATTTTCTTATACTAACGGAGCTCATGAGATTTTCTGTTGAAGTTTTGTGTTGTGAAGTTTTCAAGTTTTTGGGTAAAGATTTGATGGATTTTGGAATAAGGAGTGGCAAGAGCCTAAGCTTGGGGATGCCCAAGGCACCCCAAGGTAAAATTCAAGGACAACCAAAAGCCTAAGCTTGGGGATGCCCCGGAAGGCATCCCCTCTTTCGTCTTCGTCTATCGGTAACTTTACTTCAGGCTATATTTTTATTCACCACATGATATGTGTTTTGTTTGGAGCGTCTTGTATGATTTGAGTCTTTTCTTTTTAGTTTACCATAATCATCCTTGCTGTACACATCTTTTGGGAGAGACACGCATGAATCGGAATTTATTAGAATACTCTATGTGCTTCACTTATATCTTTTGAGCTAGATAATTTTGCTCTAGTGCTTCACCTATATCTTTTTAGAGCACGGTGGTGGTTTTATTTTATAGAAATTATTGATCTCTCATGCTTCACTTATATTATTTTGAGAGTCTTTTAGAACTGCATGGTAATTTGCTTTGGCTATAAAACTAGTCCTAATATGATGGGCATCCAAGATGGGTATAATAAAAACTTTCATATAAAGTGCGTTGAATACTATGAGAAGTTTGATGATAGTTTTCAGATATGAAGATGGTGATATTAGAGTCATGCTAGTAGAGTAGTTTTGAATTTGAGAAATACTTGTGTTAAAGTTTGTGATTCCCGTAGCATGCACGTATGGTGAACCGTTATGTGATGAAGTCGGAGCATGATTTATTTATTGATTGTCTTCCTTATGAGTGGCGGTCGGGGACGAGCGATGGTCTTTTCCTACCAATCTATCCCCCTAGGAGCATGCGCGTAATACTTCGTTTCGATAACTAATAGATTTTTGCAATAAGTATATGAGTTCTTTATGACTAATGTTGAGTCCATGGATTATACGCACTTTCACCCTTTCACCATTGCTAGCCTCTCTAGTACCGCGCAACTTTCGCCGGTACCATACACCCACCATATACCTTCCTCAAAACAACCACCATACCTACCTATTATGGCATTTCCATAGCCATTCCGAGATATATTGCCATGCAACTTTCCACCGTCCCGTTTATTATGACGCGCTCCATCATTGTCATATTGCTTTGCAAGATCATGTAGTTGACATCGTATTTGTGGCAAAGCCACCGTTCATAATTTTTTCATACATGTCACTCTTGAATCATTGCACATCCTGGTACACCGCCGGAGGCATTCACATAGAGTCATATTTTTGTTCTAAGTATTGAGTTGTAATTCTTGAGTTGTAAGTAAATAAAAGTGTGATGATCTTCATTATTAGAGCATTGTCCCATGTGAGGAAAGGATGATGGAGACTATGATTCCCCCACAAGTCGGGATGAGACTCCGGATGAAAAAGAAAAAAGAAAAAAATGAAAAAAGGAGGCCATAAAAAGAGAAAGGCCCAAATAAAAAAAATGAGAGAAAAAGAGAGAAGGGACAATGCTACTATCCTTTTTCCACACTTGTGCTTCAAAGTAGCACCATGATCTTCATGATAGAGAGTCTCCTATGTTGTCACTTTCATATACTAGTGGGAATTTTTCATTATAGAACTTGGCTTGTATATTCCAATGATGGGCTTCCTCAAAATGCCCTAGGTCTTCTTGAGCAAGCAAGTTGGATGCACACCCACTTAGTTTCTTTTGTTGAGCTTTCATACACTTATAGCTCTAGTGCATCCGTTGCATGGCAATCCCTACTCACTCACATTGATATCTATTGATGGGCATCTCCATAGCCCGTTGATACGCCTAGTTGATGTGAGACTATCTTCTCCTTTTTGTCTTCTCCACAACCACCATTCTATTCCACCTATAGTGCTATGTCCATGGCTCACGCTCATGTATTGCGTAAAGATTGAAAAAGTTTGAGAACATCAAAAGTATGAAACAATTGCTTGGCTTGTCATCGGGGTTGTGCATGATTTAAATATTTTGTGTGATGAAGATAGAGCATAGCCAGACTATATGATTTTGTAGGGATAGCTTGCTTTGGCCATGTTATTTTGAGAAGACATGATTGCTTTGATAGTATGCTTGAAGTATTAATATTTTTATGTCAATATTAAACTTTTGTCTTGAATCTTTCGGATCTGAACATTCATGCCACAATAAAGAAAATTACATTGATAATTATGTTAGGTAGCATTCCACATCAAAAATTCTGTTTTTATCATTTACCTACTAGAGGACGAGCAGGAATTAAGCTTGGGGATGCTTGATACGTCTCCAATGTATCTATAATTTTTTATTGTTCCATGCTATTATATTATATGTTTTGGATGTTTAATGGGCTTTAATATGCTCTTTTATATTATTTTTGGGACTAACCTATTAACCGGAGGCCCAGTGCCAGTTTCTGTTTTTTTTTTTGCCTATTTTAGAGTTTCGCAGAAAAGGAATACCAAACGGAGTCCAAACGGAATGAAACCTTCGCGATGATCTTTCTTGGACCGAAAGCAATCCAGAAGACTTGGAGTTGAAGTCTGGAACTCCTCGAGGAGGCCACGAGGCAGGAGGGCGCGCCCAGGGGGGTAGGCTCGCCCCCACCCTCGTGGGCCCCTTGTAGCTCCACCGACGTACTTCTTTCGCCTATATATACTCTTATACCCTAGAAACATCAGGGGGAGCCACGAAACCACTTTTCCACCGCCGCAACCTTTTGTACCCGTGAGATCCCATCTTGGGGCCTTTTCCGGCGATCTGCCGGGGGGGGAATCGATCATGGAGGGCTTCTACATCAACACCATTGCCTCTCCGATGAAGCATGAGTAGTTTACCACAGACCTTCAGGTCCATAGTTATTAGCTAGATGGCTTCTTCTCTCTCTTTGATTCTCAATACAAAGTTCTCCTCGATGTTCTTGGAGATCTATTCGATGTAATACTCTTTTGCGGTGTGTTTGCCGAGATCCGATGAATTGTGAATTTATGAACAAGATTATCTATGAATATTATTTGGTTCTTCTCTGAATTCTTATATGCATGATTTGATATCTTTGCAAGTCTCTTCTAATTATCGGTTTAGTTTGGCCTACTAGATTGATCTTTCTTGCAATGGGAGAAGTGCTTAGCTTTGGGTTCAATCTTGCAGTGTCCTTTCCCAGTGACAGTAGGGGCAGCAAGGCACGTATTGTATTGTTGCCATCGAGGATAAAAAGATGGGGTTTATATCATATTGATTGAGTTTATCCCTCTACATCATGTCATCTTGCTTAATGCGTTACTCCGTTCTTATGAACTTAATACTCTAGATGCATGCTGGATAGCGGTCGATGTGTGGAGTAATAGTAGTAGATGCAGAATCATTTCGGTCTACTTGACACAGACGTGATGCCTATATTCATGATCATTGCCTCAGATATCTTCATAACTATGCGCTTTTCTATCAATTGCTCGGCAGTAATTTGTTCACCCACCGTAATACATGCTATCTTGAGAGAAGCCACTAGTGAAACCTATGGCCCCCGGGTCTCTTTTCTATTATATTGCATCTCTTTTATTTACATCGCATCTCATTTACTATTTTGCAATCTTTACTTTCCAATCTATACAACAAAAATACCAAAAATATTTACTTTACTATCTTTATTAGATCTCACTTTTGTGAGTGACCGTGAAGGGATTGACAACCCCTTTATCGCGCTGGTTGCAAGGTTCTTGATTGTTTGTGCAGGTACTAGGTGACTTGTGCGTTGTCTCCTACTGGATTGATACCTTGGTTCTCAAAAACTGAGGGAAATACTTACGCTACTTTGCTGCATCACCCTTTCCTCTTCAAGGGAAAACCAACGCATGCTCAAGAGGTAGTACCTGGCATCTAGCCCTGGAGTCCGAGAAGGACTCTTGCCTTTCGGGCAAAACCGACTTTGAGGAGGCTTTTACTCCAAGTTTCGACCCCAAGGCTCAACATATAAATAGAGGGGCAGGGCTAGCACCCAAGACACATCAAGATTCACCAAGCCGTGTGCCGGCAACCCCGTCCCCTTTAGTTTATCCTTTGTCTAGTTTCTGTAGTGCTTGGCAAAGCCCTACGGAGATTGTTCTTCATCATCAACCGTCACCACGCCGTCGTGCTGTCGGAACTCATCTACTACTTCGCCTCTCTTGCTGGATCGAGAAGGCGAGGACGTCATCGAGTTGAACGTGTGCTAAACGCAGAGGTGCCGTACGTTCGGTACTTGATCGGGACGGATCGTGAAGGTGTACGACTACATCAACCGCGTTGATAAATGCTTCCGCTTAGGGATTTTCAAGGGTATGAAGATGCTCTCCCCCTCTCGTAGCTATGCATCTTCATGGATAGAACTTGCGTGTGCGTAGAAATTTTTTGTTTTCCATGCAACGTTCCCCAACAGCCCTGCCCCTCCTTATATAAGTTGAAGGGGCCGGCTTACATGTAGAGTCCTAGTAGGACTACAACTAGTATATTTCCTATTACAAGTCGGATCCCAGACCAGGTCTTCTCTCCTGGCCGGGTCATCTCTCTCGGCTGGGTCTCACTTCCGGTGTCAGGGAACACTCCTCTTCTTGGACCTTCTCTCTGAGCCGGCGCCCCAGGCATTGGGCCACGAGCCGGCCTACGTTGTGAGTTTCCTTCCAGGCCTTGGGCCTCTTGATCATCGCAACCTATCTGTTCAACTTATTCTTCAAGCAGCCATTGGATGATCCGGCTGAAGGAAATATGCCCTAGAGGCAATAATAAAGTTATTATTTTATTTCCTTATGTCATGATAAATGTTTATTATTCATGCTAGAATTGTATTAACCGGAAACTTGATACATGTGTGAATACATAGACAAAACAAAGTGTCCCTAGTATGCCTCTACTTGACTAGCTCGTTAATCAAAGATGGTTAAGTTTCCTGACCATAGACATGTGTTGTCATTTGATGAATGGGATCACATCATTAGGAGAATGATGTGATGGACATGACCCATCCGTTAGCTTAGCATAATGATCGTTAAGTTTATTGCTATTGCTTTCTTCATGACTTATACATGTTCCTCTGACTATGAGATTATGCAACTCCTGAATACCGGAGGAACACCTTGTGTGCTATCAAACGTCACAACGTAACTGGGTGATTATAAAGATGCTCTATAGGTGTCTCCGATGGTGTTTGTTGGGTTGGCATAGATCGAGATTAGGATTTGTCACTCCGTGTATCGGAGAGGTATCTCTGGGCCCTCTCGGTAATGCACATCACTATAAGCCTTGCAAGCAATGTGACTAATGAGTTAGTTTCGGGATGATGCATTATGGAACGAGTAAAGTGACTTGCCGGTAACGAGATTGAACTAGGTATGAGGATACCGACGATCGAATCTCGGGCAAGTAACATACCGATGACAAAGGGAACATCGTATGTTGTTATGCGGTTTGACCGATAAAGATCTTCGTAGAATATGTAGGAGCCAATATGAGCATCCAGGTTCCGCTATTGGTTATTGACCGGAGATGTGTCTCGGTCATGTCTACATAGTTCTCGAACCCGTAGGGTCCGCACGCTTAATGTTCGATGACGATTTGTATTATGAGTTATGTGATTTGATAACCGAAGATAGTTCGGAGTCCCGGATGAGATCACGGACATGACGAGGAGTCTCGAAATGGTCGAGAGGTAAAGATCGATATATTGGAAGGCTATATTCGGACATCGGAAAGGTTCCGAGTGATTCGGGTATTTTTCGGAGTACCGGAGAGTTACGGGAATTTGTATTGGGCCTTAATGGGCCATACGGGAAAGGAGAGAAAGGCCTCAAGGGTGGCTGCGCCCCTTCCCGATGGACTGGTCCGAATTGGACTAGGGAAAGGGGGCGCCCCCTTCCTTCCTTCTCCTTCTCCCTTCCCCTTTTCCTATTCCATGTGGGAGGTGGAATCCTACTAGGACTAGGGAGTCCTAGTAGGACTCCACACCTAGGGCGCGCCCTATGAGGGCCGGCCTCCTCCTCCCTCCATCCTTTATATACGTGGCCAGGGGGCACCCCATAGAGACACAAGAGAAGATTTGTCTTAGCCATGTGCGGTGCCCCCCTCCACAGTTACACACCTCGGTCATATTGTCGTAGTGCTTAGGCGAAGCCCTGCGTCAATAACTTCATCATTACCGTCACCACGCCGTCGTGCTGACGAAACTCTCCCTCGGCCTCAGCTGGATCTAGAGTTCGAGGGATGTCACCGAGCTGAACGTGTGTAGATCACGGAATTGCCGTGCGTTCGGTACTTGATCGGTTGGATCGCGAAGACGTTCGACTACATCAACCGCGTTACTAAACGCTTCCGCTTTCGGTCTATGAGGGTACATAGACACACTCTCCTCGCTCGTTGCTATGCTTCTCCTAGATAGATCTTGCATTATCATAGGATTTTTTTTGAAATACTACGTTCCCCAATAGTGGCATCCGAGCCAGGTCTATGCGTAGATGTTATTTGCACGAGTAGAACACAAAGGAGTTGTGGGCGTGGGTGTATACATATTGCTTGCCGTTACTAGTTGTTACTTGGTTCAGCGGTATTGTGAGATGAAGCGGCCCGGACCGACATTACGCGTACGCTTACGCGAGACTAGTTTCACCGCTGCGAGCACTCGTTGCTTAAAGGTGACCGGCGGGTGTCTGTCTCTCTCACTTTAGTTGAACCGGTTTCAATGAAGAGGGTTCTTTTAGAAGATCAAAAAGCAATCATTACACCACGTTGTGGTTTTGATGCGTAGGTAAGAACGGTTCTTGCTCGAAGCCCGTAGCAGCCACGTAAAACTTGCAACAACAAAGTAGAGGACGTCTAACTTGTTTTTGCACGGCTTGCTGTGATGTGATGTGGTCAAGACATGATGTGATATAATTTGTTGTATGAGATGATCATGTTTTGTAACAGAGTTATCGGCAACCGGCAGGAGCCATATGGTTGTCGCTTTATTGTATGCAATGCAATCGCCATGTAATTGCTTTACTTTATCACTAAGCGGTAGCGATAGTCGTAGAAGCAATAAGTTGGCGAGACGACAACGATGCTTCGATGGAGATCATGCTGGGGCGCCGGTGACAATGGAGATCAAGCTGGGGTGCCGGTGACTATGAAGATCATAACGGTGCTTCGATGATGGAGATCAAGAGCACAAGATGATGATGGCCATATCATGTCACATATTGAATTGCATGTGATGTTAATCCTTTTATGCATCTTATTTTGCTTAGTACGGCGGTAGCATTATAAGATGATCTCTCACTAAATTTCAAGGTACAAGTGTTCTCCCTGAGTATGCACCGTTGCGAAAGTTCGTCGTGCCGAGACACCACGTGATGATCGGGTGTGATAAGCTCTATGTTCAAATACAACGGGTGCAAGCCAGTTTTGCACACGTAGAATACTCGGGTTAAACTTGACGAGCCTAGCATATGCAGATATGGCCTCGGAACACTGAGACCGAAAGGTCGAACGTGAATCATATAGTAGATATGATCAACATAGTGATGTTCACCATTGAAAACTACTCCATCTCACGTGATGATCGGACATGGTTTAGTTGATTTGGGTCATGTGAACACTTAGATGATTAGAGGGATGTCTATCTAAGTGGGAGTTCTTAAGTAATATGATTCATTGAACTTTAATTTATCATGAACTTAGTCCTGGTAGTATTTGCAAATTATGTTGTAGATCAATAGCTCGCGTATAGCTCCCCTGTTTTATTTTGATATGTTCCTGGAGAAAACTAAGTTGAAAGATGATAGTAGCAATGATGCGGACTGGTTCCGTGATCTGAGGATTATCCTCATTGCTGCACAGAAGAATTATGTCCTTGATGCACCGCTAGGTGACAGAACTATTGCAGGAGCAGATACAGACGTTATGAACGTTTAACAAGCTCGGTATGATGACTACTTGATAGTTTAGTGCACCATGCTTTACGGCTTAGAACCAGGACTTCAAAAACGTTTTGAACGACATGGAGCATATGAGATGTTCCAAGAGCTGAAATCGGTATTTCAGACTCATGCCCGTGTCAAGAGGTATGAGACCTCTGACAAGTACTTTGCCTACAAGATGGAGGAGAATAGCTCAACCAGTGAGCATGTGCTCAGAATGTCTGAGTACTACAGTTGCTTGAATCAAGTGGGAGTTAATCTTTCGGATAAGATAGTAATTGACAGAATTCTCTAGTCACTATCACCAAGTTACTGGAACTTCGTGATGAACTATAATATGCAAGGGATGACAAAAACGATTCCCGAGCTCTTCGTGATGCTGAAATCAACGAAGGTAGAAATCAAGAAAGAGCATCAAGTGTTGATGGTTAACAAGACCACTAGTTTCAAGAAAAAGGGCAAAGGGAAGAAGGGGAACTTCAAGAAGAATAGCAAGCAAGTTGCTACTCCCGGGAAGAAGCCCAAGTCTGGACCTAAGCCTGAAACTAAGTGCTTCTACTGCAAAGGGACTGCTCACTGGAAGCAGAACTGTCCCAAGTATTTGGTGGATAAGAAGGATGGCAAAGTGAACAAAGGTATATTTGATATACATGTTATTGATTTGTATTTTACTAGTGTTCATAGTAGCCCCTGGGTATTTGATACCGGTTCAGTTGCTATGATTAGTAACTCGAAACAGGTGTTGCAAAATGAACAGAGACTAGTTGAGGACGAGGTGACGATGTGTGTTGGAAGAGATTCCAAGGTTGATAAGATCACCATCGCACACTCCCTCTATTTTCGGGATTAGTGTTGAACCTAAATAAATGTTATTTGGTGTTTGCATTGAGCATGAATATGATTGGATCATGTTTATTGCAAAATAAATGTTATTTGGTGTTTGCATTGAGCATGAATATGATTGGATCATGTTTATTGCAAAATAAATGTTATTTGGTGTTTGCGTTGAGCATGAATATGATTGGATCATGTTTATTGCAATACGGTTATTCATTTAAGTCAGAGAATAATTGTTGTTCTGTTTACATGAATAAAAACCTTCTATGGTCATACACCCAATGTAAATGGTTTATTGAATCTCGATCGTAGTGATACACATATTCATAATATTGATGCCAAAAGATGCAAAGTTGATAATGATAATGCAACATATTTTGTGGCACTGCCGTTTAGGTCATATTGGTGTAAAGCGCATGAAGAAACTCTATTCGGATGGAATTTTGGAATCACTTGATTATGAATCATTTGATGCTTGCGAACCATGCCTCATGGGCAAGATGACTAAGACTCCGTTCTCCGGAACAATGGAGCGAGCTAAATGACTTATTGGAAATAATACATATCGATGTATGCGGTCCGATGAGTGTTGAGGCTCACGGCGGGTATCGTTATTTTCTGACCTTCACAGATGATTTGAGCAGATATGGGTATATCTACTTGATGAAACATAAGTCTGAAACATTTGAAAAGTTCAAAGAATTTCAGAGTGAAGTGGAAAATCATCGTAACAAGAAAATAAAGTTTCTGTGATCCGATCGTGGAGGAGAACATTTGAGTTACGAGTTTGGTCTTCATTTAAAATAATGTGGAATAGTTTCGCAACTCACGCCACCCGGAACACCACAGCGTAATGGTGTGTCCGAACGTCGTAACCGCACTTTATTGGATATGGTGCGATCTATGATGTCTCTTACTGATTTACCGCTACCGTTTTGGGGTTATGCTTTAGAGACGGCTGCATTCACGTTAAATAGGGCACCATCTAAATCCGTTGAGATGACACCTTATGAACTGTGGTTTGGCAAGAAACCCAAGTTGTCGTTCCTTAAAGTTTGGGGCTGCGATGCTTATGTGAAAAAGCTTCAACCTGATAAGCTCGAACCCAAATCGGAGAAATGTGTCTTCATAGGATACCCAAAGGAGACTGTTGGGTACACCTTCTATCACAGATCCGAAGGCAAAAAATTTGTTGCTAAGAATGGATCCTTTCAAGAGAAGGAGTTTCTCTCGAAAGAAGTGAGTGGGAGGAAAGTAGAACTTGATGAGGTAGTGGTACCTTCTCTTGAATTGGAAAGTAGTTCATCACAGAAATCAGTTCCAGTGATACCTACGCTAATTAGTGAGGAAGCTAATGATGATGATCATGAAACTTCAGATCAAGTTACTACCGAACCTCGTAGGTCAACCAGAGTAAGATCCGCACCAGAGTGGTACGGTAATCCTGTTCTGGAGGTCATGTTACTTGACCATGATGAACCTATGAACTATGAGGAAGTGATGATGAGCCCAGATTCCGCGAAATGGCTTGAGGCCATGAAATCTGAGATGGGATCCATGTATGAGAACAAAGTATGGACTTTGGTTGACTTGCCCGATGATCGGCAAGTCATTGAGAATAAATGGATCTTCAAGAGGAAGACAGACGCTGATAGTAGTGTTTCTATCTACAAAGCTCGAATTGTCGCAAAAGGTTTTCGACAAGTTCAAGGTGTTGACTACGATGAGATTTTCTCACTCGTATCGATGCTTAAGTCTGTCCGAATCATGTTAGCAATTGCCAAATTTTATGAAATCTGGCAAATGGATGTCAAAAACTACATTCCTTAATGGAATTTTTAAAGAAGAAGTTGTATATGATGCAACCAGAAGGTTTTGTCAATCCTAAAGGTGCTGACAAAATGTGCAAGCTCCAGCGATCCATCTATGGACTGGTGCAAGCATCTCGGAGTTGGAATATACGCTTTGATGAAGTGATCAAAGCATATGGTTTTATACAGACTTACGGTGAAGCCTGTATTTACAAGAAAGTGAGTGGGAGCTCTGTAGCATTTCTGATATTATATGTGGATGACATATTATTGATTGGAAATGATATAGAATTTTTGGATATCATAAAAGGATACTTGAATAAGAATTTTTCAATAAAAAGACCTCGGTGAAGCTGCTTAAGTATTGAGCATCAAGATCTATAGGGATAGATCGAGACGCTTAATAGGACTTTCACAAAGCACATACCTTGACAAGATTTTGAAGGAGTTCAAAATGGATCAGTAAACGAAGGAGTTCTTGCCTGTGTTACAAGGTGTAAAATTGAGTAAGACTCAAAACCCGACCACGGCAGAAGATAGAAAGAGAATGAAAGTCATTCCCTATGCCTCAGTCATAGGTTCTACATACGGATCTGAATGTAGCGGACCCGTTGACTAAACCTCTTCCGCGGGCAAAACATGATCAGCAGCAAGACTCCATGGGTGTTAGATTCATTACTATGTAATCTAGATTATTGACTCTAGTGCAAGTGGGAGACTGAAGGAAATATGCCCTAGAGGCAATAATAAATTTATTATTTTATTTCCTTATGTCATGATAAATGTTTATTATTCATGCTAGAATTGTATTAACCGGAAACTTGATACATGTGTGAATACATAGACAAAACAAAGTGTCCCTAGTATGCCTCTACTTGACTAGCTCGTTAATCAAAGATGGTTAAGTTTCCTGACCATAGACATGTGTTGTCATTTGATGAACGGGATCACATCATTAGGAGAATGATGTGATGGACATGACCCATCCGTTAGCTTAGCATAATGATCGTTAAGTTTATTGCTATTGCTTTCTTCATGACTTATACATGTTCCTCTGACTATGAGATTATGCAACTCCCGAATACCGGAGGAACACCTTGTGTGCTATCAAACGTCACAACATAACTGGGTGATTATAAAGATGCTCTACAGGTGTCTCCGATGGTGTTTGTTGGGTTGTCATAGATCGAGATTAGGATTTGTCACTCCGTGTATCGGAGAGGTATCTCTGGGCCCTCTCGGTAATGCACATCACTATAAGCCTTGCAAGCAATGTGACTAATGAGTTAGTTTCGGGATGATGCATTACGGAACGAGTAAAGAGACTTGCCGGTAACGAGATTGAACTAGGTATGAGGATACCAACGATCGAATCTCGGGCAAGTAACATACCGATGACAAAGGGAACAATGTATGTTGTTATGCGGTTTGACCGATAAAGATCTTCGAATAATATGTAGGAGCCAATATGAGCATCCAGGTTCCGCTATTGGTTATTGACCGGGGATGTGTCTCGGTCATGTCTACATAGTTCTCGAACCCGTAGGGTCCGCACGCTTAACGTTCGATGACGATTTGTATTATGAGTTATGTGATTTGATAACCGAAGATAGTTCGGAGTCCCGGATGAGATCACGGACATGACGAGGAGTCTCGAAATGGTCGAGAGGTAAAGATCGATATATTGGAAGGCTATATTCGGACATCGGAAAGGTTCCGAGTGATTCGGGTATTTTTCGGAGTACCGGAGAGTTACGGGAATTCGTATTGGGCCTTAATGGGCCATACGGGAAAGGAGAGAAAGGCCTCAAGGGTGGCTGCGCCCCTTCCCGATGGACTGGTCCGAATTGGACTAGGGAAAGGGGGCGCCCCCTTCCTTCCTTCTCCTTCTCCCTTCCCCTTTTCCTATTCCATGTGGGAGGTGGAATCCTATTAGGACTAGGGAGTCCTAGTAGGACTCCACACCTTGGGCGCGCCCTATGAGGGCCGGCCTCCTCCTCCCTCCATCCTTTATATACGTGGCCAGGGGGCACCCCATAGAGACACAAGAGAAGATTTGTCTTAGCCGTGTGCGGTGCCCCCCTCCACAGTTACACACCTCGGTCATATTGTCGTAGTGCTTAGGCGAAGCCCTGCGTCGGTAACTTCATCATCACCGTCACCATGCCGTCGTGCTGAGGAAACTCTCCCTCGGCCTCAGTTGGATCTAGAGTTCGAGGTACGTCACCGAGCTGAACGTGTGCAGATCACGGAGGTGCCGTGCGTTCGGTACTTGATCGGTTGGATCGCGAAGACGTTCGACTACATCAACCGCGTTACTAAACGCTTCCGCTTTTGGTCTACGAGGGTATGTAGACACACTCTCCCCGCTCGTTGCTATGCTTCTCCTAGATAGATCTTGCGTGACCGTAGGAATTTTTTTGAAATACTACGTTCCCCAACACCGGCCCTGAACGGGCGGGTCATACCGTGGGGTTATATCCCCAACAGGGCTCTCCACGCAGATCCAAAACGTGGCCTCTCGTCGCGGTGGCTCGAACGAGCGGAGCAGGTGCCGGTGGCCGCGTCGCGTGGTGGCTCGGATGGCTGAGGCATGCGACAGTGGACTCTCTGAGGCGACTGTCCTGGATGGATCTGGGTCTCCCTGCACGAGGTGGCGGCGCTGGGGACTCTCCTCGGCCTCGGGCGCGTGGTGTCGGGCTCCCTTGCTCCAATGGTCTGCCCGGGGCACGCGCAAGTGGCGTTCTGCCTGTGGGTGGTCCGGCCTGGGCACAAGCTCGTGGTGTCCTGGCTGCGCCTGGCGTTGGGGGTGGTTCTGGCAGTTTGCTGGTGGTGGTTCGCTGGCCTGGCTGGATCCGGATGGTCTGGCCTGTGGTGGTCCGGCTTGGGGAAGAGGATGGTGTCGTGGGTGGTGCTGATGGTGGTGGTGGGTGGTGGCGGTGCTACTGCAGTCGGTTCTTGAGCTCCTTGCCTTCAGTCAGTGCGGCGTCGCATTGGTTTTGGTCTCCGACGAGCGTGCGGTGGCACGCGTGGGGCGTGTCGGCGCATCTGATGTATGGTTGCAACCCGGTGATGGTGGTTCCTGGCCTCGGGCAGTGCTCCTCTGCTCCCTGCCGGCATGGTGCTCGGCAGGGCACGGTGGCCCGCGCTGCGTCCAGTGGCCCTGCGCTCAGTCGGCCTTTGGTGGATCTGGCGCCTAGTGCTGATGTTTGGCCGTCGATAGTCTTCGCAAGGTGCGGTTGGCTCCGGCGGTTCGTCGTGCTTCTTCGTAGTTGGAAGTTCGGTGGTGGTGGTGATCGCGTGTCATCTTGTTGTAGGGATGTGCTTAAACTCCGGGTGATAACCCTACATTGACTATGTCGATGTCGGCGGCAACAACATCTTTGGACGTCGTTTTCCTCGTAGGAGGTGTCGTTGTGGAGCTCCAGCACCTACAATACTTTGCTTTGTGGTCTCCGGGTGAAAACCTAAGATCGGTCTTGCCGGATCGGCTGACGGTGTTAGTGTCCTCGACAACACTACCTCGTCATCTTGGAGACCCAAATGATGACTTCCATTGCTGCTTGTGGTTGTGGGTGGTGGTGTGGCCTGCTTGAGATTGACGGTGGTGTGTTCTTCTTCAAGTGTTTCTCTTTGTCTGTCCTTCGTGTGGTCTCCGTCCTGTTGCTCTGCATGCTCAAGACCCTCCCTTGGTGGCTGTTGTGTTAAGGCGAGCTTCGGGCTCTTGGTGTCGTCTCGGTTCACCTTTGCTCAATGACGACGCAATGACGCCTCCCCAACTTGCTAATCGTCTCGAACTCCTGTGGCGGAGCTCCCAGTCAAGGTTCGTGTTTAGCTTTCACACTCGTTTACTGTGGAGGCTCCTCTGTTGTGCCGTGGGGTTTGATACGCACGCCGGTGCGGTGCATTGGGCTGTTTGTAGAGTCTTGGTATTGTCTTGACTACACCCTTCATCAGCTTGTTCCGTGGTGATGGTCTTTCTGTCTGCTAGCTAGGTCGTGCTTCTCCTAGGCATCCATTTCTTCTTTTTAACTTTGTTTCCTGTACGATTTTCGGCTCGGTTTTCCTCATAAACGGGGTCAACTTGTTAAGGTTTTTGATCCGGTTTTCCTTATAAACTGGATCAACAAAAATCTAGGGGTGACCCTTGACTTTTGCCGCTTTTGATCAATATATTTAGGTGGGAAACCCCCCCCCCCCCCCGGTGATTCCTCAAAAAAAAATCATGACAGTTCTCGGCACAACGCGTTGGCTTCCCTTGCCATGCTTATTCCGTGGGAGTTATGAAACAAGCGCAACGCGAGGGTCTTCAACAACAAGCACTCGTCCTCTCAAATAACTAGATGACCCATTGCACCAATGGCGCAAAGGCCGAGAGCAGGCGAATTATTAGAAGAGTGTGCATGAAAATATGTAGGCAGAGAATGAAACACATTGAATGAACTACAGATTGATGATAGGCAGATGGTTGCTGATGATACATGCTTTTAATAACGCTATTGGAAGTTCATCAGCATGTTGGACCTAGAGGATAATCTTAGACGGTGCAGGAAGGTGTTCAATCGCTGGGAACGAGGCAGGGGGCCTAACAAGCAAAGACACCACAGCATATAAGCACAGACCACAAAGAAGGAATATCATATGAACAGCCCACCACTCTTTACCTGCTCCTGAATACGTTTATATCTGGTATATCATGGTTAATATACCATTTGCAAGCACATCCTCCAGATAATTCTTTTGATCCTAGCTTACGACAGAAGACAGGATCATTAAGGAACAAAGGCAGTAAGAAAGAAGCATGGACATCCATCAGCCTATTTCCTACCTAACCTTCATTCATACAAATGGTGGTGCCAACAAAGATGACCACAGCTGGGTCTGTCTGACCCATGAAATGCACGCTCTCTCCATTAAATCGAATAGCCCTTTCACCCCAGAGGGTTATTCCAAGTTCGTGGCCACTAAATCACATGGGAATAGAAAGGCATAGGCAGAGATAGGATCCGTTACTTAAATAAAGTGCCCAGCAGCAAATTAAGATGATGTATGAAAATAACAAACCAGACCACATACCTATGATCAGAGAGCATCACACGGCGCCTAAATACTTGTGTAATCGTGTTAGGCACCCGAATAGCTCTCACAGGAGAAATTGCTGTAACAACTCTGATGACATCTACATGAGCAAAGGCGAAAGCATAATTTAGTACAAGCTAATGTGCACGGAACAATGTGTCATAGACTACAAGAAGAGGCAATAAGTGTAATATGTATCACCTATGTAAGTCTGAGGAGTATCATGTACAGGGGGCAGCTCGTTGATTGGAGTTAGATTGAATGTCCACTCTGGGAAGACGTCGTTTAGGTGGAAACGGTTCTTTACAATTGTAAATTGCTTAAACTTGATCATCAACGGTGCTTCGATGGGGTTTAAAATAATTGGCCGAGGCACCACGACAAACCGACTCAGTTCATACACCACGCCCTCATGCAGCATGTCAATATAAGCGGTAATAAAATCCATTGGGACGACTGCATAACAATGGATACCCTGTAATAGTTTTGCATTTTCTGAGACAGAGAGCAATACCCCAGCAACAGAATACAGTTCTAAATAGGTTTAGATCGCACCTGAGCGTCGACAAGAACCATGTGCATAAGTTTGACAGGTCCATTCTCCAGGCCACCTCGATAATGGCACTGGCGAGACAGACGAACACACACTGCTTGGTTGTCCCAGCCAGTGTGCAGTTCAGACAGGGCAACAGAAGCCATCTGAGAAGAACAACAGCAACCAATAATTAAGCACCAGCAAATAATAGTAGCAAATTTATCTGAATCTCTCTTACTTTTTGTCTTGAGCAGCAGTTAAGCACAGCAAAGCAGCAGCACAGAAAGCAGAGAAAATAATATCAATTTCTTCCACTTTCTCTCTTGTCTCAGCAAATGACACCCAACTCTTAATACCTGTAGAGCAATCAGTGAGACCAGTCAAACAACTTGTGTATGATTAGTGGCCAAACAACATATATAAATTCGTAGCTCATATGGTCTAAGTAGAGATTAAAAGATTAGTGCCAGATAACTCCATTAAAATATCCTAGCTTATCAAATCTGGTGAAACTTTCTTTACTATCACAAGTATAAGAATGGCTCTTGTAGTTTGTCATTAGATCACAGATGCGAAAATAAGATGATAAAGAAAACACATGTACTTGAGATCGGCACAACATAAATCAAATGCGCGACTATGGACCCATGAAATTATAGATGAAAGAAGCAATGATAGGGGCACACAGGCGAGGGACATGGTTCTACGGCACTGTATCAGGAGAGGGGAATGGGAGGTAGAAGAAACATACCAGAAGAACGGGAAGGCAAAACCCTAGAGGCGGCGTCAACTGGAAAGGGGATCGAGCTGGAAACCTAAGGAAGCAAGTGTATATGGACCCATCTACAGCTGGGCCGAAACCTAAGGAAGCACCATAGTCACATGAGAAAAAAGTCTGGATTATGATGAAGATGAGCAAGCCTTTGTCGGAGAGTGATTGGGTAAGAGTCGATCCAATGGCATAGAAGAAGCACCTGATTCTTTCATGCATGCCCCACTTGGCTTAGGAAGGATACACCTCGATATTTTATCATGGTTTACATTAAACTCCTTCGATCAATCTATTTTTTTCTTGCAGTTTCTCTTATAGGTTCTGCATGTTATTTAACTGCAAGAAATTAATTGAGAAAGCATGTTCAATGCCCCCTGGTCTAAAGTGCCATGATAACTGAGAGGCACAATACATGTTACAAATGGTATGCTCTCTATACCCTCTCTAAGAGCTTAACATTCTAAGTTAGTTTCTATATATAGCCTAGGGTAATTAGAATCTTACTATTTCTAATGGAAGTGACTAACAGGTTTATTCATCTAAACCCACATTTAAGATCATAGGGAAGATATCTGGTATCCATTGTCTTCTTAGTCTCCTAGATAACAGTTGCCAAATAAGCGAAGGGTACTTGTTTTCAAAGCCTTCGTTAGACCTTGCCTGTGAAGTAAATCATCACTCCTATGATCGAAGCAATTGGGAGAGAATCAATAGACTCCTTTTCCGGAGCGATTCATCCTTCCCGAACGCAGCATACAACTCCCTGTTGTACTGCACTCTTAGTTAATTACTCAGCACCAAGCAGCCAAACAAGAAGGAAAAAAATGAAGCAGAAGAAATGAGAAATGATACACAATAGAGTGCACATTGGCAGAAGCTAGATTAAGCAAGTTGGCCCAGCGGCATTTACAATGAGCAGAAATTGTCACAAGCAGGGAGAGAAGGCAGAAAGAGCCAACGGTGATATTTACAACGCATGGTAGCTCGTTTGTTCAACGGCCTAGATAGAGGAATTGTCACGACAATAACCTGACACAGTTCAGCAGGTGTCATAGCCTTGCCCGTACAAAGGCGCACAAAATACATTAGGTGCACGCCCAAAAGTGTGCTGGGGTAACGATCTTTAGGCCCGATGGCCAGAACCGTTACTGCGATGCAGCAGAGCTGAGAAGTCCTTTGGAGGAGCAGATCCATCTAGCGGTAGACATAGCTTGATAAGCAAGCAGAACAGAGAGGATACCCTGAGATAAAAATGGAACACAGTTATTCTATCATGGTATATCATATACTGTGGATGCACAAGGAACAGAAGCCAAGAAGAGGCAGTCATACCGTATGTACATGTCGAGCCTGGTTCATCGAAGAACTACTGCCTTGGTTTCTTTGCAGCGCCGGTGCCCTTGCCACCAGCAGTTGTCCTGAATTGGATTGATGAGCAAAGAAGAGGCATGTAAATAAATTAAATAGTAGTCTAAATAAGCAAGAGACACAAAATATTATAAGAAAAATAACATAAAGATCAGCTGCAGCAAGCAGAAGTAAATATAAATACAGAGTAATGGATTGGTTTACTGGGTATTTGTTGAGTTTAAATCCATGAACAATAGAAGAAAATATATGATCAACTGAGATTACATGCAACAATTTTGAAGCAATCATTTCTTAATCCATACAGAACGAAGTTTTAGTTTTTAATGAAGGCACACTATAGGAAGGCCAACAATAATCACCATAGACTGTGTAAACTGTCTTTATGTGATGGATTATAAATGTTTACCTTTTGAGTTTGACTGGGTCAGAGAGAGTATTCTTCTCATCTTCAGCAGCTGTGGCTTTAGTTTCTTGACTAATTTGCTTAGGTTCCTGGCATGAACATTGTTGCTTGTCTGTGCAAAAGGATGGAAGCATTTGCATACGAAAGTAGGAGCACTAACATTTAGCACAGATAGAGGTGCAGGAACATCTACAGCAGGAGCGGCCTCTTCGGTATCGGCAGCAGCATTGGCAGCAGAGTCAGGTAGTTTAGCCACTGTGACTTTAGTGGGTGTGCCAAACAGCTTGCGGCGACGGCTCTTTGGGCAGGGTGATATGCTGTTCAAAAGAAAGGTAGTACATTAGGCATAGGTAAAGTGGAAAAAAAAGAAAATAAATGATAGGACAAAGGGGTAGCTGATACCTAGGTGTTTTAGGTACAATACCATGCCCTTTTCCTTTGAATGCAGATATAGGAGTGTTCATCTGGCAAAGAAATAGCAGAAGGGTTAAACCATCAACCGAGAATATGAAAATGGTAATCAGAAGTAGATATACCTCATCCAGAGGTAACACAGTAAGAACAGATGATCCTGCAGGGAAAGATGAGAGAATGGGCATTGCCGCCCCAGAGTTTTCAGCAGATGATGATACTCCAGATGTGCTGGCTGCACCACCAAACCCCAAGGGTGCAAGTTCAGGCTTAAAGGTTTGATCGACCCTGCTAACTTGGAAGGACAACTGAGTGCTTGTAGGCTGGAAGCTCTTGTTCGAGATAGAAACGACAAGCACATATTTTTGGGTAACAATGCGGGAAATCTCAACTGGCATGGGCACATCTCCTCCTCCTATCTGAGCAAGGTCAGGCACACTTGTAAAACCAGGGTATTTGCGCTGGATCAGATTCATGACCGGCTTGCCAACAACACTCCTTGAAGCTTTATCAAACCACATGAATTCTGCCTCAGCTGCGCCATCACTTCCAAAAGAGCATACACAGTATCTACAGTTCATAAGGCAGCCGATCAGAAACAAGGGAGCAAATGAATGAATCAAAGTTCGTATCGGACAAGCACTTACGAGGGATCTGCAATGATGGAAGGGCAGGTGGTGTCTGAGCAACGGTACTGCTTTCCAGCGACATATGCTGTTTTATGGCAGTCCCGGCATGAGAGGAACCACCAGCGGTTGTCAAAGCCGAGCCTTGTAATAACAACCTTGACTAAGAACTATTTCTTCTGCAATTCATAAGAAACAGAAGGACAATGAGATTAAAGTCAGAGTGAAAACAGCAAAAGCAGAAAAGAAATGGAAAGAGAGAATACCAGATTATCGAATGGGTCAAGATTAAGCAATTCCTGAACGCTCATCTCAACAGGGGGTGCACGAGCAGGCGCTGCAACCATTGGCTGCTCTCCTGGTATGTGAGCCATGATAGGAGGAACCTCTTCTGGAAGACTAGAGAAATAATGCCGAACAAAATGTGAATCAGACACTGGTCTAGGGTCAGATGAACAACAGGTACATGGAAAGAAGAAGTACCTAGCACGAAAAGCATTTATCTCTGGCAAGTCTTCATCAATATACCAGCGGCATGCAGAACTGTCACTCAGGCCTTTAACACCTATCAAGGAACAGAGGTACTTTAGAATGGGCATGAAGATGGGAAGCATGAGATAGACAAGGCGCAGATGAAAAATCACCTCGGTACATCTTTGGAAGTGTCCCTACAAAGATAGCAATGACAGCTCCTGTCTCGCTTGCAACACGGACCTCTTCTGCTTCAAACTCACGAGCTCGAGCACCCCAGAGAACAAGACTGATTTCTTTCCCTCTATAATACAGCAAGAGTAAATCAAGAAAACAAAGCGCAGAAGACAAAAGGAAACTGAATGAGGCAAGGAACTCACGATTGATCCTGAAGAACTATAGTCCTTGTATCCGCAGGCTGAGCCTGATGCTGAGAATGGATAACAATCATGTCTGTGACTGCAGTAATCCGGCCAATGATATCTGTAAATGGCAGCACAAGCTTTAGATGCTATGAAGAAAGATGAAGAGCAAATGGGCATAGAGAAAGGCAGCAGAGAATGACGAACCGAGAAAGCGGGGAGTCTTGGGGCCTGGAACCGGGATATTCAAGAAGGACATGAGGTTGTAGGTGCAGTATGGGTATTCTTCTTCATTACCCGGCTGAGGAACCACGGTACTAAAGTGAGTGAACTGCATCATATACGGGCTTTCAACAGCTCTGTAACTCTGCTTTGACTGTTTGCACATGAATCTCTTCATCACATAAACCTTGCCTTCCTCCAAGATACCTATCAGGTGTTCTGCTGGGTCGGGAGGAATCTGTCCATACATGTGGGTGCCCTACACATTTGCAGCAAGGATTAGAGGCATATGTAAACATCAATAGTATAAGCAAAGGCGCTGCAACGCAAAACAAACCTCTTGGTCAAGAACCACAATGTCAGTATGCTCAAGCCGCCCATCATCAGTCCCACCTCGGTAGTGCCAGATGCGAGACACGAGAACCTTCGAATTCCAGTACATTTCTTTGCCATGGATCTGCGAGAGGAGGCTAATACTTGTGTTCGCCATCTGCAGTATTAAAACAGAACCTTAAGAGTTCAAACAGAAAGGAGTGATGAAAGCACCGAGCCAAAGATGTGATATATATGAACTTACTTCGTAAGCTTCGAATCGTAAAGAAAAGCAAAAGTATGAAACTGGCGGGTGGAACAAGCAGGACATGTGAATGCAAAATGTTGTAAACCAAAAAATTACAAACGGTGAGAGCAAGAGAAAAGCAACTTGGCACATGGGAATCTGTAGCCGAAGCATAGCAAGATCCTGTAAACAAGCAAAATAGATGTGGCCAAAATCCTAAAATATATGTACTATAGAATATCATCTATAATATCTAGGCAATGGACTGAAAGATCTCAGGGAACACAATGTTCCTTGTCTGAGAAGACGTCTCATCACCCTCGCCCTTTATTAAGATCTTTAGTGCCTTCCTTGAAGTAACACGTGACACTGCCACATAGAGCTGTCCGTGCGTAAACACAGGAGTATCCAAGTACAAACCAACACTCGAAAGAGTTTGCCCTTGACTTTTGTTAATGGTCATTGCATAGGACACCCTCATAGGGAATTGACGGCGATGCAAAGTAAATGGCCATTTAGGATGTTTAGAAGTTAAGCTTATCCTTGGAATGAAAACAATATCGCCTATGTTTGAACCAGTAATAACAATGGCCTCAATAATTTTATCAGCAAGCTTTGTGATCAGAAGCCTTGTGCCATTGCATAATCCTATTGATTGGTTAAGATTCCTCAGAAGCATGATTGGAACTCCTACCTTTAGCACTAATTTATGGTACGGAAAGTTATTTACCTTTATCCCATTGAGGTATTCAACAGGATAGAAAGCATCCTGGTTGCGAACCCCGTCAGCCGAATTTCCTATTGTATCACAACTTAAGTACTCTCTCTCACAGGTAGGTACCAAAGACAGAACATGTTCATTTATTTTTTCAGCCACTTTGTTTGTTGGCGTTAGAATCGCCCTCTCTCTTAGGTAATCGACATCAGAATACCTAGTAGGAATATCTGTGTATACAGCCTGAACAATGGCATCGATTTTGTTACCGTCAGTGTGTATCAAGAGGTCATCAGGGATAGTTATCCAAGACGGAGATGACTCTCCTTCACGCAGCACAGCAGTCGCTGTGCCATCACCTACACTGAGGACCCACTCAGCAAAGGCAGCTACCTCAGCTTGGACATCTGGATTGTCTGTGTGTGCAGTCAAACGCATGTTAATATTTAAATGCAAGACATCAACAATATTCCAGAGAGGAGAGTTAGTGATCGCAGCAGCAACAACTTGTGCCCTAGACCCACCCTCGATGACAGGCAAGATTTGCCTAAGGTCTCCACCTAATACAACGACTTTACCTCCAAAAGGAATCTTAGCTAAAGCAGGATCATTAGCAGATAGAATATCACGAAACGATCGGTCTAGCGCCTCAAAACATTTCCTATGCGACATCAATGCTTCATCCCATATAATAAGATCAGCTGATTCAATTAGAGTGGATAGCATAGTAGATCTTTTAATATCACAAGTCCCATGGTCAGATAATTCAATAGGTATTTTGAATCTAGAGTGTGCTGTTCTGCCAGCAGGCAAAAGCAAGGCAGCAACCCCTGAAGATGCAACTGACAGCACCACCCTCTTATTACCTCTAAGATAAGCATCGAGCGTGTTCCAAAGGAATGTTTGTCCAGTGCCACCATAACCAGAGACAAAGAAGAAACCCGGCTTCCCAGACCTGATGCGTTCAATTATAGCGGAGTAAGCATGTAGCTGGTCACTGTTCAGCCTATGATACATCATTTCTGCCTTTTTTAGAAGACTAACAACATCAACATCTAGTGCCTCAGAAAGCATACCAGTCTGCACTGAAGCATCATGCAATGCAGACTTCAAGGGTAATCTATGATCTAGGATGGATGCACTGTTTTTTGCGAATATAGCAGTCAGCTCGTCAAGTACCATGTCTCTTAACGCAACAGGAGGAAGAACATACGAAAAATCAATTTTAACCTGTTGGATTCTACGCTGAATGTCATCGCCTAAGTAGATTTCATACTTTTGAAAGAAAGAAGATTCATCATTAACAGCACAGTGAAGAATCATAGTAACAAACAACTGGCGCAGCTGGTTCCCCATACCCCATTTCACAGCCTCATCAAAGGCATTATACCATTCTATGTCGTCGCCAAGTAAACCTCTTGCTGCACAGGCTTCTCTAAATGTCGAGTACACGATGCCATTGTAAGTCCTAACATCTTGATAGCAGCGTGCGCCTTTGACAATCATAAGCAACATCCTAAAAAAGAAAAGTTCTCCACTGGTTGGATGCACATAGTATATCCTACCAATTCTATCGCTTCTTGTCCTAGGTTTCCATCTTTTCTCCTCAGCCATCCATGACCATCTAGTAGGGAAATCACAGTAGGTTAAGGATCTAGCCGCAGGGTAATGGATGTTTGCTACAAACCATTCTGTCAGCATTGTTTTCTGTATCCAGGCATTACTGACTACTGAATCAAGAGTAGCTTTTGTTTTAAATCGCACAACATGCATGTTCAGGAGGTGGACAGGCAATCGCTCAACAGAGGGGGTCTTCCCATGTATGTCATACCCATAAACCCTCCAAAAAGCATCATAATCAACTATATAACGGCACTCTCTATACTCTTTGATCTCATCAACATCCTGATCACCATCACGCCTAATGTTCTCAAACAGGGTTTTTGATTTATCTGGGCCTTTGGTAACATACTTATAGAGGTATTTGATAACATATGTTTTGTTACACCACTCGACGTTAATATGTGCTTGCCATTTTTTCAATATAGCCATGTTATATGGAACTACATGCCTGTTATCAAGCCTGGCATTGTTCTTCATCACAAAGCGACCATTATCACGACGCCTATACAAAGGAAATCCACTTTCATCAATAGAAGTTTCATCTTGAAATGCTTTTGGAATTTTTTTTGAGCAAACTCCTTTTTTCATGCACGGGCATTTGACGTTGTCAGCGCCACAAGGCCCGTGCATCATAAACTCAGCAACAAGGGCATATCCCAAAGGATCCTCTACAGGATCAGGGATCTCAGCTGAGATATAAGAATCTATAAGAGCCGGCGTCACGATCCTATCGTCGTCCTTCTTTTGCCAAACAAGGATATGCGCGTGTGGCAGGCCCCTCTTTTGGAATTCAATAGTGTGCAGGACTGAAAACAACAGGAAAATTTGAAAAGAAGCGTGAGAAACACACAGAGAGGAAAAGCAAATGGAAAGAGGCATTGAAGGGGCAGTACCAGCAACAATAGGACCAAAGGCATTTCCCTTTTTAATCCGATGCAGATACTGTATGAGTTTCATGTGGTAAACCCTAACAGCAATATCGGCTCTATCCGTCGTTGTCTGCCCAGGCTCAATAGACTCAAGTATTTCTGGCCACTTTGGATTACACGTGAAAGTCGTAAAAACGTCAGGTGACCCATGAACCCGTGAAACTGCAACAGCATCCTGAAAGTTTTCATACATTTAGCGGCGACCACCGGTATAAGCTGAAGGCATAATATTTTTCTTCCCAATCTCTGACCCATCAGTCATGCCCTGGCTTACAGCGTCAACAACCCCCTGAAGGTTTTCAGCTCGCATCTCATCGTTGCATTTAATAATAAAATTTAGCCGGCATTCATCAATGCAGGCTCGGGAATCGACGGCAGCCTGCGATGATAACAGGCCGCAGCACAGGTATGGGTTGTGTTGGTCTGGCCTATAGTGTGAACAAAAACAATAGTAGTCTTGCATGGTCATTTTTATCCTCTTGCTAGTGTCATCGGCATCAGCATCAATATAGTGGACCCCGAGCTGGAACCCACGTTCACCATATGGGAACAGGAGAGGGTATTGCAATGACATATAAGTAGGATGCAAAGAAGAAATACGCTGCAGATGATCTGATCTGCTGCGTATTATCAGATCTCGGCATGGAGCCTCCAACGTGAACTCACCGTAAACTAAAGCTGCAAGCTCATCTGTTGTAGGTAAACTAAACTGTGGACTATCATTTTCACCAGGAGCTATAAGCCTTATGGAAATCACCGCATGTTTATTAGCCTTTAATATCTCGCTAGCCGTTCGAAATTTTTTAACCAAAGAATTGTTTGCATCAAGCATTTGTATAAGACCCTTTACAATCTCCTCTTCTAATCCAGTGTTAGTTTCATTATGGTGGTTTAGAGCCTGGATTCTGTTGTTCACCTCATTTTCTCGGTCATGTATATATAGTTCTGCATACTTAGGTGTATCGCCGTCGTTTGGAAGCAATGAGCCTATACGATGACAGACCTGCCCATTAATCTTAAAAATCTTTGGGCCTCCACCATCATTAACAGACCGGTCAATTTTTGCCCCCATCGATGTAAAAGCAAACAAACAATTATATTGGCAGATTTTCTTAAGAAACCTTAGGCTCTGGGGAGGTCCTTTATAATTAAGCAGGGTTTCTAAAAAATGAGGGGGTTTCTTAAAGGGTTCAACAAAGACTTTTCCAGCCTTACAACAGTTGTTATAGACCACTCATCTTTTTGTGATAGCAGACTGTGATTTCACCCTCTCACGCCACCAAAAGGTAGCTTGGCAGCGATTACATCGGTAGTCTGGTGCTCCATAGTACGACCTCTTTGGGTAGAAAGCTATAGGAGTTTTTAGTGGCATAAGAAGATAACCACCGGTAAGGGAGAAAGCAGCATCGTCGTTAATAACTTAGGCATACCTTTAAGTATGTCCACTTCAACAGGTGAAAAACCGACCCAATTAGGATGCAGAGGGGATGCGAGGGTATGGTCTGCGAGAGCCACAATAGTATGACACTAAAATTACAAACAGGAAAGAAGGAAGAAGGCCTACAAATAACAAAGGAGAACACAAACTAACCACCCTTGTTGTGAGCACGGAGCCTATCCAATAAGAACCTGCGTCTTTTCTGGTTCTTTGAGGTCTCAACAAAAGATAAGACTGGGAAGAAGCCATCTCCTATGGAGATAGAGAACGAAGAACACACTAATCAAACAAGACTTGTTTACCAACACACGACAAAAAAAAACAGGCCTACAAGGGGGAAAGAACATACGCTTCCTCTTTTGAACAAGGGGGACGGCAGACGGAACTGTTACAGCAGGCAAAACAGCTACAACACGAACAACACGACGCGGAGGAACAGAGCGATGCGAAACCGGAAGATGCCCAGAAGGAACAACCGGACGGGCATGAACAGCGCATCGCGGAGGCATACCACAAGGACACGACTAAAAGGAGAAGAAAGCACACAACATGTTGCTGCAACAAATAACCAGACAAGCAGAAAAGCAGTTTTAAAACTGCTTCAATGGAAGGCAAGGAAGAATAATCCAAGAAGTAAATCAGAACATAAAAGGATTATCATCAAATAAATAGAACAGCAAGACCGCCTATGCCAACTATATAGAATACAGAGATGCTAAAAGACTTGAGTATAGTAATGCCAGGTTAGGCGGTGGCTGAGCACGAAAGACATTAGAGGGTGTCCCCGTGCAGCAAGAGCGTGCGCAAGCAAGCTCTGTCTCTAAACGAGCTGCATAGCGAACAGCCGATGCAGCAACAGCAACAGCAGCACTCGCTGAATTCCTATAGGGAAGAACACACTCATAGTTATAATCCCTAACTATAAAACCATACAATCCTTGCAAAAATTTGATAGCTTCCAAAGCAGCTCGCTCATATGGATCTGCGGAACCATCAGACAGAGAGGCCCAGAAAAAGTTTTTACGCAGCATCACCAAAACACCATCCCCAGGAACGTCAATCTCTACCCCGGCAAGGACATGGCCATCCCCGTCAACCTCACGTAGATAGCAAGGGGGAGGCAGTGCACAATGCACTGCTATGGTTTCCAAGATTGGAACAACAAAAGACACCACAACACACATTCTGCACATGCGAACCTAGGATATATAATTGTAAGCAGGAAACGGCACATATAAGAAGTGATCAACAATAAGCATAGCAGAGAATGACATAAAATGGCACAACACATGGAACACACGCAGTTAGAAATGAGTAAATAACACCACCTGAATTGAGCATAAGGAAAGCAAGTGACAGAGGAAGATAATACCTTTGCACGACAATGGAGAGACGACGAGGCGACGAGGGAATAGTTAGTGCAGCAGGATCCAAATCAGGAACATGAAGATTTGCTATCTTGGCAGCCAAACCGCAGGCAGAAAGATCTACAATAGATGAGAGCGTGAAGAAATGTAAGAAAACACAGACCAAGGCACTGTAAAATAAATACAGAGAGGACAACTATAAGAAACACCAACCAAAACCACAGGCGACGAACAAGTAAAATTAAATAAAATTGGTGTGGCAGACCAAAGCAGAAAGCAGCATGCTCAATCAAACGGAGACAGGACCACTACAAGTATTACCAGGCATGCATAAATCCTAACAAACAGTCTATCCAAAGCAATTTCAGAATGAATCAAGGGCACTAAACTATATATCTTATCAGACTCATGCAAATATACCATCTATAGCTATATGGCAGCACAAAGAACACATCGTAAAGCATATGGGAAGAAAGTAAACATGTCTCAGTGGGCACAATGAATAACAGAGCTGGATCTGGATCTGGAATAGAAGAATATACCTTGAAGATTATGACCGTGCTCGTAGAAGTTCCTGGCTGGCTCTGTTTAGGACCAAATCAGCTCGAACACCTAGCAAGTGAAATCATGGTCAGGCAAAGTTCCAGCAAAATGAGAGAGAGAGAGGGATTATTCTGACTACCATGATCACACGGGCCTGGCAAAGATGAACAGGCAAAGAGTACTAATACAAAAAGGACAAACTTATCATGCTTGAGATCAGCACATAGATGACAACATGAATAATCAGGGGAAAAAAGACCTACTGGACACCCAAATAGGAAGACACAGCAGAGGAAGACAAAAGGGGAACAAACAGCAAAATGTACATCACACATGATCCTACAAGCATCAGAGGGCAAATCCCACACGAGCAGACCCTAAGCAAATTTGATGAAACAGAAGAAACAACCAAGAACGGAACGAACTCAGATCTACATTTCATCGAACAGGTCATAAGCATAGGATGAGGAGGAAGCTGACCTCAAGAAAACAGAACGAGCAGGCTCACACCGGTGCGACGAACAGAACGCAGGCACCCTACGGATGGCAAGGAAGCAAAAGGCAGAAGGAAAACTCGGGTCAGCGAACAATGGCCAAAGCGGAAGAAACAGGAAAAATACATTCACCAGGCGAGCCAGCGAACTCACCCTAACCAAACGCAGCAGCGGGAGCGCGAGTACCCATGAGGAAACCACCGGCGAGGACGCGACGAGGCCGGCAGGAGCAGACGAGAAGCGCGAGCGAACGAGGAGAACGAGCAGCGAGACGGACGGACTGGACCGGCAGGAGGAAGAGGAGAGTAGAAAAGGAGAGGACGCCTCTGTGCAGCAAACAGTAACTGCAGGCGCTGTAAGTTTCACAATAACTCAAAGCTATCACACCACAGCGACCGACAGGCGGGACACAGCACAAGGACGGCCCACCTGCAGCGTCACAGGTGGCAGCAAGCACACAGACGGTAAAAAAACCCGCCCACCCCACGCTCCACCGCACGCACAGGGCAAAACCACCCACCCCCTGCAACCCACGTTCGCGAGGACGCCCTGCCGGCGCACGCGCGAGGCGCGCTGCGCCCCACTGCACGCGAGCAGTTTCGAGCCGCTGCACGCGAAGCACGCTCAAACGGTCAACCGCGGCCCACCTGTCGTCCTCTCTCCACCGCTGCACGCGACGCGCTGGAACGGCCAAGCGCAGCCCACCCGTCATCCTCTCTATCCCGAAGAGCAAACGTAAAAAAAAACGGGCGGCTGGATGTTTGACAGCAAGGGTAAAAGAGCTAATAACGAACAGTTTTTACCGAACGTGAGGACCAGATTCAGCAGAAATCGCGATGGCCTCCTCTATGCGGGTAGCGTAGCGTCCTTTCTAGTAGAAATCTTCTTGCGCATCCGTAACGAATCCACTTTGTGGGTGGCTGCAGAGGCAAATCAAGTGAGCATTATCATCCGGGAGAGTAGGCTTTTGTTTTTCATTTCGCCGCCGTTGGGCTATTTCGTCTATATAAAAGTTTTTTCTTAATTAATGAATATGGCAAATCTTTTGCCACTTTTCAAAAAAAAAAATACAAGAGTACACTGGAATTATACTTTTCAGAGGGAAACTTAGACAAAATCAATTCTTAGATCACTTAGGATTTAACAAAAACCAAATATCTTCTTTTCAACCCGTCAAAAAGTAAAAATCTTCTCAAAAGACGAAGGTGCCGCTCCCAAGTTCTCTTCTATCTCAACACGCATCTCGAGTGCATCATAAATCAGCACGCACCGACGGAATAGAAACGACCACCATGCCCCGAACCGTCGCTGCCGTCGCCGTCCCCATCCAAGCGGGCAGATGATGCGAAGTGAAAAGCAACAGAACTGAACGGAAACAGGGGGAGCCCTGCCGTCATCAGCTCCCGCCGGTAAACGGCCACACGCAACCGCGCCTCCAGTTTTGCCAGCGTACGTGCCACTCTCACACCTCCAATGCCGACTGACAAGTGAGCTATATATAGGCCTAGCCCGCGGCCCTGAGCTATAGCCACTTCAACCAAGAAACCTTCTCTAATCAGTTTCAATCCTCGCGTCCTTCGATTGTTACATGATGGCGGAGACCAAGGCGGTGGCGTCTGCGGCGGCGGAGGAGGGGAGGAGCAAGACGGTGGTGCTGGTCGCCGTGGACGACAGCGACCACAGCTACCGCGCGCTCGAGTGGGCCGTGCGGCACGTGGCGGCGACGTCCGGCGTGGCCGGCGCCCGGGCGGTGGAGCTCGTCGTCGTCCACGCCAAGCCATCCCCTTCCCCCGTGGTCACCATGGGTGGCCCTGGTGCGTTGTTAACCTCCGCTTTAATGCTTCATCGTTTCGTCCTCCGGAATCGGAGCGAGCTCTGACTGAATTCTGTGGATTCGTTTCAGGCGTGTCCGGCGACGTGGTGAGGTTAGTGGAGGCGGATCTGCGCAAGAAGGCCGAGGGCGTCATCGACAAGGCGCGCCGCCTCTGCGTCGCCAACTCGGTAACATCCACTACCAACTCCGCTCGCGGCTCGTCGCATTGCCCCATGAAAAAGATATCAGTAAGGGAGACGATCACACATTGCATATCTGTAACCTGTTGCTGCTTGTCCGAAACCGCAGGTGCAGGGTGTGGTGGAGGTGGTCGACGGGGAGCCGCGGCACGTCCTGTGCAACGCCGTCGAGAAGCACCACGCCGATCTGCTCGTCGTCGGCAGCCATGGCTACGGCGCCATCAAGAGGTTCTCATTTTCTCCTGCAGTGTACGCTTCACCGCGAGACTGAAACTAATGGTGACGGGCTTTTTGTCTGATGAACTCGTCTTTCTTGCAGGGCATTGCTTGGGAGCGTGAGCGACTACTGCGCCCACCATGCGCACTGCTCTGTGATGATAGTCAAGCAGCCCAAGTTCAAGAACTGATCGCCATTTCCGGTGTTAGATCGATCGTGCCCAGTTCGAGTGTGTTGGTATTGGGCCATTTGCGAGCCTGCACAATGTATCCCTACTTAATTATTTCTACTCCAACGTTTGTACTCCCTTTCTTATTTACTCTCCATATTACTAGCAGTCAAGCTGTGTAAACTTTTGATCAAATTTATAGAAAAACTTATTAACATACACAATACTAGAACAGTACATTAAATTCACCATTGAAATATATTTTCACGTCATATATGCTTTTTTTTAAACGTTCGTATTGCTTTCTATAAACAAACTTTCTACAAATTGATTTACGACAGAGTTGATGTGCAGAGTAATGAAAACGAAAAGAATACTACTGCCACACACTTGGGGGTTCATCTTCCGATATCATCATAAATTTGCCCTTCTTCGAGAGACTCACCATTTAATCATCCATTTCTTTTGTTGCACTTTTTGTGTCATCTTTAAGTTTCTAGTGGATCTGCTTTGTGCGCCAAATTCGCTCTCAGCTAGAGCATTCGCTCGTGGGCACTACATTGAATAATTTCTTGCTTCAACGTCTGTTCCTTATCTCTCCTACTCTTACTGTAAACTAATATAAGACGTTTCAGATCACTATTTATACTTAAATAAATAATATGTAAAGATTTTGTGGAAAAATACAGTAGTACCAGTTCAAAAATGAAATATTTTGCATTAGTGTTTACTTTCATAAGACAACTATTTTTTGCTGTTGAGAAAAAACTTAGGCTAAAAATCTTATCAAATAACTGCTTCATGTTTTTATTAGTGTTTACTTGCATAAGACAACTGAAAAAAGATTGTTGTAGACTTAACAAAAATGGCATTCACTTAGCCAAAAAATCTACTACACTTTGTCGGGAAAATACAGTAGTATCGGTTCAAAAATGGAATAGACATATTCCAATAATGCAAGGGAGCCGGACAAAAATATTGTAAACCCAATATGAAAATGTTGGTTCCAAAAAAATTGTACACATTGGGTAGTTTTTTTTTAAGTCCACGCTAGTGTAAAATTACAATGGATACCAATGCAAAAAAAACGCAGTCAAGAAAAAGCAGATTTCAAATTGGATGCTCCATCTAGTGGTGGTGACTTTTCGAAGCACTTGAACCATCTTCTACTCGCTTTAATTATTTTCCTTTTGCATGGATGGCGCCATGCAACCACCGGGATGCGTGGCGGTGCAAGCCGTGGTGCTAGACAATGACGGGCGCGACAGGATGTCCTCTAGTTCGTGGCATTCTTCATTGCCCATTTGGGTGCGTGTACTCAAACATGAGGAGCTAGATGTTGGATGGGAAGCTCGAGCTGGGAAATGGCATGGTAAAGAGATGGAAACGCCAAAATTCATGAGTTTTTTGTTGTCTAGAACTACAATTACTTCTACCGCATCCTCCTCCCCTTGCGCTCCATAGTACTCCCTCCGTCCTATAATATAAGATCGTTTTGCGAGCTAAAACAACTTGCAAAACAATCTTATATTGTGGAACGGAGGGAGTAGTTTCCTAGATAATAGTAGTCCGCGGCGGACAGGTCGCGGACTCCGACAAGGAGTATTGCATGGGAGACGGCGGGGCCTCGAGTCCCGGATGGGCCGGTAATGTCCCATGCCTTACTCTTTCTCGCCGGCGATCGCACTTTCACTTCGCGTGTTTCATCTCTGTCTTTGTCGGACATGGACACGGCCGTCCGGCATGGGCACGGATAGGAACAACAAGGACTTTGAGGACGGTCGCCGCCATAGATTTAGACCAGGTTTAGGTCCGGCCGCTTTTGTTTAATGAAATATGTTAAAAATGTAATGAGTGTGCTCTGGTTTAGATGGAAATCATCTTGTTTGCATGTAATTTGTCTTATTTGTTCAAATTCGGTTTGAAATTTATGCATACATGGTTGAACGGCCGACTTAGAGCATCTGCAACCGGACCTCTCAAACCCGCCTCATACGCCCAGGCGGGCCGTCCGGTCACTACCCGGTCACGAAAATCTGACCCAGACGGGCCTCAAACGCCCGGGCTGACCGGCACCCCTCATATCCAGCCCAAATATGAGGCGGATATGGGGGCGCCCAAGCGCTCGGCCACACCCGCCAACCCCGCTGCAGGTCGTAGCGGTTCCACCTGCAGTGACCGAAGCTCCTCCCTCTTCCACCTACAGCGACCGAAGCTCCTCCATCTCTCATCGGTGCAACCAAATTTTAGTCCCACATCGCCGGGCGTGGCGGACGCCGCCCGGGTTAAATAGCTGCACCAGCGGATGGCGGCAAGCTTGGTTGTTGTTGTGTAGGTCTATAAATTTTCGCATGTGTGATCGAGATATATTTGACACTATATTGCGTTTCATTGACTGATGGTTGTTCATCGAGTGTCAAGTTTGTCTCGATCATATACGTTGATACCTCTACTACAATGAAAGTAGATTTTTATTTTGTTTTGATGCATGGACACATAGTGATTAAAAAAAAGCCGACACCAATGTTTCCTATGTGAAGGAGATAGACCCTGACTATGAATCTTCCATGTGATAAAGATAGAAGATTCATAGTAAGAGTCCATATCCTTAACAAATGATGCAATGATGTCAGAAACTTATCCCTTCTGCACGACCCGAATATTTAAGCTGGTCGACTAGCTCATCAGTCGAGGTGGGACTAATAAGGGTGTGAAAATATTAAATATGAGCAATTTTTGGTGCCCAGCCAATCCAAGACGGACAGGATGATCGGCCCTGCATGTAACAGATGTTTTGAAAATAAGATACATGATTATAAATTGTAAAATTTGAGGCATGCCCGGTCACTGTCCGTGGACGCGTCCGGGCGCGTCTGCGGACGTTTGAGGATCCAAATTTACAACCTCCGACTATAGATGCTCTTATGTATTACTCTCCGCGGAGCCGTCGGCGGACGGACACCATGTCCGTTTTAGGTGTAGGAGATGCCCTTAAAGGAACCTCCTGTAGAGAACGTTCATTTCGTTCGCTCGGGTGGCCTCACCAAGGAACGTCGACTTATTGGCGAAACAGAAGTGCCCCGCTCTCAAATTCTGTTCTACCTCAACACGCATCTCGAGTGCGTTAGAAATCGGCACGCACTTGAACTACCTAAAAGAAACAGTCACGATACATGATTTTTTTTACCCAAACAGGCCCTTCAAATGGCCCTCAAATGCTCGGGTTGACCGGCATCCCCATATTCAGCCCAAATATGAGGTAGATATGAGGACGTCCGAACACGTTCGTCATGTCGGACTCGATAGCCCGACCACATCTGATATTGCACCAAATCCACCCTGTAGACCAGCTGAATCCATTTGCTATCTCCTCTCTTCTTCCTTCTCCGCGTCGTCCGTCTCGCGCTCCGCCGCTGCGCCCGCTCCGCAGCCGTTCTCAGGCTCTCCGCCGCCAGCTCTGGAAGAGCGCTCCCGTCCTCGCCGCGGGGGACGTCGTCGCCGGCCCGGACGCCACCATGGTACGTCCGGCAACTCTCCAGCTCCGCCTTGTGCTTGATGTGTTCGACACATTGATCGACCGGAATTATTGTGATTTTGTTAGGTAAATGATGGATTCCGATGCTTCGTCGGACGAGGAGTATGGACCGACGGAGCTTGACAAAATGATTCAAGATAAGTTCTTCGATTCGTCGGATTCGGACGAAGACGTGGACATGAGCATGCAAGAGGAAATGGACCGACAAGTGAAGCATATTCTCAACTTCAAGGGCTCAATCAATGGGAGAAGAGTGATCAACCGGGACAGGGTTCCGGAGCAAAGCTACTGCACAATGACTACTTTGCTCCCACACCTGCTTTCCCGGATGATCCATGGTTTCGTCGCCGTTTTCGCATGCGGAAATCATTGTTTTTGCACATTGTGTAGAGAGTGGAGGCACATGATGACTACTTCAAGCTCAGAAGGGATTTCCGCGGCCAACTCTTTTTCTCGGCCAAGCAGAAGTGCACAGCTTCTCTGAGGATGCTTGCACTTGGTACTGCCGCAGACACCGTTGGTGAGATGGTTAGGATGGGGGAGAACACGTGCCTGAAGACTACTGTCAAATTTGCCCGCGCCGTGGTGGAGGTGTCTGGACCTGAGTATCTCGGAGAACCAAATGCGCAGGACACGAAGAAGTTATTGGCTATTGGAGAGGCAATGGGGTTTCCAAGAATGTTCGGATCAATTGATTGCATGCATTGCCAATGAAAGAATTGCCCCAAAGGTCCGCGGGGAATATATCAAGGTCACACCAGAGAGGCCACCATCATACTAGAAGCGATGGCATCACATGACTTATGGATTAACATGCTTTCTTTGGAATGCCCGGTTCTCACAACGACATCAAACGTGCTTCAACGATCTCCGGTGTTCAGGAGCTTTGCAATGGGGAATCACCGCCGTGCAACTACACCGTCAACGGCCGGGACTACAACATGGAGTACTATCTTGTCGATGGTATCTATCCGCAGTGGGCGGCGTTTGTGAAGACCATATTCGAGCCGCTTAGCAAATAATAGAGCCACTTTGCAACAATGCAGGAAGCGGCTAGGAAGGACGTGGAGAGGGCATTTGGTGTGCTTCAGCCTCGTTGGGGAATTGTGCGGAGCGCTGCAATGATGTGGGAATCAGAAACTTTGTGGCAGCTGATGACATGTTGTGTTATTCTGCACAAATATGATTGTTGACGATGAGGGTGATGGTGTAGCCCAAACCCATGATTTCGAAGCACCCGGAGAACAAGTTAAAATCCTGGAAGATCAAGATGCGGCTCAGCTTATGAACTTTCTGCAGATGCATCAGAATCTTCGAGATCAGCAGGTGCACACGCAGCTACTCAATGAACTTGTAAAGCACATGTGGATCCACAGTGGCAACCAAGGAGGCAATGCTTGAGTTTCGCACTTAAAATAAATTTTATGTAAACATTATCTATGCTTCGTACCAACATTTACTATTTACGTGCGATATTGTCTTGCATGATCGACGTGCATATATTTGCATGGATTTAAGATATGTGGATGCCCGCAAAAAATATGAAGGCCCATCTGAATGCGCCCGCCGACGTGTCTAGTCGCATCCGCAGGCGTTTGGGGACCGAATTTGTCAAATCCGGATGTAGATCTGGAAGCAGAGGAACGCCCTAGTTTTTTATCGACCAGAACAGTTGATGCAGCCGCTTGGTCTGGCCATGTGCATTACCGAAGAGCTCAAAGAGGGCCTACCTCAACAAGCATCTCGAGTGCATCACCAGTCAGCACGCACCGAACGAAAAGAATCAATCACCATGTCCCGCGACGTCGCCGTGTCGCCGTCGCCATCCAGTCCAGCGGGAAGACGGTGAGAAAGGGAAAGAAGCAAAACCAAGCGGAAACCGGGGCAGCGTGCTACCAGTATCCATTATCTCCGGTCTGTCAGCGGCCACACGCAACTTGCCACCGCGGTTTCGTCGGTGCGGGTACTTCTCACATCCCATACGCCGATCGGCAACAAGTAGCATCCAGCTCACATATATTGGTAGCGGCCCGCAGCTAGGACAGGAAACCACATCAAACCGAGCCAAGAAGCCTTCTCTCATCATTTTTAATCCTCGCATCGTTGACTGTTGCATATGATGGCGGAGACCGAGGCAGCGTCCGCGGCCGCGGCGGCGGAGGCGGGTCCGGCGGAGGAGGGGACGACCAACAAGACGGTGGTGCTGGTCGGCGTGGACGACAGCGACCACAGCTACCGCGCGCTCGAGTGGGCCGTGCGTTACGTGGCGGAGACGGCCGGCCCCGGAGCGCCCGTGGAGCTCGTCATCGTCCACGCCAAGCCGGCCGTGTCCTCCGTCGTCACCCTCGGCGGCCCCGGTACGTGCCGTCCGCGACCCCCTCCCTAGTACTAATTCTTGGTTATCTGAATCGGCCGGAGCGCTGATTTCTGGGGATCGATCGATTGCAGCCGCCGCCGGGGACGTGGTCAGGTACGTGGAGGCGGACCTGCGCAGGAGGGCCGAGGAGGTCGTCGACAGGGCTCGCCGCCTCTGCGCCGCCAACTCGGTAACATCCACTACCACTTCGAGAAACGAGCAACAAGATCTCACTGATTGCTGCTCTGCTTACCAGTCACATGTGGAATCGACTGCAGGTGCAGGGTGTGGTGGAGGTGATCGACGGGGAGCCGAGGTTCGTGCTCTGCAACGCCGTGGAGAAGCACCACGCCGACCTGCTCGTCGTCGGCAGCCATGGCTACGGCGCCATCAAGAGGTAGTTGATGAGATTTATTTATCTCCATTCTCCAGTCCCCCGTGCTGCAGAGCTAGTGGTCATGGATTTTGTCTGAACCTGGACAATTCTTGCAGGGCATTTCTCGGTAGCGTGAGCGACTACTGCGCCCACCACGCGCACTGCTCGGTGATGATAGTCAAGCAGCCCAAGTCCAAGGAATGATCGCCATTTCCAGTTCTCCAGTGTTGGCATTGTGCCTTTTGCGTGCCCACGCACTGCACTGTATCCCTGTCTAATTACTGTACTCTATTTGTCGGATCATCCGAATGTTTGTACATCGGTGCCTGCCTGACATGATGCTTTCTGGTATCATCGCCGTTTGCTGCACTTGTTTGCATCATTAAGCTGGCAAGTTGAAAGATTGAGTGTACATTTACCTCTTCGGTTGTCATTTCGGGCCATTGCCCCATCGAACATATAAATCACACTAGCCTACCCGCCCATATGGGGGCATCGCGCGCTGACCTCGTTCGACCGAGCGATCCTTCTCCTGTAGCAGCGTTTTGGCTGCTGGCAACAGCCCTGCCGTCAGTTTTTTTTCACTTTCGGCCAGCAGTCCATCCCCGATGACCACTGGGCCCGTGTGTGTGTGGGGTCGCTTGTTTGTGACGGTGGTTGTCTGAGGTCCCGTCGCTCCAGAAAACGAAACACGGTGAAAACCTAGCCTATCGAGAGCGTCCTCTCATCCCCAATCCGCAGCCTCCTCTTCTCCCTCAATCCCCGCCTCTTCCCCTCCTCCCCAATCCGCCGCCTCCTCTTCTCCTCCCCAATATGTGATCCCTCACCACCAAGAAGCCACGGGGGGACTGCGCCGCCGCTGGAAGAAAAAAGGAAGAGGAGGTGGCGCGGGGGAGACCGGCGGCAGCGACGGCGCATCGATGGGCTCGACAAGGAGGCGAGCCTGAGAGCGGGCTGTCGTGAGCGCTGCGTCACCTGGGAGCCACCGTGGAGCAGGTGCTCTTCTCCTCCCCAATCCGTGAGCCCTCACCATCAAGCCACGGGGGGACTGCGCCGCCGCTTACCTCCACCTGCCTCAGTTTGCTTTTCTCTCCTCCCCCTGCTGCTACTTCCTCGCTGCTCTCAAATGAGTGTCTCTGTCTCCTCTTATCATTGCCATTTTTTGATTGTATTGAAATTGGTTCAAAAGAAAATCAGTTCGTTTGCTGCCAGTTAGATCGATCTATTCATCGTTTTCTTGTTCCCCATAGGATTGGGTTTGTCCGCTTGGTGGAGTAGGCACGGAGCAAGCAGGCAGATATGGGAGAAGGAGAATGACCCTGACGAGATGGCCACCATAGGCTCGTCGCCTTCTTTAGCACGCACATCGGTACCGTCCCCGCGGCCGCAGCAAGAGGACGGCATTGGCTGCAAGTGACGGCACAGGAGCCCATCCTGGTCGAGCACCCACCCAGGTTCGTGTTTCTCCCTATAGTTCTCTGAATTTTCTTGCACATTTTTTTTAGGTTTGCATATTCTTGCATATGTGCATTTTTAGTTTTGCCTCACTGCACAAGCCTTGACTAGGCCATGTCTTTTGTGAACCCCCATAGTTATTTTGTTCTTTTAATTTCATTGAGTTCAGTAGATTAGCAAAGGGTCTTTTGATTTCGTTGGCCATATAGGATTTTACTACTGCTATGGACAAAAGCAGGCTAAAGCTGGGAAAGACAACAATGTCAGGAGCCGACCGAGGTAAAGAAACCTAAGTTGACAAGCAGGGTTGTGCAGTTATTTTTCTCTGCTGTTCATTGAGCATATCAGGAGATTGATAGACAGTGTGAGAACTGGTACATAAAATAATTTCTTCTGAATCACACAGTGGTTCCTAACATTTAGCATTTGTAAAATTTGCCATTTTTAGCTAGATCCAAAATGCAAAGAAGCAAGGTTTATTTTCTTGGAGCTCCTATATTGCAGCTGGTGCTATTTTGCTATGTCAAATTGTGATTTTTGCAGCTTCCCTTCGTTGTATGAGGTGAGTACTAATTTCACTTCCTTTCCCCTCCTATGATTAATCCTCTTTGTAACCCCAATAGGATTCTTATTTATTGTCTATATGTATTTACAATGTTTGATTACGACCCCAATGAGGATAAAGAGATTTTAAATTATTTTTTTGTGTGTGTGCAACTTGTCTATGGTGGGATGGGGATTCAGAGGATAAATTTTATGGCGGTAAGGAGGTCAAGCGTGAGACGTCACATAGGAGGGGAAAGGAATTTAGTCTCTTCTAATCATGTGAAGAGAGACTGCTGGTTTAAAGGGAATCCATACCTTAAAATGATTTCTTCCAATTCAACAAAGTCAGGTACTACTCATGTTCTTTCATGGTATGGCTTATGTGACTACGAAGTATAATACTTTCTGTTATTTCTTTGATCCCCCAATACTGTTAGCTTTCTAGATACGTTCAGAATTCACTGACGTGGAGATCTCTCAATTAATATGCAGCTATGGAGCTACTCGAGGCAGCAGGACATTATGCCACACGGAGATGGGGATGGCCATGCCCGCGCCGATGCTGTTGGCCGACGTCGGTGAGAGCATCATCGTCGACAGCGGCTCCAACGACCTCTCCAGGAGCTTCTCCATGTGCTCCTCGAACAACACCAACTCCAACATCATGTTCTCCGCGCCCGGAAGCAAGAAGGCCAAGGTGCTCATCGACAGCGATGACGGCATGGTCACCAGCCTCGGCAAAATCGAATCCCAAGTAGGACAAGCTTCACATGTATACACTTCACATCCATCCGCACTCTGCTGCCCATCAATTGTTTAATACTACACTTCTACTAACACCTCGGACAAAATTCAGTTTGGCATGTCGACCACGTCTTTGGACATGCCCGGCATGGACGACTATCTGCAGCTGCAGTAGGACTTCATCGCCTGCACAGTCCGCACCAAGCGTGGCTGCGCCACTCACCCGCGAAGCATCGCTTAGAGGGTTAGTTAGTTCCTGCAACATTTTTGGTGTTTGTCTTGGTGCCACATGTTTGTACTGGATATTTTTCTTGCTTATGCTGTTTAGGAAAGAAGAGCCAGCAATAGCAAGAGGCTAAGGAGGCTGCAAGACCTCGTGCCCAATATCAATATGGACAAGATAACTAAATCAGTTGAATTGATGCACACTATCAACTCTGTCACCATAGAGATGAAATTTTCACCATGAATTACAGAAGCTCATACTCTCTAAAGTACTAAAACTGACGACTACATGCCTGCATATTTAGATATATAAAACTAACTACTAAAGTACTAAAACTGACGGTTCTAATCCAAACTGGAAGTATTGCCCACGGAAATTCAGAACCTTGGTAGGTGTCGATGATTCAGACCTTAGTTACTTCGAATTTCAGAATCGCATTTGTGAAGCTATTATCTAGGGGAAGTCATGCAATACAAACATATTAATAAGTTTCTTCTTGAATACGCAGCAAACAACTAATTCAGACAAAGATCTGGACTACCCGCTCATATCTGGTGAGCGGGTAGTCTCCCGCCCCAAACGCCTAAGCTCCTGGTGATATCCTACTCTACTCGGTTTCTTCTTCTTCCATGCCTACACAGCTCTAGCTTTTTTTTAGTTTAGCCCGTCTAAATTTCTACCATATAAAATCTTATGAAACAATGTGCTACTATTCTTATTACTGAACTATATCAATCTGCTTCTTTTAAGTGGGAAGTGATGAATCGAACAAGGAGGAAGGACGACGTGTTTGTTCTTCAACCATTTCCCTCTGAAACCTAGGATAGGATTGTCCCCTATTAAGTATGTGGTTGTACCTTGTACCTGCTACTAAATTAGTCATGCGCACATGTTCGATCTTCGACTGTTTCTTGCCTCTAAAATCCAAGTTAGGATTCTCCCTTGTTAAGTGTGTGCTTGTACCTACTACAAAATTAATCATGCACTTTCATTTTGGTTGCAGAAAATTGGTGGAATCATGGCTGGAGCATATGTGAACTTGGCCTCCGATCATTGAGTCAGGTTTCTGGTTTTGCTTGGGAGAGTAGCATGTGTTTCCCATTTGTTTATTTAAATAATTTATATCTAATTCTTGTGAACCAAATCGTGCTTGGGAGAGTAGCATGTGTTTGATTTAGTTACATACATAGACCTTTTGGACATTTGGCTTGGCTGTTTGGATCTGCTTTTATGCAGGGAGACTGTATTCCAATCATAAAACTAATACAACGGGCACACTAATATGACTGCTATACTTTCAAATCGACCATTTGATTATTCAGGAGATATGTATCAAAGGAAGAAAAAAAATATGTGAACCATTTGATCGGTGGGTAGATGTGTGTCAAGGAAATAAAAGAGACAACATGACTGTTCCTTTGGATATATGCTGCCAAACAGAAAATTCTTTTAATTTGTTGGGGCGAAAGGAATTGTTGTTTGAGTTATAAGTCTTGGCTACGTCTGCTCGCTTTCGATGTTGAGTTCACTAATTCCCTGATCTTTCCTTAATTTCTTCCTTCTAGATTATGCTTCACTGTCAGTTACCCGTTGTAGAAGAACCAGAGCTGTCCGGGATGAGGATGTCATCCTGCCAGCTTGCCGATGATGAAAACAAAGAAGATAGGTTGGCCAAGCTGCTAGGATAAATATGAGAGTAACTGGTGAGTAGTGTAAGTGAACATTGTTTGCTGTTTTTCTTTCCGACGTGGGTTTACTAAACTTTGTATATATGAATTTCACCTCATATTTTATTCCTGGCTTGATAAGAACTGAACAATATAATTTGGTTTCTCGTGTCCAATATTTGCTTCAATCACATAGTCAATGCATAGTTCTAACAACTGAATCTTATTTATCGAACTTTCTTTATGGTGACCTGCTTGAATTTCAGCAATGTAAACCTCTGTAGTTGAAGCATTCAAGAAAATGGGCACTGTTACCATGGTAGGTGCCAGTGGGAAATTGCAATGCCTAGGTAGCAGCATGGCAGTGCTATTGAATCATTTTAATTACCAACTTGACCATCCTTTTTAGCGCTTTGTTACTGTTTCTAACCCCCTAATGTTTTTTGTGATTTTTTATTATACATGATGTGTTGTTCACTTGTTCGTTAGTTATTGCACTGTTTTCTTGCTGGTTGTGAGGTTGATGATGGCGGCAAATCAAAAGGGCAAACGATTTTTTTGGCCTCCTCGACACTAGTAGGACACAGGTTCCTCGCGGGGAGAACTTTATTATGTAGATACTTCAAATGCTCATCGAGGCTTTTGTCTGTCCATTTGTTTTTGGCCTTCGTGTTTAGAAGTTCGAGCATGAAACTCAAGCGGGTCACCTCGGGATCGCAACCGTCATACAATGGAGTCTTCGAGTCTACTTCAAGTTGCGCCAGCTTGGCCTCCTCTCTAGAAGCAGCTCTCTCGCTAGTTGTACTCTTACGAAGGAGGTCTCGAACATGAGGGTCCTGCACGACTGCACTTAGTAGCGTCGAAGACTGCGGCGTGACCGCCGCCTCTTCTCCGCCATGTCCGGACTCTTCTTCGCCGTGTCCGGAATCTTCTCCGCCGCCGTCATGTCCGGACTCTTCCCCGCCGCCATGTCCAGCGTCATCGTCTTCATGTCGATCGGTCATCTCTTTGTCTAGCCCCATGTTGTTATTCCCTGCCATGTGGACGTCCTCATCATCATCTTCACTTATCCACCGAGTATAGCCATCCATGAAACCATTCATCAGCAGGTGCACCTTCAAACTGCCACGATCAAAAGTGTCCAAAAGGACTCCTTTGCATCTTATACACAGACATCTAATCCTAGTCCGGTTATTTGCATACATGTCCATCGCTACGGATTGCATGTATCGCTCCACCTTCCATCCACTCACCTTCATGACCGAGACTGCACGGTATAACAAGCAAAAGGGTTATAGACAAAATGCATGCATGCATCAAAGTCATATAAAAATTTGGCATGACCTTGCCTAAAAATAGGACATATCGAGTTTGCTCAAAATTCACCGAAACGGAAATAAATCGACATTTCGGAAAAACATAAGCAACTCGGGGGGATGTCACTCGCACAAATCTCTCCATATCCCAAACACACATATTCCCATTCTTGAAATGCACAACTTTTTACTCACCTATCTCCCAAGAGAGACCGAGCACGTTTAGATGAGGCCTTTCGCTACCTATAGGGATCGAAAGTGTGGATGGCTAAATGGCTAGCTAGATCTAGCTGTTGGGGAGGAGAGATGACTCTAGCTAACTAATGGAGAGGGAGAGAGATGAGCTAGCTAGATCTATATCTATGGAATGGAGGGAGAGCCAAATAAATGAGGTAGCTAGATAGAGATGAGAAGGCCATTTATGGAGGAGAGTTATGGTGGAGGGGGGCATTAATGGGGAGAGAAGAGAGGTAGGAGGAAGAGAGAAGAAGGACAACAATGGTAGAGAACTAACTTAGAGAGGGGAGAGGGGAAAGGAGGGCAAAGGGGGGGAGGAGGGGGAGAGGAGGGGTGAAAAGGTGGCACCTGCCACAACTAGCAGTAGCTCTGTTTTCTAGAAAGCGCTGCTGCTATGGTACTTAGTAGTAGCGCTTTCCAGGAAAAGCGCTACTATTAAGTGGGGCCCATTAGCAGTAGCGGTGCTGTCAAATAAAGCGCTACTGCTACTGCTATTAGTAGTAGCGCTGTTTTCTGGACAGCGCTGCTACTACAGCTAGCGTCGGTGGGCTCGTTGGGCCCCACTTAGTAGTAGCGTTTTTTCCATTTCCAACGCTACTGCTAAAGCATTACTTGTAGCGCTGCCCCGAACCAGCACTACTGCTAATTAGCAGCAGCGCGTGCTTTTTTCTAGCGCTACTACTGATGTCCTACCTATAAGCATTTCCCTAGTAGTGTCTGCCTATTCAAGCTAACACCGTCCAAGCCGATGTAGTACAACTGTGTGTTGGGGTACATCAACGGCGTGTTGTGGGCGTGGTCGTGGTTTGGGACATCACTGCCGAACCTGAGGAATCCGTGCTTGGTGCTGGATTGGCCATGGTAGAAGAGGCAGTAAGAGAACTTTGAAGTGGCCAAGCTGCGCGTGGCAAGCTGGTGCTTGAATGACATCGGGTTTTTGTTCAAGCTCATGGCACCAGCGACGATGCCGTGGTTCAAGAACTCAGCTGCTCTGTGCGCGCACCCGAATATGAGTCCCTCCACCCTCCTATGGCTGGTGCCACTGTCGCCAAAGGTGAACACGTTGCTGGCCAGGTACTCGTGCATGACAGCGAGTGAAGTGGTGGCAGAGAAGATGCACTTGTCACGACCATCGCCGATGAAGGGGGGCTTGCAGTAGAGGCTCGTTGGCTTGAGAAACGCATACTTTGGGGACGGTGGCGTCAAAGATTGGTCCCTCCTGCTGCTCCTCTGGGGCACAAGGCTTACACCAGATCCATGTGAGGTTGTCGACGAAGTTCAACGCGAGCTTATAGAAGTGTTGGCCTCCGCCGGTGCCGACTCCTACGACGACACTGAACATCGGGAGAATATCATACGGAAACCAACATTCGGTGAAAACTTCATGCAAACCATATTTTAAAGTTTTGAAAAATTCTGAAAAAAATATGGGATGTTAGGAAGGTGATGTTTTATAGCCACGCAAAATTTCAAGTTGAAACACATTGCGAGATGTGAGCTACGAAAAAGACAAATTCAGCCCCAAATAGTGACATTACTATTCGACACTATTCAACACTGATTTTGTCTTTTTCATAGCTCACATCTCGTAATGTGTTTCAACTTGAAATTTTGTGTGGCAATAAAACATCATCCTCTTAACATCCCGTATTTTTTTTAGTTTTTTTCGACACTTCAAAACATCTTTGTCTCGTGGTTTTCACCGGTTTCCACCGAATGTTGGTTTCCGTATGATATTCTCCCACTGAACATCGGCCAACCAGCAGGGGCTACCTTGGGCCGTATTCTCGTGGGGTTTGCATCACCCTCGGGCAGCAGGAGCTCTCTGATTTCACCGGTTGTGTGGTTGAGCTTGTGGTGGCTCGACACGAGAGGCAGGCTGAATCCAACATTGCCGGTGGCTGAAGTGAGGTTGGCTGGAGTTAGCAAAGCAAGGAGGAAAGAGAGCATGGAAGTAGATAAACGGGACATGGCTGATGACTTATGACTATAAACTGCACAGAGAGAGTAGGGTTGGATCATTCCCTCGGAGTTCCTGCCTTAAATAGACTCCTACTACACTCCAATTTAATGTGTCAAATTGTGTATGGGAGGATTACTTTGATACTTCTCCATAAATAAGAGTATCGAAATTGGATGTGCTGCATCCAATTTATGATGCCTACTACACTCCAATTAATGTGTACTCATCCATACTCCCTCCGTCCTTTGAAGAGTGTACTTCCAACTTTGTTGGAAAGTCAAACTTTTTTATTTTTGATAGTATTTATACAATAATACACCAACATTTATGCTATCAAAATAGTAGGATTAGATTCATGATAAAATATATTTTCTATTTGGTTTTACAAACATTGATATATTTTTTCACAAACTCGGTCAAACTTTGAAATAGTTTGACTCTCTAACAAAGTTGAAAGTACACTCTTTGAAGGACGGAGGGAGTATGAGATACATCATACTCGGGTGCAAGAATGCCGAAAATGGATGTGCTACATTTATGTTCCTCATTAGTAGTATTGAGAGTGCCATCTCATAAAACAGAAGCCTACTGCACTCCAATTAATGTGTCGAATTATGCATTGAAATAGTTTGGTACTCATCCATAAATGAGATACATCATACTCGGGAATGTCGAAAATGGATGTGTTGCATTTATGTTCCTTGTTAGTAGTAATGAGAGTGCATCCCTATGGTGCTAGAATACCTAAAATGTATGTGTTGCACTAAATGGAATCTATATGCTCTATGCTCAAATTAATGTGTCAAATCGTGCGTGGAAATAGTTTAATACTCGTCCATAGATTAGACACATCATAGTGCAAGAATGTCGAAAATGGATATGTTGCATTTATGTTCCTTATTAGTAGTAATGAGAGCACATCGATATGCTGCAGAAATGCCTAAAATATATGTGTTGCCTTAAATGGAATCTTCGTGCTCTATGCTCCAATTACTGTGTCAAATCTCAGAGGAAGATTTTTTAACTACTTTGATTATGAATAAACCCTCAAATCACAACAAAATATAACTTCACATAGTAGATTTTTTATTCCGGTTATTGGGCGGATGTGAGCACACTTCAGATATAAAATCTTTTGAGCATCTATATGTTTGTTATAAAAGAAGATATAAAATAGAGTTAATTCATTTTTTACCCCTAAGATTGACCCTTGTGATAGAAATTACCACAAAATCAGGAACCGGTCACATTTTTATCCCTAATTGAAAGATTCCTTCCACATTTTGCCCGATTTAGGTTTTTCCCCAAACGAGTTTTGACTAGGTGATGGTATCCTGGATTATGGGTCATTCACCGCGTCGTCTCCTGGCCGGGTGGGCCGGACTGAGGGCCCCCCATGGTGGTTCATCAAAGGGCCATCCTTAGAAGGCCCATGGTGATCTACAAGAAAAATCAAGAAGCCTTAGCGTTCAAGACAAGGTCTCCTTGCGAATAATTATGCATCTTGTCTTGGCAGTACATGATTGGTGGTTTATATTTATGTGTACTCACCCCTCTAATAAGTTTTGCAAAGTTTTGTGTGAATGAAGTTTTTAAGATCGAGGGGAGACATCGATATGAGAGAAACAAGGAGAGACAAGAGTTCAAATTTGGGGATGCCCAAGGCACCACAAGTAAATATCTAAGGAGACTCAAGCATCTAAGCTTGGGGATATTTTGGAAGGCATCCACTCTTTCTTCATCAACAACTATCGGTTTGTCTCGATTGGCCTAAGTTTTTATTTGTGCACGTGATATGTGCTATGCTTGGATCATCATTTGCTTTTGTTTTTTGTTTTGTCTGCTGGTCATTGCAATCATTATGTTCTAGTCTCAAACCTTGAGAGTGATACACATGAGTCATAAATTTTTAGAATGGTCTATGCACTTCACTTATATCTTTTGAGTTGAGGTAAATTATAAAATTGCTCTTGCACTTCAGTTATATATGTTAGAGCACGACGGAGAAACATGCTTTTGTAGACAAGATTAGGACTCTCTTGCTTATCTTTTTATAGAGTTGAATAACAATTGGTTGTTTGCATTCATTATATGTTGGTCCTAAAAATGATAGGTATTCGTTGGTGGTATAGATAAAAAAATTGCATGAACTTGATAAATGGTGGGACGTATTTTCTTACGTCTTCAAGCATAGTACGATAGCAGGAACGTGCATTTCCTGCTCAAATATATGTAACTACTGATATATGCACCAAATAAGGGACAATTTTATGTTCAAGCATGAATTGTACAGTGGAAAAATAAATAAGGCGACAACACACATATGTTTCTTCCACCAGGTTGGCAAACCTTTTGAGAAAACACAAAGTAAATTACCAAGCCACAGCAACTATGAGCCTGTTCTGAACCTCTCTAGCTCCGCGCTCCACTAACTCGCGCGTGAAGCTGGGCCGAACGCCTGAGCTCCGCAAAGCTAAATTCCAGAAGTTATATTGGGCCTCAATGCATTTTTCACGGAGTTGTCGAAGCTGGCTATTCCCAGCTCCATGAACTCTCCATTTTCGTGGAGTTCACACAAATTACATCTCTTGCCACCGCAAGTGAAAACTGCATAGTTCGGTACTTGTCGCAACCTGGGAGTTTTCCCTTTTTCGTAGATCCGTTTATTCAAAAAAAAAAATATCTCTTAAACCGTGCGTTCAAATCTCGAACCATTTTCACCATTGGGTTCCTCACGTTGAGATCTTCAAAACTAGATCTCATGTGATAGCTTTTGACGAACTATTTTTCACGAACAAAACCGGACAAAAAAACCACACCGAGAGCATTTTTTCCTTTCCGAGAGGCACGCCCGTGCCTCTCGCATAAGCAAATATGTGCCTCCCACGGAAGCAAAACCGTGCCTCTCGCAGAAGAATAAAAAGAAAACACGTTTCTTTTTCGTTTCCAAGAGGCACAACCGTGCCTCTCGTGGAAAGAAAACCGTGCCACTCGCAAAAGCATAAAAAAGGGATTTTTTTTCCATTTACGAGAGGCATGGTCGTGCCTTTCGCCAAAGAAAAAAAAGAGAAAACACGTTTATTTTTAGTTTCTGAGAGGCACAGCCGTGCCTCTCATGGAAGCAAATCCGTGACTCTCGTGGAAGAAAAATAGTGCCACACGCGAAAGGAAAAAAAAAGAGAAAACACATTTCTTTTTCGTTTCCAAGAGGCATGACTGTGCCTCTCACGGAAGCAAATCTCGCAGCTAGTGGAACACCAAAGCTCATTCCCTCGCAGTAGGTGCTATGATGAAATATGTGCTGCTATCACAATTAACTAAAGTGTTAGTCACGGAGACACCAAAATCTTTGGTTCTTGTCGAAGCCTCACCGCCAGGCACGAACCAGTGAGGCATGGCTGCTCTTGGCCGGCCAAGAACTATAACCAGTCTTCCTCTGCGGCCGTTCGACGGAAGGTCATTTCATGATCTTCCGTGTATCAATGAAATTTTCAGATGCACACTGAATCTGAAAAACATTTTAATAATCTGAACAATTTTTCTAATTCAAAAAACCTTTTTAAAATATGATTTAGAAAAAATGAAAATCTGATCTGCAATTTTTACACCGAAGGTAGTGCACCACCGATTTGGAAACAATTGCATTACGTGACTCCTCAACAGAATCAAGTTTTTCCTCAAGAGTAGCTCGGAGCTCTTGCTCTTCCTCAAGAGTAACGGTAAGAGAAGCAATTTCAAGAGCATCTTCTCTTTCAATTCTTCCCTTCTCCTCAAGGAGCCCTTGTGCCTCACCATATTGGCTCTCAAAGTGTTTCTTGCTTTCACCTTGCAAGTTAGCCATGAAACGATCCAAAGCAACAATTTCTTCCTTTACTCTAAAACTAGTAAGATCATGCATTTCATTCATAGTCTTAGAAGAGGGGGAAGATGATACCGCAGAGGCCTTGGCCATGAGACACCTTGCGGATTGGATGGGGACTTTCTCATTGGGGGATTCAAAGAGAGAAGGGGGTGTTGAGGAAGCAATGGCTATGGCGGCCACTTCACTTGTGGTTTCTTCTTCTTCATCCCTGGAAAAGTACTCTTCTTGAGTCACCAACACAATCCTTGAAGATGGCTTCTTGTTGGGGTTCTTCTTCTTGAAGAAAGGCTTCTAGCGAGGGATATTTGACTTATCCTTGAGAATATGTGTATCACTTCTAGAACACAAGTATGTTGCACTATCATTATCAACTTTGCATCTTTTGGCATCAATATTATGAATATGTGTATCACTACGATCGAGATTCAATAAACCATTCACATTGGGCGTATGACCATAGAAGGTTTTATTCATGTAAACAGAACAACAATTATTCTCTGAATTAAATGAATAACCGTATTGAATAAACATGATCTTATCATATTCATGCTCAACGCAAACACTAAATAACATTTATTTAGGTTCAACACTAATCCCAAAGGTAGAGGGAGTGTGCGATGGTGATCGTATCAACCTTGGAATCACTTCCAACACACATCGTCACCTCGCCCTCAACTAGTCTCTGCAACTCCTGTTTCGAGTTACTAATCTTAGCAACTAAACCAGTATCAAATACCCAGGGGCTACTATGAACACCAGTAAGGTACACATCAATTACATGTATATCAAATATAGCTTTGTTCACTTTGCCATCCTTCTTATCCGCCAAGTATTTGGAGCAGTTCCACTTCCAGTGACCATTTCCTTTGCAGTAGAAGCACTCAGTTTCAGGCTTGGGTCCAGCTTTGGGCTTCTCCATGGGAGTGGCAACTTGCTTGCCATTCTTCTTGAAGTTCCCTTTCTTTCCCTTGCCCTTTTCTTGAAACTAGTGGTCTTATTAACCATCAACACTTGATGATCTTTCTTGATTTCTACCTCCGCCGATTTCAGCATCGCAAAGAGCTTGGATATCATTTTCGTCATCCCTTGCATATTAAAGTTCACCACGAAGCTCTAGTAGCTTGGTGATAGTGACTGGAGAACTCTGTCAATCACTATCTTATCTGGATGATTAACTCCCACTTGATTGAAGTGATTGTAGTACCCAGACATTCTGAGCACATGCTCACTGGCTGAGCTATTCTCCTCCATCTTGTAGGCAAAGTACTTGTCAGAGGTCTCATGCCTCTCAACACAGGCATGAGTCTGAAATACCAATTTCAGCTCTTGGAACATCTCATATGTTCCACGGCGTTCAAAACGTATTTGGAGCCCCGATTCTAAGCCGTAAAGCATGGCGCACTAAACTATCAAGTAGTCATCAGATCGAGCTTGTTAAACGTTCATAACGTCTACATCAGCTCCTGCAGCTGGTCTATCACCTAGCAGTGCATCAAGGACATAATTCTTCTATGCAGCAATGAGGATAATCCTCAGATCACGGACCCAGTCCGCATTGTTGCTACCATCATCTTTCAATTTAGTTTTCTCTAGGAACATATCAAAAATAGGGGAGCTATATCGCGAGCTATTGATCTACAATATAGATATGCAAAAACTATTAAGACTAAGTTCATGATAAATTAAGTTCAATTAATCAAATTACTAATGAACTCCCACTTAAATTAACATCCCTCAAATTATCTAAGTGATACATGATCCAAATCAACTAACCCATGTCCGATCATCATGTGAGATGGGGTAGTCTTCAATGGTGAACATCTCTATGTTCATCATATCTACTATATGACTCACGTTCGACCTTTCGGTCTCTAGTGTTTCTGAGACCATGTCTGTGAATGCTAGGCTCGTCAAGTTTAACCCAAGTATTCTGCATGTGCAAAACTGTCTTACACCCGTTGTATGTGAACGTAGAGTCTATCGCACCCGATCATCACGAGGTGCTACGAAACGACGAACTTTGGCAATGGTGCATACTCGGGGAGAACACTTTTATCTTGAAATTTAGTGAAGGGATCATCTTATAATGCTACCGCCGTACTAAGCAAAATAAGATGCATAAAGGATAAACGTCACATGCAATCAAAATATGTGACATGATATGGCCATCATCATCTTGTGCTTTTGATCTCCATCTCCAAAGCATCGTCATGATCTCCATCGTCATCGGCTCGACACCTTGATCTCCATCGTTGCGTCGGGGTCGTCTCGCCAACTATTGCTAACGCATAGCGATAAAGTAAAGCAATCATGGTGCTTGCATTTCATACAATAATTAAGAGACAACCCTAAGGCTCCTGACGGTTGTCGATATTACAAAACATGATCATCTCATACAACAACGTATATCACATCACATCTTGACCATATCACATCACATCTTGACCATATCACATCACAACATGCCCTGCAAAAACAAGTTAGACGTCCTCTACTTTGTTGTTGCAAGTTTTACGTGGCTGCTACGGTTTCTAGCAAGAACCGTTCTTACCTACGCAAAAACCACAACGGTGATTATCAAGTTTGCTGTTTTAACCATCTTCAAGGACCAGACGTAGTCAAATTCGATTCAACTAAAGTAGGAGAAATAGACACCCGCCAGCCACCTTTATGCAAAACTAGTTGCATGTCAGTCAGTGGAACCGGTCTCATGTACGTGGACATGTAAAGTTGGTCCGGCCCGCTTCATACCAAAATACCGCTGAATCAAAATAAGACGTTGGTGGTAAGCAGTATGACTATCACCGCCCACAACTCTTTGTGTTCTACTCCTGCATATCATCTACGCATAGACCTGGCTCGGATGCCACTGTTGGGAAACGTTGCATGGCAAACAAAAAAATTTCTACGCACACGCAAGATCTATCCATGGAGATGCATAGCAACGAGGGGAAGAGTGTGTCTACGTACCCTCGTAGACCGTAAGTGGAAGCGTTCAGTAACGCGGTTGATGTAGTCAAACTTCTTCGCGATCCAATCGATCAAGTACCGAACGTACGGCACCTCCGTGTTCAGCACACGTTCAGCTCGGTGACGTCCTCGCCTTCTTGATCCAGCAAGACGGCGAAGTAGTGGATGAGATCTGGCAGCACAACGGCATGGTGACGGTGATGGTGATGCTATCTCTGCAGGGCTTTGCCTAAGCACTACGAAAATATGACCGAGGGACGAAACTGTGGAGAGGGCGCCAAAAATGGCTAAGAGATTGTCGTGGTTATGTGTGGCGCCCCCTCCCACATATATATAGGTGGGGGGAGAGGGGAGCAGCAGGGAGGCGCCCCAAGTAGGTCCGAATCCTACTTGGGCTCCTGCCCTGGCCCCGCCCCCTTACTTATTTGCCGGAGGGGGAAAGGAAAGGGGGGAGAGGGAAGGAAGGGGGAGGCCGAATCCCCCTCCTTCCTTTCCCCCATGGGTCGGCTGCCTTAGGAGGGGTGCGCCAGCCCCCTGTGGGCTGGTGTGCTCCCCTCTAATGGCCCAATAGGCCCATCACTCTCCCGGGGGTGTCCGAAACCCCCTCTGGCATTCCGATGACTACCCGATACACTCCGAAACACTTCCGATGTCCGACTACCATCGTCCTATATATAAATCTTTACCTCCGGACCATTCCGGAGCTCCTCGTCATGTCCGTGATCTCATCCGGGACTCCGAACAACATTCGGTCACCAAATCATATAACACTATATCATCAACGAACGTTAAGCGTGCGGACCCTACGGGTTTTAGAACTATGTAGACATGACCGAGACACTTCTCCGGTCAATAACCAATAGCGGAACCTGGATTCCCATATTGGTTCCTAGATATTCTACGAAGATCTTTATCGGTCAAACTGTTATGACAACGTAGGTAATTCCCTTTGTCTGTCGGTATGTTACTTGCCCGAGATTCGATCGTCGGTATCTTCATACCAAGTTCAATATTGGTACTGGCAAGTCTCTTTACTCGTTCTGTAATACATCATCTCGTAACTAACTCCTTAGTCACTTTGCTTGCAAGCTTCTTGTGATGTGTATTACCGAGAGGGCCCAGAGATACCTCTCCGATACACGGAGTGACAAATCCTAATCTCGATCCATGCCAACTCAACAGACACCTTCGGAGATACCTGTAGGGAATATTTATGATCACCCAGTTACGTTGTGATGTTTGATAGCACACAAGGTATTCCTCCGGTATCCGGGAGTTGCATGATCTCATAGTCGAAGGAATATGTATTTGACATTAAGAAAGCAATAGCAATAAACTTAACGATCATATGCTAAGCTAACGGATGGGTCTTGTCCATCACATCATTCTCCTGATGATGTGATCCCGTTATCAAATGACAACTCATGTCTATGGTTAGGAAACCTTAACCATCTTTTGATCAACGAGCTAGTCTAGTAGAGGCTCACTAGGGACATGGTATTTGTTTATGTATCCACACATGTATTTAAGTTTCCGTTCAATACAATTCTAGCATGAATAATAAACCTTTATCATGAATAAGGAGATATAATAATAACCATTTTATTATCGCCTCTAGGGCATATTTCCATCACTTCTCTATTCTCATAAGGACACTCGACGACGAAGTGGAACTTATCTTGACAATTGAAGCAAGATCTCACTTTTGAGGCACCTTCCTTGTTGCCACTAGATTTAAACCTTTGCTCCAATTGAGATTTAGCTTTGGATGGGTTCGTCCAAAAGGTCCTCGCCGCAAGTGCCATGTAATCTCTATGAGCAGTCTTGACATCTTCGGGATTGAAAGAGGTCACATCTTCTTCCCAGCCTAGATCTTCTTCTTCTTCGTAAAGCCAAGTGCTTCATCCTAAGGCGGCCAAAAGGCTCAAGGTGAACGGACGCATCCCGCTGAACAGATCCGTGGACCATCATGCGCTCAACTCCAACCAAGCAGAAGTTGAGATGCAGCTACGCCCCCTCTTCAGGCCTCGTGGCTAACCGCCGTTGCCATCATTTTCAGGTGATATCAGTGGAACTGATATTTCCAGACTGAGTAGTTGTTTTATTATGTGGGTTGGTCGGCCTGGACAACCAATATTTGGGTAGGAACAAAAACATGTTACGTTGTCAGAAGTGCCTAATGTTATGCCGACATAAGTAATATCGTCAATGTGTCTGTAGAGTGTCAAATTTAAGGGTGCAAACTGCAATTAAGAAGATGTCAGACGGTCTCTGGTGCATGTCTGCATGAACTTAATGAGATTTTGTAAGTCCTCGGCAAGACCTTAAAGTTGCACGGATGCACACATGTTCTTCTGACAAAAAATAGTAGACACCATGTCGAATAGATACTTGAAAGTGCAGGTTTTCTCCCAGGGGGTGAATGGGAGATTTTTAGAAATTCGTCAAACTCTGAAGACTTTGACGAAGATTAGAGTGAAGAAATAGAAACACAACGGAAACTAAGTCATCACGGAATCAAAGCACATGCAATCAGGATACGTAAGAGTGAAAACATGCAATCATGCAATCATACACACATGAATATGAACTGAAGAAATGGAAGATAGCGTGATGAAATACTTTAGTTCAAATTCGTCAGAGGATAGATCACAAATTCTTAGCAGCGGAATAATGTAAGAGAGGGTTGAGGAATTTGAAACTAGGTTGGCTCGGTGAAGACAATGGAATTTGGTAGACTAGTTCCAGTTGTTGTATCAATTGTACATCTGGTTGAGGCGGCTGAGTCGCATCTCAGAGGACACACAGTCCTCATCGTATTCCTCTTGAGCTAAGGCCCGTAGACCTCGCCCAATCACTCGTGGTAAGTCTTCAAGGTAGACTTCCAAAACCTTCACAGACTAGTTCACCGGCACACCATAATGGCTCTTGGTGTACTCAGAACTTGACGCCTAACCGTATGGAAGAATGACAATGTTCAAAGGTAACAGGCATTAGATCACACAGATCAATCTCTTTAGTGATACTCAATCACTTTGGCTCTGGGCTTTTCCTCACTTATGATTCTCTCAAAGTCGTCGGAGGATGGGTTGCTCTATTATGACAAGTGCCAAGTTCTCTTGGAGCAGCCAACCAACAAGTGGTTGTGGGGGCCGGTTATTTATAGCCAGGGGCAACCTGACATGAATTGTCATAAATGCCCTTCTCTGATTCAACCATTGTCAGGATAAGGATCCACTCGACAGCTGGCACGCGACGCTGCAACGGTCGGAATTTGAACTCTCAAATTTGTCGGGGCACTCAATTTCCTCACTTTTAGGCAGATCACGCTGGCGAACTCCTAACTCCTCAGCCTGACCAAATTCGTCAGCGACCAGATGAACTTCATCACTGTCGCTGGCAAATGTGTCAGCTGCACTGGAGATTTCCAAAGGCTTCACTCGAAGCGGCTTTTGTGTATGGGTTTGAATAGGTTTGAGCATCACTTTGGAAACATGAAATATGTTTCACCTAGACCCCCTTTGATAGTACGGTTTTTCCTATGACTGAAATAAGAAGAAAAGAAACTACGAAAACAAAAGTCTTCAAGCTTCAAAGTCTTCACATCAATTTTCTCAAAGGCCGTACAAATTTCATCACCAAATTCTTCACTTGAAGAAATCCATTTTTAGGGGTCATCTTCCATGTGTTAAACCAAATCTTCAGGGACCATATTACCTGCATATACTCACAAACACATTAGTTCCTCAACCTATTTGTCTTCAATACTCCAAAACCGCTAAGGGGGCACTTGATGCACTTACAATCTCCCCCTTTTTGGCGATTGATGAAAAATTGGTTAGGTTTCAATGGGAGTATAAATAATTGAAGCGTAAGTACAGAGTTTGAAGAAATTGGTTACGAGATATTGAGGAACTCCCCCTGAAGATGTGCATATGAGGAATTTGCTTTGGATTGCAAATGCACATGGCAGGTTGAATTGGTGGAGATCTCCCCCTATATCTTGGAAACCAATCATGCATGATCATAAGATATTTGAAGAATATGAATGCATGATGAAAATTGGTGTCTGACGAAATTGTGCATGCATGAGCAGATATATTTAAGATTGAAGCATGCGCGTCAAATGAAGCAAAAAAATGTCAGACAACCAACAGTTATTAAGTTACAACTCATCAAGAGCACATCCAGAAAAGTTCAAGAGTTGCAACTTAAGAAAAAACAACCCATATAACGTCCCGCTTGAAAAATAACTCAAACTTCTCTCCCTTTGTCATCAGATGACCAAAAGGTGAGTAATTTGAGAACTAGCGCCCCTAAAAAAATCATCATGGAGAGGTCGAGGGAGCACCAGCAATGTTGGGGCCACGCGGAGCAATGGGACCAGCAGCAGTGGCTTCAACATCTTCATTTTTGTCGGTGGAGTGCGATGAAGACTCGGAGCTCGGCATCAGAGGAGGAACTTGAGTTTTCTTGAACTTCTTCCTTGGCGGTTCAGCCCAGTCAAAGTTCATTTGGAAATCTTCAGCAACAAGTTCTTCAGCTGATTTGAGATGTGAAAGTGTGGCCCAACTGCGATCGAATATCTCATGGAGATAGTATCTGTTCTTGCGGACGGCGTTATGCATCACTGTCATATTTGCTTGAACAGCAGTGAATTGACGCTTAACTCATCGATGATGCTTGTCAAGTTTCCGATGAAGACTAATAAGCAGCTCACGGTCAATCAAGACACGTGGCGCTTCTGGTGAAGAAGACGACCTTGAAGCTTTTGCTGTAGTATCTTGGCTGGCAGATTCATCAGCAATGGAGCTGGAAATAGTTTGACGAAATTGTCCATTGAGGGGACGAATTCCTTCATCAATGACGCTCTTGCCTTTGCCAGGTACAATGGACAATGTGCTTTAAAGAACTTCGACTTCAGGCAAGTAACTCATGTGATTCTGAAGATCAGCCTTGTAGTGGATTGAAGACCGGGATCTAATGAATCTCATAATCCATGGTGCATACAGTTTCAATTCAAATGGAGACTGAGTGACAGTGACCAAAGTCCTCAAGAAGAAATCATGAATGTTGATGGGAGTGCCATGTATGATGTGGAACAGCAAGTTCTTCATAACTCCCACAACTTCTTCAGTGTTGGAATTGTGGCCTTTGATCGGACTAAGGGTCTTTGCTAGTATGCGATAGGCAGTCTTTGGCACATATAGCAAATCCTTCACTAGGAAGGTTGTCCTTGGAGCACTTGCTTCAGTCATTGGCTTCATCAGCACTTTCATCAGATGATTAGCCAGCTAAGGTTCTTCATATATTTTCTTAGCTCCTTCTTGGGGTGGATCCACTGGAAGAGCATGAAGTAATTCATCAACCGGTGCTTTGAAGTGAGTGTCTTCACTCATCCAGCCCAGAGCCCAAGTTGCAGTGTCTTCAGCATTGCCAGAGAAGTGCACAGTTTCATAGAATTGAAGAATAAGTTCTTCATTCCAACCACAGACGTCAATGCAGAAATTCAGTAGACCAGCATCATGAAGCACAGCCAAAACTGGCCGAAAGCATGGTATTGACTCCATATCCACATGACGAATATGGCGATGCTGGAATACTTTCTTTTTGTCAAACAACAATGAGGCATAGAAGTTCATCTGCGTCTTCGTCCAGAACCTTAAATGCCTGAGTTTGGTCGAGTCATAGGGGGACTTGCCAATGAAGAAATTCTTCTCTTCGAAGAATTGGGCACTATCAAATTTTGGCCGCTTGAGGCCTTTGCAAATCTTGGGCATCACGGGAACGGGTTGAAGATTGTGCCTCTTGGTTCGGACATTGAGCACTGGTTGTGGGGACCCAGTTGAATCATAAGTATCTGTCACTGCAAGAGCACGAGCAACTTCCTCAGCTGTGGCAGTAGGAACTGTATCAGTGTCTGCTGAGGGAATTGAATCGGCACCTGGAGGAGATGCATTGATGACATCAACATCAGGGTCATCATGAGCAATTTCATCAGCTGCTGCAGCTGGAACTTCTTCAGGAATGTTGTGGAGCAATGGTTGTTGTTCTTCAGAGCCAGATGGAATATCTTCAGTGCGCTGTGGCGACTGAGGCTCTCTTGTGAGGGGAGTGGTGAGGGGCGAATTTGGGTGAGCTGCTTCCCAAAATTCGCCATGGATTGGAGGAGTAGTTTCGCCATCAATATCCACTTCCTCTTCATTTTCTCCAGTCAGCGGAGTTCGCTGAGGACTTTGTGAAGTATCTTGAGGCATTGATACATCAGCATCAACCTCAATTTGTTCATCCATTTGCTCTGCGGTAGCAGCAGAATGGGTATCTTCTTCTTCTTCATCAGCCTGAGGGATTTCATAATCCACCCCATATGGAACCATTTGAAGATTCTCAAGATTGCGAGTAGGGGGTGCTGATGAGATTGGAATTACGTCAATGGGAATGACAATTGAAGACAATATTGCCGTCTTCAATTTCTTCAGGGATTCAGGCACAGGAGGGGCTGATGCCTTTCTCTTCTTAGCTTCACGCTCAGCAGCCTTTGTCTTCTTCACTTCTGATGCAGAAGGAAGGGTAATAAGCTTCAAAGATGAAGTCGTTGGTGGAGCTACTACTGAGGAACTGGTTGGAGCAGTTTCATCAGGTGTGACTGATGCAGTCACCCTGGCAGATTCTTCAGGTACGACACTTGTAGTCGCCCTAGGAATTTCTTCAGGCACAACATCATCCATTGCCCTTTCAGTTTCTTCAGGCACAACTTCTTCAGTTGCCCTGGCGGTCTAGAGATGGAAGCGCAGTCTCACTGGCCTATGTTGTTGGAGGTGGAGCTGAGGAACTTGATGGTGGTGCCGTGCCAAACTTGGTGGCTTCTCTCTTGTTGTGGTCTTCAACTACCTTGGTAGAGGCAGTGATGAATCGTTCTTTCACTCCACATCAATGCTTGGCCTGTCTTTCATACTCTTCAGACAACTGATGAATTTCAAACTATAATGTAACAAGCTGTTGAGGAGATATTGAAAGCATGTTCTTCCTCGGTTCCTTCTCCTTTTACAATTTCTGTTTGTGCACCAGTTTAGCCTGTGCAATCTTGTACTTCTCATTCAGAATGAATGAGGAAATCATATGACTTGGGCCAGGAGGCAGATTCAACTCATCAAGAGGTGTTTCTGGGTTCGTGCACCAGATATCAATGAAGTCGAGCAATTTCATCGGGTCCAGTAGCATAGGAACAGAAGAGTTCTTGGCAATTACAGCTTGCTCTTGCTTTCTTCTAAGGAACTCAGCAAGTTCATCTTCATCTGCCAGCCCATGTTTATCAACCTGAGGCACTACAGCCTTACTCTTGGGACTTGGCCTTGTTCCATGGCCAGCAGTAGCCTTTTGCTTCAGCTTGGGTGTTGAGGTATTTGGTTGCCCACTAGCTGAGGCACTTGATGCAACAATAGAGGCTGCTTGAAAGCCCTCGGTGCACTGGCATGATGTGAGCATGACCGGTGTTGACGCTCTAGCTACAGCCATTGAGGAACTAGAAGCAGGAGGAGGCACTGAAGATTTTGAAATCTTTGGTGCTGAAGCCATTGAATTTTTGGACTGGGCCAATGAGGGCATTGAATCAGATTGCCTTGGCTTGTGTGCAGGCTTTTACTTCATAACCTTCTTGGGAGCACTCGTACTGCCACTAGCACCAGCTTCAGTTGAAGCCTTTGTGGCTCTGTTAAATTCATCAACGGCTATCTTGACCTGTTTTGCCAATTTTGCTTGACGCTTAGCCCATTCTTTCAGGAATTCTTCACCCCTTCTGATACTTGTGGGATCAGCACATTGACCTTTAGGAAGTGGTGGCCTCTTGCACGGAGGCTTCACAGCATAATCCTTCATGTATTTCGAGGTGACGTATATGTATTCCCTCCATTTGTACATCCAGTATCTCTTGATTTTCTATGTGCGTGTTTTGCGCTGCTTCTTTGTTTCAGGACCATGGATGTTTTCATCAGGTGTACAATACCCTACATACAAGTCTTCAGGGATCTTAAATGCTGTCAGTTCTTCCTTCCTCTCTCTTCCTTTCTGAGGCCTTTTACCTTTAGCCATATTCTTCAACTAAGGTTTATGAACTTGTGAGGACTCTGATGAGGTTTGAAGTTTTTCCTCAAGCTGTGCTGCAAATGAATTAAGTTGATGAGAACCTAGAGATTCGTCGGCAGACATTGTACCTGTGAACAGAGTATAGTTGCGAGGAAATAGGGAAGAGTCACATGCGTTCTCAGAGATTTTCAAAATAACCAGTTGAGGAAATTGACCCTTATCGTCTTGAAGAATTTCACCAAGTGTTTTTAACTTACGTTCCAGAGTTGTATAGATTTAGCAATTTGCATAATTGAGGAATCTTGATGTTAAGCATCACAATGATGAACTACACAATACTGGCCAAAAGGAAGTGCTGAAGAATTGAAAGAGTGGTAAAAAACACTTGAAGATTTTTTAGTAAAGTGAAGATCAAAGTGGGGCAGTAAATAAGCATTTAATTTAGCCCTAAGAGGAACTCGATGAACTGGACGACGAGGTGATGGAAATCATCAGCTCAGATCTTCTGTGCCCTAACTTGGCGACGAAAGACGTCTACGGCGGCGGCGGGGGTGGAGAAATCTGCGTCCGGCATGAGTACGTCAACAAAGAAGTCGAGACAGTGAAGCTCTTCTTCTTCGGCATGATGAGATCTAGCGGCGGCGCTAGGGTTTGAGGACTAAGAGCGAAGGGAGCGAGGGGATGAATTGAACTAACTTTGACAGGGTCAAGGCTATTTATAGCCGCAGTGAAAACTGAAGGGTCCGAAAATTTTGGACGGATAAGCCCCTGACCATTCGCATCTTAGTGACACATGTCACACATGCATTTTTGCACTTATCCATGCGTGTGGAGCGAGGGATGAAGTTATAGCTGCAACCGCCAGAAAAACGTTGATAATTTTAAAGTGTATTCGCAATTTCTTCACCTGTCAAGGACATAGTGAAGACTATGAATAGTGTGAAGTAGAACGCATATGAAGAATTTATGAACAGAGTGGGTTGAGCTTAGCATAGAGGGGAGCCGGTCCAATCACATCTACATAGATGAAGAAATCAAATTGAAGAATTAGCAATATGTGGATGCTGTTGAGGACATGAAAAGCTCAAATAAATATATATATATATATATATATATATATATATATTAGTGAAGAATAACCTCAAATGATGAATTTGAAAAGTTTGACGAAATTGAAAATGATGAAAAACTCAAATTTGAAGCATGTCATAAAGAGGTGGTGGCGTTACCCACCGTATAAGAACTATGATGACTTCATACAACGCGTACAATTGTCGTAGGGTTCTAAGAGTCAAGTTCTTCATTAATTTCTTCACACTTAGAGGGTTAGTCTTCATTGATTGAAGAAAAATGTTACTTCATGTGTTGTGCATTAAAGTCATCAAAGATGCATCAGCGTTAGGATGTGTGTCCACTTCACAGGACATTCGAAGATTTTAGGATGTTTAGCTCACACCACAACTTGCAGAACCTCTTTTCATCCAAGGGCTTAGTGAAGATATCAGCAAGCTGATCTTCAGTTTTCACGTGATCGATGATGATCTTCAGTCTTCACGTGGTCGATGACGATGTCTCCCTTCAGCACATAATCACGAAGAAAATGGTGACGAATCTGAATATGCTTCATCTTGGAATGTTGCACTGGGATGTGGGCGATCTTGATAGCACTCTCATTGTCATCGAAGAGAGGGACTTTCTTCACGTTGACGCCATAGTCCTTGAGGGTTTGCTTCATCCATAGCAACTGTGAGCAGTAGGCACTAGCGGCAATGTATTCAGCCTCAGCTATGGATAGAGCCACGCTAGTCTGCTTCTTTGAGGACCAACAGACAAGAGATCGTCCGAGGAAATGACATGTGCCTGATGTAGACTTGTGATCCACACGATCTCCAGCATAATCAGATTCAAGAAAATCCAGCTAGATCAAAAGATGAGCCCTTGGGATACCATAATCCAAGCGTTGGTGTGTGAGCTAAATATCGAGGAATTCGTTTCACAGCCTGGTGGTGTGATTCCTTCGGTGTCGCTTGAAATCGGGCACACATGCAAACGCTAAGCATAATATCTGGGCTAGATTCACATAGGTAAAGGAGTGAATCAATGATGGAGCGATATACCTTCTGATTGAAATCTTTACCATTTTTGTCAGTGCCGAGTTGACCATTAGTAGGCATTGGAATTTTGAGGCCTTTGCAGTCCTGCATACCAAATTTCTTCAGGCAATCTTTGAAGTATTTCTCTTGATAAATGAAGATGACATTTGGTCATTGACGAATTTGAAGACCAAGGAAGAATTTCAATTCTCCCATCATAGACATCTGATGTTCTTCACGCATCATGTCTGCAAATTCATCACTAAAACGCTTGTTAGTGCAACCAAAGATAATATCATCAACATACATTTGGCATATGAACAATTCACCATCATAAGACTTAGTGAAAAGGGTAGGGATAAGTGAACCGGGTTTGAAACCCTTTTTCTTCAGGAATTCCTTTACAGTATCATACCAAGCCCGTGGGGCTTGCTTGAGGCCATAGAGAGCCTTGTTCAGTCTGAAAACTTTGTCAGGATGCTTTGGATCCTCAAAACCTGGTGGTTGAGCAACATATACTTCTTCGTCAAGCTTACCATTGAGGAATGCACTTTTCACATCCATTTGATATAAGAGAATATTGTGATGGCTAGCATATGCAAGCAATATACGAATAGCTTCAAGCCTAGCAACAGGTGCAAATGTTTCACAAAAATCAATACCTTCAACCTGTGTGTAGCCCTGTGCTACAAGACAAGCCTTATTTCTTACCACTTGGTCATTTTCGTCTTGCTTGTTGTGGTAGATCCACTTAGTGCCGATGATATTGTGCTTGCATGGATTAGGTCGATTCACAAGCTCCCACACATTGTTGAGCTCGAATTGTTGCAATTCTCCTTGCATGGCTTGAATCCACTGAGGCTGCAGAAATGCTTCATTAACTTTGGTGGGCTTTGTGATAGAGACAAATGCAAAATGCCCACAAAAGTTAGCGAGATGTGAAGCTCTTGAGAGAGTGAGGGGGCCAGGTGCATTGATGTTGTCGAGGATCTTCTCTATCTGTACTTCATTCGCCACTCGTGGATGAGCTAGACGAGGGCCTTGTTGAGGTTGAGCATTTTCCTCAGAGTTATTTTCTTCAGGAGCAGCAGTTTCGTCAGGATGGGAAATGATCACTTCTTCTTCAGCTATTTCTTCACTGGGCACTATTTCACAAGTGCCTACCAGTTTGATAGATTCCTCAGGAGGCATTTCATCTAGCATAGGAGGCAGGTGCTCTCTTTGCGAGCCGTTAGTTTCATCGAACCGCACATCTACAGTTTCAACAACATTGTTGTGATAGGTGTTGAAGACTCTGTAGGCGTGCTAGTCCTTTCCGTAACCAAGAATAAAACCCTCATGTGCTTTCGGTGCAAATTTGGAATTGTGATGAGGATCTCTAATCTAGCATTTGGCACCAAAGACTATGAAAGAACTTACATTGGGCTTTTTGTCAGTGAGGAGCTCATATGAAGTTTTCTTGAGGAATTTGTGAACATATATCCGATTGATGATGTGACAAGCAGTATCAATTGCTTCAAGCCACCATCGATGAGAAGTCTTGTATTCATTAAGCATAGTGCGAGCCATCCCAATGAGTGTCCTGTTCTTGTGCTCAGCAATTCCGTTCCGCTAAGGAGTATAAGGTGCAGATAGCTCAGGAGTGATACCAAGTTCATCAAGATAGTCATCAAGGCATGTGTTCTTGAACTCGGTGCCATTGTCGCTTCTAATATGCTTGATCTTGATGCCATAATTCATCATGGCAGGGTTAGCGAATCGTCTGAAGACGCCTTGCACTTCAGTCTTGAAGGTAATGATATGCACCCAGGTGTAACGAGAATAATCATCAACAATGACGAATCCATAGAGTGATGCTGCATTGGTTAGTGTGGCATAATGAGTAGGACCAAACAGATCCATGTGAAGTAATTCAAAGGGACGAGTAGTGGTCATGATTGTCTTCACGGAGTGCTTGGATCTGGTCATCTTTCCAGCCTCACAAGCATCGCAAAGGTGATCTTTGACGAATTTGACACCCTCGACGCCAATAATGTGCTTCTTGACGAGTGTGCTCAAATTCCTCATGTCAGCATGTCCAAGTCATCGATGCCATAGCCAGCACTCTGAAGCCTTTGCCAGAAGACATGTGGCCGGTTGAGGACCTAGAGAGAAATCTACAATATACAAATCACCTCTCCTAAAGCCTTCGAAGACTTTGGACTTGTCAGAGTCCATTAGCACAATGCATCTATATTTGCCAAAGATGACAATCATATCAGGATCATAGACATGAGGTTGTATCCTAGGGACTCGACAAGCATCACCTTTTCCAAGTGTCGATCCTTTGAGATAGCAACCTTACCTAGGCCCAATACCTTGCTTTTTTCCTTTGTCAGCGTAGGTGATATGCTTCAGATGAGACAGAGCAAGGGGAGCATTGGTGAGGAGATTCCTGTTACCAGTCATGTGATTGGTGCAGCCACTGTCCAGAACCCATTCAATAGCTTTTGGAGGATCATCCTGTAGAAGCATTAGTCTCACTTACAAATTCATATACTTTAGTTGAAGAATATGATGATCAATTTTGTCAGTGAATTTCATCAGTAAGCACATAATAGGCAGCATAGGGATGTGTAAAATGAGGGATTCATTTCATCATGATTAGCTTGCATCCCAACAAGCAGCATGTCATGCCTTCAACAAAATCATCAGACATTTATTGTGTCTGAAGACGTGACCCTGCAGAAGAGATTAGTTCTTCTTCTTAACCACCCACATCTTAATGGGTGGTTGAGAAGAAATGTAACGCAAGGCATTGACAGAGAATTTTTGGCATTAAAGAATATGCATTTCTCTTCAAAGGAGAAGTATAGTACACTACTGTAGGATGCTGCTAATGCGACACTACAATCAGAGACCCTTCGACGAAACTGTGTGCGATGCATTAATCGCAAATGGTGATGTAAAAAACCATTAAAAATGATACAAAACCTTTGCAATGGCGGAGACATCAAACACGGTTTAGATTATAGTTGCGTGTGCGATGCGTCGCATACTGTTAATCCTTAAGAATTGTTTGCGATGAGGTAGAACAACAGAAATGGGCAGCTATATCAAGGTGTGTGCGATACACGGCATACAGTTCGCTCGGATGAACTGTTTGCTATTAGGGAATGCAATAGAAACAGTAAGCCAGATCACGGTGTGTGCGATATATGGCATACGGTTTACTCGGACGAACTGGTTTCGATTAGGGGACACAACAGAAACGGTTCAGTTTAACAAGGTGTGTGTGATATGCGGCAAACAGGTTCCTAATCAGAAATGTGTGCGAAGACCCATAATAACATAGACAATTTCTCCCAATAAACCGTGTGTGTTGTGGGCAAATGCTTGCTGGTATACAATTGTTAGCGATTGATGAATTCATCACCGACGGGTTCCTTAGTATGGTCTGTGTGCGATGTCATTGCATACAGAACAACAATATATGTACTTACAACTTATAAGGACTTGATTCCATAAACAAATTGAACATCCAATTACATAGGTGGCTAGTACACAGATGACCTTTGCACACACCAAAGTATGTTCCAAAATGCCTAGAAAGTTGAAATAATGTATAAAAAGGCAAAACAAACCCTGAATTATTTCGTATTCTTAGGATGACGCTCCTATAGTTTAATGTTACCTCTGTAAAATAAATCAAGGCGGGAAGAGACAGCGTATGTCGTTTCGCACATAGAGGTGACAAGCTCCCCCTCGGAACCATGAGGCTTCTTGAGAGAAGCTCCGGTTTGTAAGAAGTTTATACCAAAACTTGTCCCAAATTGGACTAATTTTTTACCACAGCATGTTGGTGACATGTCATAACACCATGCCAAATTTCATGATTTTGAGGCGAGTTTTGGATTTACAATAATTTTAAAACAAGGTTTCTCGATGTTTACTGTCGAGTCGACACCGCCCTGGATAGGCTTTTTCCTCATGGGTCCCAAATGTCAGAATCCAAATATGTCACTACCATGCAGCTTTTCTTATTAAGAATTGCATCCCATTTGGTGTGCTAGCTGAAAATAAGTTTGTGGGTGCTGGCGGGCGCTAAGAACTTGCGGGTTCTGTAATGAACAATGATCTCAAGGATCCCACGAGAGTGATGTTCTTTCCCTATGTTGTGATTGCTTATAATATTTATGTCTTAATTAAAGAAATGGCATGCCATTGGCCCAGTATGAAAGAAAATATGGGTCAAAGCCGAGTTGAAAAGGGCAACAATATCTAACTCCAGCTTACAAACGGTCCAAAAGTATGAGGATTAATTGTTCATCAGGTTTAGACAAAACCCAGATTGAACAGGGCAATAACTTCAAACTACACCAACGTTTTGGGCAGTCACAATCAAATGGATCGGTCTGATCCATAAAATCAAGATCCTGGCAAAAAAATTCTACTGGTCCATGATGACGACAAGTTGTTGTAAATAGAAGCTGAGCACGTTCAGAAGCCCTTAGGTCCACCTGAAACTTATTTTTATGCTGTTCAACATATCCATCCGTGAGAAAATTCTTGTTGAAAAACTTAATCCTCACGGACAATAGTAACCTCGCATTCAACATGAAGAATGTGACAAAGCTAGTGTTTGCAGGGTTGGATGCATATCCTTCCAACGTTATTGTCTTCAAACGAATGTCATGAGATTTGAGAAAATCATTGTTCTTCCTCACCCATCGATTGGTTATAGGTTTTTCTCCAAGTGCTAGTGCCTCCATAGACATAAAGATTGAAAACAGTTAATGCCTAAAATAGAGTATGTCGAAGGAGCGACAACTGAACGGTTAATTCTACACTACTAGGGAAAAGCTTATACATGGAGGCTTATAAGTAGCGCGTGTTAAAAAGAGGCGCTACTGCTACTTAGCAGTAGTGCAGTATCACTAAGAGTGCTACTGACAACTAGGTAGCAGTAGCGCGGCTCCAGCAAAATGCGCTACTACTATAATTGCCACACTGTTGCCTTGCAGGCTAGGTATAGTAGTTGCGACCTTCCAACAGACGTGCTACTGCTATGTTAATAGTAGTAGCGTGTTTTTAGGGGAGGGTGCTACTGCTAAGTTTGTTTCTGACCAGCTCTCTAGCTAATGTAGCAGTAGTGCGGTCCGAGGACCAGCGCTATAGCTATCAAACTTATCAGTAGCGCTTGTACCCGACCAGCGCTATAGCTATCAAACTTAGCAGTAGCGCTTGTTGGGTACCCGGACTACTGCTAAGTTTGGCTTAGCCCTACGCATGCGTCCCTCCTTCCCTCAATTCCCTTTTCTCTTCTCGTCCACTCCTGCCGCCGTCTCTTGCATCCCTCGCCGCCGCTGCCTCCCTCGCCGTCTCCTGCCAGAGTCGACGCCCCCGGAGCCACCAGAGCTACGCGCCGTCGATGCCACTGAAGCTGCCCCCGACGCCACCGGAGCCACCCTCGCCGCCACCCTTGACGCCCCTGCCTCCCTCGCCACCACTGCCTCCCTCGCCGTCACCGGAGACGCCCTTCCCGCCTCCCCGAGTATCCTCTGTAAGCCCCCCACCCCTCCTCTCTCTCATGGACTAGGGATTTGACAAAGAACTAGCTAGCTAGGTTAACTAGTTTAATTAGGTTAATTATCTAGGTTAACTAGCAAGGTTAATTAGGTTCATTAGGTTAACTAGCTAGGTTAACTAGGTTGGCTAGGTTAGAGCAAAAATTTAGTTTAGAGCAAAAATTTAGTTAGGGCAGTACGGTTTAGAGAAAAAATTTAGTTAGAGCAGTAGGGTTTAATTATGGTTTTTGTTTTCATAGATGTTTTTTAAAAGAACACAATGAAGAAAATGTTGCAGCAGTGCTGCTAGTAGTATATAGTGGTACTAGTAGATGTTAATTAGGTTAGGGCAGTAGTGGTACTAGTAGATGTTAATTAGATATTTTTAGTTAGGGCAGTAGGGTTTTACTAGGCTAATTAGGTTAGTAGTGCTGCTAGTAGTAGTGGTACAGTAGGTTAATTAGGTGAAGTTAAATGAATGAAATTAGTAGTTAACTGAATTTTTTTCATTTCATCATTATAGAGCACTAAAGCTAATTGAATTTTGTTCTATTAGTACTTAACTGAATTTTCTTCTACACTTAGTTTTTGAATTAGATGTTAATTAGGGTAGTAGGGTTTAGTTTAGAGAAAAAATTCAATATAAAAATATAAATTTCTATTAGTGCTGCAAGTCCAGTAGGTTCTTAATTTTTATTGATTTTTTATTATGACAGAAATTTAGGACATAATTTGAATTGAGTTCTAGGGTTCATAATTTGACATTTAGGACAGAAATTGAGTTCTAGGGTACATAATTTTTATTAGGACATATTTTTTATTAGTTGCTCATGTACAGATTCTTAAGTGGTCCTGTTATATGCAACATTGAAGTGGTTCGATTGTGCCTAACTAGCCTTTTGTTGTTTGCAGGGAATGATTCTGAGTGGCCTATGTTTTGCCGGAATGTTGATTCATTTCCGTTCCGGAAAATTTTAGGCGCTCGATTTGTCCACATGTAGCAAAGGTCATGCTGGAATTTTCCGTGAATTTCGACATGACTTGTGCTACAAACTAGGACATATCGAGTGCCCGGGATTTTCCGCAACGGGAATGAATCAACATTCCTGCAAAACATAGGCCTTTTTTATGTCATTATTCATTTTATTAGGTATAGAATTAATTGACAAGATTTAATCGTAGGAAACATGGCTAGCAACGATGAAGGATAGGGTTCTGGTGATTACAACGTCTACGAGAAGGCAGACAACTATTTGAACTATCTCAAGGAGCAACAGTTGTTGTAGTGCCCCCCTGTCACATCCGAGACTGAGACCGGCGCCGAGACCGGCGAGGAGACCGACACCAGCACCGAGAACGGCGCCGAGACCGGTGCCGAGACTGGCGAATTAGCCGGTATAGAACCGAACCCGAAGAGGATACGACGCCCAAACCAGCTCAGCACTACTAGACTGGTGGTCACAGAGGTGGACCCCGGCAATTTCGAGCCAAAAGAGCATGCGGAAGCGTGCATGTGCTACGGCAATCAAATAGGCTGCATCCTACGGGGAACCGCCACCATCAACAATGAGAAATTAAAGAAGATACCAAATATGGAGCACTCCCTCCTAACGAAGCTGCACCAGGGATTCTTGTTCCCGGGCCGGGATGAAATCAAATATACTCGACCGTGGCAAGACCCGGCAATGAAGAAGATAAACAGACGCGCCATGGGAAAGTTTAGCAGCGCGTTGTCCACCTGGAAAGTAAGGGTGAAACATCGGATCATCGTCAAAGAGGAACCCTACTCCGAGACTGTAAAGGATAATCCGACAATTACGGAAGAGCAGTTCGAAATATTCAAAAAGGCTTGCGTTGCCGAAACTGCCAGAGAAAAGTTGAGTACATGAAGGGGCTTCAAGAGAGGAACATGGGGTGCCACCACCTCGGAAGCCATGGTTACACGAGGAAGAGGCCCATATGGTCCAAGGAGGATGCGGAACACGAAAGTCTGGGGAGCCCAGACCCCTTGGTGGAGTTCACTGCCCCGCAGGAGCGTGACATCATCAGGGCCCGGTACCGTTGGGACCCAGTCAACAAGGTTTTCGATACGGACACGGTCACAAAGGAGTTCATGAGACTGCTGGTAATTATGAATTTACACCCTAATTTTAGCTTCTGATCAATTTGACTGCACGTTTAGTCACATTTGTAAATGATCCACGTTCCTTTTGCAGAAAGAGTAGCACAGGATTGCGGTCGAAAGCGACTCGTCGTCTGAGGAGTTGGCGAGGCCTAAGTGGGACACCCCATTCAACCGGGCCTTGAATATATTGAAAGGACTCCCGGTGGACATTCGGCCATCGTATGGATGCGTGCATGGCGTCGGAGACGGCGCCACGTGGAAGAAATACTACCGTGATGTAACACCCCCGATGATTAGCAACAGTAATCACTTTTGATAATGACATGTTAGCATGATTAACAGTGCATAATCATCATTTGCATCATATTGCATTTCAACTCCTAAGTCAAATTCAAATTTAAATGAAAGTGAAATATAAAAGTTGTCCAACATAAAAAATAAAATGTTCAGTAAATAACAAATATTGCAGAGACCATTCTAAAATTGTAACCAACATTTGATAAATTAATTAGGTGACCCAAACCTCTTTTAACAGTGGCTGAAAATAATATCTACAAGCCTTTTAATTAATCTAGATCGAATATGAAATGATGTTTTGCCCAAACTAGTATTTGGTGTTAGGGTATAGTGCACTGGTATTTAAGGACTAGCTCACACTTTTTACAAAATCCATTTGGGGCCTAAACAATTAACAGAAGAGAAAAGAAAAAGAAACAGAAAAGAGAAAAAGGAAAAGGCCTAAATGATCTACTGTACACTCGGCCTATCGCTACAGTCGCGGCCCAGCCCACCCCGGCGCCGTCCCTCACCTCGCACTGCTCACCTCGCCGCGCTGTCCCCCGCGCCCCCCCGCTCTCACTTTCCCTTTGGCGCTTACCCGCCCCCCCCCCCCCCCCTCTGTCTTTTGCTCGACAACAGCACTTGGCGGCGCCGCGACGCCTATATGGACCCCCCCCTCGACTCCGCGACGAACCCTATCCGCCCCCTTTGCCCCTCTTCCCCCGTCCCCCACCTCGCCCGACGCCGCCATGGTCGGCCACCGCTGAAGCTCGCGGCCACCGTGCCCCGTTCGCCTCCCCGTTGTGTCCACGAGCTCCGCCGCAACGCGCCGTCCTCCTCGACCACGAGCCCGAGCTCCGGGAGCCCTGCATCGCCCCCATGTCGCCGTCTTCTTCCTCGGGTCGCCGCCGCACTCTGTCGTCGATTCCGGCTACTCCAGGCCTTCCCCGAGCCCACTTTGGCCGGCTACGCCCCACTGTGATCTCCTGCTCCTCCTCCCCCTCTCCATTAGCTCGCTAGCGTACCGTAGCCACCGCTCCGCGTTAGGCCGCACCCACCGCCGCGGACCTCGTCGCCGGCGACCGTCCGGCGACCATTTGGTCATGTGCTGCTGCCCATTTGCTTCGCCGCGTCGCATGGACCCCGCCTAGCTCCTCACAACGCTTGAAAACGCGCCGTTTTGTCGATCCCGTAGCTCGCCCGAGAACCTCGCCGCCAACGAGCTCCTGGCGCTCAGCTCCGGCCTCCCCAGCACCCCGCACCGCCACCATTCGACGCGCGATGACGAGCCGCGTCGAACGCGACCTACCCCAGCCCCGGAGACCCACCGTAGGCGAAACCCGAGCCAAGCCCGACTCGCGCCGCCGCGATTTGGCTCGCCGGAGCTACTCCGGCGCGTCGCCGGCCACCGCCGACGTGGCACCAGTGGGTCCCGCCCTGTGCCACTGACTGTGGGGCCCCGCGGGCCCCTTTGACCCCGTTGACCGGGGTCAACGCTGACGTGGCCGCCCGGTCTCATTGAAATGTGGGGCCCGGTCGCTTAATTGAATTTAAATAAATAGAAAATCTGTTAATTAGTTAATTAAATACTAATCAGTCACTGACTGCTGGGCCCCACCTGTTAATTAACGCAAATGATTAAATTAACCTCTCTGATTAAGCCACAGTGAATGACATGTGGGTCCCACCTGTCAGGTTTGACTCTGGTCAGCCAGAGTTGACCTGCTGACGTCATGCTTAGGTCATGCTGATGTCATCGCAACACTGTTTCGGATAATGTTGATTTAAATAATTAAATAAATTCCAGAAATTAATAAAAACTTTAGAAAATCATATTAAATAAACCGTAACTCCGATGAAAATAATTTATATATGAAACTTGCTCAGAATTTCGATACGAACCCGAATACGTCCTTTGTATTCCCGTCAGACGCCCGCAGCTATAAGAACATTGAACTTTTAGACCGTTTTCAGTAAATGAATAGTGCCCAACTTTAATTAAATAAATCCAAATAAATTCCTAAATTAACTAAATCATTTAATTAGGCAGTAGAACACCCCGACATATCATTTAGGCATGTCATACATATTGTTTGCATTATTGCCATGAATTTATTGTTTCTCTCCCCCTCCTTCTCTCTCTCGATAGACGCTGAGACCGACGGCGCTGCACCTGGATACGACTACTCTACCGACAAGCAGCCCGTTGACGACCTTCCCCTCTTGCCAGAGCAACCAGGCAAGCCCCCCCCCCCCTTGGGCATTCCAGATATCGCCCATTCTATTCTCCTGCTTGCATTAGATTTTGCTACTGTTAATGTATGCTCCTATTCTGATGCATAGCCTGCTGTTGTAACCTGTTCATTGCTACCTTACCTGCCTATGATAAACTGTTTAGTTTAGGTTGGTGATGAACCACCAGTGACCCCACCACCTTTCCTTTGTAGCCCCTGCTTGATCATCGACGACTCGATCAACGTGATCGTCGACCAGAGACCGACACCTCACTTCACACCCCCTTAGTTGTACGACTCTGCATAGTTACTATCGAGTGCCGAGGGTGATACCTCATAACGCACTCCCGATGAATACTCTGTAGTGTAGCTGTTCGGTCGTGGTCATCGAGGGTGATTCTTCCTTCTCCACTTCCGATACGACTCTGTAGTGCAACCCTCAGTGTGAACCTCGAGGGTGATACCTCATACGTTCACCCTGATGATTTCGTCGAGTGGAATCCGCCGAGGGTGATTCCTCGGGTTTCCCCCTTGATGTTATGACCACACGATTACTTGACCTCTGTTACAGGCGGGTCCACCCTGGTGGGTACCCGCTGGGGATCTATGATTATCGGGTGTGCCGGAAGGGCACTCGAGTGTGACATTGTGGCGGAGCATCAGAGACTCTGATTGTCTCCGCTTGATACTAATTGAGCCTATTGGATTTGGGTGTGTGATCTGAGTGGGTCGACGTGCCCTATACGCACTACCACCACGCGGGATAATGGTTATGGGACCCTCTGCGAAGTACGTTTCTCCGAAAGCTCGTCTGACGTCACGATTCACCGTGCGGGCTGATTGTCGGGATTGGGCTGGATACTTCACTGACGAGTTCAGTGTCGCGCCTGCACCCCGGCCAGTCTCGCAACACGCAGGGTGCCCAGGGCGATGGCCCGAGACCTCTAGGTGCATAGGTTAGTCCGGCGTGCTGACCTCTCTGCCGAGCCTAGGTAGGGCGCTGCTTTGTGTTGATCTTCCGAGGACGGGCATTACCCAGCAAGTGTGTCCGGCCAGAGTTGATCGAGCGTGTTGGGTAACAGTAGTGCACCCCTGCAGGGATGAATCTTCTATCGATAGCCGGTCCTACGGTAAAGGACGCTCAGTTTGTGTATCCCGATCTACTACTTAAACTGGATACATGTTACTTAATTGAAGCTTCGGGATCGCTTTCTCGCTTGGGAGTCGAGGAAGGATCTTTAAGCTGTACTTCAACATGTTTGCTAAATAAAATGCTATTCTACTCTCTTCTACTGCTGCAAGATGATGGCCTGGTGAAGATGTTTGAAGATGCTAGTCTTCGATAGGACTAGGCCTTCTCTCTATTCTGGCATTTCTGCAGCCCAGTCCACATATACAGCCTTTCTCCATTGATAATGTTGCATATGTAGTATAGATCCTTGCTTGCTGAGTACTTCGGATGAGTACTCACGGTTGCTTTACTTTCTCTTTTCCCCATATACCCCACATTGATGATACATCAGACGATGGAGTCCTGGAGCCAGATGCCACCATCGGAGCTTACTACCAGGAGGGTCCAGAGGGTACTTACTACTGGATCGAGCCAGATGACCAGGAGTAGGATCGGAGGCTCCCAGGCAGGAGGCCAACGCCTTTCGATCTAGTGTCGCTGTTTGTGCTAGCCTTCTTAAGGCAAAACTTGTCTAACTATGTTTGTACTCAGATTATATTTGTATGACTGACTTCTATATTCGGATCTTCGGATCCCTCGTCTGTAATATTGTGGACCTCCATTTAAATTGTGTTAGAGTTGTGTTGTGATATCTTCCCGTGAGTCCCTGTGCTTGATCGTACACGTTTGCGTGTATGATTAGTGTAGGATTGAGCCAGGGGCACCACACGTGAGAACGCCGAGGAGAGAAAGCAAAGACGGAGGTTAAACGAAGAAAACATTGACAAGAAGGTTGAGATTGCGGTTGATAAGAAAGCAGCTGAGACCAAAGAAGAGATAGTCAAAGCAGTGATAGCTGCCGCAAGAGAGGAAATGGCAGCTTTGTATAGTGTCTTGATTCCGGCTATCGTCAATTGGACCAAGCAAAATCCAGATAAAGAGGCAGCGGACTTTCCCCTTTCCAACTTCTTTGGGAGCAGCTCGTTTAGCGTTGCACTAGCACCTGCTCACGCAACCGCACCTGCTCCCACACCTGCTCCCGCACCTACTCATAGCAGCCCGTCCTCCGTCTCTGGCGTGCTCGGCGGGGCTTCGTCTTTGGCTGAGCTCGACGCACTCACGGTACCTGTCACACCGGCCCTCTTCAATATATGTATAATCTCCCGTTTCCGTTGCCTTTCAAATGTTTCACGGCGCAGAGATGTCTTTGCAGACCGATGTAACCCCGTTGGACCATACTGTACACCATCAGCGGCTAGAAGGTGGATGTGGGAAAGGCGACAATAGTGAAGCCGAAGGAACAATTGTTCCACAGCCGGCCAATCCCCCCTGACGTCTTCAAGGTTTCTGTGGCTAGTATCAAACCGGGCCACGAGAATTTGGCTCCTCCTGTAGCACTAGGGGGAGATGACGACGAGACCCTGTGGCGGCTTGGCGATTGCAAGAGTTGGGTCCTGTTGTGGCCGAAGAGTCTGCTTCGTCTAGAGGCAGCCGGGAGCACACCCATGACCAAGCAGCCTCAAGATGGTATGAACACCAACACCCCACCTACCCAATTAGCGTCGCCTGTTGTGCCGGGTGATAGCGGATGGCATGAGGAAGAGGCTCCATTCGAAGAAGCAATGCATGATGCCATGGATGAGGATGATGACCGTCTACAATATCTCAATACCGGCGCCGATGACGACGGAGGATTGATGGCTCAGCAGTATGAGTACTCAGGGTTTGAGCATGATGAGTTGGTGCCTGAATTGCCGGAGGATGAACGTATGATAGGCTCACTTCCGGTAGCAAAGAAGCATAGGAAGAGAACGAAGAAAGGCAAAGCTGCTTCTATGAGTCAGCCGCCTCCGCAGCCTCGGGTTGAAGACCGTATACCTATCAAAGGTGCGGTGAAATACCATATCCCTGGTGATCCGATCCTACCTAAGGCAGCGGTAGAGGCCATATATGGCGATCTAAGGAGACTTCATGATGATGTGTTGCGAAGAGAGAAAAGTCTGATCGCCTCGAAAAATCCAGGATACCCGCTCTACGTGGTTAACGTGCAGCAACAAAGGTTGTACGACGTCACATTCCCCGCAGAAAAGTTCTTCCTTCGATTCGATTACATCTTCGACATGTTTCACTTGAAAAAGCTGGATTTTAAGTTTGTCCGCCTTTTTGCCTTGTACATGAACTACATCATCAGGATTGAGCAAATACCTTATATCTGTGTCACTGACCCATACTTCATGCACGAGGGCTTCTTGGCAGTCTGCCAAGAGCACCGTGAATACGCGAGGAACTACATCGCCGATTTCATGGTCGGCAATAAGGACAAGGAGACGATTCTCCTGCCTTATCATCCCATGTAAGTCATCCGCGGATATCCTTCCTTCGATTTCAATCATTCATTTGCACGCATGGAGGCTAATTTGAGGTGCACTTATTTTGCGCAGCGACGGGCGCGTCGTCCTCATCATCCTTTACCTCTATCTCCCACGCTCTTTAATTGGACTCGTCGAAGAACATGAAGAAAAAGGATTACACCCACATAAAGTATGTTCTTGACAGTGCTATCTCAAGCTACGGCCACCGGGTTGGAGAGATCATGGTGAAGAAGACAAGGAACTGCGCGCCCTGCTTCGGCCATAAGACCGACTTCTGCTGCATACAGCAACTGAGAGGTACTCTCAGTGATGGATTCTATGCCCTTCGCCACATGCTGGAGTACAGACAGGATTGCCAGAACCTTCACATGTCACCTAGATCCGGCGATGCCGATATTATGCAATGGGCAAAGAATCTAGGAAATGTCCCGGATCATCGACTCCGAGCTGAGATCTATCACATCCAGCATGAACTTGCTCAAATCATCATGAAGGAGGTCCTCGAAAAAACGGGATGTTCTACGAAGAAGGGCAAATGTCGCAGGAAGACGTCCTAACACACATAGCCGCTCAGCGTCTCGACCTGAATCCTTTCACTTCGCTTGGGGACTTCCTCCCTGCTTTGGATGGTTGGCACGACATGTTGGAGTGATTGACGATGACAATGTGTCCGTTTAGTCACTACTTTCTCTATGACGAAACTTTGAATTTATGCACAACGAAACTTTGTGATGTAATTAAATCGTCCTCCTCAACTATCGTAGATCATTCTAGTTAGGGAAGTTTGGGCATGATGAACTTTGTTATTCATGTTAAGATATGTTGCTTCTATTTTTTGCTAACTCTATCTCTTTCTGTTGCTGAACTATATATTATGTTGCATATTATCAAATCATGTGACGAAGCAGGTACATAGATCATCAATGGGGAAGAAGTGCTATGCCGTGTACGTAGGGAAGGTTCCAGGAGTATACGACGAGTGGCCTAAGTGTCAGGCCCAGGTGTACCGGTTTCCGAGCGATAGCCAGAGAGGGCTCGATAGCAGAGCCAAAGCAGAAAATAGATAGTTTAGGTTCACGCTAGCGCGAGAGAGGGATCCAAACCGGTACCTCAAGAAGTACTACATTATGTATGATAAGACATGTCAGTTAACTTGTATCGCTATATCATGATTATGATGTGACGACATGATTTGTGTTGGATGATATGATGAGACTATTATGTGTATAATATGATGAGCATATTGCATGCTTATGATATGATTAGAATACTGTATAAAACCTATACAAAAACATCACAAATACGTAGCAAAAAAATGTGAAAATATAGTAGTAGCGCTCTTTAGCAGGAAGCAGCGGCGCTGTAAACAAGCGCTACAGCTAATTAGCAGTAGCGCTAGACAGGAAAACGCTACTGCTAAGCCACTTAGCAGTAGCGCTTGTCAGGACAGCGCTACTGCTACAAGTTAGCTGTAGCGCCTTACTAGTAGCGCAGGTGCCCGCGCTACTGCTAGGCTTTTCCCTAGTAGTGCTAGTACATAATATATGGGCTTTCAATGTGCTTGAAATCATCACCTTTATATAAAAATTCTCCAGACATGGAAGGCATCGCAGCAAGACAATACTCGTGTTTAGATCAAGACACCACATACTAATATATAAGGTCTTGACAGAATTATGCACCCCTGATAGGCCATCCATGGACAAGCTCTTCATTCAGCATAGAACATAATATTAGCACCGAAAGTGTACTCCAAGATGATATTTAACTTGTGCGCACAAATGAAAAATGCAGATTACAAAAGTGTACATGAATAATATACAGTACCTGAGTAAGTGTGGAGCCAAACACCATTTTGAATGATTTGAATGGATCATCAATTGCACCCAAGGTCTCCAGTTTAGGCGCAGAGACCACAGTTATTTGCGAAGGTGCATAACACCAATGAAGGAGCAACCTTTGAAGTGAAAGGGGCATCTTCGATGATGAGCTCTTGTCCTTCAAAACAAATTCCAATGCTTACAAGGTGAAGCGACTTTATTTTGAGACAAGGGACATGGATTCCATTTCCAAAAACAAGCACCAAGCGCTCCAGGGCAGGGTAGCTGGAGTGGATAATGTTGTGCAGTGAGGCCTCCGACAGATCAACCAACATAAGTGCAAGTTTTTTAACCAGTGGGAGTCGAAGCATTTGTACCAGATTGTCTGCTAGATGGCACCGAGTCAAGGTGGCGGTGTGGAGAGAGGAGGAAAACCATGAGATGGACATCTATGGTGAGGGCACAGATACAACGATTGGTAGTAAGTTATTTTCATAGTAATGGTAGAACTCAAGCTGCTGGAGTTTTTCGAATTGATGGGACGTCCGCCAGGCGGCCACCGTGCAGGGTATGTCCAGCAGGTAGCATGTCGGGATGCAGATGCATTGAACGAAGCCCTGGTGGAAGGAGATGATATCTCCGGGGAGTTCAGAATCATCAACATCGACAGATAGCTGACGACAGTCGAGATTAAGAGGCGTGGCGCGCCACTAAGTGTGCCACCGAGATGCGAGGACTTGTGTGCGGCAGCCATCCTTGGTGGGGAGAAGGGAGATGATCTCCCCAAGGATGGCGTCCGGGAGATCACTGATGTGGTCCGCCGGAGATTCTACGGGTTCGTCAGATCCAGGGGGCCGTGGCCGCTTATGGCCGCGCTGCCGAGTGCAAGATCTACAACCGGTAGTGCCGCTGGCTGGAGCCTCATCTGTGTACATACCAATCTGAAAAAATGGTAGAAACATACATGTAGGACATTCAAAATCAATTTTAAAGATCTGGAAGAAAAAAAAGGCACAAACATATATATAGGACATTCAAAATCAATTCTCAAGATCTGGCCACGAATTATTAGCACGCACGCTAACCCTAGTCGGATTATTAGCAAAAATCATTTGTACAGAACAAACAATTAATCACTAACCATATACGGATACCATTCAAACAATCAACACACTGCATGCATCTAACGGATCTTAATTACTCTGATTTCATGGACTGAGAGGACATAACCATAGGATTTGTATTCCAAAAAAATTAGAGAGGGGGGAGTAACCAGAGAAAACACATGATATGTTTGCCGCACAAATGGGTATATAGATGACTAACCGGTTTTCCGTCGGATTCGCAGTCGTTGCCGGAGTTGCTGTTGACCTCCGGCTCCAGCTAGCGGGGGCACGACGGCGCCGACGAAGTCAAGGTCGTGCTGCTGCTCGCGCGAGACCTCGTCGGCGGCGACGGCAACCTCTATGCCCAGCTTCACGCGTTGCGTGGGTGCTTCACCAGCCCCGGCGTCGCCACTCCCTCCGATGGTGCGCTTCGGCGGCATCCTCATACACTCCATAGTCCAGACGTTGGTGAGCACTTTGGACCGGGGGTGCGGCCGCCTATTATGGCCAGCGGCTCGGGCGCGCCATTAATACGGACCAGTGGGAGCGAGGCGGGCGGCGGTCAAAGGCTGTCTCGCCTCCCGGTGAGCCTGCGCGGCGGACTCTGGCATTCCTACCATCATTTCACACAGCTACTCATACGCCTCCCGGTGACACTGCGTAGCGAAAACGCCTCCCGTCAGTTCACACACCTGCATGCATGCCTCCCGGTCTGCCTGCGCAGCGGACTACTCGCATGAGTCCCGTCAACTCATGCCTGCTCACATGGCACACGGGGCGCGTGTCGGCACTTTTTTTTTTGATGATTCATTCTGCCGCTTTACTTCTTAATCGAAGCTTGGCACAGTCTAACGCACACAGTCCAAATAAATAATCCGTATGAGATATTGGTTGCCAGTTATTAACAATCTCCCATTTGTAAGAAGATTATATCAAAACTTGTCTCAAATTTGACGAAAAAATACAATATCACAGTCTACTGGTGTCCATATATGACACCACGATAAGTTTCATGAATTTCAACTATGTTTTGGATCTACTGAATTTTAAAAATCAATATTCTCAATGTTTTGAAATCTCTTTCACGGGGAAATATGCACCCAGGGACACACATATGATTTTGCAATCCATTTTGGTGCACATGTAGCTCAAATTTGATTTTTGCACATTAAATCCCTAGGAAATCAATCAATGTATAAAACGGGTCGAATGATCTCTGTTTTTTTTTAATTTTAACATGACACTCCTTTGGTCACATGTTCACTGCAGAAAAAGTTTGACATGCCACAGAGTGGCGGTGGTGGTGCGGGATGTGTGTGTCTGTGTGTGTGTTTGGGGGGGGTCCGGCAGTACACTATGAGTCGTGAGCCTCCGTGTGGGATTATTGATCATTTTGTGAGTCATATATGCCGCATCAAAGTCATGAATTGGTTATTTAAAGCATTACACAACCCTTTCATACATACATGTTCGGGCCACATGCATGCATTGGTGGTCCTCTCGGACACTCCCTCGTGCGGTTATCAGCAACGTGCCCATTCGTTAGCCCGCAAAGGTTTTCAGTTTCCACCGACAATGAGAGGCATTTGACCAAAGGTGGATTCTTCTTGGCATGTGTGTTACGGTGTGGATCATGGTGAGATTCCATATCAAAGTTCGGGCACGTGCGTACACATGAGTCCCTCCCACCGGCTCGAAGTGAGGGGGTTACGCATCGTGGTGTAGTGCATTTCCGGTTTGCGAAGGATGTGCCACGTCAAAGTTGTGCATTGGGTATTCAAACATCACACAACACAAGTGCACATGCACGCGCAGGTTACCCTATGACACTCACTCGCGTGTGACTCTCTCTGTGGTCCCGCGAGGTCGTCGTCGATCAATTGAAAATACAACGAAAGATAGGTTAATTTGACCAACAAGGATGGTTCTTTTTTGGTTTGTGTTACGTATATGCACGGTAGGAGTATGTAGTACATGTCAAAGAGGGGGCAACATGTATACTCTATATATATGCGTCATAACCTCGCTCCATGTAGGGACTTTCCGGTTCCCGAGGTAGGTGCCACATCAAAGTTGTGCATTGGTATTCAAACATCACACAATACCATGCAGGCGGTGGTTGCCCTATAGGAACTCACTCACATGCGGTGCTTCCATCTGTGGGCCCGCAAGGTTGTCCTCCATCACATTGACCCAACGAGAGAGAGAGAGAGAGAGGTTAATTTGACTATCAAGGAATGATTCTTTTTTGGTTTGTGCTATACAGTAGAAGTATATATATACCACGCGTAGAATGGAGGCGTAGAACATACCATGCCACATCAAAGTTGTGCATTGCGTATTCAAACATCACACAGACACCTCTTTGGCCCACACATGTAGACGATGGCACGTAGTCCTATATAGGATGCTCACTTGCGTGCGACGTACGCTTCGCTCCTGTGGGTTCGCGAGGTCATCGTCCATCACTTTGACCCAACGAGAGAGAGGTACATTTGACGAACAAGGAGGATTAATTCTTTTAGGGCTGTGTTACGGTAGGAGTATAGTACGTGTCGAAGGGGGGTGGGACCAACATATACTAGGTGTCACATGAACATCACTCTGTGTGGGGACTTTGCGGATTTTAAGGCAAATGCCACATCAAAGTTGTGCATATTAGGTATTCAAAACATCACAACCACACACCTCTCCATATATATGTGTTGTCACACATGCAAGCGATGGTGGTTGTCCTCTGGAACTCACTCACGTGGTTATCGGCGATGCTTCCATCTGTCGGCCCGCTTGGTCCATCACTTTCACCGACAGCGAGAGAGGCTAATCAATTTGACTTAGGAGGGTATTAATTTTTTGTTTGTCTCACGATATAGGTCATGATGTGAGTTACATATTATATAATAGCACATGTGTACACGTGAATCCATCCCGCTGGATCGAAGGGGGGGGGGGCGAGCACACGACACGTCATGAACCTCTTTCTCTATGTGGGGACCTCTGCGATTTTCAACGCATGCTCCACATCAATGTTGTGCATTGGGTATTCAACACATATGCATGCATCACACACCTCCATAAATATGTTCGGGACACATGCATGCAATGGTTGTCTTTGGACACACTCTCACTCGCTTGGTTATGGGCGGCAAGCCTATATATATTCGTGGGCCCGCGTGGACGTCCATCATTTCGACCGACAACGAGAAAGGTTACCAGGGTGGATTCTTCTTCTTTGGTTCGAGTTACCGTATAGTAGGTCAATCATTCCAGGCCTAATTAAGTTTGAGCACATGCTACACATCGTGAACCCTCACTTAGTGTGGGGATTTTACGGTTCCAAAGGCACATCAAATTTGCGCATTGGGTATTCAAACACCACACACACCACTTCCATATACATAATTGGGCCACATGCATAGAGTGAGTTTGTCTTCAGATAGTACTCCCTCGCGAGGTTATCAGTGACAAGCTAGCCCATTTTGCGGGGTCGTGTGGACGTCCATCACTTTGACCAACAATGAGCAAGAGAGGTTATACGACCAAGTTGGATTCTGCTTGGTCCGTGTTATAGTACATCTTGGTGAGATGCCCTTCCCCCCGACGTGTGTGTGTGGGGGGCTACTTCGCACTACCTGCAACCTCCGTGGGGTCGGGGAAGTCCGGTTAATTTGCGAGGCACATGTCGTGGTGATCTCACGGCAGATGCCATGGGATGGCTAAAAGAGGGGATAGGGACAAGGGCACCGGTGGGCTCCAGAGGCGAGGTTGGCACGCACAAGTGTGAGACACGAGACGTACCCGGGTTCGGGGCTCTCCGGAGAGATAACACCCCTAGTTCTTCCGAGTGTGGTTTATATGAGGTAGATACAAGCTTGCTCCTAGAGCTGTCTTGGGGAGGAAGGAAGGCAGGCCAGTGCATAGGCTGCTCCTTCTCCGTGTGAGTGTGTGTGTGTTCTATTGATGATCGACTTGCTGCCCATGTACATGGAGGGGCACCGGGGGGTCTTATAGGCTGCCCCCCACGGGGTTAGAATGGTAATATTACACGGGCGCGGGGCCCTGGAGTCAGCGTCTAGCTAGGAGCCGGCAGTGGGGGCCGCCGGGTCCGCCGAGCGTGGGTACGGCCGGTTGCTGGGCAATGTTGGCATGCCGTGCCGAACGTCATGGGACGGCAGTGCCGCCTTGCTACAGGGTTGCGCCTCCGGGGCGCCGCCCGCCCCAGGCAGTGGCTTGGTCGGCACGACTGCCTCGCCCACCGGGGCCAGCGCAAAGGAGGGAGCACTGTAGCCATGTTTACTTGTCGCTGGAGGTTGGACTCTCGGGACCGGCCGGCATGCGCCAGCCGGCTGGCCGGGTTGCGGCGCCAGGCCGGGTTGCATTGGGAAGCCAGCCAGGGCGAGCCGGATTGAGGGGCGTTTGCTGGCCCCAATAATTTTGAAAAGGATCCGGGTTTCGTTGCATGCCCGGGGTTCATCCCCCCGACAGTAGTACCCGAAGCTGTGAAGGCTCGCCGGCTTCAAGCAGGGGGGGGGGGGGGTTCGCAGTTTCACCCCCTTGAGAAGGCGGCTGGGTTGATGAAGCTCACGACCGCCGGGTCCCGGCAACACCCATTGTGTGCTGGCTTCCGGAAGCCGGATCGCGGCACCCCGGCATGGGTGGGAAACCGAGGCGTCCGCCAAGTCTTGAAGGGGAAGGGACGCGCCTCCCACGGCCCGACACAGCGCCACGTGGTCAACAGCGGGCTGGCCCCGCCACGCCGCGCCCTAGGCCCGCGCATGGGGGATTAACTGCGGCCGCCGCAGGTGGTTGCGCTTCTCCAAGTAATTAAAGCGTGCGGCGAAACGTGCCCGCACAATGCGGGGAAGTGGGATCGTGGGTGCAGCCGATCCCACTTCCCCACGTCTTGTCGCCGTGGCTATAAAGCGGAGGGAGGGAGCGGCGGAGACGCTCATGCACGCCCCCTGCTCTTCCTTCATCTTCCTAGCTTTCTTCTCCTTCGAATCTCGAGCACGCCCGCACCGCAATGCCAGGCGCCGCCCGTAGCGCCCGCCGACCGCGCCAGCCTTCTTCTTGCCGCCGCGCTCTGCGCCTTCGACAAGTTCCACCGATGGCACGGCCAAAGGGCTCATGGGAGAGGTCTGAGACCACTGAAGACGACATCCAGTACCTTCGCGACACCAGGCGGCTGCCGTCAGCAGCGGAGGTGGCTGCGCGTGCGCGCCCGGGGGGGGTGGGGATACGGAGCCGCACCTGTAGGAGGGCGAGCGCGTGGTCTTCCTCAGCCATTTCAAGCGCGGGTTCGGCCTTCCCACGAGCACCTTCTTCCGCGCGTTCCTCTCCTTCTTCGAGCTGCAGCCGCACCACCTTGGTGCCAACGCTGTGCTGCACCTCGCCGGCTTCACCACGCTGTGCGAGGTCTACTTAGGCGTGGAGCCCTACGTGGAGCTCTGGAGCCGTCTCTTCTTCCTCAAACAGTAGGGGCCGGAGGCCGGGGCCATGTCCGACTGCGGGGCCGCCGTCGTCTCGGTCCGGCCGAACGGGGTGTTCCCCAAGATGCCCCTGGAGGATTCGACCAAGAAATGGCAGAACTCCTTCTATGTGTGCAACATCGGTGGAGGGGCGGACGCCATCAATCTGGCGTCGTTCATCAACGAGCAGCCGGTCGCCAAGATGAACTGGGGCTACATGCCGAAGAACCCGCCGCAGGGGTTGCTGAATCTGTGCGGCCAGATCGAGGAGATGACGGCGCGCGAGGGGCTCACAGGGACGGATCTGGTCGTCGCCTTCATCGCGTGCTGGGTGCTGCCAATGCAACACCGGGTGCACATCATCGGTTTGATGGGGGACCGACGGGACCCCACCCGGATGTCATCCGGGGGGCTGTCGCTGGAGCAGGTCGCCGACTGGGTCAACAGCATCTCAAAGGCCGGGATGGCTGCTGATTGGCGCTTCGGGAAGGCGCCGCACAACCGAGCGAACCCAGCGCCGGCGGTGAGTCCCTAGTCCCCATACTTTGCAATGTCTGAGCTTCTTCTCTGTCCTGATGCGACAAAAGAGGTGCTGCTACTCGCCATCCAACAAATGCATGACGGAACAAGGATGCAGGTACTGGCCGCCGAGCGAGCCGGCTCAGAGGGGTCAGAATCCTTCGCCGAGAATGCGGAGCCGGCTAAAACGCAGCTGGCTGGCGCTAAAATCGGTGTGGCGTGCCGCTCGGGTAAGTCTCCACACCCAGACCTCTTGCGAGACTGTCCGAACGACGATGAGGAGATCCTGACGGGCGTTGGTGGTGCAGCGCCGACGAGGGGAGGAGACAGCAGTGTCGACCCCCCGAGGAGGTTGAGGAAGACGGTCGAGGCCGGGTCGTTCCATGGACCGGCTACGGCAAGCCGGCCGCATGGAAAGGACGCGGTGCCGCCGAAGCCGGCCCCAAAACGCGAGGACGAGGGGCCGCCCACGAGCGGTAAGACAACCGCCAAGAAGGCGCGCCGAGTCATCCCGGCAGCGCCGCCAAGGGAGGCCATCCCGACGGTGATTGGGTAAGTATCTTCATCGATTTCCATTTGGTGTTTGGTCGTATTTTTCTTATGTTCTCTTTGTGATGCGCAGCATGCCCCTTGATCTTGCGCTGGCGGCCGCGGCGGCCGCGTCCGGGTCCGACCCCGTGTTCCGGCGGACACGGAGCAGTGCCATTGACCGGGTGGAGAGCTTGCCCGAGGAAGGCCTTGGTCTAGACCCGGAGGACGCGGAGTGCTGCACCTGGCAGGACCGGAACAAGGCCCTTAAGGAGGAGGAGGCGGCCGCCGAGGTGGCCGAGGAGGCCTCGGCCCAGGCCTAGGTGAGGGCCGTCGCCGCGAAGGAGAGTGCCGCCACGGCTCCGGCTTGGTCGGAGATGGCGGACGGCCTGGCGCCGGCTGAGACTGTCGTCGAGCCCCAGGTGGACGAGGGGCGCGACCCGGACGGGCGGTAGGAGGCGGCCGTCGACAACCCGGACGTGGTGGAGATGGCCGCGGACACCCCGCCCCGGGACGATATGGCCGAGCGGGCGGAGGTTGGAGGAGAGGGGCGCATGGAGGACGCCGCCCCGGACGGAGCATCGCAGGAGACGCCGGCCAGAGCGCCGTAGTCGACCCCGACCGCAGAGGAGCCGGCGGGAGGCGGGCACGCCTTGGTGATCAAGTCGTCGCAAGCGGCGCCAGGGAGCAGCCCTGCTGCCAGGTTGCGGCAGCCCCGAGCTAGATTCGGCGAGGTCGTGGATGGGCCGCGCGCCCAGGAGGAGGCGGCCATCGACGCCGTGCGCCAGCATCTCCATGGACGCGAGGGCCGGCTACAGGCCTTCGTCCAGAACAAGCTGGAGTGGACACGGGAGCTGGAACGCTCCATGGTGGCAAGTTCTTCTTTTCTTGGCTTGGTTTGCGGGTGATCAGTGGGGGCGCGCCAGCGCATCCACTAGGTGTAGCCCCAGAGATTCGGGCCAACAATGAAATAGTTGGGTCGAATCTTAAAGTGTTTTTGCGGTTTTCGTTAACCCTTGCGTTCCTGCAGCAGCTGGATGGCCTCCGAGTGGGCATCCACAACCAGCTTCTGGAGATGCACCGCGAGGTCAAGGCGCAGCTTGCCGCCAAGGAGGAGGCGCTCCGTCTTACCGAAGGTATGTCTTGCATGCTTTCAGTGGGTGCGCGCTAGCGCACCCACTGGGTGTAGCCCCCGAGATTCGGGCCAACTATGAAGTAGTTGGGTCGAATCTTAAAGTAGTTTTGTCTTCTTTCCTTCCAGCATCTGAGTTAAAGCTTCACCGTGTAGCCACCGCGGCCGAGGTGCCGGGTCTCCGAACTCGGCTAGCCAAAGCCGGCCAGCGGCGCGACCAAGCGGTTAGCGACAATGAACGGCGCTAGGCTGAGGTGGAGCGGCTGAAGGCGGAGGCCGTCAAGGCGGCGGAGGCCCACCTGGCGGAGCTCATTCGGCTAAAGGATGAGTACGAGAAGGCGGCTGCCGCGAAGGACAACAAGCTGAAGGTGGCCGTCGAGAAGCGCGCCGAGCTCGAGACGACGCTTGCGGCCCGGAGCCACATGTGGAACCTGGAGCGGAACGGTATGTTGTGCGAGGCACAACATCTGGACGGGGTCCTCATCAGTAAGTATTTCCCATCTGTTCTGCCGGGTTGCGAGCTGGCCGAACCTTTGCATGGCTAACTGTTTCTTTTCTTCGTGCGCCAGAGTACTTTCCGGAGACGCGGAACACGGCGGTCGCGACCGTTCACGCGCACCAGACAACCCAGGCGGATGCGGGCATCACAGTCGCCCCGCACGCCGCCCGGTCCTTCTCAGAGCTCATGCTTGCCGCCGAGGCCTGCCTGAAGGCCCTAGACAAGCAGGTGGCAAGGCTATCTTCGGCCGGGTTGGGGATGGTAGCCGCCCTCTGGCCAGGCGTAGTGGAGCCCAACAGCTTCACGCGACTGGCGCGCTGGCTGGAGGCCGGCCCGGCGCGGCTCCACACGTGGAGGGTCTCTGCGGCCCGAGCCAGCGCAGATCTGGCCTTGCGCTTTGCCATGTCCTGGTATCCGGGCTGGCGCTGGATCAGCTGGCGACCCAGCGTGCCGGCGCGAAGGCGAAGTTGGCGAAGCAGGCGGGCCGGATCGCCGAACGGGCTAGCTACCTTGCCTCGTTCACCGCACATGATGAATTCAATGTGGAGTGGACAAAGGACGGCGTAGCGATCCCACCCGACGACTTCGGCTAGGTGTTCGAATACCTGGCCGGCAGCTCCGACGAGATGGGTGCCTACGCGGACGACGAGACCGTGCTGGACGACACAGGCATCTCGGCGGACCCGGAGACCAGTGCGGAGGAGCCGACGAGCGCGCAAACTGACGTGGCTACTTTGTTAAGCGACAGGTCCAACCACTAGGGGTGTAAGGGAATGTAATGAACTCCGGCCATGGGCCTTTTTGTGATGTGAATATTTTTGCGAATGTTTGCACTTTTGCTTTCTGTCCTTAGGCCTTTTCTTTCCTGCCCCTTCTTTGTGCTTCCCTCCTGCTAGTCAAACAGCTGGGTTCCGGTCTATGACTTAGGCTTTTTCAAACATTGAGCGCGAGCGAAACACCCACTGGGCCGGCTGGCGGCAGACGGTGGAGCCGGCTGGCGCGCAGCCGGTCATGCGGCAGCTTAGTGTGGTGATGCCGGAGGGACCTATCCGGCCGATCTAACTTAGCAGATCTCTACGTGCCGGCTCGTTTGACCCTTGGTTCTTGCCAGCCGAACAGCCGAAGCCGGACTGTGGCTTAGGGCGAAGGAGAGGGCCTTGGCAACTCGGACACGCCGAAATGGACAAAGGGGACGGCGGGATGCGGTCGAGCCGGCTAGCCCCCGAGCCCTCGAGCCAGATGGACCGACCCGGTGGGGGGTGCGAGAAATCACAAGGGTGTGTGAGAAACAATAATTGATAGGAAAAGGTAGCCCCCGAGTGTCGTTCGGGGGTCCTGCTATCTTTCATTGAACTTCAAAAGGTAGCGATACATACGTGCATATAGCTAACTGTAAAATGGGCGGAGGAGCTCTGCATTCCAAGGTCGGCTTGTTTCTTCGCCGGTGATGTCTCTCCTGCGTTTGTTCTGCTTGCGTGCGTCGATGAGGTAGTAGGCATTGCGGTCACACAAGGCTTTGCTGACAATGAAGGGGCCCTCCCATGGGGAGGCCAACTTGTGTTGGCCGGCTTGCTGCGGGACGAGCCGGAGTACGAGGTCGCCCTCGCGAAATGCGACGGGCTTGATCTTCTTGCCGTGGTAGTGCCTCAGGCTCTGCTGGTAGATGGCCGATCGGCTGAGGGCCAATAGGCGCGCCTCCTCGAGTAGGTGGACGCCGTCTTCGCGGGCTTGTTTGACTTGTGCTTCCATTTACATTGTGACTCATGGCGAGTCGAACTGGATGTTGGTTGGGATGACTGCTTCTACTGCATAGACGAGGAAGAATGGGGTGAACCCGGTCGATCGGTTTGGCGTTGTCCGGAGACTCCAGAGGACAGCCGACAGCTCATCGAGCCAACTGCCGGGTGAGCGGAAGAGGGGCTCGACGAGTCGTGGCTTGATGCCGGACAGGATCAGGCCATTGGCCTACTCGACCTAGCCGTTGGATTGGGGATGAGCGACGGAGGCCAAGTCGAGCCGGATGCCGGAGATGGAGCAGTACTGCGCCAGTGCACCTTTGTCGAAGTTGGTGTCTTTGTCCGTGATCATCCTGTGCGGGATGCCGTAGCGCACCGCGATGTCCTTGATGGACGTGACGGCCGTCGGCCCGTCCAGTTTCTTGATCGGCCGCGCCTCGATCCACTTGGTGAACTTGTCGACTGCCACCAGCAAGTGCTTCATGCCGCCTCGAGCGGTCTTGAAGGGCCCCACCATATCGATCCCCCAGACCGCAAAGGGCCAGGTGATCGGGATGGTTTGGAGGGCCGAAACTGGTTGGTGACTACGCTTGCTGAAGCGTTGGCAGCCCTCGCACTTGAGGATGAGCGACTCGACATCTTTGAGGGGCGTGGGCCAGTAGAAGCCATGGCGGAAAGCCTTGGCCACCAGGGACCTGGAGGCGGCGTGGTGCCCGCACTCGCCTTGGTGGATGTCGAGGAGGATCTCTATGCCCTTGTCTTGCTCGATGCAGCGTTGGAACATGCCCGTCGCACTGCGCTTGACGAGCTTGTGATTGATGATGCTATAGGCGGATGCCCGGCGCTAAACTTGCCGGGCCTCGGTCTTGTCCATGGGGAGGGCCCTGCTTTCCAGGAAGGCAAGGATTGGTTGGGCCCATGACGGAGTCATCACCACGGTGAAGACGGCCACTTGAACGGAAGCCTGGGCGGTAGCCCCTGAGCCGGAGCCGGCAGCCCTCGAGTCGGAGACGGCGGCCGCCAGGTTGGAGATAGCAGCCCCCGGGGCCGGGTTGGAGGCAGCAGCCCCCGGGACCGAGTTGGAGACAGCAGCCCCCGGGACCGGGTCGACAGCCCCCGGGCCAGAGCCGGCAGCCCCCGCGATCAGGACGGGATCTCCAAGGTCGGGTGGGGGATCTGCAGGGTCATCCGGGATGAAGATGGACTCGGAATCCGGAGACGGCTTGATGGATGGCTTGCATAAGTGCTCGAGGGAGACGCCGGATGGAATTGCTTGCCGGGTGGAGCCTATCTTGGCCAGCGTGTCGGCAGCTTCGTTCTCTGTGCGCGGCATGTGGAGGAACTCGCAGCCGTCGAAGTTGCCGGAAAGCTGCTGGACCAAGAAGCGGTAGCTGGCCATGTTGGCGTCCCGGGCATCCCACTCGTTGGATGCCTGTTGCACCACCAGATCTGAGTCGCCATAGCAGAGGATGCACCGAATGCCGATCTCTTTGGCCAGCCGGAGGCCGTGCACGAGCGCTTCATACTCGGTGACATTGTTGGAGGCGGCGAAGTTGATCTGCAACGCGTATCGTAGCCGGTCGCCCTTGGGGGAAGACAACACAATGCCGGCTCCCAAGCCGGATCGCATCTTGAAGCCGTCAAAGTGCATGCGCCAGTGCGTCGAGTCGGGCGGCGGCGGCAGGTACTAGGTCTCCGTCCAGTCGATGAGGAAGTCGGCCAGCGCCTGGGACTTGATGGTAGTGCGGGCTCGTAGAGGATGGTGTGGCTGGCCAGCTCGATGGCCCACTTGGCTACCTGGCCGGCAGCATCCCGGCAACCCATGATCTCGCTGATGGGGGCCGTGCTAACCATGGTGACGGTATGCTCTTGAAAGTACTGCTTCAGCTTCTTGGTGTTGAGATACACGCCGTAGCTCATATTCTGGTAGTGAGGGTAATTCTACTTGGAGGCGGAGAGCACCTCGCTCAGGTAGTAGACCGGACGCTGGACTGACTGGATCTTGCCTTTTTCTGGACGCTCGACCACCAACACCGTGCTGACCGAACGCGAGGTGGCGGTGATGTACAGCAACAGCGGCTCCTTGTCAGCCGGCGCCACCAGGACAGGTGTGGTGGAGAGCATGCGCTTGAGATCCCGGAACGCTTCATCCGCCTGGTCGTTCCACTCGAATGACGATGTCTTCTTCATCAGCTGATACAGGGGCAAGGCCCTCTTGCCCAGCCGGCTGAGAAACCAGCTAAGAGTGGCCAAGCAGCCGGTGAATTTCTGGACATCACGCAGCCGGGTCGGCTTGCGCATGTGCTCGATGGCCTTGATCTTCTCCGGGTTCGCCTCAATGACGCGCTCCGAGACAAGGAAGCCAAGTAGCTGTCCGGCCGGCACGCCGAACACGCACTTCTCCAGGTTGAGCTTGATCTTGTACTAGCGCAGATTTGCGAAAGTTTCCTTCAGGTCGTCAAGGAGTGTGAGGTGCTGCTTGGTCTTCACCACGATGTCGTCGACGTAGACATGAATGTTGCGGCTGAGTTGCTTCAGCAGGCATTTTTGCATGCAGCACTGGAAGGTGGCGCCGGCATTATTCAAGCCGAACGACATAGTGATGTAGCAGTACGCCCCAAAGAGCGTGATGAAGGACGTCTTCAGGGCGTCATTCGGGTCCATCTTGATCTGGTGATAGCCGGAGTAAGCGTCCAGAAAGGACAGGAGCTCACAGCCGGCCATGGAATCGATCACTTGATCTATCCGCAGGAGGGCGAAGGGATCCTTGGGGTAGGCCTTGTTCAGGCTGGTGTAGTCTATGCACATGCGCCAGGTGTTGTTTTTCTTCAGGACGAGGACCGAGTTGGCCAGCCACTCGGGGTGAAACACTTCCATGATGAAGCTGGCTGCGAGTAGCCGGGCGACTTCTTCACCGTTGGTTCTTCTCTTCTGAAAAGTGACGTAAGGGTTGACGGACAGGCTTGGCATCCTTGCGGACATGTAGTTTGTGCTCAGCATACTCCCTCGAAACTCCCGACATGTCCTTTGGGGACCATGCAAAGATATCCCGATTCTCACGGAGGAAGTCGACGAGCTCGCCTTCCTATTTGTTGCTGAGGCGGGTGCCCACAACAACATACTTGCTGCAGCTGGGGTCTTCTGGGTTGAGCGGGATCTTCTTGGTGTCCTTGGACGGCTGGAATGAGGCCTCGCCAGCCGTCTAATTCATCGAAGCCGGCACAGCCGGCTGCTCGCCGGCCAGCGCAACAATTCGGTCGAGCTGGCGCCACTCCTCGGCTATGACTAGTGACTCGGCCAACTTAGCACCGGCTCGGGCGCACTCCAAGGATTTCTTGTAGTCACCTGCAACCGTGATGAGGCCCTTGGGACCCAGCATCTTCATCTTCATGTAAGCGTAGTGGGGAACCGCCATGAACTTGGCGAGCGCGGGCCGGCCAAGCAGCGCATGGTAAGGGCTGGACAAGTCCACCACCTCGAACCAGATGGGCTCGCGCCGAAAGCGGTGGCTAGTGCTGAACAAGACGTCAAGCCTCATCCGGCCGATGGGGGAGCAAGAGAGGCCTGGCACGATGCCGTGGAACACCGTCCGGGTTGGCTCCAGCTGCTTGGCCTCTATGCCGGGCTTGGTCATGGTGTCGCGGTAGAGGATGTTGATGTTGCTGCCGCCGTCGATGAGGACTCGCGAGAACTTGCAGGTGCACCTGCAAGCAACTATGGTGGGGTCGAGGACGAGGGCATATCCACCCGGCGTGGGCATGACGGTCGGGTGGTCCTCCCGGGTCTAGCTGACCGGGCGCTCTAACCAGTGCATGTACTCAGGCACGGCCGGGACGACAGTGTTCACCTCTTGCCGGAGCAAGCGCTCACTTCGCTTGTCGTCACCAAAGCTGGTGAAGACGACGTAGCAGTCGTTTGAATTGGGGAAGACTTCATCGTGCATGGCGCCGACCACCGGGGGCGGCGGCGGCTGCCCCGCACCCAGAGCCGGAGCAGGAGGCGGCGGGATGTCGCCCCTCATGATGCGCTTGGTGATGGTGCACTGCCGGAGCGTGTGCATGGACGGCCTTCCGCCGTTGTGGTGCTTGCAGGGGGCGTCGAGCATCTCCACGAACCTCATGGCGGGCTGCCAGGCGGTCTTGCCGGTTCGCGGGCGCTTGCCGGCCGGCTCAGCCGCGGGCGCCTGATCAGTGGCGACGACAAGGGGGTTGTCATAGCGGGTAGCCGGCTGGTTGACCTTACGCTTGTTGTTTTGCTGGTTGTTCTGCTGGCGGCTGTTCTCGCCAGCCGGCTTGGAAGGCGGCGCCGACAACGCCTTGCCGAGTCGGCCGTGGCGTACTTGTCTGGCATGACCATGAGCGCGGCCATGGTGGTCGGCTCGGAGCGCAGGAGCTTGTGCTTGAGGAGGGTGCCATCCCGGCAGCCGCTCACAAAGTACTGGATAGCTTGGACCTCATGGACCCCCTCGCAGCTATTTCGGAGTTCGGTCGAGCATGCGAGGTACTCGCGGCCGGTCTCGCTCGGCACCTGCACGCACATGACAAGCTAACTGGGACGGCCGGGTCGCTTGTAGGTGCCAGTGAAGTTGCGCATGAAGGCCTGCTCGAAGTCGAGCCATGAGTTGACGCTGCTAGCCAACAGGCTGTTCAGCACATGGCCAGGCGCCGATTGTCACTCGCGATGGCGATGGCGGTTGTGTAGTCAATAAGCCAGTCCTCCGGCTTGACGGTCCCGTTGTACTTGGGGGTGTCTCAGGGGAGCGTGAACCATTTATGGAAGGACTCGTCGCGGATGCGTGGGCCGAAACAAGCCGGACTGACCGTGTTGTCTTCCTCCGGCTCGAGGGAGAGGGCGAGCTGCTCGATGCGGTGGCAAGCGTCGTTGTTGTCGATGTCGTGCGGGCCCAGCTGGCTTGCGACCAGGCCGCGGGGAGCCGGGTCGGCCAAAGCAGGACGGCCACGCCGGCCGGATTGCAGGGGAGGGTCTTGCCGGTGCCGCTCTTCTGGAGCCGGCTCGTTGCCAAGGTCGTCGCCAGTCGTCAGGCGCAGTTGCGCCAGGTTCGGGTCCGGCCGGAATGAGCCTCACTGGGGCACAAGAAAGACGCCGCATTCCGCTGCTCGGGGTCCTTGGTGCGGTGCAATTTGGACGCCACGGGAGCGCCAAGGCGGTCTTGCTGCGTATCCGCAGTGGTGAGAAGTCCGCGCATGTGCTGCAAGCACTCCTGCAGCTCCTCGCCCTGCAGCCGCTCCAGACCCACAGCAGCCGCCTCCGCGGTGCGCATGTTCTTGACGGGGGTGTCGTAGACGGGCGGAACCACGCCCAACGCGCGGCCGATGGCGCCGCCACGGGTCCGCACCTCGGCAACCCGGCGGGGTTCGGCCGCGGTCGGCATTAAGCCGTACGTGGCGTCACGTTCTCACTGGATGGACTCCAGCCTGCGCTACGTAGCAGCAAGCGTCATGGCCTCATCCAGTAGGCGCTTGCGCTCCTCGTCGAGCTGAGCCCTGGCCTGGGTGGCGTTGACGTCGGTGGTGATGGGGACGCTGAGGTTGTGCAGCGTGGCGTGCAGCGGGTCGACCGTGCTGGTGCACTCCGCCGCGGCCTTCTTCGCGGCGCTAGACGAAGTGGAGCCAGAGCCGGTGACGAGCACCTCCACATGGGTGCAGAGATCCGCCACATCGTTGGAGATGTCGCAGCCGAGGGGGACGCGCGAGTCGGTGACGTCAGGCACCTCACTGGGGTACTCATCGGGGACAAGCACGGCGGGGGCGTGCAGCGCGCCGAAGGGGACGACGGACGAGCCGGTGGAGCCGGTCGGTGCCGCGCCGAGCGCGGGGAGCGCGCAGTGCATGATGCGCGCGTCGGAGTCGGTGAAGGGCCCCGCCGGTAACGTGACTCTGGCCGATGCCTCGAGCTGTCCCACGGTGGGCGCCAACTGTCGTGGTGATCTCACGGCACATGCCATGGGATGGCTAAAAGAGGGGACAGGGACAAGGGCACCGGTGGGCTGCAGAGGCGAGGTTGGCACGCGCAAGTGTGAGACACGAGACGTACCCAGGTTCGGGGCTCTCCGGAGAGATAACACCCCTAGTCCTGCAGAGTGTGGTTTATATGAGGTAGATAAAAGCTTGCTCCTAGAGCTGTCTTGGGGAGGAAGGAAGGCTGGCCCGTGCATAGGCTGCTCATCCTCCGTGTGAGTGTGTGTGTTCTACTAATGATCGACTTGCTGCCCGCATACATGGAGGGGCACCGGGGGGTCTTATAGGCTGGCCCCCCGGGGTTACAATGGTAATATTACACGGGGCGCAGGGCTCTGGAGTCAGCGTCTAGGAGCCAGTAGTGGGGGCCGCCGGGCGCGGGTCTCGCCGGGTCCGTCGTGTGCGCGCCGTACCGGGGCCGCCGGGCACGAGTACGGCCGGCTGCTGGGTACTGTTGGCATGCCGTGCCGGACATCATGGGACGGCAGCCCCGCCTTGCTACAGGGTTGCGCCTCTGGGGCGCCGCCCGCCCCAGGCGGTGGCTTGGTCGGCACGACTGCCGCGCCCGCCGGGGCCGGCGCAAAGGAGTGAGCACTGTAGCCATGTTTACTTGTCGCTGGAGGTTAGACTCTCGGGACCGGCCGGCATGCGCCAGCCGACCGGCCGGGTTGCGGCGCCTGGCCGGGTTGCGCTGAGAAGCCGGCCAAGGCGAGCCGGATTGAGGGGTGTTTGCTGGCCCCGATATTTCTGAAAAGGATCCGGGTTCCGTTGCCTGCTCGGGGTTCATCCCCCGACAGCACACGTGCCACATCAAAGTTGTGAATGGTAGTTAAATATCACACCACACCCTTTTCATACATATAGTAGAGCCACCCGCATGTGGTTCGTATGTGGTCTCACACATCTCGCGCCACAAGCAAACATTTGTGGCTCAGCACACAGTCCATCTTTGTCCGGAAGCGAAAGGGGAAGTTTGACCATATATATGATGGACTAGGGGTGGGCATAAAAACCGATGAACCGAAGACCGAACCAACACCGAAACCGAAAAAACTGAATTTTCGGTTTTTATCACTGCTACAGTAAAATTCGGTTTTCAATTATACTAACAGAATTTCATTCGGACTGTTCGGTGTTATACCGATAACCAGAACAGAAACCGACGTAACGTGATCGAACATGCAAAATCCCAGCGCCCAGGTCGCTATGAACCTTGGAAGGTACTTCGCGTGGTCGCATGTGCGAGTCATGGACGGCCTTTGTACCTCCCCTGGGCCTTCCACGTACATGTAACTATCCAAGGCCCACACTTTTGCACAATTGTTTCTCTCTGGCAGCACACTACGATACTTCACTTGGATTTTTTCCACCTCGGCTAGCTAGACAGGATGACACAGTGAGCTTGACTACTTAAGAAGACAGGGTACGATGGGTACAACGCACAAAACAGTTAGCCTGCGCCGAGGAAACACTTAATGCAGTGTCGTTTTGAGTTTATTCTTTCTATTGTTAATTCAGTGCATGCTGGAAAAAAATATGTTTTCTGTACTTGGTCCCTAGTTCGGTTAAAACTGAAAACCGAACCGAACAATCGGTTAACCAAACTTTCGGTTAGCTGAATTTTTGTGTCTATTTCGGTTTTCACTTTGACTAACCGAATTTGTAAAAAAACAAACAATAGAAACCGAAGTTTCGGTTTCTACCGAACGCCCAGGCCTATGATGGACTCCTATAGGTTTGGTGTTATGGTAGGGTGAGATTTCAGACCTAGCAATTTGGGGGCACGCATTCGTAGCTAGGATTCCCTTACCGCCGACACAAAGTGGGGTTCGTAGGGGATGGCTGACTAGCAATACTGTGCGCTTTGTGCGACAGGTGCCACATCAAAGTTGTGCATTGGGTATTTGAACATCAAACCAACCTTTTCATACATATATTTGGTCCACATGCAAGAGTGTTCGTGTTCTGACCCTTTCCCTCGTTATTGTTTTTGCCAAATTTATAAACAGCACATGAGTTGGATGCAGCAACCGTCTACGATTGGGGACGCAACAGACACGGTTCAGTCAGACTAGCCGTGTGCCACGCCCGTGCCCCTGCAGTCACTCACATCAGCACAATAGATTGGGCTCCACGAGGCTTGCCTCCTGCTCTCCAAAATATCTACTGCCTCGTAATCTCAAAAATATCTACCGCCTGGAAGGTTTTTATGTTTGATAGCACACGATTAGTATGTGCGTACCGTGTGCGATGTCTGTTACTCCCGCTCTGCTTCAATCCCTTGATTCAAATTTTCATTAGCCCCGGCATTTTACTCCCGCCTCTGCATCCCTCGCAATCTCAAAAATATCTGCTCGCCCTTGATTCAAATTTTCAGTAGCCCCAGCTTGTTACTCCCGCCTCTGCATCCCTCGCAATCTCAAAAATATCTGCTCGCCCTTGATCCAAATTTTCAGTAGCCCAGCATGTTACTCCCGCCTAGTAAAATTTTCAGTTGCCGCGGTATTTCCTCAAACACCACCTTGGCCCCCCCTCCACACACAACACACACACCCCAAAACCTCCGCTCACACAGACACACATCACCCCTCCCTCGCTCGAAACAATTGGTAGGTCGCCGCCATTGCCGCCGCCGCCTCCATCCTCAACTTCTGCCCGTGTGCCGGGGAGCTCGAGGAGCCAATGGCCCAAAAGATGTTTATCGCGGCCTCTTCGCCCGACGCCGCTGAGGTGGCCGCCGAGGTGTCCCCGTCATCCTCCGCGGGCTCTTTATCGATCCCCCGTCGCCGGTCGCCCGATCCGCCCACCGTCGCGCCCCTATGCCGGTTCGAGGACTTCCCCGTCCTCCCTCGGGCCTGGCCGCCGATGAGGTCCTACCTCGGGGTCCGGCAGCGGCGGTGGGGGACGTGGGTCACCGAGATTACGGATCGGGAGACCCACACCCGCCGGTGGCTCGGTAGCTTCCACACGGCCATGGAGTACGACCGCTGGCAGGTCCGCTACCACGGCGCGGCGGCTAGGCTCAATTTCCCCTTCGGCACACATCTGGTCGACCTCGTCCCGTCGGAACCAGGGGTGGTGAGTTCGGGTATGGCGCGGGAGGATCGCGAGGCGTGGGAGCGCCTCAAGGCCGAGGCCGCCGACGAGGCCTACATGCAAGAGCTCCGCCGGCAGCACCCGAAGCTCGTGGAGGTGGAGCGGATGATCTTTGCCGATGCGGAGGGCAGCGAGGTTTTCATGCTCTCCTCCGATGATGAGGTCGAAGGCGGCGAGGACGGCGGGGCGGAGGGCGTCGAGGTGGGCGGCGAGGACGAGGAGATCGATGTTGATGAGTGGAGGAGTGTCTTCCCCAACGACCCCGACAACGGCATCGGCCCGGACCCGGCTTGCGGCACACCATACCTGATGAGGAAGGATTGGCTCGACCTCCACTTCGATCGAAAGTAGTTTAGTTTAGTTTAAATTTATGTTTTATGTTCAGTTATGCAAAACTATTTATATTTATGTTTGAATGCATGCTACTTTCAGTTGAACCTGCTTTGAACTTGATCAAATTGAAGTTTACAACGCTAAGTTTAGGGGAGCGACTAGAAATGGCCAAAAATTGTTGGAGTATATATATACTCCACTATGGTTTTAAGTCCATTAACTTTTAGGGGATCGGCTAGAGAAGGCCTTATGCCTTGTTTATTTCAATTATTCACAATGTGATGCTCTATATGTGCAACTATTTGCCATGCAGTTCAATTTCATCAATAACAATTTCAACAATACTACTATGAATTACGATATTTGGTTGCTGTTAAGGATGTTGCAGTTAACATGCCTTTTTGTTTTTTTAACAATAACTAGTGTACTTTAGACCTGCAAAATACCAGTTTGAATGACTATATTTACTTGTTTTTAAATGTTATGCCTGTTCCAGTTAACCCACCTTTCCACTTCTTGTTTTGCTTAACTAGTGTGCTTAAACCTGCACACTGAAGCTATCATTTGTAGATTATGTTGTCTACCATGGATATATTTGGTTGATGTTTAGCCTGTTGTGCTTAACATGCCTTTATATGTACTCATACAGGACAATATTGAGAACATCTGTTGTTTTCCATCGAGGTTAATTTCATCGCATTGCTTATATATACTCACTGTTCAGGATATCGGTAGCTGGTACCATATAGTCTGGGGGCTGATAAGGGATTAATCGTCGAATCGAACATTTCACTGAATATATCTGTAACCCATTTATCGGTAGGTTATTTAGGGCCATATTTAATATATCCGAGGCTACATAGCAACATGCATTGTACTGAATGACTAAATATGCAATCCCAGGCTACATAGCAACAAGAATGAGTGTTAACTTAATGTTCTGATGATGTCTAGATATACATGTAATAAGATCTTATATAATGGGATGGAGGGAGTGTTGTACTACATCATTTTGCAATTGCTATTCAGCTTCTAATATTAACTTGGTGCTTTTAGGTACATATGTCATTGCCAAAGATCCACACTTGGATCCTTTCTGCATATGGGGCAATGAGAGATTCATGAACCAGCATGAAGTGAGGAAACTGATAAAGATTGTTATTAAAATGGGTTAAAAGATGTCAATCACACTATTTGTTTACACTTTATGCAAGACAACAGTGAACTGCAGGATGGTAAGTAAGAACTCTGTAGCCTTCTTTTTACTGCCCATAATGAGTTGTGTTAGACGACAATGTTTGAATCTATTTCCGTTGCAATGGATACTGAAGCAGTTTACTCAAGATTACCTCTCAAACTACATGATTGGCGGCCGACCATCATAGGGGGTTGGACTACAGTCGTGCGTACCTTCTACATCGAGGAGAGCACAATAGGGTCATTCCGCTTCACCTTGTTCAGCAACCAGAATTCCTCTCGCCTCTTTCTTTACCATCTTTAATAGTACAAGTATACAACCCTGGTCCATCATTCTTTATTTGGTGCTTATGTAATTCTTTTTTTTTGATGTAATTCTTGAACATATGTACCCGTGAATCAAATAATGCATTGGTTGTTTGAACATGATGGATATGAATAAAGCTATAGCCTACTTTAAAATTCAAATTAGGTACAATTTTAAATATCAACAATTAAATTAGGGTGAAATTACGCTCTGCAGGTCATTACAACGCACACGGTCTATAAAGCACAGCGTGTGTGATATACATCATAATCCGACACGGTTCACGGAGAGGAAACGTGTGTAACCATGCACACAGTTGCCGTTTGTAAAGCGTGTGTGATGTCAAACAATATTACAAATGGTGCGGAAAAACTAAATGTGTGTGATTGTCGACCTATCGTACACGGTTTACAATCATGAACTGTTTGTGATGTACAGGGCATCGTAAACGCAGAGCCAATTTGGTACATGCCTGGAATGTGCCTGGACTGCGCCTGGTTTTAGGTAAAACCACAGAAATCCGACTGGGATTGTAATGCCAGCACACACGAGTAGCAAGGATGGAGCGTTTGGGATATTAGATATATCCCAAACAGTTGTGTGAAGAATCGCGTTTGGGATAGGTGCGGGCATCGCATACGCTTTGTTCTGGAAAACGTATGCATTCCTACTCCCTATCCCCGACGGTTTCTGGGTCGTGTGGGAAGGACCCCCCTATCGCCCACACTTGCTTGGCGACGGTTTAAAATGTCGTCGCGGAAAGGGATTAAAAACCGTTTGTATAGCAGCTCGCTGTACCAGTGGTACTCATAAGAATAAAAAAAAAAGGGCAGCCCGGTGCATGTAGCTCCCGCTTGCGTAGGGTCCGGGGAAGGGTCCGTGTCGTGGGGATAGACCACGGGTAGCCTCATCCACACCCCTTAGCATTTCAAGACATCGGGGCTAGCAAAGCCCCTCACGCCTTCCAAACACGCAGCCGGCTCCTTGGGCCGGCTGGGCCCAAGCGGCCGGCTCCCAGAAGATGGAGCACTCTTAGGAGGCGGCTTCCGGGGAGGCCGGCTCCTAGCAGACGGACCCTCCTCCCCTCGGAGTCTGCACTCACCTGCTCTGACGAGACGGAGCGTGGCTACAGGGCCACTCTCTCCCCCAAATCCCAGAGGGGCATGGCTACAGTGCGAGCTGATCAAGCAGTCACCTACCTGCCAGGCGCAGGACTGTAGCCATGCGACCCTCAGCATGGCCCTCGTCAACAAGGGCCATGCTACAGCAAAAGGCAATCAGTACGGCCTGCAGGCGGTGGGCCCTACCTGTCCGTGAGCCCCCAGAAGACGGTGCCTTCTTGGAAGGCGGCTTCGGGGGTAGGCCGGCCTCCAGCAGGCGGCCCTCCCCTTCCCTCGAAGTCCGCACTCACCTGCTCCGACGAGATGGAGCATGACTACAGTGTGCGCTGACCAAGCGGCCACCAACCCGTGTGACGGCGGGACTGTAGCCATATGACTCCTAACGAGGCCTCCGTCATCAAGTACGAAGCCACATCCAAAGGCAATCAGCATGGCCCGCGCGGCGGGCCCTACTTTTCGGCCATATTCTCAGCAGCCGGCGGGGCCCACCAAGCAGCGGGCCCCAACAGCCGGCGGAGAACCCGGCGACCTTAGACACTGACGTCCGGGTCCTACACCCGGACGTATTACCATTGTACCCTTGGGGGGTTGGCCTATAAAACCCCCCAGGACTCACCCATGCAAAGGGTTCAGCCCTCATTCCACCATACACCATAGCTAGGAGAAGAGAGCTAGCCTTGCCCTTCTTCCTCCTCTAGCAACACAGTTCAAGGAGCAACCTTGTACACCATTTGATCATAGTCATCATGCAGAGACCCCGCAGAGCAGGACTAGGGGTGTTATCTCCCCGGAGAGCCCCGACCCTGGGTACGTCTCGTGTGCGATCGAGCTCATGCTCACTCCCGCTTCCAGGGCCCGACGACGTCCTCTTGGCTCCACCCATGATAAGCCACCCACTGGCATCTGACGTGAGAATACCACGACAGTTGGCGCCCACCGTGGGGCCATTCGTGGCGTCGGCCGGAGACACGTTCTGGACGGGAACCGCTTTCCTCTCCGGCGAGCACGTCGCGGCCGGCTTGATCAGCCTGCCAGAGGCGTTCGCTTGCGCTTGCTCCGGCGCGTCATTCGACGCGGGAGCCATTTGCCTCGTGGGTTACCTCGTCGACCTCTTTGGGAAGCTCAGCCTCTCCGACGCGGATGCCTCCAACGGGTTCCCCAGCGGCGTGGTGGTGATCAACGACCTGCTCCCTCCCATCTCAAGCGTCGCCTCTGCTGGCGCGCTCGACGCCGGCGTCTTTGTGGAGGTGATGGTCACTGGCCACAGCCAGACCTCTGGCGGGGCCGTCCAGGACCCATTGCGAGTAGCGATGCAGGACCTGGCGGCTCCGGTCGGAGCCAACGCCGACACGGCGGCGCTAGAAGAAATCTGCGTCAAGCTCCTCGACAGTGCCACCAAGATGGCGGCCATGAAGCGCCGCGCTGAGGCCAACCAGCGCGAGATCGACCGCATAGCTGGCGGCACGCCGGCTGCGACTGAGCCTAGCCGAGCCGGCGCCATCCGGCAACGCGGCGTGGCTATCGCCAGCATGTTGGGGGTCGGACGCCCGATCTACGACACCCCCGTGCAGAACCTGCGCGCCGCACAGGTGGCGGCAGAAGAACTTGAGAACCTGGAGGGCGACGAACGGCGCAGTCAGCTAGACCGCCTCTAGGAACTCCTCGACGCTGCGAACACGCAGCAAGACGCGTGCAACCGCGTGGTGGGAGCCGGCCGGCAAGCCGAGCTCCCGGAATGGAACCCTCCACCCCGCCGCGAGAATGGAGCGACCTCCCGGTCCCCTAGTGGCGACGGCCGCGACCAGCGGAACCTGGAGCCGGCAGCTAGCCGCAGCCCGCACTCTCGTCATATGGTCATGGGCAGCCGGGACGTTCCTCTGAACCCGGAGGGCCGGCACTAGCAGGAAGAACAACCACCTCCCCCCCCCCCCCCCCCCCCCCCCCCCGCGCAGGGAGAGGTTGGCTTCTCCGGCGCCGGTTGAGCCCCCGACTTTGGGGGGCAGGCTAGGCCCCTGCGAAGCAGTCGGCGAGAATGACGCTCGCCGCCGGATCGAGTAGCTAGCTCGGTCCCTGGCAATGGAGGACGAGGATACAGTCGGCCCGGCCTGCTTCGGCCCCCGCATCCGCGACAATCCCTTCCCCAAATGGTTCTCGCTTCCTCGCGACACTCCCAAGTACAACGGCGCCGTGAAGCTAGAAGATTGGCTGACCGACTACGCCACAGCGGTCAGCATAGCAAACGGCAACAAGCGCGTTGCCGTGAAGTATGTTCCGCTCATGCTCCAGGGCACGGCCCGGACATGGCTGGATAGCCTCAAACCCAACAGCATCAACAGCTGGTTTGACTTCAGCGACGTCTTCGTCCGCAACTTCACCAACACCTACAAGCGGCTTCCCAAGCCTCGCTAGCTCTCCATGTGCATTCAGGGGCCGGACGAGTCCGCTCGCGACTACCTGACGCGCTGGGCCGAGCTGCGCAACTCCTGCGAAGGGGTACACGAGGTACATGCCATTGAGTAGTTCACCGCTGGGTGCCGAGAAGGCACCCTGCTCAAGCACAAGCTTCTGTGCGACGAGCCGGCTACCTTGGATGAGCTCCTGGTTGTGGCGGACAAGTACGCCACAGCCGACTCCTTCATGAAGTCGGAGATCCGGATCGAAGCGTCCGGGAAGGTGATCTCGCCGGCTTCTCAAGCACCGGCTGGTGACTCCAACCGGCGCCAGCAGCCAAACGACAACAAGCGCAAGGCCCAGCAGCCGGCTTCAAACAGCCGGCAGGTGGCGACCATCGAGGACGGGCAGCCGGCATGCCAACCCGGCCCCAAGCGTTAGTGGGGCGGCAAGGGGGCCTGGCTGCCGGCCTTCTCCTTTGAGCAGATCCTCGACGCCCCATGCAAGTTCCACAGCGGCGCGAAGCCGTCCAACCATACAACCCGGCAGTGCAACTGGCTCGCCCGAATCGCTAAGGGTGAGGGCTTGCCGCCTCCTCCAGCTGGCCCGGCTGCTCCGGCTGCTCAGCAGCCGGCCCGTCCTGTCAGCATGCTCCAAGATGAGTTCCCCAACGAGAACGCCACTTACGTCGTCTTCACCAGTGAAGCCGACGACAAGCACAGTCGGCATCAGCAACACCACGAGGTGAACGCTGTCATCCCAGAGGTCCCCCAATTCCTGCAATGATCTGAAAGGCCCATCACCTGGAACCGCGATGACCATCCGGCTGTGATGCCTTCGCCGGGTGCTTACGCCATGGTGCTGGACTCCACCTTCTCAACCGAGAGGGGGGCATGCCGCTTCTCCCGAGTCCTGATAGACGGCGGAAGCAGCATCAACATCCTCTACCGTGACACCATGGAAAAGCTGGGCATCACGGAGAAGCAACTCCAGCCCAGCCGGACCGTGTTCCATGGCATTGTCCCTGGGCTTTCCTGCTCTCCAATCGGCAAGATCAGGATTGACGTCCTATTCAGCGACAAGACCCACTTCCACCGCAAGCCGATCTGGTTCGAGGTGGTTGACTTGGACAGCCCCTACCACGCGCTCTTGGGCCGGCCAGCTTTGGCCAAATTCATGGCAGTCCCGCATTACGCCTACCTGAGGATGAAGATGCCGGATACCAAGGGCATCATCACCATTGCCGGCGACTACAAGAAGTCACTCACGTGCGCTGCGGCCAGCTCCCAGCTGGCCGAGTCCCTTGTCATCTCCCAAGAGAAGCGTCTCTTTGACCGGGCTGTGGCCATGGCCATCCAGCAGCCGGCCATGCCTTCCGACCCCAAGGAGGCTGAGGCTGAGGGCTCTTTCCAGCCGGCCAAGGAAACCAAGAAGATCATCTTGGACCCGGCGCACCCGGAGAAGTACGCTGTCGTGGGGGCTAACCTCGACAGCAAATAGGAAAGCGAGCTCGTCGATTTCCTCCATGAGAATCAGGACATCTTTGCATGGTCCCCCAAGGACATGCCGGGTGTTCCGAAGGATATCGCCAAGTACAAACTGCATGTGCGGCCGGATGCTAAGCCAGTCAAGCAACCCCTCCGCCGCCTATCAGAAGAGAAGAGAAGGATCGTTGGTGAAGAAATCGCCCGGCTTCTGGCAGCCGGCTTCATCATGGAAGTGTTCTACCCGGACTGGCTTGCCAACCCAATCCTCGTTTTGAAGAAAAATAACAAGTGGCGCATGTGTATCGACTACACAAGCCTCAACAAAGCCTGCCCCAAGGATCTGTTTGCCTTGCCCCGGATTGATCAAGTGATCTACTCCACGGCCGGCTCTGAGCTTTTGTCCTGTTTGGACGCCTACTCCGGCTACCACCAGATCAAGCTGGACCCGGCCGATTGACTGAAGACCGCCTTCATCACCCCTTTTGGCGCCTTCTGCTACAAGCAGAACTACCCCCACTACTAGAAGATGTGCTACGGCGTGTACTTTGCCGCCAAGAAGCTGAAGCAGTACTTCCAGGAGCATACCATCATGGTTGTCTACACCGCCCCCCTTGCCGAGATCATGGGCAACAGAGATGCCTCAGGCCGAGTGGCCAAGTGGGCCATCGAGCTGGCCCCCCACACCATCCTCTACTAGCCCCGCACCGCCATCAAGTCCCAAGCGCTGGCCGACTTCCTCGTCGACTGGACCGAGACCCAGTACCTGCCGCCAGCGCCAGATTCCACGCATTGGCGGATGCACTTCAATGGCTCGAAGATGCGCACCGGTTTGGGAGCCGGCATCGTCCTCACCTCTCCCAAAGGCGACAAGCTCAAGTACGCGCTACAGATCCACTTTGCCGCCTCCAACAACATGGCCGAGTACGAGGCACTCGTCCACGGGCTCCGGCTAGCCAAGGAGATCGGCATCGGCCGCATTCTATGCTACGGCGACTCGGACCTCGTGGTTCAGCAATCCTCTGGTGACTGGGACGCCAAGGACGCCAACATGGCCAGCTACCGCTTCCTCGTCCAGCAGATCAGCGGCCACTTCGACGGGTGTGAGTTCCTCCATGTGCCACAGGCCGACAACGAAGCAGCCGACGCCCTGGCGCGGATTGGCTCCACCCGGCAAGCCATACCAGCCGGCGTCTCCCTCGAATGCCTGTGCAAGCCGCCCATCAAGCCTTCGTCGGAATCAGAGTCTACCTTCGTGTCGGCTGACCCTGGAGTAGCCGGATCCGGCTCGAGGACTGCAGCAGCCGGCCCGGGGACTTCGGCAGGCGGCTCGGGGGCTGCAGCACCCAAACCCAACCCGCTGCCTCCCAACCCGGCCACCCTGGTGCCGGTTGCTGTCATGATGGTGGTAGAAGCTCCATCTTGGGCACAGCCCATCCTCAACTTTCTGGTGAGCCGTGAGCTACCAGCCGACGAAATCTTGGCCCGGCAGGTGCAACGCTGGGCAGCTGCATACACAATCGTCAACAGAGAGCTCGTCAGGCGCAGCGTGACTGGCGTCTTCCAGCGCTGCGTAGAGCCGGAGAAGGGCATGGCTATCCTCAGAGACATTCATCAAGGCGAATGTGGCCACCATGCCGCCTCCAGAGCCCTAGTTGCCAAAGCTTTCCTCCATGGTTTCTTCTGGCCGACTGCTTTGGACGATGCCAAGGAGTTGGTCCGCAAGTGCAAGGGGTGTCAGCGTTTCAGCAACAAGCAGCACCTGCTGGCCTCAGCACTCAAGACCATCCCCATCACTTGGCCGTTTGCCGTATGGGGGCTGGATATGGTGGGCCCATTCAAAACAGCACGCGGCGGTATGACCCATCTGCTGGTTGCCGTGGACAAGTTCACAAAGTGCATTGAGGCGAGGCCAATCAAGAAGCTGAACGGTCCGACTACCATCACGTTCATCACCGACATCACCATCCGGTACGGCATCCCGCACAGCATCATCACCGACAACGGCATGAACTTTGCCAAAGACGCCTTGGCCCGTTTCTGCGCGATGCAGGGCATCCCACTGGACCTCGCGTCCGTTGCCCATCCGCAGTCAAACGGCCAAGTGGAGCGAGCAAATGGCCTCATCCTGTCCGGCATCAAGCCCTGGTTGGTCGAGCCACTGGAGCGCTCGGCCAGTTGCTGGATCGAGGAGCTGCCGTCCGTCCTTTGGAGTCTCCAGACCACGACGAATCGATCAACCGGATTCACGCCCTTCTTCCTCGTGTACGGGGCCGAGGCCGTCATCCCAACAGACATTGAGTTCAACTCGCCTCGCGTCACCATGTACACGGAGGCGGAAGCCAAGGAGGCGCGAGAAGACTGCGTCGACCTACTCGAAGAGGCCCGGCTGCTAGCACTCAGCCGGTCCGCCATCTACCAGCAGAGTCTATGCCGCTACCACAACAAAAAGATCAAGCCGCGTGCTTTCCGCGAGGGCGACCTTGTGCTCCGGCTGATCTAGCGAACAGCCGGCCAGCACAAGCTCTCGGCTCCTTGGGAGGGGCCTTTCAACATCAGCAAGGCCCTGGGCAACGACTCCTACTACCTCATCAACGCACAGAAGCCCGGGGCACGCAAGAGAGACAATGCCGGCCAAGAGTCGGAGCGCCCGTGGAACGTGAACCTTCTCCGCCCAATTTACAGTTGATGTAGTGTATGTACCACGCTATCTTTTGTATTAAACAAAGACAACAGGTCCCCCGAGGCGCACTCGGGGGCTACCTTTTTATCTATATGATAAGCTTCAACTATGAATGAGTTTTTTATTCCGCCCTGTCCGGGTCCGGCCAGCCAGCCCGGGGGCTCGCCGCCTTGACCTAAGTTGGCACCACCCAAAGTCGGCTAAGTAGTGTGCCGACGCCAAAGCCCTCTCTTTGTCCCAGCCACAGCTCGCAGTGCGACTGTCCGGCTGGCAAGAGCTAAAGGCCGGAAATGCTGTACACACGAAAAACGACTAAGGAAGAACGATGATTCAGGCCAAGCCGGCCTCTCGCCCCACCCGTCCGGCTGCTCAGCAGCCAGCCGGTCGGCTTCTCACTTGACTAGCTACGCTTTAAGCGGCTGAAGTAACTTGCCTATTCTAAATGGCCAAGTCCCTGACCCGGCCATAGACCGCAGCGTGGCTATCCGGCTGGCAGGGCGGCAGCCAAAGGAAGACGGCAAAAGAAAAAAGCCAAAGAAAGCAATGGCAAAATCGAGTCAGAACTCGGCAGAGCATGCAAGCATGTGGGAATAAATTCATTTACATTGCAAAAGGCTAGAGGCCGGCATTCATCAAGGTTTAAAATACACCCCCAGTGGGTGGAACTGCGCATAACCAACTTGTTGTTGAGCATAAGACAGAAAAACTTAAAGAAATAAGGGCCGCCTAAGCCGGAGGCACTATGGGTTGCTCGGACGAGTCGGCGGTGGCGGTGGCACCGGTTGGCGGGGCCTCCGGCTGGTCGGTCTCGGGCTGGTTCCGGCTGGTCACTCCGTCATCTGGCGCGTCACCATCGCCTTCCTCGCCCTCGTCCTCCTTCGTGGCCTCGTTGCTGGAGGCGATCTCCTCCACCGGGTCCTCCCCCTCGTCCGGGTTCAGCCCGAACCAAGATGGCGGCACCTCGATGCCGTCGTCCGCCCGCTCCGGGACGAAGACGCCAACGTCGGCATAGTCGGCAAGGGCTACGGCGCGAATGGCGATCGCTCTGGCGTCACCTCCTGGCTGAAGGTGGCCAGCTGCGCCGGGCTCACGCCCGGGTACCACGCCTTCATGAACTCCAGTGTCACCCTAGCACCGGCCCGCACGGCGGCACTCTTCCAGGCGTTGAGCCACTCTCCAGCTACCTCCAACCAGTCGGCAGTCTGACTGGGAGTCTGGGGCACCTGCGCACCCGGCCAAAGCCCTTCCAAGACCTGGGACCCGGCGCGCTGAAATTGGCGGAGCAGCCGGCGGACCGGTGCAAGGCGTAGCTGGACGGCCCGAAACTGTTCGCCTAAAGTCCGAGGCCGGTCCGGCGCAATCTCCTCGCCCACTTGCCTCGATCGCCTGGGCGATGACGCCGGCGTGGTCTGGGAAGTACTCTGCATAAAAAGAAAACAAAGGAATAAGAGACCGACTCCCAGCAACAACCGGCGCCTCCAAGCAAGAAAGAAAAGTTACCTTCGAGCATGCCCTCGATCACCTCATAACCTTCTGACAGTAGCTTCTCCCTCTCGGCCCAGTCCAAGCGCTGAGACTCGAACTCGGCCTTGAGGAGCGCCTCCCCGTCCTTCAGCTGTCGGACCTGTTCCACGTGCCAAGCCGCCTGGTCAACCAGCTCCTTCTCGAGCCGATTGCGCTCCGCGGCCGCCTGGCTGCGCTCCAGTTCCTTGGCCTGAAGCTGGCTCTCGAGCTCGTGCACACGGTCCCGCAGTTGGGCGGCGACCTCTGCAAAGGCAAAGCAGAATCATCTGCGATAGCATCAACAAATACAAGAAGTCGCCGGAAGATCCGGCCCGACTGCTCAGCAGTCGGCCCGAATCTTGGGGGCTACACCTAGCGGGTGCGCTTGCGCGCCCCCACTGAAAGCCGACCTGCGTACCTTGGCTCTTCTTCAACTCGGCGGTCCGGTTAGCAAGTGCCTGGTTCTGGGAGTTGAAGGCGGCCGCGCGTAGGTTGTGGTAGTCCTACGGCAATCACGAACATCTCAGCATCCAGAAACACGCCTAGAAGTTTCAACCTACCTGCTCAGCTGCCGGCTTGGAACTCGGGGGCTACACCCAATGGGTGCGCTGGCGCGCCCCCATTGAAGATCAACAAAATAAAAAACAAGATCAAGAACATACTCGGACAGACGTCTGCATCGCCATCATCTGGCTCCTCGCCTTCAGGAGGGTGGCGCCGTGGGAAGAAAACTTGTCGAGGACGTCCTGCACCGCGAGGTTCAGGGCGGCCGGGCTGGCTCCTGGTGCCCAACAAGGCGGAGCAGAGCTCGTGGCTTCGGTATCGGCTCCCGGCGAGCTCGCGGCCCCGACCTCTACCGGCCTTGGCGCGGAGGCCGCCCGCGACGGGCGTAGGCGCGCGGAGGCGCGAGTTGTCAGGGCATGGCTCGTCGCCAACCCGGCGCCGGCCAAAGGCCCCTCCGGCCCTTAGGGATGGCCGCCTCCCCGCTCGCCAGCACCCGGCGCCCGCTGGACTAGCTCCGCCTCCGGCCGACGGGGCCGGTCGCCCCCTGCTCTGTGGTCGTCTGGTCGGCTCCGGCTGTTCCAGCCGGCACCTGAATCTCCACCACCGACGGCTCCGGCTGCTCGAGGTTGGCAGCCTCCGGGATCTCGCCACCAGCCGGATCCTCCACGGCCTTGGCGTCGGCCTCCGCCTACGCCTTGGTCGCCACCTCCGCCTCCACCTGCGCCGCGGCCTGGGCCTTCACCTGTGCCGACGCGGCAGCCTGGGCATCGGCCTCCGCCCGCGCTGTGGCCTCCCGCTCCTCCTGCGCCTCCCGCGTGTTCCTCTCCGTCGCCTCCCGAAGGGCGGCTGCCGGGTCCACATGCCAGGCCTCCTCAGAGCCACCTGCTGATTCGATCAGTGAGGCGGACAGAGCCCGCGATATGGAAAGGGGATCCCTGCGCGGCAAATCAAGCAAGGATAAGAAGCTTGCGAGAAAGAAATAATCAAGACAGTACGCACTTACCCGGACACCATTGGGCGCTCCTTCAGGCCCCGCCGGGTGGCGGCCGCCTTCGCGGCCTCTTGCCGCTTGGTTGCGGCTGTCGACTTGGCCTTCTTGGGCGGCTTTCTGCCAAACATCCCCTCGGCGCGGTGTTTGGGTGCGCCGGGCGCACCAGTCGGTGCTCCGCCTGTCGGCCGCGCCGTCGAGGAACCGGCGCCTGCCCTGTCGGCGCCTTCGGGGCGGTGTTGTCCGTCGCTGTCTTCGTCATCGTCCGGCCAATCCCAGACATCGCCGCCTCCCCAAGTGGCGTCGTCGTCACCTTCGTCCTCCAACGCGGCCGCCCCCAGCTCGGGGTCGCCCTCGTCGCTCACCTCATGGTTCGCCATCCATTGGTGGCTCGGAGCCGGCGCGCCGCCTGCTGCCTGGCCAGGAAAGCGCTGCATCATGTCCGGGTGGTCAGGTCGGTTGAAGAGCACGGCGTGAGCAAAGAAGGGGGACCAGATACTAACTAGTGGTGGCGGATTGGCGCGGCTGTACGGCTCCTTGCCGAATCTCCACTCAGTCTCGCTGAGCTTGCTGTCGGAGAAATAGTTGACATGGCGGACCACCTCCATAGTCGGCAGCTCCTTGGTTGACATCCGGCATGGATCTCGGCGGCCACTCATGTCGCTGATCACATGAGGCCGGCCTTGGAGGGGCGACACCCGACGTTGGACGAAGGCGGCCAACAAGTCTGATGCCTTGAGGCCCTCCGAGTCCGTCATCTCCTGCAGCCGACTTAGGACATTGTTGATAGCACCCGGCAATGGCCTGGCGGGCTGCTGGCCCCAGTTGTTCTGTGGCTCGGGTGGTGGGCCGGCTGCGTAAGCCGGCAAGTTGATGTAGTCGCGTGTCGGGTGGAGATTGCGCACGTAAAAGTACGACTTCTGCCACAGCTTCGCCGATTCCAGTAGGGCGATAGCTGGGAAGCGGGTCCCGGACCCAGTGCACCACACGGCAACGCATGCGCCGCACTGGGCCGGCTCGCCTTTGGCTTGGGTGCCGAGTTTGAGGTAGAAGAACCTGCCCCACAACTCGAGTGTGGGCAGGACGCCAAGGTAACCTTCGCAAAATGTCACGAAGGCGGAGAGAAGGACCACCGTGTTGGGCATGAGGTGGTGAGGTTGAAGATGGTAGAAAGTGAGGAAGGCATGGAGGAAGCCGCTCGCCGTCCCTCGGCGCCGGCGTGATCTCCTTCGCGTCGGGAAGGCGCGCTCCCACGCACGCCTCGTTAGGCATCCGTCATGTCGCGCGAAGGAACTCGATGTGCCCCTCGTGGATGTTGGAGCCGTCCCACTCACCGCGCGCCATGTCCCGCGGTGGTTTGGTAGTGGTGCGATGAGGCTGGGCAGCGGTGGAGTCGCTACGGCGCTTCGACGAAGCGTGGCGGAGCAGTGCGGCGGCGGTGAGGAGGCACGGAGCAGAGGAGCAAGAAGAAGAAGAAGAAGAGGATGGAGGGGGCGCGCTTGCGTCTGGCCGCCCCTCCACCCCCATTTATATGGCGGCAACGGCGGAGCCGAGGCGACGCCTAGTGGGGGGCATGGGGATTACCTGCGCCCACGCCCTGCATGACCCCGCAAATCCCGCGCTATCATGGCGCCCGTTTAATTCGCCCCGGAAGGGAAACCATCCACCTCGGCCGGAGCAGGTCCGCGCGCGCCGAGGCCGTGTAGTGGTGGGCCCAAGCCCGCGGCGACGTCCCGTCGCGCGCGTGGGCTGGCAGGCCGGCCTAGTCTGCTGGCGATGCATGGCGAGCGAGCAACGGGCGGCAAGCGCGCCGCCGGTGGTATACCACCCGGCACCCGCCACGGCAATTCAAATCCGACAGGCGGCCGGCTTCGCCTTGGCCGGTTCCTAGCAGGCGGCTCCTTCAAGCCGGACGAAGCAAAAGCACAAGATCTCTCGGAGGAGGAAACTGCTGAGGCACCCCGGTGTTGAGCCGTGGCGCCTCACCAGCTTCGGGGACTACTGTCGTGGGGATAGACCACGGGTAGCCTCATCCACACCCCTTAGCATTTCAAGACATCGGGGCTAGCAAACCCCTCACGTCTTCCAAACACGCGGCCGGCTCCTTGGGTCAGCTGGGCCCTAGCGGCCGGCTCCCAGAAGAAGGAGCACTCTTAGGAGGCGGCTTCGGGGGAGGCCGGCTCCTAGCAGACGGCCCCTCCTCCCCTCGGAGTCTGCACTCACTTGCTCTGACGAGATGGAGCATGGTTACAGGGCCACCCTCTCCCCCAAATCCCAGAGGGGCATGGCTACAGTGCGAGCAGACCAAGCGGTCACCTACCTGCCAGGCGCAGGACTGTAGCCATGCGACCCTCAGCATGGCCCTCGTCGGCAAGGGCCATGCTACAACAAAAGGCAATCAGTACGGCCCGCGGGCGATGGGCCCTACCTGTCCGTGAGCCCCCAGAAGACGGCGCCTTCCTGGAAGGCGGCTTCGGGGGCGGGCCAGCCTCCAGCAGGCGGCCCTCCCCTTCCCTTGAAGTCCGCACTCACCTGCTCCGACGAGATGGAGCATGGCTACAGTGTGCGCTGACCAAGCGGCCACCAACCCGTCTGACTGCGGGACTGTAGCCATACGACTCCTGACGAGGCCTCCGTCATCAAGTACAAAGCCACAGCCAAAGGCAATCAGCATGGCCCGCAGGCGGCGGGCCCTACTTGTCAGCCAGATTCTCGGCAGCTGGCGGGGCCCACCAAGCGGCGGGCCCCAGCAGTCGGCGGAGAACCCGGCGACCTTAGACACTGATGTCCGGGTCCTACACCCAGACGTATTACCATTGTACCCCTGGGGGGTTGGCCTATAAAACCCCCTAGGACTCACCCATGCAAAGGGTTCAGCCCTCATTCCACCATATACCATAGCTAGGAGAAGAGAGCTAGCCTTGCCCTTCTTCCTCCTCTAGCAACACAGCTCAAGGAGCAACCTTGTACACCATTTGATCATAGTCATCATGCGGAGACCCCGCAGAGAAGGACTAGGGGTGTTATCTCCCCGGAGAGCCCCGAGCCTGGGTACGTCTCGTGTGCGATCAAGCTCGTGCTCACTCCCGCTTCCAGGGCCCGACGACGTCCTCTTGGCTCCACCCATGATAAGCCACCCCCTGGCATCTAACGTGAGAATACCATGACAGTCCGACCACTTTGGGTCTATTGTATGCAGCCTTTCCCTACATTTCTGTAAGAGCCTGTTTCCAGGTAGTACTCATAATAATATTGTAACACCCCTGTGTAATAGCCATGATGATCAGCTGCTAATAATGCCAAGTCATTTGGGTTAATTATTCAATCCAAATTCAAATCTGAAAATCGATTTATATTTCAAAGTGCAAGTTGAAGTTGATCAAACTCTGCTGGAGAAATGTTATTTAATTAGCAAATAATCCAGTGGTCATGACAAAATCATAATCATTATTTTTGGAGATAGCTAAGTGAGTGAAACAACATGGAACAGCACCCGAAACAGATTATTTAAATCTATTTAAAATGATATCAAATTCAAATGGATTCCAAAACTGTCCAAACCACTTTTTGGTGGAAGAGAATATTGCATTGCAATATTTGGGACAACCCTCATATTTTACAAAATTGTTAAAGTGCCCTGATCATTTTGAAACAGAAAAGATTAAAAGAAAAAGAGAAACAGAAACAGAAAATTAAAAGCGAGGCACTGAGCACTGGGCCTTAGTGCATAGTGCCCCGGACGCGGCCCAGCTGGCCCAGCCCAGCGCGGCCGTCGTCTTCATCGTGTGCTGTCGCGCGCGCGCGCCGACACGGCGGCAGCCGCCGCGCGTCGGCCATCCGCGGCGCCCCGGCAAGGATAAGAGCGGCCGAGCCCCTGGCTCAAACCCTAACCCCACAGACCTCTCCCCCTCGCGCGCCGTTCCCCCTTTTCCCCACCAGATCCGGCGCCCGAACGCCGCCGTCGCCGCGCGTCTGCACAGCCGTGGCCACCGGCATCCTCGAGCTTCTCCGACGAGTCCAAGCGATTCGCAGACGTCCACTCCTCCGTCCCCGCTCATCAGCTGGAGCAGGGAAGGTCGTCCTCACCGTCTTCGGCCACTTCCCCATCTCCGGCCACCGCGTCGAATTCCGGCGCCCTCGACCTCCTCTGCAGCTACTAAACCTCCGAGGGCCTTCGGCGTGCTGCACGGTGAGCTACCCGTCCTCCGCTCCCCTGCGTTCATCTCTACGCGCGCCGTAGCTAGCTGTTCCCGAGCCCGTGCTCTGGTTGCCGCCGGTGAGCTCGGTGCCGTCGATGTGGCCCTCGTCAACGCCAACCGAGGTCAACGTTGAGCTCCTGGTGCTCCCAGGAGCCCGGCGAGCTCGAGCCCGAGCCTCACGTGCGTCCTAACGCCGTCTCCCCGATCTCCCGAACTCCACCGCCGACAAACCTCGTCGCCGGCCCAGCCCCGGCCATCCCCTGGTCCGGCAAGTGCCCCAGCTCGATGCGCGAGATCACCAGCTAGCGAACGCACCTAAGCACAGCTCGAACAGAGCTCTGTAGCTCGATTCCGGCCAACTCCGGCGACCAACCGCCGCGGGAATGGCTCGCCGGAGCTACTCCGGTGCCCGCCGGCGTGGTCAGCCCGGGGCCACTCCCTGGGTCACTGACCCGTGGGCCCCAGGGGCCCGACCGGCCAGCTGACCGGTCAGCCCTGCTGACTGGACCGGCCCAGTCGCTGACACGCGGGCCCCACCTCCCTGTTAATCTGATTAAAACGTTTTAGAAATAAAAATAAATTAATTACCCTAATGAGTCTATGACATGTGGGACCAGAAGCCTAATTAATCTAAATAGATTAGTTTAAGTCTCTGTTAAAGAAACAGAGGCTGACATGTGGGTCCCACTGGACCCACATGTCAGGTTTGACCCTGGTCAGCCGCCTGTTGACTGCTGACGTCAGCAGCACGTCATGCTGACGTCATATTTCATTTTTGTTAATTAAATAAATCCAAAAATTCAAATAAACTTTAAAAATTAATAACTTTTAAACCGTAGCTCGGATCAAAAAAGTTAAAACATGAAAGTTGCTCAGAACGACGAGCCGAATCTGATCGTGCCGTCTGTTTCTCCATCAGAACCCCCTACGTAGAAGAACTCGTAACTCCGGACCCGAATCCGGTAGATGAATAGTGCACACACGTCGGATATTAAATTCCAGAATAATTCTAAAAATAACTAAAATGACTTAGATGCATAATTAGGCAACCTTGCACTGCATCATAGCATCACACGCACCGTATTGCATTTGTTTGCATTATGTTTACCTGTTTCTTCCCCCTCTTCTCTCTCGGTAGACCCCGACATTGACATAGCTCCCGAGGCAGACACCGCACAGGAGTACGACTACGTCCCCGACGATACCACCGAAGACCTTGCCCTTGCCCCTGAGCAAACAGGCAAGCACCCCCATTTTGAGCATGCCTATATCGCCTATTCTCTTCTCTCTTATGCTTGCATTAGAATTGCTACTGCTACTGTTTTCCTATATCTGCTGCATAGCCTGTTTATTGTAACCTACCTTGTTACCTTGCTAGTTATCCTAGACTACTTGTTATAACTGGGTAGAGACACGACAGAGACCCCCACTTGATCCCGACTGCCCTGCTGGATATCAGAAGATCCGATCACCGGGATTGAAGACCAGACCCTGACACGACACATCACTTCCCCCTTAGTTGCCGACACTACTGGGTTATCGTAGAGTGCCGAGGGTGATACCTCGTCAGCACTGCTGATGTTGACCTTGTAGGTTAGTTACTCGGACGTGGTAAGCGAGGGTGACTCCTCCTACACCACCCCCGATAACGACGTCGTCGCGCAACTCCTCAAGGTGGACCTCGAGGGTGATTCCTCCTTCGTTCACCTTGATGATAACATCGAGCGGGAATTCCATCGAGGGTGATTCCTCAGGGTTCCCTTCGGTGTCAGACACACAGTTACTATTGATGAGTGGACTTGCACTAAATCATGATACTAAAGACGGGTCGGCCCTGAGGGGTACCCGCGCGAGCTTAACGCGAAGTGATGTGGAGTCGGGTTGACCTGGATGGTGCCCGCGAGATAACTACGAGGCGTGGCCGGGCATTCTTAGCCCTTGCCACAAGTCCTCGAGACGGGGCGACGGGGTCACATCGATCGTGAGTCTCTGCTCGTTTCCGCGCGCTCCTAATCCACTTCGGTTTGGATATTTGATCCGAGGGGCCTCTGGTCCGATAGCACTAACCATCACGTGGGCATAGTATGGGCGTTCTGCGTCGTATACTTCAGCCGGAGCTTAATGGACGTCAGCGACTGAGCGGCGCGCGCTGAATTGGACTGGGAACGCAATCGCGCTTGTATAAGGGGTTGCTAGGTCTGCTTTCAGCCGCGTACGCAACGTGCAGGAGTTCCCGGGGCGAAGGCCCAAGACCCCTGGGCGCATAGGTTTAGTCCGGCGTGCTGACCTCCCTGTTAGGTATTCGGTCGGGTTGCGGCGTGTTGCTTAGCCGAGGCCGGGCATGACCCAGAAAAGTGTGTCCGGCCGGAGTTAAGCAAGCGTGGTGGGTAAGTTGGTGCACCCCTGCAGGGAAGAAACTTCTATCGATAGCCTGTCCTACGGTAACGGACACTCGGAGTTGTATCCCGATCGGTACAACTAGAACAAGTGATGAGAACTGGATAGTACGGCTCTGGGATTGCTTTCTCGCTGGGAGTCGAGAAAGGATCTCAGGCTGAGGTTGATGATACTACCTTACTACTTTACATTACGTTGATCTGCTCTCTTCTCATGCTGAAAGACTGTTGAAGATGCTAGTCTTCGATAGGACTAGGCTTTCCCCTCTATTTTGGCATTTTTGCAGCCTAGTCCACTGATACAGCCCCCTTTTGAAAATGTTGCATATGTAGTGTAGATCCTTGCTTGCTGAGTACTTCGGATGAGTACTCACGTTTGCTTTATTTTCTTTTTCCCCCATATATTCGTTTGATGCCACCAGACGTCGGAGCCCCTGAGCCAGATGCCCCAGTCGACGACCACTACTACTACCCGCCTGGCGAGTACTACTACTACGAGGTGCCACCTGACGACCAGGAGTAGGATCGGAGGGTCCAGGGCAGGAGGCCTACGCCTTTCGATCGTAGCTTTTATTTTACCCCGCCTCTGTGAAGGCCTATCTTTCTCTCTCTTTCTGTAATATATCTGTACTCAGATATCTGATGCTTCCGCTGACGCTTGTATGCCATCGAGCTATGTATTCGAGCCCTCGAGGCCCTGGCTTGTGATATTAAGCTTGTATGACCTTATTTATGTTTTAGAGTTGTGTTGTGATATCGTCAAGTGAGTCCTTAGGCTTGATCGTGCGCATTTGCGTGTATGATTAGTGCACGATTAAGCCGGGGGCGTCACAAATATGCAGAGAAATTCTTAGCAGTTTTGTGCACATAGTGATTTGAAGAATAATGCACATATTCATCAGATCGCTGTTTGTTTTCTTGCATTGATGCGTTTGTACGAGCATGAGTTGGCCTGTGTCCATTTGACGACTTTGGTCCAAGTGAAGAATTTGCCCTGGGGTAGTTCCTCTTCTTCGATGGTGTCATGATGACATTCACCTGAAGATTTTGAAGAACACTTTTGAGCACCCAGATATTCTTCATTGGGGGACCATTCCTGCAGTTAGTACCAACAAATCTAGCAAATACTTCACCTTTCTGATTTTTGAACAGCTTATAGTTGGAGTCAAATGACTCATCAGAAGAATGTGGAGTATCACAGTTATAGCCAGATAGAGTGGATGGATCAACTAGAGGTCCTTTTGCAGCAACCCATGTGGTTTTGGGATACTACTCAGGTTTCCAGTATGATCCATCTGCATTTAGCTTTCTCTCAAAAGCAATACCCTCTTTCCTATGGTTTCTGTTCAGAATCTGCTTCTTGAGCACACCACAAAGAGTTTGGTGCCCTTTGAGGCTTTTGCACATGCCTGTGACATACAATTCCTTCAGACCTGGATTTTCGTGAGTAACACTTGTGGTCTCCTCAGATGAGGAGATTGAAACCACAGAGAAATTTGAAGAAATAGCAGCAGTTGAAGCATTTGAACATTCAGCTGAAGAATTTGCATTATCACGTTCAAGGCATTTTAAGCATGGAGCGACAAATTCTTCCTGAGAAGCGCTGATCTGTTGAGAGAGTAATGAATCATTGTCTTTCTGAATATCATCATGAGAAGCTCTTAGCTTTTCGAGTTCTTGCTTCCTTTGAAGAAATTCATACGACAACCTCTCATGTGTAGCTGAGAGGGCCACATGACGACTTTCAAGTTCATCATACCGTGACTTTAGGCGTCTGAGTTCCTCAGACAGGGCTTGACTTCGATCCATTTCCTCATCTAACAGATCATCACTTTTGTCTAGCAATTTTTGAATCTTCTCCATAGCATTTTGTTGTTTAGTTGCAATTTTAGCAAGTTTCTTATAGCTAGGTTTTGCTTCACATTCAGAGTCATCATCACTTGAGGTATTAAAGTAAGCTTCTCGTGAGGTTACCTTGGTGCCCCTTGCCATGAAGCAGTAGGTGGGAGTGTAGTCATCAACACAGTCTTCAGTGTTGGTGGAGTCACCTTTTTCTTCATGGTCGAAGATAGACTTGCTGACGAACTCCGTAGCGAGGGCCAAGCTTGCAACCCCAGAGTCTGATTCTTCGTCAACTTCCTCAGATTCTTCCTCAGAATCCATTTCCTTCCCAATGAAAGCACGAGCCTTGATGGAGGTACTTTTCTTCTTTGATGAGTACTTTGATAAAGATTTTGATGACTTTTTCTTCTTGTCATCAGAGTCGTCATTCTTGCTAGACCTTTTCTTCTTTGAGCCCTTTTTCCAGAGAGGACAATCAGCGATGTAATGACCAGCCTTTTTGCACTTGTGACACGTTCTTTTATCGTAGTCTCGAGCAGAAGCTTCAGTGTTCTTTGAGTCGTACTTTGAAGATCTTCCGAAGCGGTTCCTCTTGGAGAACTTCTGAAACTTCCTCACAAGCATAGCCAGTTCTCTCTCAATTTCCTCAGTGCCATCAGTGCTACATTCTAACGCTTCTTCTTCTTCTTCCTCGGATGAAGAAATTGCCTTGGCTTTAGCCTTCGCCTTCAAAGCACGAGATCGTCCATAGCTGGGACCATACATATCTCTATTCTCAGCTTGCTGAAATTCATGAGTATTGACTATCTCAAGAATATTGGCTGGATCAAGTGACTTGTAATCTGGACGCTCTTTAATCATTAGGGCCAAAATGTCAAAGGAGTTGTCAAGAGATCTCAGCAATTTCTTCACCACCTCATGGTCAGTGATGTCAGCAGCACCAAGTGCTTGAAGCTCATTGGAGATATCAGTGAGGCGATCGAAAGTTTGGTGAACATTTTCATTGTCGAGTCTTCTGAAGCGGTTGAAGAGATTGCGGAGCACATCAATATGTGAGTCACGTTGAGTGGAAACGTCTTCATTGACCTTGGAAAGCCTATCCCAGATAAGCTTCGTTGTTTCCAGAGCACTTACTTGGCCATACTGTCCTTTGTTGAGATGTCCACATATGATGTTCTTCCTTTGAGAGTCGAGTTGCTTGAATCTCTTCACATCAACAGCATTGATGCTTGAGGCAACAGTGGGGACGCCGTTCTCAACGACGAACCAGAGATTGTTGTCAATTGCCTCAAGATGCATGCGCATCTTGTTCTTCCAATAAGGATAGTCAGTGCCATCGAAGATAGGGCACGTAGCAGAAACCTTGATCATACCTGCGGTCGACATAACTAAAACTCCAGGTGGTTAAACCAAAATCACACAGAATAAGGGAGTACCTTGCTCTGATACCAATTGAAAGCGCAGGTTTTCTTCGAGGGGAGTGAATGGGAGATTTTTAGAAATTCGTCAAACTCTGAAGACTTTGACGAAGATCAGAGTGAAGAAATAGAAACGCAACGGAAACTAAGTCGTCACAGAATTAGAGCACATGCAATCAGGATATCTAAGAGTGAAAACATGCAATCATACAATCATACACGCATGAATATGAACTGAAGAAATGAAAGATAGCGTGATGAAATACTTTAGTTCAAATTCATCAGAGGATAGATCACAAATTCTTCAGCAGTGGAATAATGTAAGAGAGGGTTGAGGAATTCGAAACTAGGTTGGCTCGGTGAAGACAATGGAATTTGGTAGACCGGTTCCAGTTGTTGTATCAACTGTACATCTGGTTGAGGCAGCTGAGTTGCAACTCAGAGGACACACAGTCCTCACCGTATTCCTCTTAAGCTAAGGCCCGTAGACCTCGCCCAATCACTTGTGGTAAGTCTTCAAGGTAGACTTCCAAAATCTGCACAGACTAGTTCACCGGCAAACCACAATGACTCTTGGTGTACTCAGAACTTGACGCCTAACCGTCTGGAAGAATGACAGTCTTCAAAGGTAACAGGTATCAGATCACACAGATCAATCTCTTCAGTGATGCTCAATCACTTTGGCTCTGGGTTTTTCATCACTTAGGATTCTCTCAAAGTCGTCAGAGGATGGGTTGCTCTCTTATGACAAGTGTCAAGTTCCCTCAGAGCAGCCAACCAACAAGTGGTTGTGGGGGGGGGCAGCTATTTATAGCCAGGGCAACCCGACATGAATTGTCATAAATTCCCTTCTCTTATTCGACCGTTGTCAGGATAAGGATCCACTTGACAGCTGGCACGCGACGCAGCAATGGTCGGAATTTGAACTCTCAAATTCGTTGGGGCACTCAATTTCCTCACTTTTAGGCAGATCGCGCTGGCGAACTCCCAACTCCTAAGCCTTACTAAATTCGTCAGTGACCAGATGAACTTCGTCACTGTCGCTGGCAAATGCGTCAGCTGTACTGGAGATTTCCAAAGGCTTCACTTGAAGCGGCTTTTGTGTATGGGTTTGAATAGGTTTGAGCATCACTTTGGAAATGTGAAATATGTTTCACCTAGACCCCCTTTGATAGTACGGTTTTTCCTATGACTCAAATAAGGAGAAAAGAAACTACGAAAACAAAAATCTTCAAGCTTCAAAGTCTTCACATCAATTTCCTCAAAGGCCGTACCAATTTCATCACCAAATTCTTCACTTGAAGAAATCCATTTTTAGGGGTCGTCTTCCATGTGTTAAACCAAAACTTCAGGGACTATATTACCTGCGTATACTCACAAACACATTGGTTTCTCAATCTATTTGTCTTCAATACTCCAAAACCACTAAGGGGGCACTTGATGCACTTACAATACTGCCATGCCATATATAGCGGTTTACTCCTACTTAGTCTTCTCATCCAGATATTTCTCGTCTGCTAATCCAGCGTAAGAGCAAAAGCACCAAGCAGCCTATGGAGGACCCTACATAAATGGACCCAGAATATCTTGCCTCTGGGAAGACGACACCTCAGTCTGATTTTTATTCGTTTGGAATTAACATCTTACGCCTTATATATAACTAGAGAGGTGTGGCCAAGCCCATGCCGCTCCCAAGGCATCGTCATAGGGGTCCAGAATTTGAATCGATCATCAAATTTTCCTTCAAAAATGAAAAAAAGTATAACCTCCCAGCTAGTGGAACACCAAAGCTTATTCCCTCACAGTAGGTGCTATGATGAAATATATGCTGCTACCATGATTAACTAAAGTGTTAGTCATGGAGAAACCAAAATCTTTGGTTCTTGTCGGAGCCTCGCCGCCAGGCACGAACCAGCGAGGCATGGCTGCTCTCAGACGACCAAGAACTATAACCCGTCTTCCTCTGTGGCCGTTCGACGAAAGGTCATTTCATGATCTTCCGTGTAGCACTGAAATTTTCTAGATGGCGCGTGTAAAAGACATAGAGAGAATGTGACCATGTCAAGGTTTTAATTTTGTACAAATCAATTCAAATTTTGTACAAATGATTTCTTACACAAACATAGAGAGAATGTGAAATAATTTTTAGCAAAACAAAATGGCACACTATTGAATAAAAAGGGGGAAACACAATACCAACCAGTGGTATCCATGTCAAATTGACAGCAGGTTTATTAGGCTTAAAACAAAAATCATCAATTTACCAAAAGTAATAGCACCAGGACCTCTAATAATTAGATCCAGAAAATAGGTAACCAAATGATCACCATAAGAAGGAATTAATCATCAATACCAACACTCCGTATTTGCCAAAGAAAATGAAAGCTCAAAGGTAAGACAAATATCTTCACTAGCAGTTTCTAGACATAAATATCACCACGTTCGACTGAAATGAGTCTGCAATGCAAAGAATGGTCCTGTCTAGCCCACCATGAGTGTGCATTTCAACGGTGAGAATCATGTTGACACACAATCATGGCTGCCATGAATATTTCCCACATTTTACCTGAAAGCATGTCCAAATCTCTCCACCGAAGAATCATGTCCTCGCTCACATTTGCAAGTTTCCACTGGTTTGTACTTCAGATGATACGTGTCAATCAATTTGACCATTTTTTTCTCAGTGCAGAAGCTTCTTCCGGTGCATACCAGCCACTAGCACCACCCTGCAAAAGGGGGAGAAAATAAATGAGGCATGAGCATATGCACTGTAGGATCTCCCCTATAGTTTTCTTAAAAAAATTAAAATATATGGACAGGCCAGGCCAGCACACAAAACCTGAACAAGGGATTTCAATGAAACTGCTTTACTGACGCCTCTAATGATTCGCTCCATAGTATACAATGTTAAAAAAGCACAGTCGGGTCCGACCTGCTGTGGAACCTGGCAGTAAATGGCAATATCAAACTGAAGAACAACAAACCATCAAGCAAGTAATTTTGAATTTTCAAATGCAAGGCAGGACAGATGCCCATTCTATTGAGGAGAAAGCTGAATGAAAGTATTTATCTGAACTGGTTCCCTCTTAATACCATGGGAGACATCCAACACATTTTTTAAGAAGCTGTCAATAACATACTAGGTTTCAGACTACCACAAAACTCTGCACTATAGGTGCAATTGTTTTTTACTTAGGTGCTAAATGTTAGTTACCTTTCAGCGGTATCAAAAACAGAGGCTGGTTCGCGCGCTGTCAGTGAATCCATCAAGTAGATGGTGGTACTTGAACTTTTACTACCTTTAGGTCTATGTATGACAACCAGGCTCCAGTGTTGTCTGATCAATTGGAACATAAGAGAAGAACTTGATCAGCGGGATAATATTCTCAAAATGCTAACCGACAGTGGTCATTGATGTAATACAAAATAGAGATCAAAATTTCTTACCTGACTTTGTCAAACACAATGAGAAACGGGTACTTGATCCTATCTATTTTTAGACTATTACGCTTTTGTGCAGAATTTAACCATGATTTCTGCATAGGAAGAAACCAAGATACATTAGGTAGGAAATAGTTAGTGTCAAGGAGGCAACAGAGCTTGGAAATATATGAATGTTACCACATCTTCAAATTTCTGCTATTCTAACTTTGGCCAGAAAAATGTGTTGCAATTATGATACTGGCCGAATATATCACTTTCCAAACCAAGATATGGGAAACTTCTATCGAGATGCCTACAAGAGGTAAATATATCATCTGTTAAGAAAAAGGGCACAAAGAGGAATACGTTGCATTTCAAAAGAGCAATACTTACCAAGTGTACATGTCAATTACTCTGCAACTAGCAAAGCCCCCCACATATAAGGAATGAAGGTCTTCACAACAAAGAATGACTCTGTGAAGCATGTACTCATCATCAGTAGGATATCTAAATTCGGCAATCGAACCTTTATCGATTGACTAGACCAAGACGCTAGGAGCTTCATCTGCATTCGAACATTCATCGATTGACTGGACCAAGGCGTTGGGAGCTTCATCGGTTGGATGGACCAAGGCACATCTTCCTTTCACGTTGGGCTTTTCTTATTCATTCTCATGCGAGCATTGATAGCTTCATCGATTACAACTTCATCGAGTAACCCGATCACTTCAATGCATTTATGCAATGGTTCCCGCAAACCTAGTAGCTTACTTTTAAAATCAGGATTCTGGGACAGAGCGTAGCATGTAATATTTTCAATAATGGCAGCCTTAGCATCACTGGGCAAGTTGCACTCCTCTATCACTCTCTCCGCCTCTTTCGGAATAGCAGCTTCCTTAGCCACTACATAGTTACATGTTTCTTGATATAGGTTCTGGAAGCAACGACCATCCTCCACCTGAACAAGTAGAAAATATTAGTATTTCAAATATGTTGAAATATAGACAAAGAATATAGAAGAGGACATTTTTTTATATTTGACTTACCTGTTGTTTTAAATGCAATAACTTCAAGAATTCACCACCTTCAACCTCACTGTCCTCTTTGCCACTGTCCTTTCCTTCACTGCCCAGAAAGTGGCCCTGTCATCATCCGCCTCCTCAAAATCAACATTTTCAAAACCTTGGCCTGAATCGTAAATGTCTTCCATGTTGTAAGCCAAGTCTGTTCTATAACAACTACGACAGAGATCCTTGATCTGCAAACAATATCTAGCATTTTGCATTTCACATATGATAGTATGAAGGCAAAAAGTGCTAGAGTATGTAAGTCAGCACTCACAGGTAAAGTATCACATTTTCCCTCTAAACCATTTATCCAACTGAGATAGACATCTAATATATTCTGCATCCGTCAGAAATTTTCATCGTTTAACTTGGGCATGTTGGATGGAATATCTATTTTGTCCATATCTATCATGTCAAGGAAAATAACCTGTAGAGAAACTTGTGAAAATGTATGTAAGTTGACAAAATTTTGACAAGTAAAACCAGGTCAAGAATCATATAGAGGTTACTAGGTTACTTACAACCAGCAACAATGGAGATCCAATCAAACTTCTCGAATTATCTCGAACATCATCGATGCCCTTTACCAATAAGTCGACAATGAGGGCAGTCGGGTTCCACTTATCTATGTTATCAATATCTTCCACCATGTCGTTGAACCGTAGATCTAGATGCTCTTGAAAACTGGGAGGCAAGAGCCAAGTCAGTATGGCATACTTGTAGACCTTTAAGGTGCGTTTCCTCTTGTTTCTGCAACCCCGAAGTTGCAGATAGTACTTGTTCATGCACCTACAACCAACATCTATTCCCCTCTTACCCTTCTTTCTATGTTTGCTATCACCGAATTTTGAAACATCAAATATCAACCCTTTGTTCATTACCCCAAGCGCCTTAGCTGCAGCCTCATATAAATCAATGACTACCGAGTTATTTTTGTCCCCCAACATTAATTTGCAGTTGGTAGTGTCAACTCTGCTTACCAGCCACCAAGCCAGAGGATCATATAATTTCTTATCAAACTATATTTTTAGGGTGTTACCAAATGAAAAACAAATCAACATGTGAAGGATCGTCGTTCTTGTGGCACGGAATGAAATGTGCCATTTCTGAGAACCTATCAACCATAACAAAAACTGAATCCCTCCCCCTCTTAGTCCTAGGTACTCCTAAAACAAAGTCCTTGCTAATATGTTCCCAAGGAGCACTTTGAACAGGTAGGGGAGTATATAAACCATGGGGGTTCAGTTTAGACTTAGCTTTGTGGCATGTGATGCATCGCTGCACAAATCTCTCAATGTCCTTCCTCATCTTTGGCAAATTAAAATGATCAGCCAACAGCTCATATGTCTTCTTGCGACCAAAGTCTCTCATTAATCTACCTGCATGCTAGGTAACACCCTATAGTTCGAGACTAGGTAACACCCTAAAAATACAGTCCGAGAAGAAATTATATGATCCTCTGGCTAGGTGGCTGGTAAGCAGAGTTGACACTGCCAATCGCAAATTAATTTTGGGGGACAAGAAGAACCCGGTAGTCATTGATTTATATGAGGCTGTAGCTAAGGCGTTTGGGGTAATAAACAAAGGGTTGATATTTGATGTTTCAAAATTCGGTGATAGCAAACACAGTAACAAGGGCAAGAGGGGAATAGATGTTGGTTGTAGGTGGATGAACAAGTACTGTCTGCAACTTCGGGGCTGCAGAAACAAGAGGAAACGCACCTTAAAGGTCTACATGTATGCCATACTAACTTGGCTCTTGGCCCCCAGTTCTCAAGAGCGTATAGATCTACGATTCTACGACATGGTGGAAGATATTGATAACATAGACAAGTGGAACCTGACTGCCCTCATTGTCGACCTATTGGTAAAGGGCATCGATGATGTTCGAGATAATTCGGGAAGTTTGATTGGATCTCCATTATTGTTGTTTGTAAGTAACCTACTAACCTCTATATGATTCATGACTTGGCTTTTACTTGTCAATATTTTGTCAACTTACATACGTTTTCACATGTTTCTCTACAGGTTATTTTCCTTGACATGATAGATATGGACAAAATAGATATTCCATCCAACATGCCCAAGTTAAACGATGAAAATTTCCCACGGGTGCAGAATATATTAGATGTCCATCTCAGTTGGATAAATGGTTTGGAGAGAAAATGGGATAGTTTACCTGTGAGTGCTGACTTACATACTCTAGCATTTTTTTGCCTTCATACTAGCATATGTGAAATGCTTGATATTGTTTGCAGATCAAGGATCTCTGTCGTAGTTGTTATAGAACAGACTTGGCTTACAACATGGAAGACAATTATGATTCAGGCCAAGGTTTTGAAAATATTGATGATTTTGAGGAGGCGGATGATGACAGGGGCCACTTTCAGGGCAGTGAAGGAAAGGACAGTGGCAAAGAGGACAGTGATGTTGAAGGTGACGAATCCTCGAAGTTATTGCATTTAAAACAGCAGGTAAGTCAAATAGAAAAATGTCCTCTTCTATATTCCTTGTCTATATTTCAACATATTTGAAATACTAATATTTTCTACATGTTCACGTGAAGGATGGTCATTGCTTCCAAAATCTATATCAAGAAACATTTAACTATGTAGTGGTTAAGGAAGCTGCTATTCTGAAAGAGGTGGAGAGAGTGATAGAAGAGTGCGACTTGGCCAGTGATGCCAAGTCTCCATTATTGAAAACATTACACGCTATGCTCTGTCCCAGAATCATGATTTTCAAAGTAAGCTACTAGGTTTGCGTGAACCATTACATAAATGCCTTGATGATCGGGTTACTCGATGAAGTTGTCAATGCTCGCATGAGAATGAACAATAAAAAGCCCAAAGTGAAAGAAAGACGTGCCTTGGTCCAGCCAACCGATGAAGCTCCCAGCGCCTTGGTCCAGTCAACGATGAAGGTTCGATTGTCGATGAAGCTCCTGGCGCCTTGGTCCAGTCAACCGATGAAGGTTTGATTGTCGAATTCAGATATCCTGCTGACATAAGTACAAGGTTCACAGAGTCACTCTTTGTTGTGAAGACCTTCATTCCTTATATGTGGGGGGCTTTGCTAGTTACAGAGTAATTGACATGTACACTTAGTAAGTATTGCTCTTTTGAGATGCAGTGTATTCCTCTTTGTGCCCTTTTTATTAACAGCTGGTCTATTTACCTCTTCTAGGCATCTCGATAGAAGTTTCCCATATCTTGGTTTGGAAAGTGATATATTCGGCCAGTGGGCTAGACAGGACCATTCTTTGCATTGCAGACTCATACCAGTCAAACGTGGCGATATTTATGTCTAGAAACTGCTAGTGAAGATATTTGTCTTACCTTTGATCTTTCATTTTCTTTTGGCAAATACGGAGTGTTGGTATTGATGATTAATACCATCTTATGGTGATCATTTGGTTACCTATTTTCTGGATCTAATTATTAGAGGTCCTGGTGCTATTACTTTTGGTAAATTGATGATTTTTGTTTTAATCCTAATAAACCTGTTGTCATTTCGATACGGATACCACTGGTTGGTATTGTGTTTCCCCTCTTTTATTCAATAGTATGCCATTTTCTTTTGCTGAAAATTATTTCACATTCTCTCTATGTTTGTGTAATAAATCATTTGTACAAAATTTGAATTAATTTGTTCAAAATTAAAACCTTCACATGGTCACATTCTCTCTATGTCTTTTACACGTGCCATCTAGAAAATTTTAGTGCTACACGGAAGATCATGAAATGACCTCTCGTCCAACGGCCGCAAAGGAAGACTGGTTATAGTTCTTGGCCGGCCGAGAGCAGCCATGCCTCACTGGTTCGTGCATGGCGGCGAGGCCCCGACAAGAACCAAAGATTTTGGTTTCTCCGTGACTAACACTTTAGTTAATCATGGTAGCAGCACATATTTCATCATAGCACCTACTGCGAGGGAATAAGCTTTGGTGTTCCACTAGCTGGGAGGTTATACGTTTTTCCTTTTTTAAGGAAAATTTGATGCTCGTTTCAAATTCTGGTCCCCCTATGACGATGCATTGGGAGCAACATGGGCTTGGCCACACCTCTCCGGTTATAAGGCGCAAGATGACAATTCCAAACGGATAAAAGTCAGACTGAGGTGTCATCTTCCCAGAGGCAAGATATTCCGGGTCCATTTATGTAGGGTCCTCCTTAGGCTACTTGGTGCTTTTGCTCTTAGGCTGGATTAGCAGACGAGAAATATCTGGATGAGAAGACCAAGTAGGAGTAAACCGCTATAGATGGCATGGCCGTATCTATTCGACATGGTGTCTACTATTTTTTGTCAAAAGAACATGTGTGCATCAGTGCAACTTTAAGGTCGTGCCGAGGACTTACAAAATCTCATTAAATTCATGAAGACATGCACCAGAGACCGTCTGACATCTTCTTAATTGCAGTTTGCACCCTTAAATTTGACACTTTACAAACACATTGACGATATTACTTATGTCGACATAACATTAGGCACTTTTGACTACGTAACAGGTTTCTGTTCCAACCCAAATACTGGGTGACTAGGCCGACCAAGCCACATAATAAAACTACTACTCTATCTAGAAATAGCAATTCCACTGACACCTCCTGAAAATGATGGCAATGGCGGTTAGCCACAAGGCATGAAGAGGAGGCGTAGCTGCATCTCAGCTTGTGCCACCATTCCCTTCTGCTTGGTTGGAGTTGAGCGCATGATGGTCCACAGATCTGTTCAGCGCGATGCGCCCGTTCACCTTGAGCCTTTTGGCCGCCTCAGGATGAAGCACTTGGCTTTACGAAGAAGAAGAAGAAAAGGTCTAGGATGGGAAGAAGATGTGACCTCTTTGGATCCCGAAGATGTCAAGACTTCTGATAGAGATTACATGGCACTTGCGGCAAGGACCTTTTGGAATAACCCATCCAAAGCTAAAGCTCAAGTGGAGCAAAGGTTCAAATCAAGTGGCAACAAGGAAGGTGCCTCAAAAGTGAGATCTTGCTTCAATTGTCAAGATAAGTTCCACTTCATCGCCGAGTGTCCTTATGAGAATAGAGAAGACCATGGAGGAAAGCTTGTACTCAAGGATAAGTCAAAGATCCCTTGCAAGAAGCCTTTCTTAAAGAAGAACAACCCCAACAAGAAGCCATCTTCAAGGATTGTGTAGGTGACTCAAGAAGAGTACTTTTCCGGGGATGAAGAAGAAGAAAGAAGAAACCACAAGTGAAGTGGCCACCATAGCCATTGATTCCTCAATACCTCCTTCTCTCTTTGAATCCCCCAATGAGAACGTCCCCATCCAATCCGCAAGGTGTCTCATGTCCAAGGCCTCCGAGGTATCATCTTCCCCCTCTTCTAAGGCTATGAATGAAATGCATGATCTTACTAGTTTTAGAGTAAAGGAAGAAATTGTTGCTTTGGATCGTTTCATGGCTAACTTGCAAGGTGAAAGCAAGAAACACTTTGAGAGCCAATATGGTGAGGCACAAGGGCTCCTTGAGGAGAAGGGAAGAATTGAAAGAGAAGATGCTCTTGAAATTGCTTCTCTTACCGTTAATCTGGAGGAAGAGCAAGAGCTCCGAGTTACAAACTTGATTCTATTGAGGAGTCACATAATGCAATTGTTTCCAAATCGGTGGTGCACTGCCTTCGGTGTAAAAATTGCAGTTCAGATTTTTCAGTTTTTTAAATCATATTTTTAAAAAGGTTTTTTAATTATAAAAATTGTTCAGATTATTAAAATGTTTTTCAGATTCAGTGTGCAACAGAAAATTTCAGTGCTAGAGGGAAGATCACGAAATGACCTTTCATCGAACGGCCGCAGAGGAAGACTGATTATAGTTCTTGGCCGGCCGAGAGCAGCCATGCCTCGCTGGTTCGTGCCTGGCGGTGAGGCTCCGACAAGAACCAAATATTTTGGTGTCTCCGTGACTAACACTTTAGTTAATCGTGGTAGCAGCACATATTTCATCATAGCACCTACTGCGAGGGAATGAGCTTTGGTGTTCCACTAGCTACTTTATTTCATTTTTTTAAGGAAGATTTGATGATTGATTCAAATTCCGGTCCCCTATGATGATGCATTGGGAGTGGCATTGGCTTGGCCGCACCTCTCCAGTTATAAGGCGCAAGACGACAATTTCAAACGAATAAAAATCAGACTAAGGTGTCATCTTCCCAGAGGCAAGATATTCTGTGTCCATTTATGTAGGGTCCTCCATAGGCTGCTTGGCTCTTAGGCTGGATTAGCAGACGAGAAATATCTGGATGAGAAGACCAAGTAGTATGACCCGCATGTCACCGTGTAAAACAAATTTTGGATGATTTGGATATGGTCGAAAAAATCACTTACTTAGGGACGGACGTTTGGTCTTACTTAAGTCAGTTTTTGTAAGCAAGTGGTTTTTTTTTACCTCCTCTAAATCAACTCAAATTTTGTACATATGATCTCTTACACAAACATAGAGAGAATGTGAAGGTTTGACATTTTTTGTTTTTTAAATTATAGAGCCTTGTTGAGTCTTAGGTTAAAACCTCGGATTATATCTTAATGGGGCATTGTAAACTTCACATTTTGTGAAAATTCCTTGATAATCCTGTTTATGACCTGCATGTCACCCTGTAAAATAAATTTCGGATGATTTGGAGATGGCCGGCGACAGGACGAGTCTTGCGCCGGTCGCGCGGGGCCCATTCGATCCAGTGCGACCCAATGACCTCGCCCACGTCCTGCTTGTCTTCACGTGTCGCTTGGCTCACACAATGCTTCACGCGTGCCTTTTTCTTTTTCGGTGGAATCAGGGAGCTCGTGTCCATACATTCACGTTGTCCAGAGAATGGCGTCGTCCCTCGAATCCTCTCTCGCTCTTCTCCCCGCCTCCCAAATCCTCGCACCCCAGAGCTTGGCCATCTCCTCTCCCGCACCAGCGACCATTGCTTTTTGCGAGCTTCTGTGTGGGCTGCGGGATGTCGCTGCAAGCACGAAGGTACAAGATCGAGGAGGTGGGGCGGGGGAGAGCTGCGAGTGTGAGGCGCTGGGAGCGGCCAGCGGCTATACTGCAACCCCGAGGCAAGACGCTGGAAGCGGACTAACCTTGATGCTTCATCGCCTTCACCGGCGATGCTACAAAGCTCGACATCCTCGCCGGCAACGCGCAAAATGTTGCGTCCAGCAACGGCAAAATGTATCATACTATTGAATGGATTGTTGAAAGAGCACCACATCTATTAAGGATCATCATAGATATGTCCGAAGGCATAGTAACATACATGCATGCATGATGCCTCCCACTTGATACGATCGTCCTTGGTTTAGTTTTCTCTAGCTAGGACGTAATGCACTCAAGTTTCAAGGCCGGAGTAAGCTCAAGAAAGAAAGAAAATGAAGATGGGTGTGTGTGTGTGTGCAGACATCTCTCTCTACACGAGTGTGTGTATCTCATGCTAGCGCTGCAGGTAGGCAGGCAGTGAATCTGTGAATGCATGCATGCATATATACCTACTGTGTTGGCTGTGCTGGTAATGGATGGATCAATTAATCCATCACACTTATACTAGTGTGATGGATTAATTGTTGTCATCGCTGTAGAGACTAATTGTTGTCACCGCTGTATGCACCCAACCAAAACCAACGGTTTAATTTCTTCTTGCCACTCTATTACCAATTATTATTATATGATATTATAATATTTTTTATACAGACCAATGAATTAATACCAAGTTGGCACAAATTACAATAAATCCTAAGAAACAATTCAAACATCTCGGAAGCACATAGCCAAAATGCTATCAATCAACGACAACAAAGACATTGATATCAACACACCGACGATTAGCATGATATGGGTTTCGGGAGGGATCAGACCACAAGCGCCGTTATTGCCAGGCAATTTTTCATAGTGTCTAGATAAAGTGTCGCCTGTAATTCCATTGTAAGCACTTGTAACTTGTTTTTGATAGAACTAAAATTCTCAGAGACATTTTTCCTGATGGCTAGAAAAACAATATATAGGAACTCTTGGGAATTGTCTTCTTATCCTACACTACCGGTCCATCCACAAAAGAAGTTTGGGTGAGAAAGGCTTTGGATGGTGAAAAGTCAAAAGAAGCACCCAGGAATGACTTAATTTTCAGGGCCAAAGCACCCAGCTTATATGTCTGCAGGAGGAAATTCAAAGAGGAACTCAAATGGCTCACCTACAGAGCCAACAGAAAGGACTACCATGGCTTTGAGGCCTGGGTTAGCTAGCTCTTTTAGATAGCCAACCCTGTGCCCTCCTTGTGTATAGCTTCTTTTCTTTTTTCCTTTCCTTTTTTATTTTTGGCTTGTATAGTTTGTTATTCTTTTTTATTCTTTGTACTTTAAGACCCTTTTCCGTACTTTATGCATGAATTGATAAAAATACACAGCAGAATTTGTAAAGATAAAAAAAACGCATAAAGCAATCAGATTTGAGCCAAATCGGAAGAAATCCAGAAGAAGAAGAAAGGGGAGGAGCAAGGGAGGGATGATCCATACCAGATCGATCCGAGTCGCCATGGCCGGGCTCCTGCTGCGCTGCCTGCTAGGTCGCCACTGGAGAGATGGAGAGGGAGGGGTAGAAGGCAGGGGTCGCCGCCGGGGCTGGGGCGAGAGAAGGTCGGCGGCGAGGTTGTGTGGGAGGAGGTCGCCGGCGCGAGGGCTGGCCGGAGAGCAGATCATCGGCGGCGGGTTGGGTTGCGGGACAGAGAGGAGACAGGAGAGCGGCTCGGGGTTGGGGTTTGGGTTTGGGCGTGCTGGCCTGCTGGGTTGGCTTGGGTTTGGGTTTGGGCGTGCTTGGGTGTGGTTTCTCTTTCAAAATTTTCAAAGATGCCGAAAACTTTGGCAACGTGGACGCTCATCGAATTCATTGGTCAAACTAGGCACCAGATGTCCTTCTTTCAGTCCATCCCAACCATTCATTCGTATCCGATGGACGGACGACAACTCACATCACGCGGATTGTCCTCCTCTGACGGTGCGTTCCAGGGCGGATATATGGCCTTCCTCACTAGGTAGAGAAGGAGAGGGAGGGTACACAAGGTCGACGGTAACTTGAAGCGGACGGCGGCCTCATACTACGCCTGGCTGGCGGCACATCTGTGTGGTCGGAGCCGCTCCGCATCCTCGTGACGGAGAGGATGTGTGTGTGTGTGTGTGTGTGTGTGTGTGTGTGTGTGTGTGTGTGTGTGTGTGGTGCGGGCAGGCGAACGGGCTCAGCGTGGCGCACCGGTTGGACTAGGATTCTCGGCCGCCGCGGAGGCACCCGACATGAATGCCGTGTGGACTCACATCCGCTCTGGAGCGGCCCGACTAGCATGAACCCGGTTCACACGGAGATGGAGTTGGGGTGGTCTGGACGCTCGCGAAGCCGGCTGTTTTGTGGGTTTTCGGATACGCGGACGCATCCACGGATTGATGCGTCGGATGGCTTGCAGCATCAGGATAGCTTGCAGCATCAGGATAGCTCGGTACGGACGTGTGCGGCCGTTTTTTATGGTCCGCATTGGAGATGCCGTAACTAGTACCGCCTTTGTTCGGGATTAACCGGCGGTGAGATGCGTGTATGTAGACATGTTTCGAGGTGTAGATAAAACCCTCGTTTTAGCGACGGTTCATTCTGAATGAAAACGGTTGCTCATATACTCTTTCCTCCGTTCCGGAATATAAGTCTTTTTAGGGATAGACTTAGGAAAGGAGGGGAGGGAGTAGAAAAGAATGGACAAGGGAAACGTAATAATTAGCTAGCAAGCTGTAGTACTTACGCAGTTTTTTTTTCCTTTTTTTCTGTAATGTAAGGATTATTTAGTACTCCTACTAGCTAGTGTATGTACGTATATACTAATGGTACGTATATAGGCAGTGCACGTACACAAATTCGGAAAGAAAAAAGAAGAAGAAGAAAAGAGCACGCCTCCAAATACAAAAGCCAAAAGAAAAAAAAGGAGAAGATGAAACGAAACGATCGAGGCATGAGCGGCTTTGGATTGGATGTTGTTTTGGCTCATATCCTACGCGCGCATGACGTCAGCGAATGCATGCCAACGCACGCGCGGAAGGAAGGAATCAGCGCTCGCGCGTTAAACACCCGCGCGCGCTCTCGCTAGTATCAGTTCAGAAATGGAATAGACACATTCCAACAATGCAATAGAGCGGGACAAAAATACCATAAACCCATTATAAAAATGTTGTTGATTCCAAAACAACAGTACACATTAGTGTAATTTTTTTCCAGCCAACACTAGTGTGAAAATACAAGAAAGAGTTAGTTCCGAGGAATCTCGCTGAAACCAGCACAATGTGAAAGCAGATTCCAAATGTGATGCTCCATCTAGAAGTAGTGACTTTCTCAAGCACTCGTACCATCTTCTACTCGCTATAATAATTTTCTTGTGCACCGGTGCGCCATGTGGCCACCAGCAGTGGCGGATCTAGAATTCGACCAACATGGGGACAACCTTACAAAGACTTTAAGTTTTGGAGTATTTAGCCTGCGCCAGAATTAGTATAATGGATATATGCATATGCATGCACCAGTAAAAAAACATTTTGCAAAATGTTTCTGGGGGCATGGCCCCCATGATCCCCACATTGGATTCGCCCAATCCGTGGTGCTAGACAATGACGGGTGTGACGAGATATCTTCTAGTTCATCGCCTTCTTCGTTGCCCACCTTGGTTTGTATGATCGAACTTGAGGAGATTGATTTTTTCTTGAACACACTACAGTGCAGATGCTCACATACACTCACTTCTATGAACACACACATGCACACCCTATCCCTATGAGCACCTTCGAGATACTGAACCGACACAACATGTTGAGATTGACGAAACCATTGGTGCCTTCATAGTTGACGAGAACGTCTCCTTGGATGGGAAGCTCGAGCCAAGTAGCGGCATGGTCAAGAAAGAGATGGAAACGGCCAAACTTCATGATTTTTTTTTGTTGTCTAGAACTACGATTGCTTCTACCACCTCCTCCTACCCCTTGCGCTCCCTGGCCCCTCTCTTTCTACAATTCGAGGGACCGAGATTCACATATCTTGCAATTAGTTAATGATTATTTGTTAGTGTGAAGAAAATAGATTTTCTAATGAGTATTATTAGGCTAGTCCATAATATAGTAAACAATTCACTAAATAATAGGATAGTATGCGATTAAACTTTAAATAAGTCGATACACTTGCAACTTATCAATAGGGTGGGGGTGTGAGTCACAGCGACGACGAGAGTAGTAGGTGTCTAGTGGAGATGACATGTCCGATCTGCCAGGGTAGAAGGGGATTGGGTATTCAGGCGACTTAGGGATTTGCTCACACGTGCGCGAGGTTTTGCCACTGAGTGAGAGAGAACTAAACTCTATCAAAAGTTTTTCCCTATTACACTCTCAGAGAGAGAAAAAAAATCCTTAGTAGACCAAACCCTTCTGTCGAAATTCCGTCATCTGCTGCTCAAAATGAGACGTGACCATTTTTGTCAAGTAGAAAAATGGTACCGAGTGTAACAGGAAACACTTCAATCTCGAAAAAAAAAAAGGAAACACTTGGTAAAATATTTTATGAGTATATTATATTGAGTATTTCTTTATGTACTCGGCAAATTCCACTCCGTACATTTTATTTTACAACACCAAATTCAAGTTTTCGGTAGTGGGGAGCTGCTAAAGGCATTTACAGTGATTGATAAGACAGTCTTATCATAAGACTTGCATGTAGTTTAGAGATGACAATAAAGATATATCTACAATGAGTTATCTTTTAGCCTTATCCTCAATAACTAGTTATTTCTAAAAATATGATGAAACATATTGTACTAAGAGATCATCTCTTAAATAAGAAAATATAAATATTTTCTTACGATTTCTCTCTTCTCCATCTTAACGTTTATCCTACATGGCACTTTTAAGATAGCATCATTGTACATGCCCTTAGGATAATATCGACAGGATGACGCTTAGCACTTTTAGGGTTATTTTCTTTCCTTTTTTGTACGCCCGAAGAAAATTCAACAGAACTAACTAAAGTGTTTCATTTCTTTCTCGCGTCACGATCCCTGCTGGGCACCGGGCAGGAAGGGCTGAATGGCGTTTCTTATATTTCGCAGAAAAAGACACCATTGTTTATCTTTTCAACTCACACAGGAGTGCACACTCATCTAAAGATAGCAGTGCCTTTTTAGAAAACGCTTTCTGGTATCAATTTTCGTGTGTGAATCTCAAAGCGACACACATTGTAATTCCTATTCATTCACATGCATCTTTCCAAAGAAAGGACGCATACGTATGCTCTCATACATCACTCAAAGGGAACGACTCGATGTGAAGCAACGGCGTCTTATGATGTAGCATGACAATTACTTAGAAGCATGTATGCCAATTTCTTTGTGTAGCATGGCAATTTGGCATGTTGCAGCACGTCAAATTTCAGAACATGTGGCCAAAGTTTTTCTTTTTAACTGGTCAATTCTCTATGTTGCATCATAGCAAATTTCTGAACACATGACAATTTACTCGCTGTAGTGTGATAAACTCCTGACAATTTTCCTACTAGCATGACAATTTTTTAACAGGTAAAATCTTTCTGTAATAGCATGCCAATTTGTTACTAGCTACATGTCAGTCAGCTGAATTTTGAATCTAGGTCAGTCGATTTTGAATGAAGGAAGGAGAAGGAAGGGCCTCGTCGGAGAGAAGTAAGGGGCTCACCGTCATTCACTGGCGGAGCTACCTTAGGGCAAAACCAGGCCATGGCCCGCCCAACTTAGAAGCATTTCTTCCTACTGTTCACCTAGATCAGGATGTGAAACACAAGCCGAGAGACAATTTGATTCAGCTTAGCCCGCCTAGCCCGCCCTGCTTTTTGTTTCAAGCTCCGCCACTGCCGTCATCACCTCATTATCTATCTTATGGTTCAGGGCAGGGGCGGTGCTAGACGACGGTGGTGGGGGCGGTGGTGGGGCTTCGCCAGAGAAAAAAACTGGACGGGGCGGGGCTAGAGGGATGGCCGGGGGCAGCGGTAAGACTGGCGGTGGGGGAGGGGGCAGGCGAGGCAGCGAGGCGGTCGCGGGAGCGCCGCCGGCCGCGGAGAGCGGGGACCGGCGGTAGCTGATGGCTCGGATTTGAGGTTGAAGAGAAACAGTGCATGCTCAGAGGTTGAAAATGAAGTTATGGACGTTGGATCTTAATCCAATGGTTAAAATAGAAAGTTGGAAATCGTCCAACCCTTTAAAAAATTTCAGTCGACTATCTTGTGGCCACTCCCTTTTCCATAACATGTCAAATTCGTGAACCAACTACTGATGCGTCTATGGCGACTTCGCCAATCTCGGGATGATATGCCGGCTCGATCTCTCAAAAGTGATCATATGAGTGAGATGTGCATACGTGCGTTTATACCCCATACCCGGCAGGCATCCTGGTTGGAACCTTAGGTCTTAGATGTTAGGTTTGGCTGCGAGGTCTGTTTGGTATTAGGCCCAGACTATCAGCATCCCTTCATCAACTGGATAGGAGTAGCGACATATGTTGCCTAGACGGTGGCTTTAGTCTTACTGTTGTATGACTTTGTAAGGTCTTGTGTAAATAATTAATAAAGTGGCTATATGCATCGTCCAGATGCAGAGGCCGGGGGTCCTCCTCCTTTTCTAAAAAAAAATAAAGATGAGTGCATATACGTATGTATGAAAGTCCATGTGTACAGCTAGGACAGCGAACCACATCAGACCGAGCCAAGAAACCATCTCTGATCATTTTTAATGCCCCCTCAGGCCATTTAAACCCCACATGTCATAGACAGCGGCGGGGGGCATATGATCAAGGATTTGCCAACAAGGGGGGTTATCGTCAATTGTCCCCCTCGTTAATTCTTGGTTATCTGAATCGGCCGGAGCTGATTTCCGGGGATCGATCGATTGCAGCCGCTGCAGGGGACGTAGTGAGGTACGTGGAGGCGGACCTGCGCAGGAGGGCCGAGGACGTCGTCGACAGGGCTCGCCGCCTCTGCGCCGCCAACTCGGTGAGATCCACCACCAATTCGAGAAGCGAGTAACAAGATCACGCCGATTGCTGCATGCTCTGCTTACCAGTCACATACGGAATGGATTGCAGGTGCAGGGTGTGGTGGAGGTGCTCGACGGGGAGCCGAGGTTCGTGCTCTGCAACGCCGTCGAGAAGCACCACGCAGACCTGCTCGTCGTCGGCAGCCATGGCTACGGCGCCATCAAGAGGTAATTGATTTATTCATCTCCAGTCTCCAGTCCCCCGTGCTGCAGAGCTAATGGTCATGGATTTGTCTGAACCTGGGCAATTCTTGCAGGGCATTTCTTGGGAGCATGAGCGACTACTGCGCCCACCACGCGCACTGCTCGGTGATGATAGTCAAGCAGCCCAAGTCCAAGGAATGATCCGCCATTTCCAGTTCTCCAGTGTTGGCATTGTGCCTTTACACCTGTCTAATTACTGTACTCTATTTGAATTTTTTTTGAACAATCACGCGCGCGCGGGGGGGGGGGGGGGGGGGGGGGGGGGGGGGGGGGGGGGGCTGGGAGCCAGTGTTACATCATAGAGTACAACGTGAGGAAAGGAAAAGGCGCCAGGCATGGCGGCCTCTCTAGCAATCGGGTCTTTAAACCTAAAGACCCAAAGGGTGAAATCAGAGATTACATTACGAATAGTATCCATAGTAGAGTGAGTGTTCAGAGCGGAACACTTGGGCATTACGGGAGTCCCAAAGCTTCCAAAGGATGGCGAGGGCGACCGTGGGCCAGATGTTGATGTCGAGGCCGTGCGGAGTGGCGGTGCTCCAAATGAGTCCGATGTCGGAGGGCGGCTGAAGTCCGAGAAGATTACACACCTGGACTGCCCTAGGGCAGCGTAGTGCAAGATGTGAAGCGTCCTCGAGGTGGTGGTCACACCTCAGGCAGAGGGAGTCGGGGGCGATAGTCTTGCGATGCAGGTTGGCCTTGGTGTTTAGCCTATCCCTGAAAAGCAGCCAAGCAAAAATCTTGACCTTGATGGTGGCCATAGAGCTCCAGATGCAGTCGGCGTGAAGGTCGATCTCGTCGGCGGAGGACAGAAGCGAGTAAGCGCACCGTGCGGAGAACGTGACGCCGTGGGTGAGGAACCTGTTGTCGGGTTGAACCGAGGGTGAGACGTCCTGCAACAAAGATAGAACAGTAGCAAGTTGGGCAGACGCCGCATTAGTTAGGCGGTTCCGCAGGGTCGCAAGTAAGCCATCATGCATAACCTCAGAGACCAGGACATAGGGTTGAGTGGAGTGGGAGAAGAGGATGGCGTATTTTTGGGCTAGAGGTGAATCAGTGAGCCAGGTGTCAAACCAGAAATACATGGAGGTCCCATTGTTTGTTAGGACAAAAGAAATCGAAAGAAGGCTGTGTATTTGGTTTTTAACTATCTTCCACAAGAAGGAAGGGTAAGAAGGGGAGACGGAGAAGTCTAGTGAGTATAGCTGGAGGAACCAGCTAGCCCAAGGCACATCAGGCTTCTCTAGAAGTTTGTAGGCAAATTTTTGAAGGAGGCAGTTGTTTTGGAGTTGAAGGTTTTTGATGCCTAGACCACCATACGTTTTATCCTTGCAAACATTTTTCCAAGCGATGAGGCACTTTGCTCCCGAGCACGTCTCCTCGGTAGCCCAAAAGTACGAGCGTCTAATCGCGTCTAGCCGTTTGATAACTTTTGTGGGGAGTTTGAAGACGGTCATGAAGTGCGTGGCAAGAGCATCGAGTGTAGTAGTGATAAGCGTAAGGCGACCACCCCTGGAAAGAAGGCGGGCAGCCCAATCGGATAGGTACTTCAGAAAGCGCTGCACTAACGGTTCGAATGAGGCGGGGGGTAGTTTGGTGGGAGACAGTGGGAGGCCAAGGTAGATCTGTGGGAACGAGGAAATGTCACAGGAGAAGGTATGCGCGATATCTTGAGTCAGCAAGGGATCGGCTTGGATGGGAAGAAAGGTCGTCTTATGGAAGTTGATGGATAAGCCTGTGGCCAGAGCGAAGTCGTCGAGGATGGATTTTAGTTTTTGGGCTGCCGAAGAGGAGGCATGGGCGATGATAAGGGTGTCGTCGGCGTATTGGAGGACGGTTGGCGGCCTGTCCAGGTAGATGGGGTGGCATAGCTCGTTCGGAGAGAAGGCCTGGATAATTTGGCGCTGCAGCAGGTCGGCGACGATTATGAAGAGGTACGGCGAGAGGGGGTCCCCCTGCCGTAGTCCATTCTTGCAGGAGATCCAATTACCGGGAACTCCGTTGAGAAGGATGGCGGTTTTGCTGGAGATGAGAAGGTTTTTGATCCATTGGACCCAGACAGGGGGGAACCCCTTAGCTGTGAGAATAAGCAGAAGAGATTCCCAGCAGACTGAGTCAAAAGCTTTACGAAAATCCAGCTTGAAGATCATAGCCGGGGCCGTCCTTAAGTGGCATGCACTCAGAATGTCGGCAGCGAACATAAAATTTTCCGCGATGTTTCTGCCCGAAATGAACCCAGTCTGGTTATCATGAACAAGCAAAGGGATGAGAGGTTTAAGCCTATTGGTGATGATCTTGGCAATAGCTTTCGGGGGGCAGTTTTGCAACGAGATGGGCCGGAAGGCGTCAGGAGTCCTCGTGGATTCGTTCTTAGGAATAAGGATCATATGAGCTCTGTTGAAACGCTCAACTGAGACCCGGAGGGATGCAAAATCAGTGAAGAAAGGAAGGACTAGGTGCTTGATGGAGTGCCAAAAATGACGATAAAAACCGGGTCCCAGACCATCCGGACCAGGGCTAGCAAGCGGGTTCATCTGGAAGAAAGCGTCCTTGATTTCCTGGTGGGAGAAGGGGTCGTCTAAGTGTCGTAACTGGGGAACATGCTCTGGGTAGACGTCAAGGAGGTTAAAGTGCCAGACCAACGAATTTTGGAGTCCCAGAAGGGAATTGAAGAAGGATCTAAGGAGGTCAGCTTTGTGATCATGAGCCGAGAACTCAACCCCAGCGTCCTCCAGGATGGCTATCTTATTTTTTCGAAAACGCTGCAAGGCCGAGACATGGAAGAATTTTGAGTTCTCATCACCTTCGAACGCCGCTTTGACCTTGCCTCGTTGCTTCCAAAAGAGCACTTTTTGCCTAATCTCTCTCTGCAGGCAGTTGATGATCACTAGATGCAGTAATTTTTCGGGGCGCGAGAGGCATCGCTTTTCCTCCAAGTGATCTATGTGGTTAATGACAAGCTTACAGTCGGATTCCCTGACATGAGCCGGAGAAAGGGTTTTAGCCCAAGTTTTAAGGCGGAACCGTGACTTTTTAATAGCCGTGGCGAGAGCTTGATCAGAGGTGGCATGCGTGTGGTTGGTGGTCCAAACCTCGGAGACAATACGACGGTAGGCCGGGTGCAAAGCCCAGAAGGACTCAAAGCGGAAAATATTAGATCGCGGGATTTGCGAGGAGATGTTAACCACGAGAGGGACGTGGTTGAAAACGAACCTAGTGAGGGATGAAAGAGTAGAGTTTGGGAAGGACTCTTCCCAAGCGAGGTTGATAAAAGCTCTGTCGAGGCGTTCGAGAGTGGGGATCTGACGGTTGTTGGACCAGGTGAAGGATCTGTCTAGCAGGGGAAGCTCAATTAGCTGCAGGTTAGAGATAGTAGAGTTAAAGAGGTCTGCCTCACTAGCGTGGAAGTTAGCGTTGTTCTTCTCGTACGCGAAGCGGATAAGGTTGAAGTCGCCGATAAGCAACCAAGGGGTCGTGTCTGGGGGTGCAATATTGTTTAACTCATGCAGGAAGGCAAATTTTTGGCTACGGACGAAGGGAGCGTAAATGTTGGTGATGGTTAGAGGTGTATTAGAGGTTGTGGAGGAGAGGTTGAGGGACGTGGAGAACAGGTTGTGAGAGTGGCTCACAAGGTTTAAACGGTTGGGGTTTACGGCCAAGAGGATACCCCCGGCGGAGCCGATTGCCGGGAGATAAACGTGGCTACTGAGGGAACAGGGCATGAAGGAGTTAATTTTTTGAGTAGATATCGTCGCTAACTTAGATTCTTGACGCAGCGCGACGGCGGGGTTGATGGTAATGATTTCAGACAGCACATCAGAACACTTGTCGTCATCGCCTAGGCCACGGACGTTCCAGGAAAGAACAGAGAAACTAGTTTGATTCATAAGCAGACTGAATACACCACATGCCGGATCGCGAGATAGCAAAGGGGAAACAGGGGGATAGACGCGTCCATCCGAGAGACAGGGTCTCGGCAGACGGTAACCTATTAGAACTATGGCGAGGAAAGGAAAACGGGCACGGCTGCTGGCGCGAGTCGCAAAAACACACTCTCACAGGGCGCTCGCTCCGGGTGGCAGAGGCGACGATCAAGGCGAAGGCAGAGCACCTGCCGCACGGATCACGTCCACCTCATCCCCGTCGGCACCACAGACGAGCGCGATGCGGGCTAGAGCGTCTGCGGCGTCGTCACCTTCCGAAACATCGCCATCGGACTCGCAAAGGGAGGAGGAGACGACCGCGTCCATGAGCGCCGTCAAGGCCGAGGCGAAACCGAACTTGGCGGCCTTGACCTTGGACGCCTTCTGCATCATGGTCTGGTAGAAGGGTGTCTCCCGCTCGGCGATGCGGGCGCTGCGGAGGAGCTTAGCGGCGGAGATGGCGCGGCGAGAGCTGACAGCTTGTTTGCGGAGCACGTTATCATGCACGGCAAGGTCAGAGATGGCCACGAGGATGGGCGGGGGAGTTGGTTCGACGGCGGGCATGGGCGTCGTGGCCGAGCGCAGGACACGGACAGCGGGCGCGGCAGGGGCAGGCACGGCCACAGCCGTCACTGCGTCATCCACCGGGAGAGCGCCGACCGTCTCATCGGCCAGGAGACCCCCGACCAGGGGCACAGCGGGAAGCGGCTGGAGGAGCGCAGATGCCAGCGGAGAGACTTGGAGCGTGGCGAGGTCGCCACCTAGCTACTCCACGATCAGCACCGGCGCCGACCGAGGATTGTTGAGGCCGACAGCCTTGGCTCCGCGGCGCTTCGATTGGGACGAAGAGCGCGGCGGCCCCCATCCCCTGGCGCGCTCCGCAAACTCACGTAGAGTTGCCTCATGCACCGCCAAAGCGTGGCTGTCATTGGAGGCGGAGTCGTCCTCGTCGGAGGAGAACGGGAGGGGTCCTCAGGTCCGATGTCGTGCTGGCGGTAGTCGAGCTCGGTGAGCGGTACCGTGATGAGCTCACGGCCAGGCAGGATCACGACCATGCCCGGTGGGAGGCGCTTGCTGTGACGACCCCGGCTTAATCGTGCACTAACCATACACGCAAATGCACACGATCAAGCCTAAGGACTCACTTGAAGATATCACAACACAACTCTAAAACATAAATAAAGTCATACAAGCTTCATATTACAAGCCAGGGCCTCGAGGGCTCGAATACATAGCTCGATGGCATACAAGTGTCAGCGGAAGCATCAGATATCTCGGTACAGATATAACAGAGTTATAGATAAGACTTTATAAAGGCGGGGCAAAATAAAACACTACGATCAAAAGGCGTAGGCCTCCTGCCTAGGACCCTCCGAACCTACTCCTGGTTGTCGGTCGGCTCCTCGTAGTAGTACTCGCCGGGAGGGTAGTAGTAGTAGTAGCCGTCGGCGGGGGCAGCTGGCTCGGGGGCTCCGTCATCTGGTTGCGACAATTTGATATGGGGAAAAAAGAAAGCAAAGCAAACGTGAGTACTCATCCGAAGTACTCAGCAAGCAAGGATCTACACTACATATGCAACATTTTCAAAGGAGGGCTGAATATGTGGACTCGGCTGCAGAAATGCCAGAATAGAGAGGAAGGCCTAGTCCTATCGAAGACTAGCATCTTCAAGCATCTTCATTGGTCTTGCAGCATTAGAAGAGTGCAGTTTAACATAATGTAAAGTAGTAGTAATGTCATCAACCTCGCCCAGAGATTCTTCCTCGGCTCCCTGCGAGAAAGCAATCCCAGAGCCATACTATCCAGTTATCATCTCAAGTCACCAGTTCTAGTTGTACCGATCGGGATACAACTCCGAGTGTCCGTTACCATAGGATAGGCTATCGATAGATTGTTTCTTCCCTGCAGGGGTGCACCAACTTACCCACCACGCTCGATTAACTCCGGTCGGATACACTTTTCTGGGTCATGCCCGGCCTTAGCCAAACGACATGCCGCAACCCGACCTAGGCTCTAAAGAGAGGTCAGCACGCCGGACTAACCTATGCCACCAGGGGTCTTGGACCTTCGCCCTGGGAACCCTGCATGTTGCGAGGACGCTCCGGAAGCAGACCTAGCCCCCTTAATACAAGCGCGGGCTTAACTAGTCCAATCCAAAGCGGGTCGCTCCTCGCTGACGTCTATAGAGATTTGGCTGATGTATACGACGCAGAACGCCCATACTATGCCCACGTGATGGTTAGTGCTATCAGGCCAGAGGTCCCTCGGATCAAATATCCAAACCGTTAGTGTGTTGGTAGTGCGGTAACGAGCAGAGACTCAAGAAAGATGTGACCCCGTCGCCCCGTCTTGAGGACTTGCGGCAAGGGCTAAGAATGCCCGGCCACGCCTCGTGTTGAGCTCTCGGGCACCATCCAGGTCCACCCGACTCCACATCTCTCGCAATTAAGCTCGCGCGGGTACCCCTCAGGGCCGACCCATCTTTAGTAACATGGTTCAGTGTAAAGTCAAAGTATCCAAAGTAACTGTGTGTCTAACACCAAGGGGAACCCTGAGGAATCACCCTCGATGGAATTCCACCTGATGTTATCGTCAAGGTGAACGAAGGAGGAATCACCCTCGAGGTCCACTCTTGAGGAGTTGCACGACGATGTCGTTATCGGGGGTGGTGTAGGAGGAATCACCCTCGCTGACCACGACCGAATAACTAACCTACAAGGTTAACATCAGAAGTGCTGACGAGGTATCACCCTCGGCACCCGATAGTAACCCAGTAGTGTCGAGCAACTAAGGGGAAAGTGATGTGCGGTGCCGGGGTCTGTTCTTCGATCCCGTTGATCGGGTCTTCTGATGATCCAGCGGGGCAGTCGGGATAAAGTGGGGTCTCCGCTGGGTCTCTACCAACCTATACTAAACAGTTTAGGATAAGCAGGTAGGTAATAATAGCATGTTACAATAAACAGGCTATGCAGCAGAAATAGGATAACAGCAGCAGCAGTAACTTCTAATGCAAGCATAAGAGAGAAGAGAGTGGCAATATCGGAAAGCTCAAAAAGGGGGGTGCTTGCCTGGAAGCTCTGCGGCAAGGGTCTGATCGTCAGGGGCGTAGTCGACCTCCGGAGCTGCGTCGGTCTCGGGAGCTACGTCGACGTCGGGGTCTACCGAGAGAGAAGAGGGGGAGGAAACAAATAAATACACAGCAATATTGCAACACAGAGCATGCTATGCCTAGGATGCAGTGCAGGGTTGCCTAAAGTATGTCTAAGTCATTTTAGTTATTTTAGGATTTAAGTTGGATTTATTATCCGGTGTATATGCACTATTCATCTACCGGAGTCAGGCTCAAAGTTACAGGTTCTCCTACGTAGGGGGTTTCGACATCGAAACAGACGACACGATCAGATTCGTCTCGCCGTTCTGAGCAACTTTCATGTACAAAGTTTTTCGATCTGAGCTACGGTTTATTTTCTATGAATTTTCAAAGATTAACTCATTTTCTGGATTTAATTAAATTAGCAGAAATCGATTATGATGTCAGCATGATGCAATGATGACATCAGCAGTCAACTGGTCATTTGACCAGGGTCAAACCTGACGTGTGGGTCCAGTGGGACGCACATGTCAGCCTCTGTTAGCACTAACAGTGAATTAAACTGACTAACAGGGTTATTAGGGGAGTGGGCCCAGCCTGTCAGTGACTCAGTTAGTTAACAGGATTAACTAATTTGCTAATTAGCTTAATTAAGCACAGGGGGCCCACATGTCAGTGGCTGGGGCTGCCTCGTCACCACAGTTGACCAGGTCAACCAGGGCCCCTGGGACCACTTGCCAGCGACACAGGGAGTGGCCCTGTCCAGCCACGTCGGCGGCCGGCGCCGGAGTTGCTCCGGCGACCAAAATAACGGCGGCGCCTCGCCGGAGTTGGCCGGAATCGCGCTACGGGGCTCGGTTTCGTGCGTGCGTGGGTGCGTTCGAACGGGCTTCACATGCCACGTCGATTGGTGGCGGCGCCGGACCAGATGGTCGCCGGAAACGGGGCCGACGACGAGCTACGGCGGCCGTGCGTACGGGACCTCGTCGGGATCGACGCTAGGGAGTACGTGGAGGCTCGGGTGCGGGCTCGTTGGGCTCCTGGGAGCACCAGGAGCTCGATGTTGGGCTCGGACGAGCACGATGGCGACTGTGGCCACGGCGGCAAAGTGCACCGCGGCGGCCAGAGCTCGGGCTCGACGATGAGGTAGCTACGGCGCTCAAGGGAGTTAACGGGGAGGAGCAGGAGGCGGAGGAGCTCACCGAGCTGCACGCACGCAGGCCCGTGATAGTTTAGTAGCAGCAGAGGCCGGCGACCGGAGAAGTGAACGAAGGGGATCCGACGCTTCGGTGCTCCCCTGCTCCAGCTGAGGCCACCGGTCGATGGAGAAGACGATGGCGGAGCTCCTCGACAAGACGGCGGAGCGAGGTAGTGACCGTGGCCGCGATGACAGGCAAGGCACGACGGCGATGGCATCGGGCGATGGCGAATCTGAGGGAGAGAGGGGAGGAGCGAGCGAGAAGAGAGGGGGAGAATGGCGGAGGAGGCCAGGGGGGCGCACGAGGCCTCGGCCTTATCCCCTCCCTGTCGGTGTCCGTCGCCGTGTCGGTGTTCGGCCAACGCGGCGCGCGGCGACCACAGAGACGGTGACAACGCGAGGGAGAGAGAAGGAGGTGGGCCTGTTGGGCCGGTTTCGCGGCACTGTGCACTTAGGCCCAGTGCACAGTGCCTCTTTTCTTTTTCTTTTTCTGTTTTCTTTTATTCCTTTCTGTTACATTTTATTTTTAAGTCCATTTGACTTTTGTAAAATATGTGACTCAGCCACATAATGCAATACAATAATTTGCACTGCCATGAAAAGTTAGGAGGCCAAATGATTTTATTTGAATTTTTCATAATTAAGATAGCATTTAAAAATGCTGAATTGGTGCTGTTATATTTGCTAATGCTCATCTTACACATAAGTGATGTTGTGTTCCTTAACAGCAAATAGCTTTAGATTATTTGCTAAAAGGTGAACATTTTTCCATCAGGATTTGAGCAACTTTATTTTGCACTTTTGAATTTGAGTTGATTTTCAGAGAAGTATTTGAATTGTTTTGATTAACCACTATGACTAAGCACTACAAAAGAAGATGACTTGGCATACTTAGCAGAGTGTCACAGTGCTTATTACATGGGGGTGTTACAAATTCTCCTCCTCTAAAAGAAATTCTCGTCCCGAGAATTTAGGAGGTAGAAGAAAAGAGGTCGGGATATTCTTCCCGAAGATGATCCTCGCGTTCCCAAGTGGCTTCATCTTCAGTGTGATTCGACCACTGCACTTTTAGGAACTTGGTCGTCTTCTGACGAGTGCGACGTTCAGCTTCGTCGAGAATGCGGATTGGATGCTCCTTATAAGAAAGATCATCTTGTAGTTCGAGCATCTCGTGATCTACTGTGCGGTGCGGAGATTCCTTGAAGCATTTACGAAGTTGCGACACATGGAAGACGTCGTGGATATGAGAGAATTGCAGTGGCAACTCCAATTTATAAGCTACCTGTCCATGTCTGGAATGATGCTAAAGGGGCCGATGTAGCATGGAGCTAGCTTGCCCTTGATTCCGAAACGACGGGTGCCCTTCATGGGAGTGACACGAAGATAAGCTTGATCACCTGGTTGATAGATCAAGCCCCATCGTTTGCGATCATAGTTGCTCTTCTGGCGGTCCTGAGCCGCCTTGAGATTTTCTCGGACAATGCGGACTCGTTCTTCGGCGTGTTGGATAATGTCTGGTCCCACGAGTGGTCGTTCCCCAGTTTCTGACCAATTTAGAGGGGTTCGACACTTAAGTCCGTAAAGCACTTCGAAGGGGGCCATTTTCAAGCTGGCTTGATAGCTGTTATTATAAGAGAATTCGGCAAACGGGAGAGATTCTTCCCACTTCTTACCGAATGATATAACACAAGCCCGAAGCATATCTTCAAGCACTTGATTTACTCGCTCGACTTGGCCTTGGGATTGGGGATGATAAGCTGAACTCCAGGTAATGTGAGTTCCCATAGCTTCTTGGAAACTTTCCCAGAACTTGGATGTGAAAAACCACCACGGTCCGAACTGATCTCCTTCGGAATACCGTGGAGTGAAACAATTCTGGAGATATACAACTCTGCTAACTGGCTAGCAGTGATAGTCTCCTTGACAGGCAAAAAATGTGCAACTTTAGAGAGTTGGTCGACGACGACAAGAATAGCATCGTGACCCTTCTGAGACTTGGGAAGACCAGTTATGAAATCCATTTGAACCTTATCCCATTTCCACAAAGGAATAGGAAGTGGTTGAAGAATTTCAGCAGGCTTCTTATGTTCTGCTTTCACGCGACGGCAAACGTCACATTCAGCAACATATCGAGCAATATCCTGCTTCATCTTAGACCACCAGTACCTTTGATGGAGATCGCGATACATCTTGGTGCTACCCGGATGGATAGACAGCGGTGTATCATGTGCCTCCTTCATGACCTTGTCAGTCATAAGCTCGAAACGAGGTACAACAATTCGATCTCTGAAATACAAGGTTCCATCTTCAGCAATCGAGAAATCCGTGTACTTTTCAAGGTGAAGCTCTTTCTTCATTAGATCTACTTCGGCATCTTTGGATTGCGCAATCTTTACAGCTTTCTCAAGATCTGGCTGTACCACAAGGTTATTAAGAGAACCCTGTGGAACAATACAAAGATTCAACTTGCGCAGTTCTTCATAAAGATAGGGTTGAGCTTGCTTAACCATGAGGTTGTTGCAATAAGACTTGCGGCTCAAGGCATCACCCATCACATTAGCCTTGCCAGGGGTATAAGAAATACCACAGTCATAGTCCGTGATTGTTTCCAACCATCGCTGTTGACGAAGATTAAGATCTGGTTGAGTGAACAAATACTTCAGACTCTGATGATCGGTATAGATCTCACACCGGTTACCAAGAAGGTAATGTCGCCACTGCTTCAAAGCATAGATCACAGCAGCGAGTTCGAGATCATGCACTGGATAGTTTTCTTCATGCGGACGCAATTGTCGCGAGGCATATGCAATTACCTTTTGTTCTTGCATTAGGACACAACCTAATCCCTGACGAGAGGGGTCACAATATATCACAAAGTCCTTGCGAGAATCGGGAGGAGCAAGCACTGGAGCAGAAGTAAGCTTGTCCTTGAGGGTCTGGAAACTCTCCTGACATTTGTCTGTCCACTCAAACTTAATGCCTTTGTGGAGCAGGTTAGTCAGGGGCTTGGCAATCTTGGAAAAGTTTTCGACGAATCTTCGACAATAACTTGCTAGACCGAGAAAACTTCTGAATTGCTTAGCGTTCTTCGGAGGAGTCCAGTCAAGGATAGCCTGAACACGCTCTGGGTTAACGGCAATACTGTCCTTGGAAATCACATGTCCAAGGTAGGTCACTTCAGAAAGCCAGAATTCACATTTGGAGTACTTGGCATACAACTTGTGCTCTTGAAGCCTCTCCAGAACAAGGCGAAGATGTTCGGCATGTTCTTCCTTATTCTTCGAATATACTAGAATATCATCCAGATAAACCACGACGAATTTGTCGAGGTAATCCATGAATATATAATTCATCAGGTGGGAGAACATAGCTGGAGCGTTTGTTAAACCAAACGACATAACAGTGTACTCGTAGGAACCATAACGAGTAACAAAGGCGGTCTTCGAAATATCCTCTTCACGGACACGGATCTGGTGATAACCCAACCTCAAGTCGAGTTTAGAGAACACCGATGATCCAGCAAGTTGGTCATATAAATCATTGATCCGAGGAAGCGGATATTTATTCTGAATGGTTGCCTGGTTGATAGGACGGTAATCTTGAACCAACCTATTCGTACCATCTTTCTTCTTGACAAAGAGAGACGGTGCTCCCCAGGCAGAGGAACTAGGGCGGATGAAACCCTTTTTAACTGACTTGTCGATTTCTTCCTTAAGCTCGAGAAGGTGGTGCGGAGGCATCTTGTAAGGACGCTTCGCGATAGGAGTGGTGCCAGGCTTCAAGTCGATGACAAACTCGACAGCTCTAGCAGGGGGTATACCTGGAAGTTCTTCTGGAAAAACATCCTGGAAGTCACAGACGACTGGAATGTTTTCGATCCCCTCGAGTGGAGAGGCGTTCAACGCATTCAAGGCATAAATCTGAGCCTCGGTGTTCTGAGTGAGGTGAGCATGATAATTCACTAGCTCATTTGATGGGTGTAGGAGATGAACAACTTTAGTGGCACAATTGATTGAGGCGTAGTGAGCCTTCAACCAATCCATTCCCAGAATAAGGTCAATTTTGGAAGAACTCAGGATAATTGGGAGTGCCTGAAACTTCAACCCCTCAATTTCAACAGTGACTTCGGGGCTGAACAGGGAGGCTCGACATCTACCCGCGAGAGTGTCCACCCCTAACGGATGATGCAGGTTGTCACACTTAACGCCATGCATGAATGCAAAGTCTTCCGACATGAATGAATGCGATGCTCCTGAATCAAATAAAACAGAAGCTGGTACTAAATTAATAGGAAGTGTACCCATCACAGTAGATGGTTGGTCTGGGTCTTCATTCATGTTGACATGAAAGGCCTGCCCACGACCATAAGAAGGTCTGGCATTGTTGTTACGCTGCTGAGGAATTCCACGACCATTACCACGGCCAGCAGGAGGAAGAGCTAGCTGATTCTGACCCTGAGAACAGTCTCTGGCACGGTGACCTAGCTGGCCACATTTGAAGCAGAGTCCATTGCCTGGACGTGGTGCAGGAGCTCGAGGTGGTGCAGCTCGAAGAGGCTGCCTCGGTGGTGGAGGAGGCAGACGAGGTGCAACATAAGTAGGTCTGTACACTGGAGCTGTTAGACGGTACATGTTTTGCGGAATCCAGATGCGGCGCTTCTGCGAAGACGAGCCTGAAGATGAGCCCGCTTCACGGGTGCATCTGGTCACTTCCTTGTGCTTCTTCAGACCAGTCTCGACCATGATGGCCTTGTTCACCAAGGTGGCGAAGTCAGGAAAGTCTTAGACGAGCAGGGCTAGTTGAACGTCATGGTGTAGCCAATCACGAAACTTCTCCTGTCTATGAGCATCAGTGGGAATGTCTTCTTCAGCGTAGCAAGACAAGTCAAGGAACTCTCGCTAGTAGACCTCCACAGTCTTGTTGCCCTGAACGAGGCTACGGAACTCGGCCTTCTTCCGATCTATAACTCCTTGCGGAATATACCGGGCACGAAAAGCAGACTTGAATTCCACCCAAGTGACGACAGTTCCAGGAGGTAGGGTCTGTCTGTGAGTGGCCCACCATTGTGCTGCGGGACCCTTCAGGAAGTATGTCGCAAAGGTGACATAGCTGGCAGGGGCAACATCGGCGGACTCCATCTCATAAAAGATGTCACGCAGCCAGTCATCGGCATCCAGAGAATTAACTGTGTTGCGGAATATTGATGGGTTGAGACGCACAAACTCTGGCAGCGTAATTGAAGCTGGCTGCTGGTTGGCATTGGGTCGAGGGAACTGGTCCATAATCCCAGTCATGAACTGGCGGTTGAGTTCGAATTGTTGCATCATAGCTGCCATATAGTCAGGCGGTGGTGGATTGTTATCAGCCATCCAACTAAATTCAACAGGGGTAGTTTAGCGAAGGCTATTGCGAGTGTTTAACAACAAACATGATGTAACACGACGGAATTAAGTTGTGTAACAGATGCTTAACAGTAGTCATTTAAGACATACAGATCCATACAGAGTCGGTTACCAATGGGCAGCATAACGGCGCAATTTCAGAGTCTGGACATGCTAGGCGGCACACAGGCACGCGGTAAAGAAGTACACAACGAGGCATAGCAAAGGCTACATCAACATCGGAGAAGACTGATGGAGCGAGGACTCTGCAAGTGACAACACAGGGTGCCCTCGATAAAAGAGATCCTGTAAGCAGAACCTGGCCCATATTCTTGAAGAAAGGGGGGGAAATTTTCAGAACTCCGGGTGGATGTGATCACGAGAACCTAATGTTAAAGTTAGTAAATTTTTAACCCGAATAGAAGAGAGATCAGAGTTCCCAGAGTAAAGACGAGCAATAAAAGATCCTAATACCACCCAGTTGGCGACATGGGCCCGTAAGCCACACAGCCAAGTTAGTAAAATAGTTTTCGGTTACTAGACTCAACTTTGGCCAAACAGTTGGAAAGGGGGTTCCTACAGGCAGTCAGCTCTGATACCAACCTGTGATGACCCCGGCTTAATGATGCACTAACCATACATGCAAATGCACACGATCAAGCCTAAGGATTTACTTGAAGATATCACAACACAACTCTAAAACATAAATAAAGTCATACGAGCTTCATATTACAAGCCAGGGCCTCGAGGGCTCGAATACATAGCTCGATGGCATACAAGTGTCAGCGGAAGCATCGGATATCTGGGTACAGATATAACAGAGTTACAGATAGGCCTTTATAAAGGAGGGGCAAAATAAAACACTACGATCGAAAGGCGTAGGCCTCCTGCCTAGGACCCTCCGAACCTACTCCTGGTCGTCGGTCGGCTCCTCGTAGTAGTACTCGCCGGGAGGGTAGTAGTAGTAGTAGCCGTCGGCGGGGGCAGCTGGCTCGGGGGCTCCGTCATCTGGTTGCGACAATTCGATATGGGAAGAAAAAGAAAGCAACGCAAACGTGAGTACTCATCCGAAGTACTCAGCAAGCAAGAATCTACACTACATATGCAACATTTTCAAACGAGGGCTGAATATGTGGACTGGGCTGCAGAAATGCCAGAATAGAGAGAAAGGCCTAGTCCTATCGAAGACTAGCATCTTCATTGGTCTTGCAGCATTAGAGGAGTGCAGTTTAACATAATGTAAAGTAGTAGTAATGTCATCAACCTCGCCCAGAGATTATTCCCTGACTCCCTGCGAGAAAGCAATCCCAGAGCCATACTATCCAGTTATCATCTCAAGTCACCAGTTCTAGTTGTACCGATCAGGATACAACTACGAGTGTCCGTTACCATAGGACAGGCTATCGATAGATTGTTTCTTCCCTGCAGGGGTGCACCAACTTACCCACCACGCACGATTAACTCCGGCCGGACACACTTTTCTGGGTCATGCCCGGCCTCGGCCAAACGATACGCCGCAACCCGACCTAGGCTCTAAAGAGAGGTCAGCACGCCGGACTAACCTATGCCACCAGGGGTCTTGGGCCTTCGCCCTGGGAACCCTGCACGTTGCGAGGACGCTCCGAAAGTAGACCTAACCCCCTTAATACAAGCGCGGGCTTAACCAGTCCAATCCAAAGCGGGCCGCTCCTCGCTGACGTCTATAGAGCTTCGGCTGATGTATACGATGGAGAACGCCCATACTATGCCCACGTGATGGTTAGTGCTATCAGGCCAGAGGCCCCTCGAATCAAATATCCAAACCGTTAGTGTGTTGGTAGTTTGGTAACGAGCAGAGACTCACGAAAGATGTGACCCCGTCACCCCATCTCGAGGACTTACGGCAAGGGCTAAGAATGCCCGGCCACGCCTCGTGTTGAGCTCTCGGGCACCATCCAGGTCCACCCGACTCCACATCTCTCGCAATTAAGCTCGCGCGGGTACCCCTCAGGGCCGACCCGTCTTTAGTAACATGGTTCAGTGTAAAGTCAAAGTATCCAAAGTAACTGTGTGTCTAACACCAAGGGGAACCCTGAGGAATCACCCTCGATGGAATTCCACCTGATGTTATCGTCAAGGTGAACGAAGGAGGAATCACCCTCGAGGTCCACTCTTGAGGAGTTACACGACGATGTCGTTATCGGGGGTGGTGTAGGAGGAATCACCCTCGCTAACGATGACCGAATAACTAACCTACAAGGTTAACATCAAAAGTGCTGACGAGGTATCACCCTCGGCACTCGATAGTAACCCAGTAGTGTCGAGCAACTAAGGGGAAAGTGATGTGCGGTGCCGGGGCCTGTTCTTCGATCCCGTTGATCGGATCTTCTGATGATCCAGCAGGGCAGTTGGGATAAAGTGGGGTCTTTGCTAGGTCTCTACCCAACCTATACTAAACAGTTTAGGATAAGCAGGTAGGTAACAATAGCAGGTTATAATAAACAGGCTATGAAGCAGAAATAGGATAACAGCAGCAGTAGTAACTTCTAATGCAAGCATAAGAGAGAAGAGAGTGGGCAATATCGGAATGCTCAAAAAGGGGGGTGCTTGCCTGGAAGCTCTGCGGCAAGGGTCTGATCGTCAGGGGCGTAGTCGACCTCCGGAGCTGCGTCGGTCTCGGGAGCTACGTCGATGTCGGGGTCTACCGAGAGAGAAGAGGGGGAGGAAACAAATAAATACACAACAATATTGCAACACAGAGCATGTTGTGCCTAGGATGCAGTGCAGGGTTGCCTAAAGTATGTCTAAGTCATTTTAGTTATTTTAGGATTTAAGTTGGATTTATTATCCGGTGTATATGCACTATTCATCTACCGGAGTCAGGCTCAAAGTTACGGGTTCTCCTATGTAGGGGGTTCCTACATTGAAACAGACGACACGATCAGATTCGTCTCGTCGTTCTGAGCAACTTTCATGTACAAAGTTTTCGATCTGAACTACGGTTTATTTTCTATGAATTTTCAAAGATTAACTCATTTTCTGGATTTAATTAAATTAGCAGAAATCGATTATGATGTCAGCATGATGCAATGATGACATCAGCAGTCAACTGGTCATTTGACCAGGGTCAAACCTGACGTGTGGGTCCAGTGGGACCCACATGTCAGCCTCTGTTAGCACTAACAGTGAATTAAACTGACTAACATGGTTATTAGGGGAGTGGGCCTAGCCTGTCAGTGACTCAGTTAGTTAACAGGATTAACTAATTTGCTAATTAGCTTAATTAAGCGCAGGGGGCCCACATGTCAGTGGCTGGGGCTGCCTCGTCACCACAGTTGACCAGGTCAACCGGGGCCCCTGGGCCCACTTGCCAGCGACCCAGGGGGTGGCCCTGTCCAGCCACGGCGGCGGCCAGCGCCGGAGTTGCTCCGGCGACCAAAATAACGGCGGCGCCTCGCCAGAGTTGGTCGGAATCGCGCTACGGGGCTCGGTTTCGGGCGTGCGTGGGTGCGTTCGAACGGGCTTCACACGCCACGTCGATTGGTGGCGGCGCCGGACTAGATGGTCGTCGGAAACGGGGCCGGCGACGAGCTACGGCGGCCGCGCCTACGGGACCTCGTCGAGATCGACGCTAGGGAGTACGTGGAGGCTCGGGCGCGGGCTCGTTGGGCTCCTGGGAGCACCAGGAGCTCGATGTTGGGCTCGGATGAGCACGACGGCGATTGTGGCCACGGCGGCAAAGTGCACCGTGGCGGCCAGAGCTCGGGCTCGACGGTGAGCTAGCTACGGCGCGCAAGGGAGTTAACGGGGAGGAGCAGGAGGCAGAGGAGCTCACCGAGCGGCACGCACGCAGGCCCGTGATAGTTTAGTAGCAGCAGAGGCCGGCGCCGGAGACAAGGAAGATCGGCGGCGACCGGAGAAGTGGACGAAGGGGATCCGGCGCTTCGGTGCTCCCCTGCTCCAGCTGAGGCCACCGGTCGATGGAGAAGACGATGGCGGAGCTCCTCGACAAGACGGCGGAGCGAGGTAGTGACCGTGGCCGCGATGACAGGCGAGGCACGGCGGCGATGGCGTCGGGCGACGGTGAATCTGAGGGAGAGAGGGGAGGAGAGAGGGGGAGAATGGCAGAGGAGGCCAGGGGGCGCACGAGGCCTCGGCCTTATCCCCTCCCTGTCGGTGGCCGTCGGCGTTCGGCCGGCGCGGCGCGCGGCGACCACAGAGACGGTGACAACGTGAGGGAGAGAGAAGGAGATGGGCCTGTTGGGCCGGTTTCGGGGCACTGTGCACTGTGCACAGTGCCTCTTTTCTTTTTCTTTTTCCGTTTTCTTTTATTCTTTTCTGTTACATTTTATTTTTAAGTCCATTTGACTTTTGTAAAATATGTGACTCAGCCACATAATGCAATACAATAATTTGCACTGCCATGAAAAGTTAGGAGGCCAAATGATTTTATTTGAATTTTTCATAATTAAGATAGCATTTAAAATGCTGAATTGGTGCTGTTATATTTGCTAATGCTCATCTTACACATAAGTGATGCCGTGTTCCCTAACAGCAAATAGCTTTAGATTATTTGCTAAAAGGTGAACATTTTTCCATCAGGATTTGAGCAACTTTATTTTACACTTTTGAATTTGAGTTGATTTTTAGAGAAGTATTTGAATTGTTTTGATTAACCACTATGACTAGGCACTGCAAAAGAAGATGACTTGGCATACTTAGCAGAGTGTCATAGTGCTTATTACATGGGGTGTTACACTTGCCGTGGATGACCATGACAACAGCACGGACTCTGACGAAGTCGCCAGAGCCGACGCAATATGGGTCGAGCGCGCGGGCTACCCCCAGGTGGCCGAAGAAGTAGTTGACTCTTTCCTCGTGCCACAGCTCATGGGGGAAGTCGGAGGCCTCGATCTCCTGCAGGTCTTCGAAGTTCGCCATGGCTCGGTTGTCCGTGTGCTCGACGCGCTCGAAGGTGAGCGTGTTTCCCTCGAACTCGATCGGCCCAAGACCGGTGACGTTCCACCGAATGTCGCGGTTTGGGAAGGAGAGTAGAGCCGCGCCGCGTGAGGAGGAGGTGACGCCGACGGATGGGTTTCCGCGGCAGGTGTGGATGGCGCGTTTGATGAAAGAGAAGGGGTTGTGCATCGGGGAGGTGAGGTGGACGAAGCAGAGGTGGTCAACCTCATGGATGAGGCATGGAGGGGGCGCGATGAGCGGCATTTCTTCGGCGATGGGGGGAGGCACGTACTCCCGGGAGGCTACTCGATCGAGAGAGCGTGGCATCGGTGCCGGCGCAAAGGTGGGGGGGCCTCGGTTCGTCGAGGCCGGCGAGGCGACAGGGCGGAACAGCGGCGGGCCCGCCGCAGCCCTCGCACGGCTGGCCGGCGAGGGGAATAACCCAGGCGAAGCGCGCCCAAAGGTAGTGGGGAGCGTCGACGCCCTGGACCGGCTGACGAACACGCAGTGGGAGCGGAACCACAGCGGCAGACGTTCGCTGTCGCTGCCCCCACCCCCCCCCCCCCCCCCCGGACGAGCCCGACGCGGTGTGGGTACCAGTGGTGTGCGCCATGGCACCGCTGGGAGAGAACGCAGGGTTAGCGGTAGGATTGATGGGTAAGGTAGAGAAGAAAGGGTGGAGCTGGACAGATTTGCACCTGAAAGACGTGTGCCCCGAGCGCCAACACCTAGAGCACCTGACGGGGTCCCGGCAGTCTTCGACGAGGTGGTCACTGGCAAGACAGCGAAAGCAGCGCGTCGGGAATGGGCGGAGGTGCATGAGCGAGCGGTGGGTATGATAGATGGGTGGCTGCGAGCTGTTGATATAGGGGGGGCGATGGCTGGGAGAGGTAGGGCGAGAGGAGACTAGGGGCCAGTTTTTTTGGGTGATTCTCCGACAATCGCCCCCCTCCCCAGCTTCTCCCATAATCGTAACTTCATATATTTTTTACAATCCTAGCTAATTAATGTCTAATTAGATAGAATTGTAAAAAAAATATGGAGTGACGATTCTGGGGGAAGCTGGGGAGGAGGGTGATTCTGGCCGAAAAGAACTGGGCCCAGGGCGTCGCGGTAGGAGCGGACGAGCGTACAGGGATGCGCAGGAGGCATAGCGTGCAGCACCAGCGAGCGGGTACAGGTCGCCTCGGAGTTGGCACCGAGGGGCGACGGGAGCGGCGATGGTGACCGCGCGTGCTCTACGGGTGATGGGGGTGAGGAGGGTGATGATGTGCGAACAGTGTTGGCCTGGTCAGCTGGGTAGGTAGGCATGCATGGGTCTGACGTAGGCTGGGTCGTGTCGTTGGTGGACGAAACAGGTGAGGCCCCTGCGGCAGTGCGAGCGGAGCAGTGGACCGAGAGCAGCGAGGATCCCCGCGCGGTCTGATCCGCATTAAATGCGATCGGACGTGAGGAGGAAGCATGCGCGCCCGGTTCGAAAGGGCAAGGGTCATGGACGTGGTTGCAGGGTGGCGAGGGAGCAGTTGGGCCGGGGCTGGGGTGCGCCTGCTGGTCCGTTCCAGGGTCCGACCGGACACAGCCGTGGGGCGGCATGGGCGAGGGCAGAGAGCTAGAGGTCGTGGGAGGCAGGCGGCTGTGCACACCCGCCTCTGACGGAGCAGTATGCGAGTAAATTTCGTGTTTTGACTTTTTTGCGATACAAATTCATGATCTGATCCCGGTTGGAAAAAATTTCGGCATTTAACCCTTTTTCTTATCGCCAGGGCACCTGGCGGTAGCCTGTCTAACCCTACCGTCAGGACCCCTGACGGTAGGGTCCGGGAAGTTATTTCGCCCGAGACCCCGCGCCCCTGCCCATCTCCCCACCCCTCCCCCTCCCCCCGTCGGCAGTTTCCTTTCTTTCTCCCCCAACTCGCCCCTCTCTCCCTCTCTCATCTCCTCCACTCTCCCCCTCGGATCTTCACCGTTTCTTCATCGTTTTTGCGGATTGAGATGGCCCCGAAGAGAGAAACGTAAGCTCATCCAATCCCTCCAATTAGTTTTTGCAAACTTGCTTTCGATTCGACGCATTATTTGCTTGAAATCCCTCATATTTTTGAACTTAGATTGGAATTTTTTTCACCTAAGATTGTTTTAGCTTGATTGTAGTTCTAGTTCTTAGTTCTTTAGCAACTAGTGGTATTGAATATGAACTCTAATCAATAGTTCATATGTTAGTGTGAAGATGAACCCTAGTTCATAATTTTTTTTTGTTAAAAAAATTATGATGTAATGCATGTGGGAGGACTTGATTGTAGTTTTATGATGCATGTTGATATGATGATATGAAGATGTTGTTTGGAGATAATACATTCAAGATGAACTCTATTTTAAAAAAAATTGTTTAAAAATATGATGATATGATGCATGTTGGATGATTTTTTTTTATATGATGCATGTTGATATGATTCGATCCATCATGTGTAGTAGATGTTGTTGGAGGAATATGCTTAAGATTTTATTTTGATATGATGCATGTTGATATGATTTTGATATGATTTGATTTCATTTTTTGTTTATGTATGCTTATGCTTATGATGCTTTTGTTTATGAAATTTTATTAAGGCGGCCACCTCTTGCGGACAACATCGGCCCACGGTACTCCATGCTGGACTGGGCATTCGACAAGGGTCATCGTGCCCATTTCATAGAGAACGGAGAGGTAAGTGATATGAATGAAATATTGATCAAAGTTTTCGGATTGATGAAAATAATTTCCTAACTTTTGGCGTTCACTTTTTGACAGATGCTCCAGCCACTGCGCATGAGGGGTCACGGGGTTCATGGGCATATGGACTATGACGAGCGCTACGCGCCGTTCTTCAAGAGAGCCCGACTGTTGGGTTTCGTGTTGCAGTTCAAGCGTCAGCCGCCGACGCTTGTCCACGCAGCTCTGACAGCTTTGATTGACCGGTGGCGACCGGAGACCCATTCTTTCCATCTGCCATGCGGGGAGATGACGGTGACCCTTGAGGATTGGTCGATGATTACTGCCATGCCGATCGAGGGTCATGCACTCACCGGGCGAGTGGAGGGGACCAACTGGCAGCAGAGGGTTGCCACCCTCATCGGCGACTGCCCCGGTGCTAATGGTAACCGTACATCCGGTGTATCGTTGCCCTGGCTCTCGGAGCACCGGAAGACATGCCCCGAAGGCGCAGATGAGACGACTGTGGAGTGGTACGCGAGGGCCTACCTGTGGTATCTTCTCACGGAGGTCGTGTTTCCAGACAGCTCCGGGAACTCTGCCAACTGGTCGTATCTGTTCTTCCTAGCCGACTGGGATGCAGGGTACAGTTGGGGGACCGCATCTCTCGCCTACCTATACCGTTCGGTAAGAGAGTATCTAATTGCCTAGGTGGACGGCGGAAGACATCGCGGAGCTGGAGAGGGATGACCCCGAGGAAGAGGCCTACCAGACCGGCATCAGAGACATGCACAGTGGATTTAGGGAGTTTGCACCCCTCATCAACAAAGTGGTAAGTTTGAACCGACGGTTGTATTTAAATTATTTTATTCGTCATCGTGACTGACTTATGCCGTTACAGTCTGGTGAGCTGATCTGGTGAGCTGAACAGATGCATCTTTGAAGCCTCATATGCACTAGGTGATGCCCCCGGGAGCGTACAATCTGAGAACAAAATGAGGGGGACGATGAAGGTACAATTTCAGCCTCCTCGGAATAGATGCATCTTGTTCACTTGCAATCATAAACCTGATACTTATTATGCCCTTGTTTCATTGTGAGTGCAGAAGTTCGTGAAGCGTTGTCGCAAGCTAGTAGGGCTGCTTGGGTGTGCTGGAGCTGGGTCGGTTGAAGCTTATCAGCCTGTAGCCACACAGGGTCACATCGGCTCATCGAGCCATGTTCCCTCGTCGTCTAGGTTGGTTGAGGAGGAGGAGGAGGAGGAAGAGGATG